>OY987244.1:21431046-22033958 GCA_963920765.1 Ulota crispa | reverse complement strand
CAATTTAAGTAATGGTCAAGGGTAAAGTGAATTTGGACCCTCTCAAGTGTCATTAATGAGGATCCCAAAAAATTCCACACAAAACAATCTCTCTCCTTGGACCTCAATAGACATCTATAAAACAAAGCAACTAAACCCTATTAAGTACACCCAGAAAGTATTGAATTCAACAATTTCTGGGTGTACTTAATAGGGTTTAGTTGCTTTGTTTTATAGATGTCTATTGAGGTCCAAGGAGAGAGATTGTTTTGTGTGGAATTTTTTGGGATCCTCATTAATGACACTTGAGAGGGTCCAAATTCACTTTACCCTTGACCATTACTTAAATTGCATACTCTTGAGTACTTGAGCTTTAACTAATGTTTAGGGTTCTTATGCATATAATAACATTGATCCCTGTTTTGTTTAGGAAATGCGAATTCTAATTCTACTTCCACAACACCCTAAATTCAAATCATCAAAAGAGAAATAATGATAAACAAAACATTTATGAAGTTTTTTTTTCATATTACCCCTTGCCCCTCACCTATAGCTCTTAAACATTTCTAATTATTTAAGGAGTTCCTCCTTGTGCACATGGAGGAAACCCAAAAGCACCTGTACATTCTATTGTAAGACCCAACCATATTCTTTGGTTCCTCCTCATCTTCTCATAAGTTGCAAGGGATGGTTTATGGGAGACACAGAGTCATTAATAAAACCCTAAACCATGCAAGACTTAGCAAATTTGTCAACAATTCAATAATACTTCAAAAAATATGGAAACATTTGTGTTACATTTGGCATCCATTTCTCTTTGATTGAAAATTAAACCCAAAAAACAATGTCTTCAAATGCCCATGAAATACCTGACGTGCTTTTGAAGTGACGGTTTTAGCTTAAACATACTACCTTACAGGGAATCAAAGGCACTTTAATAATTTCAATTTTTTTTCAAGGGAACCCAAAGGCCCTTTACTGTAGTAATTTCAAATTCTTTTTGTGGGAACCCAAAAGCCCTTCTATAATTTGAGTTTTTTCCAAGGGAACCATAGGTCCTTTTCTAATTTGAATTTTTCCCGAGGGAACCAGAGGCCCTTTTATATTTTGAATCACTTTCCGAGGGAACCCAAAGCGCCTTTTATAATTTGAATTTTTTCAACGGAACCAAAGGCACTTAAATCATTTTATGTTTTTTAGAGAGAACCAAAGGCACTCTCATAATTTGAATTTCTTTTGAGGGAAGTCAAGGAACCAAAGGCACCAACATATTATGAACTTTTTGGGAGTTCATCTCCGCAAACATACAGGGAACCACAAGTTACAATCAATTTCACTATTTTTTTTTTCTGGGCGGAGTTCCATTTTATGAACTTTGAGCCAACATGTTCAAGCACTTACAAGAATCACTTGGCTCTCAAACATGGCCAGCCTTTCCTAGAATTTGATTCACAAATCAATCATGGAGGACTTGAACCTCTTCAATTGCCCATTGCAGCATGATTGCCCTACTCTACCATAGACACTAACATACATACAAACAGTACTAAACTCTAGCAATACTAATTAAGAGACTACACAAAATCCAGCATTACTAATTGAGAGATTACACGACATTTAGCTTTGCATTAACTTATGCGTTACATTAACTCAAGCACTATCCTAGCTTCCATCAGTTTATAAACTCACATATTGTAAGCCAATGTTAAATCACACAATGTAATTCAATACATATTGTTGAATCTTTAATCAAAATTGCTAAAGGAATAAATCAAAATTGAGTAGAGTGTGCATTGTACACAAACAATGTAATAATGCCATCCATATAAATAAGTTCAAGCCTAAAAAGATTGTAGTAGCAGTTTTCATCAAAATAGCAAAAGTCGGCTACTTGGATGTAAAGGTCTTGAAAACAGGAAGCCTACCTGTCATCACAAAATAACATACCTACACTACAAACAAAACAAATCAATGAATCTAAACAAAAAGGTAGAAATATACAAAAAAGGGACTGCATCTAGAATTCTTGCAAGAACATTAATCAAACGCTTGTCCCTTCCAGATTCCATGTTGGGTCGTCCGTGCCATCAAAACCCGCTTGTGCATGGGGGTCTTCTTCTTCTTCTGCTTCCTGGCAGATTTCTCCACGGACTTGGATTTCTCACCTGCAACCACATTCTTGTGGTTGGTGGCCTTCTTTCTGCCCATGGCTGTTACCCGGCCACACTCTTCCGCATGCTCTGATCTAGACTCCGACCCAGACTGTGAACCATCGTAAGAACCTTCTGATACCACTTCCGTAGACTCAGCTGGAATGGCAAGCTCTTCAACGGTGGGGGCCGACCATTCTTCATAGGAACCCGCCTTTGCTTGCTCTCAAGATCCATGTGTAGAAGACTGCCACCCTTCTTTGGCAGCTCTACTTCTTTCCGCTTCTTTTCGAGGGCGTGTGGACTAACCAAATCCTTATTTGGCTTCCGCAACCCGCTCCCCTTGCTTCCAATAGAAGGGTTGATCGTGCCAGATCTAGAGCCCCTAGTGCCTCCCCAATTGAGTAAGGGGTAGGGATCCAAGCTGTACGCTCTAGATCTAGAGGAAAAAGAAAGTAACATGAATTAGTAAACTCCCATGCACACTAGAGTAAAAAACATCAACAACTCCAAATACAAATAAATATAATCAAACCAACTTTGAGAGCATTGAGGTTCCTAAAAATGTGAAAAAAGTATTTGAAGACTCCATTTATCAATAGATGTATTGCAAAATTGTAAAATACCTTAAATATCAAGTAGAAGGTTCAAAGGATATTTCAATAACTGAACACCCTCAAACCTAAACTTCTATATTCTATAGTGAAACACCCCCTAATCTTAACTTTTGTAATCAAAGGAAGTTACAGTGGCTTTGAGTATCAACAAATGGAATGGAGCAGCCATGAACATCCTTCCAGTTTCTGAACAAAAAACAGGTGGGGATTAAGTACCTTTAATCCACCAACTCTAAAATGGAGCGGGAACCTCACTCCCCACTATTCAATAATATGTGATAAAGTTACATTTAAGTTGCTTCAAGTACCCACATACTTAATCAAGAGGCCTAAACAACCTAGAAGTATGAGAAGCTGTCATCAAAGGAGGTTAAAGTTACTAAAAAACCTTCAACGTTTGTACTTTTGCAATCAAAAGTCAAGTAAACATGCTTCAAGTACCCAACAAATGCATCTAACCAAACTTGCTTCACTTTCAACTCAAAAAACAAAAATCAAACAAGTATTTAGTACCTTCAATTACTAAGGATGCCATCAAACATGACCCTAGAAGTTGTAAGGTCAAAATGTAAGAACAAACAAGCACTAAGAACCTCTACATACCCGGAAAGGTAACGAGAAGTCCAAAATTGCCTCAAGGTTTGTAAAATTAGAAATAAAGGGAGATTAAAGTACCTAAACAATCGCTTAGATCCCTAAACACAAAAGCAAAATAGAATTCAGAAGCCCCTAATACCATTAACTAAAATTGGAGAGGCCTAAGTAACATGAATGTTATAAAACTATGATGAATACCTCCAATTACTGACTAGGTCATCATTCCAAGACTTAACAGCCTTTAAGTTTAGGAAAACACGGTGACCCAATGTGTTATAAGGAAAGATTATCCAACTATGCAAGGAAAACGCTAGTTTACAACCTTCAATTTCAACAATAGCTGAACAAAGAAAATTCAATAACTGAAGAATCCACATGCATAAAACTATAGTAGTAATAGCAAACTGCAATAGATTCAAGTACCAATAACAAGAACCGCAAGGCAACTCATGAAGTGTAATTACAAAACAATGTAATCAAAGGACCCTACGTTGCTTTCCAAACATACAAAATGATATCAGCTCAAGTGAAGTACCTTGTACTAAAAACATGAGCAATGAAAGTGGCCAAAATTAAGAGGTCAAGTTTTTCAAATCTTACCTTCATCATTGGAGACAGTGGAAGCAAGCTCTTGTGTTGAGACTGTATGTGGTTTGTAACCAGCTTGAGCCCACCAACTCGCATGCATTTCCTGGTCACATTCCTTTAAACAACATCTTGTAGAACCAAAAAAATGTGCATTGGCACACCAAGAATGATAACCATGTCTACAAGATGCTATCTTACAATCCCACTCAAGCCAAAACAATTTACCACAAAAAACACAAGGTAAAGACAAAAGGCAACAATCTTCAACTGCGTCTGCATTGGCATCAGGAGTTCCACTAGAGTGATGTGGTCTCGGAAGTGGATTCTGGAGATGATGGCCAGCCTTCAGATTTTGAAGCTGCCCCTTCAAGGCTTCCCTTTGTCGATGCAGCACGTCAAATTTCTCTAGTGCAGAGATTTCTACGCTTGAGGCAAATAGTGCTTTGCCTCTAGCCTTCTCGTGCTCCTTCTCACCGATACCCAGCATCTTGGCAAACGTATCAAGTACTCCCGACTAAGCATCCAATCTTCTCATCAATTTATTGGCCCCAGGCAAGCTCTTCTAGTTGGTCAAGGAATTGTCAGGCACAATGGCCTTCAGCAAGTTCACTTCAGCTTCTAATTGATGAAGCTTTTCAGAGGCTGTTTGAAGGAGCTCTCGGCGATCAGCCAACTGTGCATCCGCAGGTACAAGCTCCAAAGCACTGTGCTCCTTTTTTTTGCTTGAGCACCTCCAATGTTGTTGAGGACAAGGCAAAGGCCTCCTTGTCCAAGGCAATCAACAATTTGGACCACTCTAGAATTAGAGCGGCAGAGTCTTGACTCCTCACCGCACTTAGAGGGGGCCGGCCCATAACCCTAAAATCGTTCTCCAAGGTATCACGCCTCAAGTGCTCCATGCTTTGACTGGGGTTCTTGGGGTTCTCCTTGTCGGAGTTGATAGCCACAACTCTTGTGAGCGTTGACTAAGATGCCCCTCCGGCAACTTGTTTCTTTGCAAGTCGCTCCTCCCTCCGAATCCTATCCTATATGCACCACTCCCCAAAAATAGCCCAGTTCACAAGCAGTGGTGGGTCCTTCTTCATACAAGTGAAACCTCATGCTTCCCCATGTTGATGCATCAAACCCTTGGAACCACCGTTCTTTGGTGGCATATCATCCATAGCCACTCAACCTCCTTGCAAACTTCTTTGTCGTCATAGTGACTGTACTCGTAAGCGTTCTTGCCATTAACGGGCCCAAACTACCTCTCAACTTCCGCCTCGATGCAGTCTCTCCCTATCTTGAGTATCTTTGGAGACTTGCCTTTGTTGGATAGGCCATACATCGATTCAAAAGTTTTTTGAGAGACTGGCAGCTTACCATCAAACACAAGCGTGGGCTCCTCAGCATAGAGAGGCAAGACCCATGTGCTGACAGAACCCTCCACTTTCACTTTCACGCCATACTCCTCAATTTGCTTGTCAACTCCAACCTCACCATCACTCCCACTATCGTCAAACACTACCTTAACAGCCTCACGCTCACACTGTTGCACGACCTCACCCTCACGTTGTCGCACAGCCTCAAGCTCACACTGCCGCACTGAAGTTTTAGACTTGCAAACACAAACTCTCTAAAGGCAGAAAACGACACAAAGAGGGCGCAACAAACCTTAACGGCCTCACGCTCATACCTGCACCTACATGCACAACCGTTACTAAACGCAGAAAACGACACAGGCGCAGCAGAAATTCAAAATTGCACGCACCAACGCAGAGGAACTTTTTTTGGCAATCCTCGTCCATACTCCAGTCTTGCTAGTGCAAAACCTCAGCGCCATAAACCCTAGCCTCATCGGGCCGTTCACACATCCAGAGCATCAACAGCCAAAGTTGGATCGCACGCTGCCGACCTTGAAACCCCAGCGCCATTAAACCTTTGCCCCATCCAGCCGTTCAAAGGCCTTTGACATTGATGGCCAAGATCAGCCCGCTCGCATCCAACTTGGAGGAGCCGCTTGCACTAACTGGCCTAATTAAAGCCACTAGTAGGCCATAAAACCACTTGCACAGCAACTTAAATAAAACACTGACACAAGGGATTTAGAGTTAATTCATATATTTCAGCCCATACAAGGGACTTTTGGACTAGGACTTTTGCCAAAATTGAGCCACTCAACCATGCATCCACCCTAAAGTGAAGTCCCCACCTGTTGTTTGGATTAGTCCAAATAAGACCATCTTCTATCCTGATTATGCACAGAAGATGGGAAAGGCTTATGACGTTTATGGGACTACACTAGTAGAAAACTCCATCCAAAACAACAAAAAACCAACAGTCTTATTGATTTGGGCACTTTCCCATGCTAGTTGACTAATTTAACAGAATTCTGTAAAAAAACTAAATACGTTCTGTTGATTTGGACACCATTATCTAAATCAACAGAAATTTTGGAATCTTTTGGAAATCTATTGGGAATTTTTTGTGAATCTTTAAGAATCTTTAAGAATCTTTTGGAAATCATTGAGAATCTTTTCTGGATTTTTAAGAATATTTAAGAATCTTTTCAAGAGTTTAGAATCTTTGAAAATCTTCTTGGAATCTTTAAGACTCTTTTAGGAATCTTTGGGAATCTTTGGAAATCTTTGGAAACGTTTTCAGATTTTTTTGGAATCTTTGAGAATGTTTGAGGACTATTGAGAATCTTTGAGAATAGTTTGGAATATTTGAGAATCTTTGGAAATGTTTTAGGAATTTTGAAATTTTTTGAGAATTTTTGAAAATCTTTAAAAATAATCTTGGAAGCTTCTTGGAAACTTTGAGCAGCTTTTAGAATCTTTAAGAATCTTTAGGAATCCTTGGAAATCTTTGAGAATCTTTTGAGAATCTTTTTGGAAATTTTAAAAATCTTTGAGAATCTTTGAAAATTTCTAGAAACCTTTTTGGAATCTTTGAGAATCTTTTTAAAATCTTTATGAAATTTGTTAAAGTACTTCAAAATATTTATAGAAATAGAATCCTTTAGACCGAATTAGAGTCCTTCCGGAATCTTTTTGTAATTCATCAAAACATTTTCAAATATTTTTAATAAAAAAACTATTACAATAGTTTAGGTTTGTTTTTGAAATCTTTCTAGAATCTTTTTGGACCTCATTAAAATGTTTTGAAATTTTAAAAATAAAAGAAGTTTTGAAAATATATATATATATATATATATTCTAGAAGTTTGAGTGTACATTGATTGGTTTTATTTTCTTTACTTTTCACAATTTGGTTAGATTTAAAATTAGCAGCCTTTAAAGTCAAGTAAAAACATGACCATAATAACAAAAAAATCAACAGGTTTCTGTTGATCTGGACACTTTTGGACACAACTTCACTAATTCAACAAAATTTTATATAAAACGTACAACATTTTGTTGTTTTAAATACCAAAATTTCTTTATAAACAAATATAAAAGATGCTACTCAATTCTTTGAAAAAATCATATATGTCCCTGAAGGACTAAAAATACCAAAAATATCTTTCCTTTTTGTATAAATATCAACAATGCTTCTAATATATTGGGAAAATATTAAAAATGCTTCTCAACTATTTTAAATTATTTATATCTTTGTGTTATATGATAACCAAGTGTATAGTTTAATGCAAATTCTTACAAGAAACCAAAGGTGATTTTTACATTTCAAATAACACAAGGATATATTTAACATTTCAAAATAGAAGAGTTTTTTTTATTAATTTTCCAAAATAATAGGAGTATAATTGATATTCCTACAAAAAATAAGGAATATTTTTTATGTTTCACATATTTTCAGCGTAAACTTGATATTTTGAAAGACTTAAAGGGTATTTTTAGTATTTTTCCTTCTATTACTAACCAAATGAATTAAAAAAAAAGCAATCTTATAAAATATTTTTATAAGCTTTGAAAGATGGGAATTGATATGTGTACCACACCCTTCCAATTACTATACCACACCCTTCCAATAACTATACCACACCCTTCCAATAACTATACCAAACCCTTCCACTTACTATACACGGGGTAAATTTTAGATTTCTACCATCAAAAAGCTGAATTTAAAAATTTTGAATTCAAATTTGGACTTAGAGACCATGGTATTGTTTAGAACCATAAAAAAAGTTGCAATTCAACAACACCCAATGAAAAAGTTTAGTTAGGGAGAAAATTGTTAATTTTACTTTTGTTTGTAAGAAAAGATAAGCTTTTTCATTGGGTGTTGTTGAATTGCAACTTTTTTTATGATCCTAGACAATATCATGGTCTCCAAGTCCAAATTTGAATTCAAAATTCTCAAATTCAAATTTTTGATAGTAGAAATCTAAAATTTACCCCAAAGGTGTGGTACAGTAGTTCAAAGGGTGTGGTTCACATATTAATGCCCTTAAAAAATTCCAAAACTATTCAAAAGTCTATAGAACTTGGATTTTAGAATTGCAAGGTTTTAATTCCGTAACTTTTCACGACTTCATGTTATTTGAAGCTATCAAACTATAGAGGCTATTTTAACAAAATAAGGTTCTTTTTACAAAAAAAAACTAGCACTAAATAATGATTATTAATGAATCCAACCTTTGCCTACAACAATCTTTATGAGATTTGTGAATTCCAATAAAAAGTTATAAACAAAATCAAAAAGATGGAAATAAACAATTTTTTAAAAATTTCTAAACACCTTCTCTGATTTTAGCTCATAACTTTTGATAAAAATATTGAAATCCAAAAAGAATTGTTGGAGGTGAAAGTAAAATATATTTACCAACTTATCTTAGTTCTAAATTTTTTCTTAAAGTCCTTTAATGGGCCAAAATAGCCTCCAAAGTCTACTGGGTTACTAAAAACATGAACATTTAAAGTACAAATACAATCATGATTTAATTATACACATGTGTGTTTGCATATTCTCTAGTGGTTTTTGGGAATGTGATAAAGTTCTGGAGTGTGAGCTTAGAGGTGGGGGGTTCGAACCTCGCTGCCGATGGCCCTGCTTAGTGGTTGGGGCAAGTGCCTGGGAGTTCAAGCAGCTGCCTAGAGTTGGGGCAGGTGCCCGAAGGTTTGAGCAGCTGCCCGGCGGTTGGAGCAGCTGCCTGGGGATTCAAATAGCTGCCCGTTGGTGTGGGCAGCTGCCTAGCCCCTTAAAAAGTTCACTTTTTCATAAAATAAAATAAAATTCTATGAAAAAAAAAACTAAAAATTAAAAAAAAAAAAAAATTGAACATCATAAAATACGTGAAAATTAACAAAATATCAACAAAAAATTTACAGAAAACAACAAATAATCAACAAAAAATCAACAGAAAAGTACCCAAATCAACTTGACCAAATCCACAGAAAAAATCAATAGTTTTTTGTTGAAATTCTGTTGATTTTGTGCTAAATTTTCTATTAGTGCTAAGAAGCTTTCATTGTCCGCTCCTAGGTACTCTAACAAAGTCTTAGAGTTCATGGATGTGATGGCAGCGGTAGGTCCTAGACCATGTCAGGACCCTCTTATCAGTGACTCCTCTGACGAGTCTAGTATGGTTTAGCTTTTTGTTACTCTATCACTTGGGTGGAACTTTTGTTTGTATCGGCCTATACACTCTACGACTTTCTGCTTTGCCTTCTTTGATTACATCTTGCACCCTCAACCATGTTCTTCTCATTGTTTGTGCGTTGTTTATTCCCAATGCTTATCTGAAGTACCGTGACCTTGCAATCTGACCAAACTACTATTGACCCTATCCATAATTTGTCTATGCAAATGAAAATCCAAGCAAACTAATCCAGGTACATGTGAACCAACAGTAATAGGGTTCCACCTCACCCTAAACCCTAATATTGTAGTAATAGGCCCTAAACCGCAAATTCTAGGTCAAAAAACTCCCGCTCACAGGCTCACAAGCTCCCGCTCACAGGCTCACAAGCTCCCGCTCATAGGCTCGCCTCTTAGCAACCCTGGGTTTAGTGGTTTATCGGTTGAGGTGTTGATCTCTCTTGCAAACTTCTAGCATCGCAATGCTACTTGCGTACTTGTTGTTGTGCATTGAATCGTGCGACCCAATGCTCAACTGCTTGTTAATGTGTGGTTTAGGTTCAAATGCGCAGAATGTGCACCTATACGGTTGAATTGCAACAAGGGTAAGCATGCTCTGCAATTCTAAAGTTGAACCTTCAACATTCTCTACTAGATTTTACTTGAACTTACTAGGAAAGTTGAAGCATAGAATTTGAGGCGGGTGCAATTGCAATTTTTCTTAATTTATGTCAATTCTAACCCATACTATCATGGCTTGTTTTTATTATTGTGCAAATCACTAATATTGCAAAATGGGCAATCTTGCTAACACAATATGCATCTTGCCGAAACTTGTGTTTTTTATTATAATTTATTTGGGTCACGTCCCCTTGTTTTCATGTTAACAATAACATCAAACATAACATCAAACATAACATCAAGATGTTAGTTTTAACATTAATTGTAACATAATAACAAGTAACCTTCCAAAAAAATCCATTATAAAAAACACAAGTTTCTTCTAGTGATGGGTTCAATGTGCAGATTAGTAACAATGTTTGTGACAATGTTTGTTGTACAACATTTGAAATTTTGTACCACAATCACAAAAAAATTACATTTTCCTAGATTGATTAGCATTTGCAACAAGCTAATTAACCAATCAATAAACTCCACAATTTCCTCCAGGTTCACAAGTCATACTCTACTTTAGAAAAGAAAATTATCCAAAATTCTACATTTTTTTTCCTACCGTGCTCCAACCATTTTCATTTTCCTTCCATACTGCAAAAATAGCTCTTTTCTTCCCACGGTTGTAGCCATTTGGCTAAAAACCCAAAAGAAATTCTAGGAACATTGGTTCAAAAATGAAATTTCACCTCCAAATGTATTTTCAGAAAAATTCCAGCATCTTTTATTAACACTAACACATTATAATCTTCCAATCTATGTGGTTAAATGACTCCAAATTTGATCCACATCATTTACAACATGCACAATATAAAATTGTACAGTTGAAATTTTCATACTCCACTAGCAATGAGACTTACAACACTTAAAAAGCAAGGATGCCCTAAACCCTCTTTCGACATTAGGTGATGAGGTGTTAACCAACATTTGCCGGCATAATCTACCTGACAACAAGTCTAGGATAAACGAAATAAACGAGCATGAACACGAACGTAAATGGTCTTCTTTACTATGTTAGTCATCTTTTCCAATTTCTTTACCTCGTTGAGTTCTCCAATATTTACAAACAGTTTATTTATTCAAGCATGATCCTCAAAGGCACCCCAACCAGTGCTGGAGCTTAACAATTATTGAAAAGAACCAAACAATTTAAACCGGTAGAAATATATACAAAGAACGACCAAGGATGAAAATTTCTACTCCAGAATTCTGCTTTCACAAACAAACAGATTCATTCAATTTCACATAGACGAGGCGGAAAACAAGGGAAACAACATACTTAACACCAAAGAATCAAGCACTCTTTAAAAAAGTGCAAAATAATGCAGCATGTACACCACCTACATGACACAAGGCAAAGGCGGGGAGGCTCACAAGATATACCAGAATGAGGGTCAAGTTCCCAAAAAATGTTCAATTGTAGTAGTGAATTCTCTAAAACCGTAGCAGCAACGAAACACTGTACAACAGCAAACATCAGCGGCTCAAGGAATGCTGCCCAAGCGTGTCGAGGGGCAGCAAGTTGCCAATGGTTTTCAGAAGCTGATGAATGTCAAAAGGTTTGCCCATGTAGCCGTCCATGCCGTGCTTCAGGCATGTGTCTTGGTACCCCTGGATTGCATGCGCCGTCAGCCCCAGAACAGGCACCCGCGTCCACAAGTTCTCATTTTCAACTTTCCGTATGAGCTCCGTCGCTGTCAACCCATCCATCACCGGCATCTGCAACGCCACACGCCAACCTCTAGTATCACAACCAAAAATAAACCCAAACCCACACAAAAAAAACAAACTGATTGAAAAGTTGCTCTTTAGAGAATGCAACACTATTTCGGATATGTGGCGTACCTGGACATCCATGAGCACGAGGTCGAAGTCGTCGTGGCGAGTGCACATGGCGTCCAAAGCTTGCTGGCCATCGCCGACAATGGTGACAACGTGGCCGTGCTTCTCAAGTTGCCTGCTGGCAACTTTTTGATTGATGGCGTTGTCTTCGGCCAAGAGAATGTTCAGACTAAGCTTACTAGCGAGCATCTTTTCCAGCTCCACGGACGATTCTCGGCTGAGATCCGACCTGACGGAGGCGGAGTCCCCGCGTGCCACGACTAGCGGCGGTGCACAGCCAGCTAACCCAAGCACAACCTGTCCTCGTTCACGCTCCACCACCCCGCTGGAAGAGGCTTCGTCTCCACGTGGAGTGGCGGAATCCTGAGGATCTTCATGCTGCTGCAGCAAGAACGTAGGCCCGACGTCCCACTCTGAGAACGTCGACGACGTCTGCGATGAAACCGAGAGGACATTTTGTAGCTGGCTTGGCTGTAGAGTATTAGTATTCGAAACCACCGCGGGGTCCTGGGGCGCTACCTGCGTGACTTCATTGCTTGCGCCTCGGTCACTGCGCGCGTGTTCCCGTTTCCTACGCTGGCTCCTGCTGTTGATAGGATCTGACACCGTCTTTTCTAAGCTCCGCTGCTGCTGCTCTGCGCCCGCTTCCCCGTGCAAGCGTTCCGGTGACGTCCACGTACCGCCAGCGCTCCGTTGTCGCACTACTCCCGATCTAAGCTTGGCCTCTTGCGAGGCTGCCCAGGGATCGTTACTGTCCGAATTGTATAACGCTGTACGCTGGTTGTCCTTGGAGTACCCCAAGAGGTCGTCACTTGATCTCCCTCGTGTCGTCCCCAAACCTGACTTCGGCAGCTGCGCTCCAGACTCTGGCTCGCTTTGGTATTTCCCAGGCGGACTGAAGATCAAACCTCCCATCAGACTCCACGGTTGCCGGCCACTGCATTTCTCTGCAGGATGGGCACGCAACAATCGTGTGTGAACAAGTGTGCCTCTCATTTTTTATTCCGTTCGTCAGTAAGTTACAGGAAGACTTGAGACGAGGTCCAGAAAAAACCTGGGTAGCGTTTTGGAGTCATTTTTGGAGAACTCTCTGCTGAACTTTCTTTCGGACTGTTGAGGAGGAAAGGCACGCGGAAGTAGAAGACACTCCCCTTGCCCACTTCACTTTCAGCCCAAATCGTGCCTCCTAAAAGTTCCACAAATCTGCAAAAAAGGAACAAAACCGTATGAACAATGCCACCTCACTAACAAAAACAGGACTCGTCGGTTTAGAATCTAGTGACGATGTAGTAAAACATCCAAAGGCGTGTATGTCGCACAAGATCCCTTGAAATGAAAACAAGGTTAGATCTGCAATTCTGGATGCACAGTCGGATTCCATTATCGACACATTCCATCGGACATATACTAACAGTGGTAAGTACCTACAAAGTCTCACAAAACTCCAACAAGACTTATCCAAAAAGTGAAAAAAGAAGCTAAGTTTGTTAAAAAAAACTGGATAATAGTGTACCTCTGCACAATGCACAGACCAAGCCCAGTGCCACCATAAAGGCGTGACGTGGATGCATCAGCCTGTGTGAAAGGCTTGAACATATCTAGCAGTTTCTCCTCACTGATTCCAATTCCAGTGTCGCGGACCTCAAACTCTACAAGCGTGCTGTCAGGCACGAAATTCTCCACAGGCTTGGTATCAGATGGCTCTACATCTCTGTCTCCAAATTCTGAGGCACCCAAAAATCAACAACAGATTAGCAGCAGCTCATCACAATTGCATAGAACTACATAAACCAAAGAGATAGTCGTTGCTTAACCCTGATTGCCCAAGCTAATAGACATTTTGTAACTTTAGAAACCCTGATTTCTATTGTTTGAAGATGGAGGGCATGATTTCTAAAGAGCATTTGTACTATTGCCTTCCTATGAAGCTTTCTAGATCCTTTGTTTCGATTTCTATGACACTTGGAGAGGTTGAATCCCACAAGAAACTCACCATCATCAGTGCCGAGGGTTATGGTTGTGTCATCCGCAACTACTCTGACACTTACGGTAACAGAACCTTGGTGCGTAAACTTGAGCGCATTTCCAACTGCAAAAACAAATCCAACAACAAAAGATGTTAAAAGCGTTTCCAAGCTGTAGAATTGCATGTTTCTCAAGTTTAGGAAGACCTACCAGTAACAATATCACTAGGACGAAACTCTTGTCGCTACAAAGAGTCGTAAGGACCATTGGTACATTTTCACACGTCCTTGAATCTTCCGAGAAGGTTTTCTTCGTCGCCTAAACGTACGAGAGCGGTGACCATTGGGCACGTGGGGGTTAACCCCATGAAATATGACTCGTTAATACAGAACTAGAAAATGAAAGGTACAAACCTAGATTCATCAAGCACTGCTGAAGCTTCCCAATATCGCCAACCAGTGGCTGAGGCACGCTCTTGTCAACCACCCACAACAGCTGCAAGCCACGCTGTTGGGCCCGGGCTTGCAGCATACGAAACGTGCTGGATACCATTTTCCGAATGTTGAACGGAACTTTCTCAACCTCCAAGCGCCCTGCTTCAATTTTGGCCAGGTCCAAAACACTATTGATGATATTTAACAGAAGGTCTGCACACTCCTTCACGGATACTAAACTCTCCTCCTGGTCAGGAGTGAGCTCGGACTCCAAGAGCAGTGCTGTCAAGCCCAGAATCCCATGAATCGGTGTCCTAATTCAAAAAGCAAGATATAAATTAAAAACTAGAAACCATACCATCCTCACCCTAATAATTCATACAACCTCGTATGAACATGTAGCTCTCCGTAGACACCATCAATAAGGCTATGGCCACTAATCTTTGAATAGAAATAAAGTTCTCTACCCTGATCCCCAGCCTCCCACATAGAAATCGCATAAAAACTCCAAGCATGTTAGAAGATTAAATAAAATCTCGATCTCAACAGAATTGGTTGTTGTGCCCTAGGAGATCTCTCCACTGAGATCCCAAACATCAAATTCCTACATATGTTAAAGTGATCTAAGTGACGCAATTAGTGACCGCTACCTCAATTTACAAGACTTCGATTAAAGCCAAGGCTTTGCTTCTCTCACCTGATTTCGTGACTCATGTTTGCAAGGAAATCTGACTTGGCATGGCTCGCTTGTTCGGCTTTCTTCTGTGAAACTTGGAGCTCCTTGTTGGCTTGACGAAGCTCCAAGGTTCTGGTGTCTACGGTCTCTTCCAGCTCAACATTCAATTGGTGCAGTTTCCGAGTAAGGCTTTGCTTCTCCCTCACGGCAGCGGCGAGCGTTATCCCCACTACTCCCATCAAGCAGCTGAAAACCTCAATCTGCAAACCGGCTCTCACTTCAGTCTAAATTACAAGGCTCATAATTAGAAAGATGGCAATCTCTGGAGGCAGAATTACTCCTCTGAAGTAGAAACAGATGTGTACTGTACACGTTTTTTGAAGCAACTGTCCAGTTTAGAGCATGCTATCTAATGATCAGTTCCAGTAACTTGTATGATGACACAGGACACAGAGGCAAAACCATGGATTCCTCAACAACTGTTCCCTCACCTGAATAATAATCGTTGGGGAAGAAACGGAAAGTCTGGACGACAGATTGTAGAAGGCACCGTGCTTGCGGATGGTTCCCATGGCAGAGCAATACGCAACCACACTCACAGTAATCGCCCAGCCCACTTTGTTGAACCGGCACGCGGTCCACGTGATGAGAGGGAAGCAGAGGTAGGGCAGCGGCTGGAAGGAGGAGAAGTTGAAGAAGAACACAACCACCATAACGGCGGCAGTGGTCAAGCCAACCAAAACGTACTCAAAGAGCTTCACGGGGCTGCCGAGGCTAGGTTGGTAATCCCACGCCAACATATGCGTCAGCAACGGCGTGACCGTGATCATGGAGGCTAAAACCCCGAGCCACCAGGTCGCCCAGTAGCGCCAGAAGCTGGACCACAAAATCAAAGGGGTGACTGCCATGCTCAGCGAAATGAGCAAACCAAAAATGAACGACAGCACGAAGACCGTCACCAAGAATTGCACCGCCTCCGCCACTGTATCAATCGTGGGAATCAGCTTCGTACCCTCGCGGCATAAAAACTTGCGGAGAAAGAAAGCTCCAATATGACTCTGCATCGTCGCAATAAACGCCACGAGTAACAGGATTGTGGCGTTCAAGCTCGAGAAACCAAGCTGGAGACGCCATATCATGTACAACCTCACGAGGTATAGACCTAGAAAGTTGCCCGGTGCTACTGCTGTTGTCCAAACGCAAGCCACTGCAAGCGCAACCGAGTGGGGAAGATAGAGAGGGAAGATGATGGTGCGGTCGATTTGAGTGCGTAGATCGTCCACCGAGCTTTCCCACGTGATGATCCCACTTATCAATACGAGAACCAATGCCACCACGTTCCGGCGTAGCAAGAAGAAGACGCTGCCGACGTTGCGAGGCCGGTCTCGCCATGTCTGCACGAAAAGCTCCCTGCCTAAATCTACACAGCACCCCAGCGTCCAAGCCCTGATTTTCTCCCACGTGCCCGCCACGTCCCTCAAAAACCCACCTGCTGGGGCATCCATTGCAAGACTGGAAACTGAAACATCATTTCTCGAGGAGTAGGTGCGAAATCGATACTCCTCTTCATTCACTTCATCCACCGTCCGCTGCGATTCCAGCATTGTGCTCCGGTACAACGCTCAGGAGTTCGAACTTCCTACACTACTCTCGCGGTCTCCCATTCGCAACCACCTCCTTATAGGAACTGCACAATCCTACTCTTTTCCTAGCTAAATCGGCCTTGTTTAATCTCCACATATCAACAGCGTGATGCTTGCTTGCTTGCTTAGACGCACAAACCGAACAGCTTCTGACTGGGGCCTCTTCCTTTGTAAATGATCCGCTTCGAACGAAGGCCCGGACCCTGAGAAAAAACAACAAACCGGTTCACGTTGGCGATGAGTGACGCAAACCTAAAAAACTACTGAATGAGGTAATATTCTTGCACCCAAAGAGGTGCTTTTGCTGATCCATCCGTTCAGAGAAATCGCTTCTACTTCAGGAAATCTTAGAACACCTACTAAGAAAGATTGAGACCCTTCAGAGAAAGCCTGTAAAATTCTACCAATGTCAGAGTCTAAAGTTGTCCAAAGTTACCTCGTAGCGAGCCCCTTTACTGACCAGGATCCTTACAATATGGACTTAGCGATGGAAAAAAGGCTACAAAACCAATTTCACTAGATCTGGCGCAAGCTAACAAGCACTGACAGAAACCACAGGAGAGACGTCTAGAAGGGAAATAGTGACCAAATTGACGGATAGTTGACAAGTTTCTGTCAACTCACCTGTCAATTAGGAGACATGTGTACCACTCTTTACTGTTCACTTTGCATTGTTCGTAAATCAGGTCAATCACAGCCATCAAAAAACGCAGCATTGCTCATGAACCAAGGTCAATCACAGCCATCAAAAAACGCCGGTATCTCCAAAATTGGAATTACATGTCACATAGTATAAAGATAAGAGTCATTATATACAATTTTCACGTATTTCATGTATCACAGAAACATATCTATGACAATATGTGTACATATAGTTCTAAACAATCAAATAAATGGTGTATACAAACACACGTACTTTCTCTTCCGTCCACCAAGGTAATGAACAACAGTGTAAGCACTGCACTAACCGTTGGTGCATACCAAGTATACCTTCATAATATGTGCCATATACGGTACGTTAACACATGCCCTGAAAACCACCAATTGCAGGTCTACCTTGTTTTGCCATATTGACCTTTTTTTCAAAATAAACCGACAATCTAACTACACCTCCCTCTCTTCTTCAACCGCCGTGCTAATTGAATTTCAGTACTTGTTGCGCATTCTAGCACTGCTTCTTCACGGTGACAATAAAGCCTTCTAGAGTTCTAGCTATTATGGTAGATACTCCTTTGAAAACATTACAAGAAAGACGCCTTCTATGTTGACAACACAAGTACCACAACTTGTAGTTCTTGTTTAGAAAACTCACCTGCAATGTACGACACCCTTCTCTAGGAGCATCCACTTCTGCACAATAAGCTTAGTGGCTGTTAGTACAACTTTATTTAATTCATATAGACTTAAAAGGAACTCATAACACATGTAGTTATATGGCAATGACCACCTCTCACATTGATCATGACATTTAGGGAAGTCTCACCGATGTCAACCAACTGTTTTTTTCTCGTGCACACCGTATTAGCAATTCATCTTACACAAAAAAGTTAAACAGAACTATGGTTCATTTAAACTTCAAGTTATGCCATTACATCAACGAGATACATTCAAAAGATGGTTCTGCATTGCACCAACAACAACATACATTTAAGAAATGGTTCTCCACCTTGCTTTGATTACGGTAAGTTTTGAATTTCTTATCTGAAAAGCCACTTTGCACATTTAGGTTTTGCTTTCCGTTTATTTTCTCCCCAGTTATGACAAAAATTAAAGAGTAAAAGTCCTTTGTGTAACTTCAATTAGCTTCATAAAGTATGTTGGTCGTGAGACAATACCATAAACCTATATTTGCTAAACTCTCAAGGTTCCCGCCCAATTATGTAAACTAAACATTTACATATGTAATACTCTAAACATATTAAAATGACTATAACATATTTGTGCTTACATTCACAAATTACCGGCAAATATGCACATGATTATTAGCACACATGAGAATTAAATGTCATTGTAGTAGATGTTTGGTGTAAAAATATTACCTTGGTACAAAGGACATATTACAGTTTTGGCTTTACCTTACTTGTGTTGGGTAACTTATTCATCCAACCTACACTGATTAAGACAATAGTGACCATTGTTATGTTCATTCCAAAAAGTATATGCACATGTTCATTGTTAGGCTAAATCTCCATGGTTCCAGCCTTATTTCCATGCACTCGTCTTGATAGAAGTTGATAGGTTTTTTCAAATATCAATAGAAGACATCAAACGGCTTAGTGTACGGAAAAGCACATACCTCCTTGTCTTCCTTGGTACAAATCGATGTTACAAGAGTTGCTCTCAGCATCCCCGGAGAAGTAATTCAGGTTCAAAGATGAGGCCACCAAGGTTCTATGCTATTTTGCCACCGGCTTCTCGAGGTTTTCTAGGCTGTCGTTACCTTTGTGTTGTCTTCAGACTCTATACGGTTGAAATTGTCGCTTTCATTACAGCTTACGGTATATCCTTCACCCAACGTCACCTGCAATCAATGTTCCTCTAACCACCTGCCTAAAGTGTTGTCGTCTTGATTAAATCTCCACAGACAGAATTGTGATTTCCCCTAACCCTAGCGCTGGTTTTGCATCTTCCAGGGCTTTCGTGTTGTCAGCTCCGTATCTGCGGTGTAGGAGACATTTATAGTAAGCAGAGAGAAACTACAACAATAATCTGCAAATCAAGGCATGGGAAATAAAAAGATGCAAAGCATGCCTTGTACACAACGCATAAACCTTTATTAGTTGCAACAATGACGGAAACACTTGTACAAGCATGGAGAGGATAAACCTCATAAAGTTTAGTGCAGCCGCCATTCACCAGCAATACTCGAAAAACAGAAGAAATTTTCGTGCAGCGCCACCCACCGGCAATACTCGAAACCCACCAGCAATACTCGAAAAACAGAAGCAGCTGACAACCATGCCTTTGCCATAACAAAAGAGGTGATAACGTCAACACATTCATGAATTTCAATGCCTTCTCGTTAACAAATGTAAGTTAAATGGAAGACCTTCCACAGAAACCCTAAGCTTAAACCACGGTACTCTTCTTGCAGTCCACTGAACATAATCGTGGAGGCTGACGTTGAACGTTACTGCTTTGCTGGTTTTTAGCAAATCCCAAGGCGGGACCGATTATGTACAGTACAGTAGGAGAACCAAAAATAAAAAAGCCGCGTGCAGTGGATGCACTGGCAACACAGATGGCAGCACATTGTGAGAGAAAAGAAGACGACCCGGCTCTAGGAGTAAAGTTGGCAGTAAAGCTGGAAAGGAGAAAAGCCGGATTTAGAGCGCAAGTGGGCAAAGATGCGATGGGACTCTGGGCCCACGCTGGGTCAGCAGCTTCGAGTTTACCTTTTCTTGTTGACTTCAAATCTCACAAGGCGTTGAAACTGCCCTCCAAGCTCCCCTCCAAGCCAGTATTTGGGAAATTTTTTGGACTTCACCAGCTAAAAACCGGCCATTTCCGTGTTCAACCGGGTTTTTGCTAGACTGTGCCAGAGATTTTTCTAAATTTACATAGTAATAGTAATATGCTAATTTAGATTTTTTAGTAAAATTGAATTGACTTCCTTCTCAGCAATTTCAAAATGCAACTTGTTTTTTTTCCCAATTCCACCAGCTAACTATAAATTACCAATTAGTTTTTTCCCCGCGCACATTGCTCCAAGCTGCCCTTTGAACTACCCTCCAATCTACCCGCTATGTGATTAAAGTATATCTTCCTCTTGATAGTGTAAAGGAATTATTTCTAAAGAAATCTTTGGACGTGGTACTAAACCAAGAAAACCAAACATTTTGAGCAATCTCATTGGATTGTTTTAAAACTCTTGGCTAATAAGACTTATTGGACTTGTTAATTATTTTCTTTGCTGGTCCCAATTGAAAGCGGGCCCAACTCCTTCTCTGCCCTGAATTTACCATAAGTTACATCCAAACCTGGATTAGGGAATTCCACTAGGTAAGCTTAATCACCGACTCGATTTAGTAGATTGGGCCAGAAATCCCGGTTTCATGCAGTCTAGCCGGCTTTTAGTCCAAGGTCCAAGAGTCCAAGTGCATCTGCTCATTAGGTGTTCAGATTCCTTCTATTCAGGGTTGAACCCGAGAATAATAATCCACAAGTTGGGCAAATAGAAATTAATGCTACCAAATTGTTTCAAACTGGCTCCTATATTGACACATGTTGGACACCCCAGCCTCTCGGCACTAAATTGAGTTGCACCACAGTCCCTAGCTTGCCACCTTCACAAATTACAGCTCGGTTAGGAGTTTCATTCCTTCTGTAATTTGTACGTTCTGATGAAGCAAAGACTGATGCCAAGGCCACATGGGTTGCGTTTTTTTTTGTTCTTTGTCAAGGTCGACTGGTAGAGCGACCCGCACCCCAGAATGAAATGAGATAAGAAAATATTGGCTAAAATTGGAATGAATGAACAATATGTGCACGTTCATCAAATACATTTGCTAAAATGAGCTACAGTCATCCAAAATCTGGCTAACCATGTGTTTACACAAGGAGGGAGGTGGTTATTTCATCCAACTTTTCACTAGGTTTTCTAGTGTAATAGTCACCAATGTCATTTCTGGGTTTGATTTAGGCAAAATTTGCCTGAAAAAAGAACGTTGCACACATGTCAATGAAGCCAGTTTGGAATGGATGAAGAACTAAAATTATATTTTGGGAATATCAAGGAACAAAAATTTTGCTTAACCCTTAAGCACCCCATCGACATTATGCTGTCGATGGGGCCCACAACTTCATCTCATTTATTAAAAAAAATTGTACGGTAAAAATAGCCATGGTTGGTCCTCATCAGCAGAAAATGTAGTCATTTTTCAAATCCTACGGTCACTTTTTCTAGATGTAATTTTCCAAGCTGTGGTGGCCATTAAACCCCCCATTTTCTCCTATATCCAAAAATAACTATGGGCGCTCAGGGGTTAAGGTTTCATGCATTATTCTACAAAATATAACTTTTCCACTATTCAAAAGGAGGTAATTGGAGACGTTGGTTTGTAAAGACTCAAAACTGCCATTTCAAAATAGACCAAAAAAATTAAGTGTAAAAATTCAAGGAATCTACTTTTACACAAAGAAAAAAACGCGGCCATTTGTTTTTTTACAAACGCCAATTTGTTGTGGTGCGGCCTAGCCTTGAGCCCAAAGATCATTTTCCTCTTGTTGCATACTTTGAGAGTCTCATGGGGTTAACCGTGAGCGCCCAACCCATGTTCATCAAAATCTAGATCCACTCACACTCAATCCAACCAAATTGTTATCACAAACAAAGATCCACAAAATCTAACCATATTGAATGGTAGGTGAGACAAGCTCCAAAGTATAAGGAAAAGGACAAATGGTTTGACCGTACTAATAGAAAGATTATAACAAGTCAAACAAAAACTTTTTCATTTTTGAGCACCCCATTTTGAGGTCCTGAGGGGCTCAGAGATTCAAGCTCTTCATATGCTAAGGGCATCTCTATCCGTGCCCTCCTAAGCAACGCATTTTTTGTGTGCATGTCACTCATTTTCACCAGATCACATATGTCTGCAATACAGTGGATAATAAATGGAGGGATCAGGCCCCATTTGTTTAAGTCGTTGCCACTTTGGCCTCCTTTTGTTAGAAAAAAATGCCCTGCTCCTAAGGTCTAACACACATCCAAAGTGGATAAAAAGTGTTGAGGGCCCTTTCAAAACCCTCTCAAGACACTTTGTCCTATTATTTCTAGCAAAGACCCTTCAAGACACTATTTATTATTATTCATCTTAAATTTAGTGAACTTTATCCTCTACTTTCTTTGATAGGTGGTCAAATGATTATTTATGGGGCATGTTGAAGTGCAAGGTCACCTTTTGAAAAGCATGAGTGAAGATCAAGGAACTCAAGGGCCCTTCCAAAATAGATGAAAACCTTTGAGCAAGCTAGGACCAGTGGAGATGCACTAAGGTATCAAAATAAAAGTATCTCTTTTATGAAACCTTTAAAGTAGAAGTACATGATTCCATTTTCACCTCCCTTCTTGTGACCATTGTGATCATTGGGTAGTTGTTGAAGCATTCCCAACATCACCTAAAAATGTGAAGGTGAACTCTAAGAGCATTCCCACCCAACCCCCTAAAACAGATGGCCTTATGGGAAGTGAGGCCGGCCTACTCCCAAAAATGAGCCCCACCCAACCCCAAAGATGGATGACCTTTTGGAAAGAGTGACCCCAAAACTTGCCATGACTTGAAAAATTACCTTATTTTCTAATCACCCTCTTGGCCTTCAAAACCTAATGAGACAAGAGGCCCACCTTTTGCTTATAACGTGATTCACTCACAATTTGTTCTTTTTGAGCACAAAACAAAGGAGCCAATGGGGGCCAAGGCTCCTTGGCCTCTAAACATGCCATGACAGTGGCCTGCAACCTCCAAATTGGATGACCCCTCCCATTTGCAAGCCAAAAACTAGCCTAATTTTTGGGATCAGGTGGTGATGCTTAGTCATTCACATTTGGAGTACTATGGTTGAAATTAGAATGCAAATAAGCCTCTAGTGGATGGTCTTTAATCTTTTAAAGTACCTTGAGAGGTGCATCTATGTGATACTTTCAAGTTAATTTACTGTATGTTCTCAAATATTTACAAGAAACTCAAAAAACCATATATGCATGTATGTATGTATTTGACTTTGTGATTTCTATCAAGGGAAAAAATTCCTTTCATTTCAGATTTGACTTTGTATATGCAAATATACGAATAAACATAATTGGATCTATTTTACTTAGAGTTGGATGTGATTCAGCATTAGAACCAAGGTTTGAAATAAACGTAAGCTTACTTAGGAGTTCTCAAAAACAAACGGGGATTCGAATGCGTCCTCTATTAACCCCAAAAGGACCGAGGAGCCCACTTCGGGCTGTATGAGAACTCGGGCAGGCTCTATTGTCTTCATAATTTTGAAATTTTTCATGAAATTTTTAGGATTTATGCTACTCATCATAATCTACGTGTGAAGCTGTATATCATGTCATTTTAATCAGTAATGTAAAAGGTATAAGGTTCTTTCAATTTCAATGTCAAATTGGGCAGCAAAAAATATATTCTGAATTTTATTTGTTATTTTTTATAGAATTATATAGATTGATACCTACTCAAGAAAATTGAATCACTCAATTCCAAATAATGAGGTAAGAGTCAAAAGGACTTTTATTTTGCGGGCAATGAAGGTAGGAAAAGAGTAGAAAAAACATATAAGGTTATCTTTTACTCTCAATTTTGAAAAATTCCAAATGAAAATGAATATGAAAGTTACTAATTGATTGTTAGAGCATTCTCACCATTGGGATTAACAATTTTCAAGTTCTTCCAAAACATATTAGCATATCAATTATATCTTTCATTCATCAATACCTTTCACTTTACAACTTTTGTAAAATTGAATCCAAACTTTTTTTTGGTTAAATTTTTTTTATGTATATTTTCAACCCGTTTTCCAACAAATTGCCAATTTTGTATAAGAAATACAACATATGTGCTTTTTCTCTAAAAAGTTTGAAAAACAAAACTTCACCTTCTAGAAGGACTAGAAAAGCTTACGTTTTGAAGTTTAGGCACATTGTTCTTGCAATTGATGGGGATGTTCATTTTAAAATTTTGGGACAATGTACTTGTGCACGTCAACCAAAGGATCCTAAAGTTGGATTTGTCAAAAAATAGGTTTCAATGAAAATTTTGACCCTCGTTTGGGGACTAGTATTTTGAAGCAGTTTTGGGCCTCTAAACACAAAATAATTTAGGGGTTAACCCTACATGTTATTTCAATAAAATCCAAGTTTGAACTTTGCATAGCGTGACCTGTTTATGATAGTGCATATAGCTTTGTCATAAAAAATTCATTCATGCATTTATGTTTTTTACGCTTGTACCAAGTGGTATGACTTTGAAAAAAATATAACTTGGATACAAGATATAGTTGAATATGAACTTGAGAAGGTGAAAAATCCCTACAAAGACCGTAATATAAGCCACTACACCTTCTTTTAAACTTAACCCTCCCTTACATTTGAAATCATTTTACTCTTCTCATGATGAAGATGTAACTTATCCCTTTGCTGGAAATGTAATTAAAAGGGTGTCTATGACAACTTTTAACATGAAACGTGATAGTTTTGCTTTTAAACTTTAAATAAATGATTAGATGGATGAATTTGGACATTGTGAAGTGATACAACAATGTACAAGGATGAAAGCGATCAAAAATCGACTGGATAGGTGGTGTGTTCCACTATAAGTGAAAAGAGATTTTAGTTAGCATTATAGAGACAGATTAAGTACCTCTTTGAATTACATTCATTTTACCAACGGCAACTACTTCTAGCAAGTGCCTTAAAAGCAACATTGTTTAACCCTTAAAGGATCAAGCCCTTTTTTCTGTCATGATCATTAGAAACTGTCACTTTTAGGGGATGAGTGAGAAGGTAAGTTCTTTTTTCTTTTTTGGGAAATTCAACCAAAAGATCTTGTCTTAGACTAGAAGAGGTACTTGTGGAAAAAAATCAGCTCATTCTAAATGGAGAGGAGGGAGATATTTACATCTGAAGTGAAAAAAAATGGTTTTTTTTTGTGCTTTTCAAAAAATTTAGAAGCCTTTGATCACTTTTACATGAAAAAAATTGCTTGACGCAAAGTTGAGGTTCATTTTTTTCATATAGAAGACCAAGTTAGGCATGTGTGGGAGAATTTTCAAATCAATTGGAACTATACAACACATGGGAAAAAAATAGTAAGTAAGAAGAAGTAGAAAATGAGTCAAATCACTAAATTGTTAAGAATTTAATTATTGAAATGAAAAATGCAAATCCCAACGGTTATAATGTTGTAATAAACAATCTACTTCCTTAGGTTTAGTTTTTCCCAAAATATTGAGAATTGTGGAAAATAAAGAACTTCACAACTAATTTTAGAGTAGAGAATCCGTAAATGCCCACAAACTAAAACATCTCATAACTTTCATTCTCATTGATTGAAATGGAATGTTTCAAAGCTCACCACATACAAAAAATATATCTAAAGAACCAATTTCAGATTTTCATTTTTAAAAAATACAAAATTTAAAGAAGTTATTGGGCTACCCGGATTGCCCTCCCTCCCTTGGGCAGCAAAAATTCTTGCGTAACTTCTTTGTCAAATGTCAAAATGAGGAAAAAATTAGATGCCCATAAGATCTTTGAATTCCCCATCTTCCATAAAAGTTTCAGAAAATTACACAAAGTAGTTTAGCCATAAGTACATGCCCAAAATCCCAATTGTCCCCCAAAGGGACAACGGTCCTTTAGGGGTTAACTCTTAAATGCCCAATCGACCATTTTCTGGTCTCTGCCCTTTTTTGTGGGCTGCCTGAAATGAAGAAAAAAAAAATTGAAAAAACTAAGAATATTCTCATGTAGGAGAGCAAGTTTAGTTTACAAGCCAGTTTGAATCATGTCAATCCAAGTTAAACTCCATCAAGGAGAATTTTTCAAAGACAAACACTTCAATATTTGCTAGTATTACAAAATTTACTATTTTGGGAAAATAATGATGTTCCCTCCATCAAAAATATTTCATTTTTGAACTTTCAAATAGAATATATATTTTCAATCAATCATACCAAATTTTAAACTTTGTGAATAAAATTTGTAATTTTGATGAATATTAAATGGTAAATGCTTATAAATTCATTAAATAAGAGTAAAATTTTTTTTTTGAATATTTGACCATATGGATAATTACTAAACATCATGATTCATGTTTTCTTTTTTGAAACAAACTTCATTAAAGTTACAAAAGTATCATTTTAGAATGCATTTGTGTTTTGCCTTTAACCCCTTGGGCATTTAGGGGTTAACAACACGATATTCATTAAAATGGAAAAAACATGTGTACTATTTTGTATTTCACCTAAATCCAAAATAGCCACCTTAATTGAATTAAGGAGGTCACTTGAAACCTACTTAATGAACTTTTGTTCAAAATTTCAAACTTTCAGTCCAAAAAGAGCATATTTTTGGATGATATATATCTCATTTCATTGGAAAACAATCAACAGATTTGTTCTCAGAAGAAAAATGCCAAAAGTTCCAATTTGTAAGAGTTTTCCCTTTTTAATGAATATGACGTTTAACCCTTAAACGTCAAGTTGGTCATGTGGCTGCCCGCTACAATGACGCTATATTTGAGTGGCAAATGCCCACATATTTTCATATTGTTTCCAAAAGTTGCATAATCTAACAATGCTCAATGTCTTCATGAGAATTGCAAGAAGGGCAACACGGGACCTAACACTCTATTTGTGAATCTTCTCGCAATTTGGGTTACTTACCTATACATATGAGTGCATTCAATGAGGTTATTTTTTGCCTTCCATGGTGGACCATGTTTCCATACTCACTTTCATAAAAAAATCAGATGAAAGATGCCCCCATAGTGGCGTGCCAAGTGCCCACCCATTATACTACTATGTCCAAAAGTTGCAAATGTTAACAATGCATGCCAATGCCATAAAAATTACAAGACAAGCAGCATGGGATCTAATGTTATGTTTCTGAATCTTCTCACACTTTGGGCTACCTAAAAATATATATACATTTAGTGAGGGTGTTTGTCTGCCTTCCATGATAAATCATGATTCCATTATAACTTCTAAAAAAATGAATAAAAATAGGGTTTCACCATCTTACAAAGTAATTTTTAGATAATCAGCGGGCATTTCTTGTCTGCCTAGTTGTTTAACCCATATAGTACCAAGCCCCCTTTTTTTAGCAGCATAGCAATTTTGGGCAAGTACCTATGATTGGAGATTTTCATATTTTAGGCTAAAATTTAAAAAGAAATGTAGGAACAAGGATTATCTTTCATATGTACTAAATTTCATGATATATAAAAGTATGAATAAGAAGATGTGGCTTAACATGTTGTTATTTTCACTCAGCAAACAATGCGGGCAAATTTTTTAAAATCACTTTTTTTAGAAACAAAAATTCAAAATTGGTTTAGTAGATTTATGTGAATGTAGAAATCTTTGAGTCATTCCATTTGATCAATGAGATAAAAGATACAAGGAGTTATTATTTGTTGATAGATATGGATTCTCTACTCTAAAAAAAAACCTTTGAAGTCCTTTATTTGACTCAATTTTCAATATTTTGGAAAAAAACAAAACCAAAGGATGTAGATTTTCTGTTGCAATATTACAATTGTGGGAATTGACATTTTTCATTTCCATAATTAAATTCGTAACAATATGGTGTTTTGGATCATTCTCCACTTCTTTTAACTTACTATTTTTTTCCCATGTGTATTTACAATCCCAAATGATTTGAAGCATTTTTGACATGTACCTTACTTAGGTGGAATAAGGCATGTAAAGAAGCACCATCCACATGGCATTTTCCTTGAGGATTTTCACCTTCTAAAGTTTAGTTGCCCACTTTTTAACAAGACCCAAAACAACATTTTTGAATATTCAAACCATTCTATTTTCCAATCTACACAGTGAAAAATTCCAATATTTTTTTCACATCTTCCAAACCCATTCTACTACAAGATCCTACGGTCACACATGCATAAAAATGTTTTTGTTTTCAAATTTGGTTGATGCTCTAAAATGGCAATTTTGGAGAGTTTTTGGTGAAAATGTTCAATCCTTTGGGGATTAGGGTTTAAGGATCAACACACATTTCACTGTGAGGCAGGCCCATATTGAAGCAGCAGCTTTTGGCAGTGGTAGATCCAAGAGCATAGAAAGCAAGCTTGCCTACAATAGTAGAATGATCATTAAGGGTACCTTGCCATGGGTAATTGGAACCAGAAGCCCTTCCAAGTTGACCATGAGCAAAACGGAGAATTTTTTTTGAAGTCTTCATGACGCGTGGAGTTTAGAAAGTAACCTCCAATTTTGGGTTCATACCCTCCAAAGATGTAGTTTGATTTTTGCAAAATTAGAGGTTGGACGTCTAGGCCGGTCTGGACCCTCTAGCTCCCCATGGAAAGGTATCCTAATAACTTAAGTGGTATTCTTCACTACCTCAACCTTTCTTTCTTTTGATTTGTTGCTCAATATTGGCGATGGTCCAAACGTCTAGACAATAGTGGGTGTCAAACCTTCACTTCTCGCACCCCACAACTCCAGGTGGGGTCACCTCACAACATGGAGCTTTTTCTTAGTTATCAGGCCTGATAACTTTATGACCCACCTCTTGCATTGCCTGACAAGGGAAAGAGTTATCTAGTGTTTGGGAACAAGTTATGGGTCCTTGTGTTTGGGATTGATGTGTTGTTAAAGAGGGCACAATGATTGTATCCGTGATATTAAAGAGGGAGGATGTGATATTAAAAAGGGAGGGTGTGGTATTAAAGAGGGAATGTGATATTAAAGAAGGGGTGTGATATTAAAGAGGGAGGATGTGATATTACAAAGGTTAGAGTTACTACTAATCATACAACTAAAATCTCGATTATCTCTGTAATATCACACCCTCCCTCTTTAATATCACAACCTCCCTTTTTAATATCACACCCTCCCTCTTTAATATCACACATCAATTTTTGTGACATTATCCCATACATATGTTATGAAGACTTACTGAAATTTTTATCAAGTAGTTTGTGAAGCTTTGCAAGGGTGATAACTTTGCAAAATTTGGTTCAACCACCACCCTGTAACTTTCGAAAAAAATCCTGATAGAGTTATCTGGAAACCTTAAAAAATGCCAGGTTTGACACCCACTAATGGTACAACTTCGGAATCCGGACTCCTAGAATATAATAGGGGTAGTCACGGTTGCATTTCCGCATTCTCAATCTTCACGGAAAACCGCTGTGGCTCTTCCTCCGCGACTTGCACAAGCGCAGTTCTATGAAGATTGAGAAATATTTTTTTCAACGCCGAGGCATGAAGAAATTGGATGAGGAAATATTTTGTGTGAGTATTCTTACCGTGATCCGTCTGTTTACTTGCTTGTGAATTGCTTTTTGCCCTCGTTTTTTCTGCTCCTCCAATCAATGGCCATGTTGCCTTCCTCTAAGTAAAACATTTCTCCGTTCTTCATTCTTCATTCTCTATCACCCACAAAAGAGGTGTCACACCCTTCCATGAAAAACTACTCCCATTGGCTCCTACATTCCCTCAGCAATTTCTCAATCTTCACTGAAAATTCCACGTTAGACCAACCGTGACTACCCCTAATGTGAACTGGGAAGACGGTCGAAATGTTGAATGGGCAACTACAGGACTACAGCAGTGACAGACAGGGCCGTGGGAGAAATGGAGATTGGAGAGAAAGAGGTACTGTGCAGATTTGGAGGATCAGGGAGGGCGCTGATTGACCGAATCCGGAATCCCCCTGGCCCTGCCTTCAGAAGAGTCCGTGGCTTCACCCCTAAACGTCGGCACGGACAAAAAACGTCCGTTTCCTCCAAAAAAAAACTTTGTATCCCAAAAAAAGACTGATTTTGATCTGATTTTTTTTAGAAGTAATTATAAAAATGTAATGCTCCATGGAAGGTAAAAATTTACCTCTTGAGATACATTCATTTTATTTTGTAGCCCAAATTGTGATACATGGTGTTAGCTCCCGAGCTGTCGTTCTTGCAATTTTCATGAGGGCACCATGCACTGTTGACTTTTCCAATTTTTTGAAGCAACACTACTGGTGCCCATGTGCAAAACACTGTAGAATGCTACAGGCAGGGCAAGCTACAGTGATCCATCCATCGTTTAAGGGTTATGTTGCCCGCCCACTTGCACTCTCTTGCTTTAACCCTTGAGCGCCTGGTCGACATTATACTATCAATGGGCCCATAAACTTTATCTCACTTTTTCTCTTAATTTGTACGGTGAAAACAATCATGGTTGGTCCTTATTAGCAAAGAAGGTAGTCCTTTTTCAAATCTTGCAATCACTTTTTCTGAATGTAATTTTCCAAGCTGTGGTGGCCATTAAACCCCCCATTTTCTCCTAAATCTTAAAATAACTCTGGGCGCTCAGGGGTTAAATGTCTGGCAGACCTGCCCACTTGCAAGTTGCAACTTTTTGGTGCAAGTGATGCTGTGCAATGCACCTTCCCAATTCTCAGCCCCTTGAGAACTGCCTGTCTAGGTTGGGACTCATTGTGCGGGAAGATTTTGAGCTTCTTTGCCAAAGAGCATTCATTTCTCATTTTCATCCAATTTTTCAGTGGATGCAGCAACTATTCCCTAAGGTAGTGTGCTCTAATTGCATTCATGCTCTAATTGCGTTTGGCTTTAGGAACGAGAGACATTTTAGATGAGATATCTATGACTGTCATTGATGAGTTAGGTAGGCTTAGCATATATTGCTAAGCCTACCTAACTCATCAATGACAGTCATAGATATCTCATCTAAAATGTCTCTCGTTCCTAAAGCCAAACGCAATTAGAGCATGAATGCAATTAGAGCACACTATCTTATATACTTACACTATAATCATATTTTTTTCAAAGATTTAGTCGGTTTTTATCTATTTGATTTAAATTTCAATTGGTTTTTTGTACATATCATTTGGCTGAATTCTATTGTTTTTTGGCTCTCCCCATACATTGGCTAGGAGTAACTTAAGTTACCTACTCTCTTGCTCTGCCTGACTAGCTAGCTAACTGACAGGTTCGCAACTATGTCCTAGTCTACCTTAGCCCTTGCCATGGCGTCATCTGCTATCTGTGGCCCTTCAAACCATCCCCAATCCAGTTGTGACACAAGCATTGGAAAGCTTTAATTTAAAGAGTGTTAAACCGAGCTTCAATGAAAACATGTGCTCTAATGTAGTCATTTCTTGCAATTGCATTTTGCAAGCCTCCCTATAGAAGTGTCCTGCCCTTGTATTTTAGCACACTTTGGAGAGTCCTAAACAACATTCCAAGTGTGTGATTATCTGACCATGACGCCAATTTTTGATGTTTTTGACATGAACCTTCTCAAATAGAGTACCCAATACAACAAGATTCCACTAGAAAATGCATAAAAAAACAAATAGTTGTGTTTACTGAGTGTTAGAAGCTTGTTTGCGTTGGGGTCTTGCAAATTGGGAAGTGCCTTTGCCCTCTAACAACCCCACAATCACACATTGTCTAACGACATGCATGGGGCTTGACCACGGCTAGATTAGAGATGCCCTCATGAGAACAATTGTCTCACACATATAAGGGCATCCTTTATCTAGACCCTACATTGAGGCTCAACAATGGCAATTACAAAGCTTCTTTGTGTGGCCTTAAGCATAGTGGGCGACGCACTGGCTCTTTTGAATTTGGTGTTTGCTTAGGAACAAAAGTGGCTATTTCATTCACCTTTCCATCAATTTTTTGTAGCATTACAATTGCCAGTGAAAATTTGAGGGAAGATTGAGGTAGATTTTTGCCAAAAAGAAACTGTGTTTGGCACTCTTTGAGTTGTCAAGCACAAAATTGCAAAATTTTTGGGGCTTTTTCTAGGATCAGGGGTATGTGTTAGGAGCTTATGGGCCTAGATTTAAAGCATAATTATGAGGATTGGAGAAGGGGTCTAAGGCTACAACATAAGGCTCTCTCCAATTTTTGGGAACATGGGTCCAATGGGGCTCCTTGCCAGTGCTTTTATGGACTTTGGAGTGCAAGGCAGAAGGCTTGGCATGCATTGTTAGAGAAGGGGCTGGGATTAATCCCTAAATGCCTGCGGCACCAAATTTTGATGTTTGCAATATTTTGAAGTTCAATAAACTTAACTAGGCTATTATTTTTAGTAGTTTACATTTTGGGTTTATTCTTTGTGAAGTCTAATTTTAGGATCAACAATTTGATTTTGAAAATGATTAATTATGAGTTTTTTATTCAAGCTTTTGTGCAAGGGTCTCCACTTTCTCTAATATTGAGAGCTCTTGGAAATGAGCCTCAAATATACTAGATGTTGGAGAAAAATTTACATAAAAAATTCATTTGAAAAAACTATAGAAAAGATTTTGAAAAGCTATGAAGTGATTGGGGCTAGACATGTTATTTCCTTTAACCCCTAAAGGACCAAGTGGTTGTTCAACAGCCACTTGAGAACTTGGGTAGGGTCATATGGAGTTAATTTTTATTTGATTTTCTTAAAATTGTTACACAAGGTGTAGATAAGTATTTCCTAAGTGGAAATGTAACTTTTTCCCCAATTGGATGCTTGGTTCAAAAGTTATGTTGCCCAAAAGAAATTGGGCAACTTGGGCAGTTTGGAAATCTTTGAAGAATCTTATGCTAAAACTTTCATCCACTTTTAAAATTTGGCGAGTATGTTACTAAAAAACATAATGTACGATTGTCAAAAATAAAAATAAATTTGAGCTCTCACATCACATTTTGAAGGGAGTCAAACTTTGTTAACTATGTTCAGGCAGTTTCAAGAAAAAAAAAGAATCCTCTAACTTCAAGCCTTGGTATCTTTCAATTTACAAATCCAAAGCTTTTGAAACTTTTTTTCATGTGTTCCAAATGTTTCCCTCTAACTTTTCATTGTTCTGATTTGAAATAAAAGACTTCCTCATTGCACAAGAAATCATGAAAGAATGACTAATGTAATGCCAATTTGCTTAACCTCTTTGCATTGGAGGATGATTTAGAACAAGCTAGATTGTACTTTTGCATCTGAATTTTTTTGTGAGTGAACCTAACATCATAAACTTGTGAATGGTCAAAAAGCTCAAATTTGTGTAGATCAAAAATTTTATTCTAGGAAGGGTCAAAGTCTGTTGACCTTGTTTTGCAGGAATTAAAAAAGTAGTTTTTCTCACTTCAAACATTATAATCTTACAACTTGCTTGGTCAAACGGGCTGAATTTTTTGCACATATTATTTTATCTGTTTTGCACACTTTAGTATGGTTGAAATTGAGAAAAAAGTTTTTTAATTTCAGTTTTGGGCAATGCACTAAAAGTTGGCAGTTTTTGAGGTTTTTTCTCAAAAACACCCCTAGTCCTTTACGGGTTAACCTTATATTTTTTTGATGGTCACTTTTTTAGATCCATCATGTGAAAAGAGGATTCAAAGGCTTCAAGTCATTTTTGTAATTTTAACACCCTCATGATCAAACATTATAATCTTTCAACCCATTGGTGATATTGTTGTGTTTTCTTTTCTTGTGTGACCTCTAACATATCTAGTTTGAATTTGTACGGTTACAATTCAAAAGAACTTGATACAACTTATTATAATGTTGCCTTTTTGTTCAATTTGAAGCAAATTCCTAAAAACTGAAAAAAGACCTCAGGCATTTAGGGGTTAAGGTAGGTTGACCCAATTCTCACCATGTACCTAATGCAGTCCATATGTATCCATGGTTGTCATTTTAATTGTGAAATTGAGGTGCCTTATTAATACCTTGTTTTTTGTGTCATATAAGATAAGGTATCTATGAGGCACCTAGATTTCAAGATTAGAATGACAACCATGGGTACATATGGGCGGAATTAGGTCAAAATTGGGTCTGTCTACCTTCCATGGCATGTCATGTTGCAAGACTAGGGTGGAAGATCTCAACTTTTCCACCCATTAGAAAGTGTAATAGTTTAGATATTTATCATGTAAAGATAGAATTTGGGGAATTTGAGTTCACATTTGGATTTAGAGACCTTGATATAGTCTAGCACCATGGGAGGAGGACAAAATTGACCAACTCCAACATAGGGTGTAAATTATTATTTTTATCTTGTTCGTAAGAAAAACGTGATGTTTCCTATCTTGGCCCCTCAAAATGGCATATCATCTAACCTCAATTCATGAAAAGAAGGTACCCTCAAGAAGTTTGAGTAGGTGCCTTACTTGAAAAGTAAGGCAAAGTGCTACAAGAATTGTGCTTCTCCAAGTGTAGTTGCTTGTTTTCATTTAATGTGGGTAATGCAAAACGTGGTCTTATTTAGAGTGACAAAAGTATTTACATCAATGGACAATGATGCCATATGCAAAAAGTGGATGAAATATCATTTCTTTGTATAAAATAGTTCACAACTCCACATTTATTCAAAACAAGCACTTTCACCTCAAGATTGTGAAAAATTCAACAATCTCATCCATTGAAAAATAATAGTATGTAACACCAAATTTTCTCTCAAAAATATTGTATTGCTTTTGAGCAAAAGAAATCCCCAAAAAACTAGTACTCTTGGCAATCTCTCAGCATGAGTTTTCATGGTGACATTAGCCCTCGTTCCATTGAATCCTCCTAACCTAATTGGTAAAGAGGTCGGTTGAAAATCTGGACTTAGGGCCAACTTCCATGTGGCTTTGGAATTGGTCACAATGATTAGCATTTTCCAACTTTGAAAAATCCATATCTCTATACTTCTTGTGCTTCTTACAAAAGGAATAGCCCAAACATCATTCCCAGTTATTTCTTATGTTATTTTCCAACACACTTTTGTGCATGACTCATTATCTAGTTTGTTGTTTCCTTCCTTTTCTAATTCCGGACCACCATGGAAATTGACCCTTATTGCTTCTCTGTTGCAAAGACACTGTTCACTTAGTAAAACATATGGTTGCACTTTTTGGAATATTTTGGGATCCAAAATGTGGGATTTTGCTTCAAAAGTTGGGTTCATTCTAAACAAAAACACAAATCAAGAGCCAATTTCCAATAAACATAATAAGTCCAAGCCATTTTTTTCAATATATTTTGGATCTCTTTACAACTCAACAAAATTGAGATATAGAGTTGAATTGAGCCTTGTGGAAAGATGAAAAATGAGTCATAGCGTAGACCGTATTTCTATGTCAAGGCTGCTGTGGATCCTCAAGTACAATAAAGGAGGGAGAATTGCTTTTGAGCAAATAGGGAGAACTATTTTGGAATACATCTCAACCATTATTGTATCATTGAGGCCTAATGTTTTGGCCACACATAAGCAAATTGCGATTGAGATAAAGTAAAGTCCGAGAAATGGATTTTGAAAGTTTCATGTAAAAGTCAAGAAACAAAACATTCAAATAGTCAAATAGTACTTTCAACGTCCTGCTTTTGACATTCTTCAATACAATATCTCTTTGTTATCCAGATTTTTAGGGCATTCATAAGGATATATGCTCATAAATTGTTGATACTACCTTAGTACACTTTAAAAACAAGAAATGGGAAATATTGAGTGCATATAATATTTGAAGAACAAACCTACAATAGTGATACCGCCCATGATCCCTAAACAAATTATTCAAGCACAAAGAGCTGTCTTTAAAATAGTAATGCATAAGTGATTTCAGTCTGTGCCAAACTTTAATAACAAGATCCTTTACACTAATCTGAGGTGAGTTTGTCTAATTAGTGTGAAATTGTGGCAAGCCTCTAGCCCTTGTTCTTCAAGTAGGGTTTTGGATGCATTTCAGTGATGTAGTCTTACAATGCAGCATTTTTTGCACACTTTGTAGTTGAGATACATGCTTGCCAATTTTTCTTAAAATCTTAGACACTAGTTTAAAACTATTAAAAATAGAATTTAAATATTGTACCCCACATTGTAATGGATTAACTCCTAAAGGACGAGGCAACTCTTTGCGACCAATACAATACGGTGTATTTTTCTTGTATTTGGAGTGCATCCACACCTTTATTACATTTGAGATCTATAAAGAAGCTAGAATATAGATCAATGTTGTTCTAGTGAGGTAGTCAAGATCCCAAATTAAAAAATTTGTTGGTAGCAAATGCCAGTTATATAGCAACGCACATAGTATGTATTATAGTAGCCTCATCCTTTAACCCGTGAACGGCACAATAGCCCTTTGCGGCCACATGTACGGCCATATGTATAGATGTATTTGAGCTGCTCTAAGGGCTTTCCAAAAAAAATTATGCACCCACCATCATACAACCCTTCAATATATATGATTGTAACACTTCATTTCCAATTGATTCAAACTTTTGAATATTGATTGGGACTGTATTTGGTACCATATCTCAAGAGTCCAAGAGCCCAAGGGCCCTTCAAGGGTTAAGGGTTTTAAGGACCGTGGTTGATTTGGAGGGTGGGCAATCCTTTGTATAGCCATTTGGAGGAATTTTTAGGGTTTTTGAATATAGATGTTCACGACAGATTTGACAGTATAGATGGAAGTATCTTGCAAGGTTTAATGTTATGCATCATGAATTATGCTCACTCTTTAGTTGTCATGGCCATCTTTTTGCATTTATTGGTGTATTTTCAACCGACACTCTTTTAGTTTTTTCAACCTTCTAGTAACATGCCACCTCAAATTGACCTGATTATTGTCCTAAACTCTGCACTTTCTAATTCCCTAAACCCGTCCCATTTGCCACGTCATCAAATTCCTTGACATGCTCTCTGTACAAACTGAAAAGTGTCAAAATTGACCACAAACATGTCGACCGGTCCTTAAAGGGTTAACCAAAATCAAGGCATTTGGCAAATTTGTTTATTTTCTTGAGTCAGTGTAAGCTAGCGTTAACAGTGTGCAGACCAATAATTGAAATAATTTGTGTAGTATGAATCCACTGTGATACATCCATGACGTAACCTTGAGAGAGATAAATTAATTCCCGCCATGTTGGGAAAACTGAGGTGAGGTGGAGGTGCAATAGTGGGTGTCAAAATTGGAATTTTGCTTGAGGATAGAATTCTTGGATGATATGCATGTCACATCTAGAATGAAATCCAAAAACAAACTTTGACTCCCTTGTTTTGGCTACATACAAATTCAACTTCTTTTAGTGACGAGAGGAGAGGCTCAACAAAGAGTGTTTCAAAAACCAAAAGAGATTCTCAAAATCTAACCCATTCCCTTTTTTTATATAGAAAACTAAAAATATGGAATACTCAATGACGTGGTTGGTTATCCTAAATTTTCTACCTACTTTTAAAAACCCTAGCCTAAGTTTCAACTGGACGCCCCTCTTATGACATTATTTAAACCCCTTCATTAGGTTATTCTATCTCTTTTGGTGTTTTCAAGGTTTCTTTTTTGAACAACTTGTTGCAAAAAAGAAATACATATTTTTTGGGAGAAAGTTTAGAAATTTTGATCTTCCTTTTTCAATGGATAAAATTGCTGGATTGCTCCAATACAGTGATATGATTTTTCTCTATAAGGATGAATGTGACCTTTTTTGTCCAAATTTTGCATATGGCATCCATGTCCATGAATGTAAACAGCTTTGTTACTGTAACAAGAATCGCTTTCTACACTGCTCAAATTAATGAGAAAAAAGAAAAATCTGGCCTTTTTACCATTATATACCCATTCATAATTCAGTACACTTGGTGGGACTATGGTCGGTGAATGCTCATCGTTAGTACCAGTACTCATTTTCTCAATGCAAGTGGTGCAAGCATGACTTTGGTACACGTGTGTAGTCAGTTTTTTTTTAATAAGGAGATTTAAAATACCACTCATTGTGAACTACAATCCTCCTTTCCCCAAAATTTGAAATTAATAAAGTGATCTCAACAGACTTGAATCCAATTGACGTCTCCAAAGATCTTTCCACACAAGTTGAATACTTTAAGTAGCACAGATGAAAACCTCAATTTAGGTGAATGCAACCACGCAAAGATCTGTTGAGTCAGTACCGCTGTTTAAATCCAGCGATTTTAGAAAGTACAAGGGTAGACCAACATAAATTAATGGAATTTAGATTCACTTCGCTGATCGTGTACTAGTGACAGACAGAAATTGCCAAATTTCTGCTTCTTACTCGTTACACTTAATGGAAACTCATAAAATAAACCTATTGATATTCCTCAGGAATTGGTCAGTATTATGTAGATTCAGGAAAGGACCAACCACATTATCACAGCTGCATATGCTACCTGGGTTTCGATCTTGCAAATCTACGTGTCAATCTTGCTAAGGGTAAGTTCACACTTGATGTTAAGAGTGGTAGTAGCTAAGGATAATTAGATGCATTTGAATACACGATTAGACTGTATTCATATTGCTAATACCCCTCCTAACACCGAGTATGAACATACCCTAAGGCTACTCATGTCTAATATTCTAATGTCGAGCGATTCATCCAGTTTCACAATACCGTCTGCTCCGTCAATAACCATAAGCTTTCCAGTCATTCCACGACTTTCACCAGAAACAATCTTGACCTTGTCAGTCTTCCTGGGAGGAACAAGTTCCATATCGGCTTGGCTAATCAGTACTGTATCGCCATCATTGGTGGAGCCCAGGGCAACCCTGCAAGAACCATCCTGTACGTGCAACGAAAAACGAAGTTGAGATCCTGGAGAGCAAGACACTAGCCTCAAATATAAAATAAGATATGAGCGGGCATCACAACGCAATAATTTTCAACAGCTTTATCAGCTATATACATATCAATCGCAAACAATGAAACTTAATAGAAAACAAACAATGAGTTGCAACATTCTCCGAGGTCTCCACTAAGATGAAACAAAAAATTCTTTTGATTGACCCAGATAAACTTTGAGTTGTTGTGGACTTCTAAAGAAGCTTGAGTCAATCATTCGATTAAGTACTAACAAGGCTATGTCTCCTGAACTACAGTTCCAGCTCATACCACGGACAAACACCATGAAATAACAGGAACCGGAATCAGCTCATACAGTAACACTTACCAGCATAGCCTCGCGAATAACAGCAGGTTGAGGAGCTTTCTAATTGTAACCAGAATGTCAGGCATCGTCCATCCACCTTCGGTATCTAGTCCACCACCAGAACCTGAACGACAAGTAAAGAAAATCAGCACTGAAGAAAAGAACTTCACCAAAAAACTGAAGAAAAAAACAAATTTCAAAAGTCGCTCAATGACAACATCTTCACCTCCAGATGTCTACAACTATGAGAAAGATATATGACAGTCAAGCTTCAAATGCCAAAAAATTGTCCAAATCATGGTTTTTGAATGCTCACCAATTGCAGGGGATGTAGGATCCAATCCTCCCGTTCCAGGCATCATAGGCTGCCCACCAGGAGTGCCTGGAAGGTATGATGGAACACCTGGTGTCATAGGAGGCCCTCCAGGTGTTCCTGGAAGGCAAGGACTTGGAGCAGCTGCAAGAGTGAGGAGCTGGTTAGAAGCAGGAAAAAGAAGAGCAATTCCAAACACCTACACCACTTCAACGCCCAATTCAATATGCTCAAAAGAAAACAAACAATGATATGCAAGGAAAGGAGGGTACCGTAAGTTTGGGGAGGCTTAGTAGGAGTGCCAGCTTCACTAAAACTAGCACCAGGAGTTGGTGCAGACCATGTATTTCCAGGTGTAGGCATTTCAAATGGCCTTCCCCCAGGAGTACCAATCTGCAAACCAAACATCCAGGAGCAATACACACCATCAGGAGAAGGAAACTGCATAAAAAATTTGAGGCTAAATCGATTATTTAGGAATAAAGAAAAGTTCACAGCGACCCGCCCTCAAGGCTGTGAAGATACAGCGGTAGGCAAACAAGTATTCCAAACCCTCAGAGCAACAGAAAACAATCCGGCATTACAGAGCATACGATCACACCCACCAGCCAGTGACGATCGTGCACTCAGCGGCGATTTAATGTAGTAAGTGCAAATCCCAGAATGGAGACAAACATCAAACTGCGGGGTTGAAGTGTGAGTATCCCAAGTGCTGGGGTTGGCATCATCCCAGTTGTTGCTCCTACATGAGCAGTAGATAAAAAATGTGCAAGATTTAATAAGAAGTAGACACCAATTTGAGCAGAGAGAATTCTTAGACCGCCAGCATAAATTGGGCACTCACGCAATACGTAGACCAGGCCCAGGATGCAAATTCGAAAGGAAAAATAGTCAGAAAAAATGATCGATACTTATAGCAGTCTGCAAAAATCAATTTTGAAGAGCATATAAAAAATCACCTTGACTTCATTCTCATTGTAAACCATCATTGAAATAGAACCATTTATACTTATAGGACACATATGATATAAGGTAATTAACTACATATATGCAGGTACTCAAGTAAGTAATCAAGTAGAGACAGATTAGCAAGAGTCAACAAGGAAGATATGAATTACCTATGCGGCGTCATTGGGGTAATGAGGATTCCATGCTCTGTCGCGCATTGGGGTCCTCATGCCATCGTAACTAGGAGTGGCAACCACGTTGATAGAAAAACAACAACGGTCTTCAGGAGCTCAAAATATACTGAGTAACATCTATTTTCACACCTACAACAAACGACACATAACCAGTTTCAGTAACAGGCCGGGTTGCATCCGTTGCTTACGAGTTTAGCAGCCAAGGCTCGAAGATCGATTCTTGGGATGAGTTTAATTTGTGCTTTTGATCTCACATGATCAACATCTACAACCTGCACAAGAAACAGTGTAATCTGAGATTCATGAAATACTCCAAGATTTGATTCATGTCTACGTCGAGACCTGATTCTTAAAAAGCAAAAATTGGATGCTAGCAGCCAGATCTATGATTTATATAGAATGCCGGATCGTGAACCATATTAAATCGGATATCACAATGCAAAAATATAGTTGCTTCATAAATGAATGAATAGTAAAGGATCCATGCAATACGCCTTGGCAAGGTCACCCTTGTAAATACCAATCTTCACACGAACCCAAATATCTTTATCAACTTCCACAGGCTTTTTCTCAACAGACAAAACATCTGTCATTTCTTTGATTGGTACCAAGGTGACTGTTTGACTAAAAATCATCCACATTCCTCTGCAGGCCTGCCTCAGATACATCAAACAATCAATGTCTGCTCTTGAACTGCAATTGTAATCGCGTTAAAAGTGAACTAACATTAACCCGGCAGAGTTCCTGAAGAGAAAAAACCTTCGTAACATAAATATGCTGCCCACATTAATTAATGTAGTATGCTAATTAGCTTCCCTGAAATAAGGTCGAGAGATGTGTGTACACACTTGTCTCACATAAGCTTCTTCTCTGATTCTATGTACAGGTATCCCTCAAGTGATCCAAAGCAATTGCTGACTTAATCAGTAATGGCTGGCCCTGAAGATCTTGATCTATGTACTTTTGCATGAGGCAAATTGATGCTTCACGCTCGTGCCCAAGCTGCAAATAGCGAAATTTGTTATTACACGGCACTTCAGTGAATGGGCTGAAACAATGAGACAAAATCAAGTCTCAATCAAAGGGCTAAGGATTTGATCCATACATTACTACACTTCACCATCCACAGCTTCGGATCCTCAACAGAAAGAAGCAAAGCCTGTTGCTCCACCTCGGTGGTTTTGGCTTCATCGTAGGTTTCGGACGCCTGAAGCCAAGGAGAGTCTTTCATAATCAGTCCACGACACCGCACAATAAAAATGTACGGTCATCGTCCACTTCATCTATCTATACTACTAAGTGGGAGGATTTCCCTAAGTGCGCCCTTTTCTAAAACTTTTAGAAGTTTTTGTTGTAAGTTGAAGTAACAAAGGACTCCCAAGATATAGAACACCAATTGTCCTTCAACCATGTTCATTTCCAAAATTTTATAGAACATTTTGGTGGAAATTGAAACAATAAAGGATGCCCCAAATATAAAACACTAAACACCTTCCAACCATGTGCTAGAAATCAATAAAAATGCCAAGCGCCTCCTAGCAAAATGCAAAAGATTAACATTGTGATGAAAAAAATTGGTATTGTTGGTTTCAAAAAAGGACCAAAATGATGATGCATGTGGATTAAATTCTACAATAATTGTTGTGAGATATTGATTTTTTATATTTGTATAGTACATCAAGATTAGATTTTAGACCAATTGATTTGTGAAATATTGATTTTTTGTAAAGTTGAATGTTACATTACTCATACATGTCCTACTCACACAAAGCGTGTGCCTCTATACTAGTAAAATAATCTTACCTCTGAATGTACCTCTCAAGCCCTTCAACATCTTCTTAGGGCACCGTCTCGTATAGCTGATTGATGATGAGGCCGGCAAATTTCTTCTTTGTCAGGCAAAACATCTCCTCATTCGATAAAATCTGCACCATTGCTTTGAGGATGAGATGCTACAACAAGACATTCCAATGAGAATGCAAGATCTTAGGGCGGCTTCACACTATGACCGGCCAAGTCAAGAGGCCGTGGGATTGAGTGGCCAAATTTTGGTGAGAGGCCAACAAAATGGGCTGAAAATAGGTATTAAAATATTGTTTTTGACACTTTTGGCTGGCTTTAGTGTGAAGCCTCCAAAGGCCAAGCCCAAAGTCCAAAGTCATAAACTTTCATGGCCTCTCAACTTGAATGACCATATGTGAAACCTCCAAAGGCCAAGCCCAAAGTCCAAAGCCATAGCATTTATGAGACCTTCCAAATCCAATGGCCAAGATCTTATAAACTTTTGATTATTTTATAAAAACAATGTGACAGCCTCTCAACCATAATCTGGGTCTCCATTTTTGCTTAACCCAAACTATTACTGAGTGGCTGTTAACCTTGAATGATAAAGTGCTACCATGTAGGCATTTGGAGGATAACAGCCTTTGGAGTTTGACCACTAGTGTGAAGGGTTGAGTGGTTGGACTTTGAGTTTCTTACAATCTAATTGGTGCAGACCGACGGCCTCTCGACCTTCGGCCATAGTGTGAAGCAGCCCTTATGTTAGGCCATATATATCACATCAGCTGGAAAAAACCAGTACCTTCTTCTTCGTCTTCTTCCTCTTTATCTTCATCACTTGCCACAGCTGCTGTATCATCTATAAACTCTAGACCCCGTCGCTGCTCATTCCGCTTCCTCGGTGCTACGTCTTCCTCGTCATCGTCATCCTCCACGACATCGTCTATGAACTGCGAACCCAAAATATATCCAATTAAGTTGGCAAGTCGATAATTCAGTGCACGGCAACACATCACACTTCCTAGTTGAAAATCAAAACTCGACTGATAATATTCATAATATGATTACATTGCTGATTGCAATCACCGAATAAAGCAATCTCTAACGGAAACCTAAGTTGACGTGTGTTCACAGACGAAGTTATTGCTACTTAAATTGCAAGAGAAAAACAAGTGATATAGCCAGGTTAACAACTGAATAACCCGCTCCGTAGAACCATTAGCACATTTTGTGACCATGTAATGCAGTACCACGGATAAGTTATGGAGTACTTTCTAGAAAAATAGGAGATTCTCCAACAGTACCACATTGCAAACACTTTGACTAAATAACCGATGCATAAGAACCTCTTGAGAGCAGGAGCGCTGCTGACGATTCTAGTGAGAAATAACACATAGAATCTTGAACCAAAATGGAATGGAAATCACAATCGAAGTTGAAAACAGCTTAGCTTATGCCAACAACAATGCTCTGTTTCAGTGAATAGACCTTGTAACTTACTTCCGCTTCCGACCTCGCTCCTCCTCTTCTTCCTCTTCCTCTGGCTCTTCCTCCCCGGAGCGCCCAGGCCATTTTCACCAAAATCAGGGTTTTGGGAGACCTACAACTTTGATGCATCATATTTCAATCAACTGGATGATCCACAAAAGTGACCTTTGAGAATTTTGAAAAGAGTAGAACATGTACTTAAAAAACGGGAAGCAAATTTTGGGAACAATTGACCATGGGAGATGGGAGATTATAAATTGTTACCAAACAACATGTGATGACAAAGTCTCATTTTTTGATAGATGGTTGTTATTAAATGATTTTTACAAAATTCTATAAGCCCCTATTTCATCTCACTTTTGGTGAGTAGCAATAAGATGTAATTGCACAACCTTGTAAATTATTGAAGATTGCACTTCTTTTTATGTCAAGTTTTAGGGCTTCAAACTGCTATTGCACAGAAAAAAATGACCAGCACAACTAGTGAGGGTTGCCACAACAAGGGTTTAAAACATGCTTGCACCCTTGCCAATTTCCTGCTACCACAAAACACAAAGCACATGCAAGGAAGCTTGCAAGGGGTATTGGCCAGATGCAGCCTATAAGATATTGCTTGCCACCATGCCTTGTAAGGTGATTCACCCAATCAAGGCTCTTGAGGTGCTTGTACAATATTTGGCTTGCCTTGCCATTACTCCAATTGCATGGACTAGCTAAATGCCCTCATAATTGCAATTTATTACAAGATCGAAAAATTAAATCCAATGCTTCAAACAAGCCTCTAAAATCATGTGAGGACACTTTTGGTCCATGGGTTAAGGTAGGTTAACCCAAATTCAACCATGTACCTAATGCCATCCATATGTACCCATGGTCTTCATTTTAATCCTGAAATCTATGTATCTATGAAACACCTAGATTTCATGATTAAAATGAAGACGGTGGGTACATATGGGCGGTATCAGGTACATGGTTGGAATTAAGTCAACTAACATTATACCTCCTCCAAATCCGCCTCTTCCTTGTCGACCTCCTTAGCTTCGTCATCATTGCAGTGTTTTGCTATCGCAAAATCCTAAAAAAATTGGTCACAACCATCCCAAAATTAAAAGCTCTATTGAAAGAATGTTGAAGCTTTTTGGAGATGTTTGTTGAAAGGAAAGATGTGTGTATGGATGTTTCTTACATACCCATGAAATTCAATCTCCAAAGTTTAACACCAATAAAATTTAATTACTTATCATGTAAATCCATGAATTTTATGTAAAATAACTCACCAAATTAGGGTTTTGATTTCAAGAGCTGAAATTTGATGAGCTTGATGGGGATTGCATAAGGTTCCTGATGAGGGTCAAACACCAATGATGCAAGACAAAAAAATGTCAATTATTTTCTATGTTATGCAAAGTTCTTTGAATGCCATTATAGGATGTTCCTAATTTTTTTGCCCTCCATTGTATAGAAAAAGTTAAATATCTTTATCTTCAAATACCCAAAAAACTCATTTTAGGTAAATATATCATTTTGAAATTTTCCTCCAATTTTACATGATCTAGTTCATAGCGTTACACAAAAATCATAAAACACTCAATAACTAGTCACCTAGTTCAAAATTAAACATTAATTTCTTTTTAAACATCCTTATATGTACTTCCTCCACTTGAAGTAGCTCCTATAACAAGCGTTTCAATTCAATCATCATCCATGTTGACACTCTTAGTCCCTAAATGCCTAAGGCACCAAGTGTTTAGTGTAAAAACCACCAAAATTTGGTGCCTCATGCATTTAGGGGTTAAAGTTAGGGTGTCTCAATCCATAAAAAGCACCCTCCTCAACCCTCCTCAATCTTCTAAAGTAGCAATCGTAAATGCATTTTTATTTCAAACCCAAGTGTCAAAAACCACTGCTAAACGTGCTAAAATTTGAACTTAACCCTTTAAACATGTTGCTGTTTTATATACCCTATCTCATGTTGTAAACGCATGGGACATTTGGGTAACACATGATTCTCATTGGAGTTATAAATGTCAAGTCAAGTCACAAAACATACTACTAGTAAGTGTATTAGGATTTTTTGGGGATTTTTTGGTGTTTTTCATCAAGCTGTTTCCTCCAGTACTAAATTATTATTGTATGATTATATCCAACACTTTGGTAGGCAACATCTTTAACCCCTAAAGGACCAATTGTCACTTGAGGGACAAATGGATTTGGGCATGTACCTATAGCTAATTTACTTTTTGTGATTTTTTGAAACTTTTATTGAAAGTGGGGAATTCAAAGATCTACGTGGGCATCTAACGTTTTCTTCATTCTGACATTTATTGAAGAAGTTATGTATGAACTTCTGAAAAAGGGCGAGGGCGAGCAGCCCAAAAAAATTATCAATATTGCATTTTTTTTATTAAAAAAATATGAAATTGGTTCTTTAGATTTATACAAATGTGGTAATCTTTAAATCATTCAATTTTGATCGATGAGATGAGAGTTATGAGAAGTTTTAGTTTGCAGGTAGGTATGAGACTCCCAAATCTCCATTCCATTTGCCTCTTATAAAATTTGTTGCTTTCCCTTTTTGAGCTCTTTCAGTATTTTCTTTTTGACTTTTTTTTTTCCAAGTTGTAGTAAACTAAGATTCCTTGGTTTTCACCATTTGGATCAAAGTAATTCAGATTTATCAATTTTTCATAAATCCCCCAATTTTGTATAGCGTATATGCAAATTTCATGGCCTTATGGCATTGCAAGATTTTACAAATTATGATCCACACCTCCAATTCATTTGAAAATTCTCCCACACTTACCTAACTTGGTCTTCTACATGGAAAAAATAAACCTCAACTTTGCGTTGAGCAACTTTTTTGATATAGGAGCCGTCAAAGGCTTCTGAAACTTTTGGGCAACAGGGAAAAAAACTTTTTTTCCCACTTCAAATGTCAATATCTCACTCCTCTACTTCTAGAATGAGCTGAAATTTTTTCCACAAGTACCTCCCATAGTCTAGGGCAAGATCCCACGGTTGAATTTCCAAAAAAACTTTTTTCCCTACCTTTCTACTCATTCCCCAAAAAGTGACAGTTTTCAGTGATTTTTGAAGAAAAAAGGCCTTGGTCCTTTAGGGTTAAGGGGTTAAAACTGTGAAACCCACATGTTTTGCAACTATTTGAAAAGTGGGCATCCATTTTGCTAAATTTGACAACCTTTGATTGGATTTCAAATTTGGAACCTAACTAGATTCTGTTGCATTTGTTTGAGTTGATTGGAGGGTACTCATTTTCAATGCGATATCATCAGCTAATCCAGCAACTAATGAGGTATGGTCACCAACACCTGGACTTGAGGGCATGCGCAGTACTGTACATGTAAACCATCCTTACACGTGTCAGCATTTCTCAGGAAGTCTGTAGAGAAACTTTTTTTCTCCTCCTCCGGCTTTTCTGGATTCCACCCCCAATTCAAATTTCAAATGGAGCATCCTACAGTGAAGGAGACCAAGGTACCCAATCCTTCCAACTACCAGACATTCAAAATTTGAACAATGGATGTACGTAAACTGCTCTCGTGCACAAGATACTGTTCTTTATCATCCATTCATATGTTATGAGATTCTTGGGTTTGCTTTTTAACAAAACGTGTAAAAATGATCTCCAACACCTTTGCAATCATTTGGTAGCTCAAAATTGTACGAATGAATCACCTCAAAACTAGCTTTCCCATCTTTACAAACTGGCCTTGAAAAAATGAGTTTTTCCCAAAAATAAAAAAGTATGATCGAAACACCATCTCAGAAAAAAAGTACAAACAAAATTTAATACCGTCAACGTCAATGAAAAGAATTTGTGAGATAACTTCAAAATACTCAATTCTTGATTAGTATAAGAAAAAATACATGAATAATTGTTTTGAGTATTAGTGAAAATACTGATGAATTTAGCCCTAGATGTAGCTTAAAGGTTGTTATCTGTGGATCATTAGTTTCATTTTTTTTGCTTTTACATGTAATCACTTACTCATTATGTTAGATTATATTTTCTTTTTTGTCTTACAAATTTTGGAAACCTAGTGTAACTCTTGTCCTCAAGGGTCAGTACAAATCACTCGACAAATCTACACTTGGAAAAAGGCTACGGGAGCACAGAACTTTGCCTAGAGAGGAATGATCAGGCTCCACGTAAGCTTAATGATATTCTTGAACTCAATCATGTCATTCATGTGTAGAATGGTCCACGGTAAGGTTGACTTTAGTTCTAGTACTTTCATGGCAGCCCATCCTTTTTCAGTTTCTACTTTTGGCTGGATTGCCTTGGGGGAATCTGATTCTAGCTTAATTTTGTTGTGGGTCTATAATGCATGACACTTATAGCAACAACTATTGGTCAAACAATACATACTAAAGCACAACACATATACTCATTAGCCCAAAAGTAATTCTATCACCAAGCCCGACAAATTCTAAGCTTCATCTTGGTGAATTATAATTTTTGATAATTTTTTTTTTACAAGGCTAACCAATTGAATTGAGAGTTGATGGTTATAAGTGTCATGCACCATAGCATAATAATTTTGGCATTTTGCATAATTGGACTACAATTGTTGTTATTTGGTAGTTATATGGCAATTTTCTTGCTCTCCTTTCATAAGAACCAGCTTCTCTGATGTATCCAAACAAAATAATTGCAAAAATAAAAATACATCTCTGTGTTAGTAAACAACAAAATCAAATTTTGGAAATGGTGTTTTAGGAATTTTTTTGCAAAAAGCATTAGAGATTTGAGACTATGAGTTTTTAAAATTGGATTTTTTTGATAACGGTGGCTGATTTTGATGCAACATGAAAATTCGTCTTTTGGAAAACTTGATATTTAAATATTTCATTAACTCAAAATTACAAGCAATATCCAAAAAACATGGAGTACCTCAAATCTAAGTGTTTGTCGTAAAATAAATTATTATAGTCAAATTTTTATTGGGTGCTTTTTTAGAAACCCGAAGTTGCAAGGGAGGTTGTAGAAACAAGCCTGTACAGGCAGATATGATTTGGCCAGTTGCTTTCTAAGCACAAGTTGATGTATTTCAATTTTAAACATTTGCAAGATTCTCAAATTTCTGCTGAAAACATGGCGTCAATTTGGTCCCCCAGCATTCAACTTGTTATTTGTTAAATTGGGAAAAAGAGTACGTTATGAAATTTTTTACCTCATTCCAACATTTATTGAAGAATTTAAAAATGAGTTTATGAGAGTCCTTCTTTTTTCTTCTCACCTCTTCATAAATCGAAACACCAACTTAGAAAACAACTTGCAAATATATATTATTAAAAAAAATAAAACATGACACAGAAGAAGACCCCTTTTAAGTATGTGATATTTCTTTATTAATCTTAATTCATCTTATTTTCTATCAATATGAAGTTGCATGCATTTAACAACCCAAACTAAAATAAAGTGGAATTTTTATCTTTTTTCTTTAAAAAATTTCACGGTAGTGGCATTCATAGCAGCCATCTTAGCCTCCAACTTTGTGAATCAAAGCTCACCGCTTGCCACTCCCCCAGTAGCCCCAGATAACATGGACCAGCTATTGTTATCCAAGAAATGGCTTGTAGCATTGGCATCGCCTAGAAATAACACCTGATTTTCAAATCGGAGATAAGATATGGCATCTCTTAACTTGAACTCTTGTTCAAGCTTCTACAGTGTTTTTCAAAGATTTCAGATGTGCTTGAAAGCCTGTCGACAACGACGACGCATCTGGAGTCATGACTGCATATTCACCAATGAATAGTTTGTGAGTGTGATGATTAGGTTTAAATTTCTTTGTCTTGCATAATTTTAGAACTTAGTCAAAGTTTATGAGTGTGATGATGTTTTGCAAAGTCGATAGAAATTTATTTGTGTGGATGCACTTCAAATACAAGAAAAATACATCCCTGTGGCACATATTGACCATTGAGTTACTTTTTTGACTCAGCTACCTCGCATACTCTGGAGCAACTACCTTTAAACTAATCTTAGGGTTCATTACAGAGGAAACTTGAGCACAGATATTTTTGTAGATTTCTCATGGAATTTGTCCCATTACATTCATTTCCAAATTTCCCACATCTGTCCCCTTTCATCCATAAATGTTTTTTTTATAAAATGCTGGTTTGAAATAAAAATACAAGAGAGTGCAGTGGGTCCGAGAAATATTTGAGATTTTTTGGTATATTTCCTTCAATTTTTGTATTAAACTGGTTTATCAAGGAGCTCTTTTGGTTATTTCTCTATTTCATACAACAAGTAAATTTTTTAATATTTTTGACTGGTTTTTAGCCAAAGTTTATAAAATGCAAACGGTTTTTTCTCATTTCAATTGGCTAGCATTGAACTAGCGGTTGGTTCTTCCCAGACCTTGGAGTGCACTCCACAAGAGCATGCTTATGTTGATCAGGACATTTTGATTTAGGCATTTTAACATGAGCCTATTACTTTTATTTGCATCACAGTATTCTAATTAGCAAAAAAAAGGTAGATTTTTTATTATAGCAAGACCTACAAAATTTTGTTTTATTTTCTCATGTCTTTTAAATACTTATTTAAAAATGCAAATATCCAAAGATATATTCAATGGAATCTAGCATTTCTTAGATAAAAAGTAATAAGACCTGTGAAATCTCACAAGGCAAAAGAGACTTGCTATATATTATTACCTTAATAAAGAAAGTGCATTTGTATATGTACAAGATCAATTTGCTAAAATCAATGCATAATGTGGCTAGATTTGTTTTTCAATAACAGTAAATTTGCATTTTGTAACACGGTTACATATTTTAGAAATAAAATACTTCTTTCATCACAAGATTCAATATATTGTAGGTTGAGAGCAGATTTGGCAGGTCTCTACCGAATTGATTATTTTTTGAGAAAAAACCAGTTGGGCATTTCATTTCATAATTAGACAAGATTAGGCACTTTCAGAAAAATTTGTTATTATTTGGCATTCAACCAATTTTTGGGTAGAATTAAGCCTTTTTCTAAGCATCTTCCACTTTCTAAAATTAGTCCTTGATATAAAATTTGCTGTAGATTGAGCCCTCTTGGAATCAACCTTGACCTTCCATTGTTAATTAAACTCAATGACTTTTATTATATTTGGCATTTCAATTATTTGAATTGTTTGACATTGGACACTTTTGGAGAATAATTTATAGAATAATTAGGCAAAATTTTGAGGAATTATTTTATGCCAAACCTGCTCTCAACCTACAGTACTTAGCGAAATACATCCGAAACATAGATTACGGTACCTAAGTAGGATTTGACATTATATTCCAAAACGTTGTATACCAAGGCTGAAGATTTCCTTGGTCTATCTTTTAGTTCGAAAATCCTATGATGCCATATTAAACTAAAATTTAGATATAAACAAAGCAAGCCATAAGACTAAGAGAAATTGAAAGTTATGATAATCTTTGAACTCATAAAGATCGCATGGGGCCAGGTGAGTCCTATTATAGGGGGCCAATCCATGCTCAAAGGGTTCTAGAATAATGTGCATGCTATTGAAATATCTCCCAATGGTCATGCTCTACGCAAGAGCATAATGTGACCTCATAATCCAAAATTATTTAAACATGCCATTTAGACCTCCACTTTAGTTCAATAGTGTGGCGCATTGTGAAGGGAAGTTTTGAGCTTTTTAGATCATCTCTTGTCACCCGTGAAATGAGCTTTTGAAACAGATGCAAATATGTAAGTGCAAGGCCTCCAAAATTAATCACAACTACGTCAAATTTCAACATTTTACATGACCCCTTCACAACCCTCTTACGCACTATTCAAGCACTTGGAAACCGCAAATTGTCATAGCGTCACTCTCCAATCAAGTGTACTCTTGAGGCACATTCTAACGCAGGTCCAAGCCTTGAACCTTCCGAGCTGCAAGAAAGTTTCAAGACACGCTTGGCCATTTCAAGCAAGTTCACACCACAATGCCCTTGGAAACTCATTTGACGTGATTTAATGAAATGGGTGGCAGGAGATGCTCTTAACCCCTAAATCCTTTAGTGTCCCTTCGGGGGACAAATGAGATTTTGGGATTAAGCAACAATCCTATATTTCTCATTTTTAACCGATTATTTTAATACATACATCTGACATTATCTATAAGAAAACCCAAAAAATTAGTCTATTTTATCCGCTTGATTTATACTTTAATCAAACTGAATTCCTATTGTTTTTCGGATCTCCCCGCACACTGGTGTGGTGAGACTTTCATGAGGTTGGCATTATAGTCTAGGAAGGGGTGTACATAATTCTAACGTGGTATGAAGTGCACAGTTGAACGATGTTATATGTCAACAAATGACCCAACACGACACAACACATCATCACATAAAAAGCCCAAACCAACACTTATGGGTGGGTGAGCCAAACCCTCTCCAGTAGTCCCACCTCGTCAGCAACCCGCTCCCCCCCCCCCCCCCCCCCCCGGGGCTTTGAATTGGCGTTGGAGTGCGAGTCACAAGAAACCGCTGCCATAAGCCTCATGAATGAAGAATCTCATTAAACCTCTCTGTCGATGAACCTTCGGACTTCCATCTTTATCCCTTTTCTCTCAATTCTCCGGGCCATACGAAACGGGCGACTACGCTCGGCGCCCTCACTGGATGAAAGTCCACATAATTCATCCTCTCTTCTCCTACATGCATCCTCGACACACCGACATCCATCCACAATAGACTAATATCCATCCATATCAAGAGAACATCCATCCACTCCGCCGAGGTCGCCCTACTGCGGACGGCGACCGCGATCCGTTTCGGGCGTGTTCACGCCGGAGATGACGACGTTGACGCATTTGTGGAGATTATTAGAATGTATCCGCGCGCTTTGCCTCCGACGATCATGCCGACGCCATTGCACTATCAACGCACGGAGAACTAGAAGCGCTAGAAGCGCTAGGAGCAGCAGCCCTACTCCCAGATCTATTCGTGCGGAGCCCCAAAGCTAGTGAATCTTGGGCCCATTTGTTGCTTTTCAGCTCCGTCGTAGCCGCCAGCTATCTGGCTAGGTGAATGATTACATGCATGCTTTCCACGGATTGACGAAGGTCGAGCCAAAACTGGACGCCCGTGCAGCCAGACTGTCGGATTCGGCAGGGTTTGCTTCGCAATTCGTACGAGCAGATGCTGTCGAGGCGGTAGACGACGTTGTCGAAGTCGATCAGGTTGTGCGGGATGGTATCGATGCTGATTATGTTGCGTAGATTTGGTGGAGCGAAGGCTGCCCTAGCAACCTCGATATCGCCGCGAGGAGGCCTGGCGATGGCATTCGTGGTTTTGTGGTAGAGCCAAATGGGATCGAAGTTAGTCTGGAGGGGGTCTGGAGGATTCCGGTGATCGGAGACAGTCGATTCCAGGTGCTTGGTTGCGATCTAGATGGTGATCGATACTCTTTGTGACAATGCAGCGGGGTTTGATGTGTACTAGCTAAAGGTGCACCTCTCGTGACGAGACCTGACTGGTTTGCATGAAATCCCTGAATGTCAAGCTTTTCTCCATCTCTGTCTAGAAGTTGGAACTTGGGAGCAGCTTTGGATCTGGCATGCGTTCCTGATTTCATGTCCATGTAACCATTCTGGAGCCTTCCTTACTGACTTGCATTCTTTTAGCATTCTCAACTAGCTTCGTGGCACCCTTCTTGTACAATCTACCGATGACAACTCTCTTTAATCAATCACCGTGCTTCAAGTGGCTTTCGAAATCACCAAGCACGTGATCTAGCATTGGTACTGCAGTGGTCTTGGATTTGTGCCGTAGGCCGAGAGTACTCGATGCGTCTAGCATGTAACTTAGTAATGCTTCACTTGTCATTTCTCGTAGTGAATGTACTGTGCACGACGACCATCAGGACAGAAACACGTTAGTCGTCGTACGTTTCTGCTGACTTTTTCCTCTCTTTATCCGAAGAAATCGGAGAGACTTTTGGTTCGAGCTGGAACTGAAATCCACTTTTCCTAGTCGCTGCTTATGGTAGTAAACCTCAGAGTTGTGAGACCGCAGTAGTTTCTCACCAAATGCTTTTGGTGGCAGGGTTGTGTTCCGGGAATGCTTTCGTGCACAAGATCCAGAAGCAGTGCCGACATGAGTGGAGGTGGCGGTAACCCAGGTTGGGTGAGCAGTTTCACGTTGGCAGCTTCTGAAGTGCACCATTTGGTCGAGTATGTGGGGATTCCTCGGTACTCGAGAACGTCGTCAGTGTAAAGTCCTCTAAACGAAAGTTACATGCTTTCTCCCACGTCTATTTTTAGAGTAATGTATGTAGAAATTATCATGTACCTGAGATGTTTTCTGGTGGTAAGGGTATTCCCTCCTATGTACACTGCTTGAAATGTACGTTTGCTTTATGAACAGTTGAAACTTGAAAGGGGTTTGATAGGTGACTTGTGGATGTTGGTTTCAGCAGGCCATGGTCCTGGGTTTGAGTGCACAAGCGAAACACAAGTTCAGTCACAGGCGAACAGGTTGAAATGTAGGACTGAACGTGCACTATTTTTAGAGGTAACATGTGGAGCTGAAAGGGTGGTACCATCATTCAGACAAGGTAACTCACGAGGAGGACCATGACGGTGGAAGTCATGGCGAAAATCGAACGGCGGTACAGCCGTAAGGTCGGAGATAGCTTCAGGAGAGACAGGGAGCATCTGGCACTGTTTGACGAGCTGTCGATGCACGAAGACTTGGATTCTTCTCTGGGTAGTTCTCCTCTCTGACTATTACTATTGAGTTCAGTAACTCTTATAGCTGCTTTGGTAATGATACCGTAGCATAGAATCCACTATTGACTACTACTCTTATCTGGCCTTGTTTATTTAAGATGTCTTATTCAGATTGTCAGAGCATGTAAATGTTCACGTAGATATGTTACTGAATAATTCGAGGTTTTGTGAAAAATAGCAGCTATGGAAAAGTTTCGTAGCAGCTGAAATGTCAGCTTATAGCCATATACCTGAAGAAGTTAGAGTACTGCTCAGAAAATACTCCGTGTTTGTTCTTTGGAGAGAATGTTCGTATAATGTACATTCGAAGGGGTGTTCAACATCCCCGTATAGGTATATTTTAAAGGCTACGTGCTACAGGAGAGGCTCACATTCAAGCGTGTACCTTAGGCTGGGGCCTCCTAACCAGCTAGGAATGAATACTACATAAAGGATGCATACTTAATCGGTTAGGGAAAGGAAAGTAACGAACTTGCTACATGAAAGTAGAGGTCTTTGAAGTAATTCAATATCTGTAGCGAAGAGAACGTGTGGAAGTATTTCATTCTTCCGGCATTTTGGATGTCAAGATGGTTTGTGCTTTCTAACTCATTGTGTTTATCGCCTATTATAACAGCTGCTATGGATTCAAACGTACCTTCAGCGTTTGAAGTGGCAGCGCAAGGAGAGAATGTGCTCGAGATGGACGTTCCTAAAAGTGACGATGACTGGTGAGTGTCACTTCCATTACAACGCGTTCTTGAAGAGAGTAAACTTTGCACGGACGCAGTAAATCTACACTGTTGTGAATTTAGGTATCCTGGGCAGCTGGTCCTTTGACATGTCGTCATGGTGCCCTGTAATCCTGCAGGCTTGTGACCACTCCAGAAGTAGCAGCTTCTCCAAAATCTCTGCAGCAAAATGTTGTCACAAAAGACAGTCTCTCTTCCATCAGGACCTCAAGGGTGAGTTCACAACCCAGCTGACGATTATGTCTGTGTTTGTATACAAGCACGATCGCTTTTTATTAAATGTTCCCCTTTTTCTGTGAAGACTGACAGATGTGACTGAAGAACGTACATATGAATTACGGAGCTGTACTGGATGCTGACTTGCACATGCTTAACTGTGATAGTGATGTCATGTTGTGTTTGATTGGATGCTACAGATTATATCCAGGGATGTGGAGCCCGCTGCAACTGCTCCCAGGCGGAATGCAAGCCCTGCCAAGAGTTCTTCGCCTGGTCTAAGCCTTTCGCTTTCGAAAAGCCCTAGGCCAGCTTTCAGTGTTTCAACAAAAAGTCCCAAGCCCACCACAGCGTCGTTTAATTCAACCTATAATCCAAGGAACTCTTCCTCACCGCGATCAACCTCAACGAAGTCGTCCTCCCCTCGATTTTCCACACCTTCAATCCGGTCTAGCTCTCCGTCAACAGCGAGGTCAAGCTCAGTCAGCAGGTCAACAAGTGCTACAGCAGCGAAGATATCTTCAGCGGTGAAAAGCTCTTCTCCCACGTATTCCAGGGCCTCCACAATTTCATCGTCACCTGGACGACGAGCAAGCACTGGAAATCTAGGCAAAGGACCGCTGCTAACGCCATCACCGTCTACAGGGAATGCAAGAGCATTCATGCAAGGAGCGTCTCCATCCGGCAGGGGAATCTCTCCTGCGCGGACTGGCTCTGGTTGGTCCACCTCACCTTCTGCGAGCAGTAACAATACCAGAGGAACCTCGCCTGCAAGATCCGGGATCACTCGGGGCACTTCTCTTCCTCTGGGTAACGTCACAACTAGGGGAAGCTCTCCTGCTAGGAGTGGTGGTTCAACCACAAGCCGGAAGCCCTCTCCTACTCAAAGGAACAGCTCACCAGCTACGCCTGAGTATAGTTCAGCGACGTCCGGCCGGGCAAACGTAACCGTACGAAAAGTTAGCATGACACCCGAGTCAGTCGACAAACCGCATAATTTTGCCTACGATTTTCCCGCAGACACTCCTACCAATCCGCGCACGTCTTCCTTTAAGAGAGGCTCCGGTTCTCCTGGATCCCTCGCCAGTAGGTCCTACGATGATCCCTGCAACTCCAGGCAACAGAGTGCCTCCTCTGCCGACTTTGATGGCTATCTTTCGAAAAGTCACGACCGTGGTCCAGGGTTCCTCAGTAACAGCCGACCCGGGAGTCGAGATCATAGCGCCAACAATCTTAGCAGGAGTCAGGACGGAGGAAGCAAACGAAGCCTTGACTCCGAGGTCACCTCTTCTGGAGCAACTTCCGTGTTCAATGCACAACCGTATCCGATCCGCCGGGCTTCCACTGGCGACCATCGCATTCTGTCCCGAGCTGTTACCGTTTCGGAGTATGGACTCGATGGACGTCGTATTTCCAAAGGCAGCAAGGAGATGCCGCAAAGTCCAAAGGTTGGACATAACTTGGGACGGTCAACTACGCTTCATCAAGATCCTGCATTTGAAAGCTCTTTGATGAGGAGATCCTCAGACCCCTCTGCTCTACGAACAGTGGTACCTGCGCGACCCTTACTATTGAAATTTCATATACCAGCATTGAGCTTGGTTTGCATATCAAGTTCCAAATGTCGTATCTTTCCACTGTTTTCCATATTGTAGACTTAGTTAAGAAAACTGAATCTTGAAAGAAATGAGTGTGTTCTGTCACTTCTGAAACAAACTTGAACGTATACGCAGGGTTCCAATGCTTCCGGTGGTGGATTCAAACCTTTTCTGACGAAGACCTCCATTCCGTCTTTCAACACTTCAATATCCAGCAGCTTACACCGGAAGCTTCACCAGGTCGACGCTCAGCTTCCAGATTCAGTTCCATCACTTGGCAATGTGGACGTGGCAGCAGCAGCCGGTGCGGAGGATATCCCTAAGGTAGACCAGAAAAACACTGTGAGAAGGACGCAAATGGGGTTTGCTCTTAAGAAAGAGAGTGTTCTACCAGCTAGAACGAGTCCGGAGACTGAGGTTCAGTCGAACAGGACAGAGTTGAGCTCCAAAAGCCCCAGGCTGACCTCGCTCGTTGTCAGCCAAGGGCCAGTGAAGATTTACCAAGGACTAGGAGACATGGAGGACATGGGTGCGAATTGGTGTTGCGGAATGGACTACCAGTACCGAGGCTTCTGTAAGCAACATGATTGTGGAATCTACAAAAACTTCCACGATGCTTTGGTAGCGCCCCATTCCAAGTCTGATGCTACGAAGGGTACTGAAGATGGTGACGAGGCGGAGAGCGAGACTGTCACCGTGGACTCTACAACTGCTGCTGCGAATAGAAAGGAAGCTATGGTGGGTGACGCAAAGACAGCAGCAGATATGGAGTCTGCGGATTCGGTGGTAAAGTCCAAGATTCCACACCTGAATTGTCGCCCAGAGGAAGAAGCAAGTGTCCTAGAAGAGGAGGGACCACTCCGGACATTGCCGAACTCTGACCCTTCTGAAATCATCATGATGTCGCCGGTTTCTGTATGCGAAAGTGAGGCATCGCTGGATAGGTTGCTCATTGACGCCATAACGCCAACCCCTCCACCAGCTCTTGTGAATCAAAATCTGCACCCTCGGAGTGTGAAATCCGAGGCTTCGATTAAGGACTTCAATTGGGAGCTAGATACTCTCGGTTCCCCGTCACGACCGCTCAAGTCTCCTGATTTTTTCCAAGTTTTGAATCGCCACGGCGAAGTTGCAATATCAAGGGTGCAGAGTTTCAATGCGTCAGAGTTTGAAGGAGAGGGGACGGAAATCACTGGCAGCAACGTTACTGAATCCAACAAGGGATCATCACATTCTAATGCAGGAACCCCTAAAGTCCATCCGAGCAAGAGTGACGGTGAAGACGCGCATGAAAGTCAGAAAATCGTACCTTCCAGCTCGATAACCGCCGAAGTGGAAGTGTTAGGACCACGGTCGGAGTTGGAGAGGGCTATGAACAGGAGACCTCCTCCACATCGGGTTGAAGGCGAAAATGTACAGCAGAAGGGAAGTCCCCGAGCTCCTGAGGTAGACACTTCCAGATCTCCTGATGACTCCAGCGTCAGCACGCTGGAGAAGTCACATATCATCCCTCAAAAACCTGGAAAGTTGTTCCCGTTCGTAAAAAGTCCGAAGGATGGCGGTTACTACAAAAGAGACGCCTCCATGATGTCTTCAAAAACAAGTGGTGCCAGCAGAATTTCGTCCACATCTGCTACCAGCATTGATTTGACTCGCAGTGTTGACACCACTTGCTCCGCTCACAGTCAATACGACAACGCTCTTTGGGATGACCCGAACTACAGCGGTAGATTCGGGGACCCTCTGGCTGGAATTCCTTACAAGTCCATCGCCAGTTTGCCTTTGCCCTTGCCAGTCGAGGTGCGGTGCATGGAGTCGCCAGGGGCAGCAGTGCCTGCAGACGAAGCAAGAGGGCCGGATAGCGAAACGAAGACAACCAGAGACAACGATGGATTAGAGAAGCTTGCAGGCTACATGCGAAGCGCCAGCCTGAATGCAAGGAAACGGAGAATTCCGCCTTCCAGTGAGGAGAATTCGAAGGCGCATTCACGCGAGAGCTCTTTCGACTATTTCGTGGACTTCTTGGATTCGCAACCAGACCTCGACCTTGAAGGTTGTGGGCTGACGGACGCCCTCGTATCTGCTCACAAAGAAGCGAAGAAATCAGAGAGTTCTCCTGGTGCAAACAACAACTTGCGTTTCATCAAGCGCCTGGATTCCAGGCTCAGCAACAACAGCTTGATCAGCGACAAATCCTTCGAAAGTAGAGTCACTGACATGTCAAGTGACTCGAGCCGGGAATCCGGGAAGAGTCGAGGGCAACAACCTCTGGACGCCGCATGTCAAGTCATGGAGCAGATCGTGGAGAACGCAAATTCTGTGTCGCATGGCAGGAACCTTTCTTCGTTCAAGTTCGGGCAGAAGACCACGTTAGCCGACTTGGATCTAGGCTTGGAGTCTCCTCTAGAGTCGGACTCTGGCCCTTCACCGGGTGGGAGCGAACACTCGAAGCAGTTGAGCGGCGCGACCTCGGATTCGTCGCAGAAATCAGCAAAGCATTACGGTAAAGCCCAATTCTCTAGGACTTATCTCATGCGCCCGGTGTGGTTGCGCGTGATTTTCAAACGACGATGCGTTCACTGGCTTCTCAGGGATACCAACCTTGCTTTGAGTGGATTTCACCTGCCGTTGTTAGATCTGAAAATGCGACCGAAAAAAGACCTTCTGCCTTCTAGAAAAAGAATCAAAGCTGGAAAAGCAGAGCGCTCAGGTATTCCCCTCCACCTGAGCGCTCCATTTTCCGAGAACCATAATATCCACAGTCAGTCAATGAATCAAATCCCATGCATAATCAGTCCAGCATCACAAAATCCCAAGAACACAAGCACTAAGTTACAAACCCTAAACTCCTCGAATTTCCTTGATTCCTAATTAGGGTTTCTAACCAATCTGTTCCGCGTCTGCAGATGAGCGGCTTGCTGATGGTCGCGTCGTCCCTGCTTTGAAACCCACTCCCGGCATCTTCATCTTGTCCGACAAACAATCCCCGGAGAACCCGCAGTTCGGCATCAACAGCCCCCCGCGCGAGTCAACAAACGACATCGGCGAACATGATGGCAATTTATGGGAGGCAGTGCAGATCATGGAAGAAGAGAAAGAAATGGAAGCTGAACTCACCCCTCCTGCTCCCGTTGAATTCGTCACCCGCGACTTCACACCTGCTCGCACTCCCGCTCGCACTCCTGCTCGTACCCCGGCTCGCACCCCGAGCCACGCTTCCAAGGCTTCCTCCCACGACTCGCACCTTTCCCACCACTTGCAGAGCTTGGGCGTCACGAGGAGCCCGTCTGTTGCATCCAAGGCGTCCAGCAAGCATCCGGACAGCGACGACGGGGAGCTGACGGACTTCACCTCGCGCCATACCCAGCGGTCCTACTGCGGCTGCAACATTTTGTGAGCCGTGGCCGTCAGTGGCTCTTGTACATTTCTACTTCTTCTGTCCTCGTAGAATCTCGGCTTGAAACCCTAATCTCAGTCTATCAAACCCCATCACATTTTTTTGGTGTCGTTTTCGGATGGTGTTTCTGGATGGTTGGCCTTGTCACTGAGGTGTCGTGGCTAGCATTTGAGCTTACTAGCCGAAACCCGACACAGTGACCAATGCTAAGTTAGTGATATGCTAGTTCTTACACATATTCTCATATCATACAACTGTCAGAGACATTAGCCCATCGCTGAGTTTGTTCTTGTGCTCTATGATGCTGGATGTTTCTTTCGTTCTAAAGTTTGTAAGTTAGCGCTCCGGGCTTAGGATTTGATTTGACCTGTATTCTGAATTGGTGATTGATTGATCGAGTTTGCTAAATGGATTAGTTCGTATTGAAACAGGGCTTCGTTAAGAGCAATAAACAAGCTGCTCCTATGGGAAGGGCAGAGGATATCATCTCCGTGCATTTTCATTACTGAACACAACCTCAATGGTGAATTCTTGCTCAATCACGCTCAACCGAGGATAGAAACGAAAGTTACTACTAACGTTAGCATATTCTCCATAGCAATTGCTATCTCTACGAAACGGGATCCTTCAAGTTTGCATTGTGTCGTTGCTACGCGAGAGCGAGATCTTGCGCCACACCCTGTAACTTTTTCCATTTCGACTATTTTTCATTTTGAAAGAAACCATGTTGATAGATGGGGGTATGAGAGCCCAAATGTTGCTCCGTCAGTATTTCCAAAAGGCTGGCACAGCTCGAGGTATAGAACGAAGGGTGTCCTGAAACCCTAAACCCTAAGCGTTGATGTGGGGTTGTGCCAGAAGAGTTGCACCCTTGACCAATCAATTACCTTGGAAACATCCAAGCTTAGAAGCTGCATCAAAGCCATTTCCAGGAATTCTTTAACTGATGCTGAGATGGATGTTTAACCCCTCAGCACCCAGCACAAGTATGGAATACTAAATGCATTTTAACCTCGTCTAACAACGTCGACGTTGACCTTCTCTAGGACAACCTAGACCCGGACAAAGGTGGTGGCAACCCATGGGATGGCAACAGAAACCCATGGCATGGCAATTAGAACCCATAGCATGGTGATGGAAACCCATGAAATGCCAACATAAACCTATTGAACATCCAATACTAGGAATACAAGGATTTAGGTGTCAATTTTGGTTTACGTTAAGGTGCTTCAAATTTGAACTTCCTAGGGTGTCACATTGCACACCCATGGTGTAAAAATCAACTTTTGGGTAGATCTTGAACTTTTTAGAGGGTCTTGCCCAAAAACCAAACCAAATTCCAAACCAAATTTTAAACCAAAGAGTGCAATTGATGTTCTAGGTTAACGTCCCCTGGAAGAAGACAACTTTGAAGTGGAAGAGGTTGACATTGAAGTGGAAGAGGTTGACGTTGAAGTGGAAGAGGTCAACGTTGATATTGAGGAATGAGGTCACCACCCATTTAGTAAATGCCACCGGATCACACTATACTGGATGTTTGATCTCATCTAATCTCATTGTGTCTAAGAAAGAAAGACTTAGAGCCTTTGTTTAGGGTAATGGACTAACAGCTGAACAATCCTCTCTTCCAACATCGATTTGGAAAAATGTTATGAAAAAACAACTTTTAAAATTTTGTGCAACTCATCGGTATGATGATGAACTCATACAAATTGAGCAAATCTCAAAGAAAAGGGTCCCAAACACATTTTTCCTCCTGAAGGTGACCTCAAGCTGTATGTAACCACAAACAATGATCTCGAGTCTTGATATATCCAGGTGAGCTTGTAATCAGTGGGGCTTGTCTTTTGCCTAAAAAACCTCAGCATTCTTTATTCAGTACTTGTACATTTGCTTTTGCTCTGATGAGTGAATAGTATTAGACTGAATTACCTTCGAGGGCATGTTTTTTGAGAAGGTATTGGACGTATTTATTTGGCCAAGTATTGAACATTTGTATTTGTATGTTTGGTAAAAAGACTCACATTGAGCAAATAGATTATAGGTTATAACCTTCTTCTGAAGAGCCGTTGAGAAGTCAATTAAAGCTTGACACAGTTGCCTTGGATCTAGGACGTTACATTATGAAGCATTAGCATTATCAACTAAACTTTTGTTGCGTTGTCCGTGCAGGAAGTTATGTGCATGAGTTTGTACACTTGAGCTTTTCTTAGGGGCTTACTGCTACGTTTGGTTGCACGTCCTCTTTGGCATGAAGAAGAATTACTGGTAGATTTTCCTAAATATATAGGTCCTGTTGCTGCTGAGTGTTGTTTTTGCACTAAATCGCTGAAGCCTTAAACCTAGAGCTTGACCAAATGCTATGCAAAATTCATCTGGAGAAAGTCGAGGCGATGTCCAATCGGTATCTTTCTAAATAGTTCTATCGCATTGCAATTGTTAGTCATGTATTCCCCTAGAAGTGCATTCTTTTTCATAGGGCGTTGTTCATTTATAACTTTTTTTATACTAAATCACGGTCTCTAAGTTTAATTTTGAATTCCAAATCCTTAAATTTGACTTTTTGATGGTAGAAATCTGAAATTTACCCCAAGAATGTGGTAGAATAGTTGAAAGGGTGTGGTAGACATATCAATCCCCAATACCCAAATACAAGTACATGTATGTGTTGTTTAGATTTGTGTTCAATGATTGAATCCGTTTTAGAAGATGAAATTTAACTTAGTTCTCACAATCTCATGAGGACCTTTTTTTTAGACGAAGTGGATTACATGCCAAATTAGCAATTCAAATTATGCCTTTAGTAAACATTTAGTTACGAAAAGAAAATGATGCTAGGCGTTGAGAAATTGTTAAACAACCCAGTTTGTTGGAAAAAAGGGATAAATGTATTTTATATTATTAATCTCGAAACAGAAGAGTATTTTATGTAAATGAAAATATCCTCAAACTAATTGTCTAACTCAAATCTTCAACTAGTCGACTTGCTAAAATGCCAACTAGCCAAACAAATATACAACAAAAAAAACAGACTGATATTTAACTAAAATAAAGTTTTGTCTAATACAGAATTTATATTTTTCTACTAGAAAGCTTAAACATATTAAAAAATCAAAATGTACATATTTCTCCTAAACTTAGTTGGAGTCCATGTTTGGCAGTTTAACATTATGCAGATATTGTAACTTGTAAGTGGACGGAAGCAAGTGGGAGATTTTCAAAACACAATCCTTTTGTTTCGAAGTTTGCAAGAGGGGTTATCAGTCCGTGTGTGGTTCCTAGCATGGGTCGGTTTTAGGGTTTCTCCGCCATTTTTGCATGTTGTAGCTTTTGTCAAGACCACATCAAAAACAAATCACCATAAAAAACTATATCAAAAGGAAAAAATGAAACCAGTCATGAAAAAATAGTTGGTACTTGGTGGTGTTTTGTTGACTTCTATGGTGTAAGAGAATCAGAAAAGTAAGCAAATTGTTAGTCATGTATTCTCCTAGTAGTGCGTTATAAACTTCTACTAGCATGTCAATCTTTTGAGTAGATACTCTTGCTACGATCGGTGTACAAATCATGCTACACCATAATGTTATTTAAGTGCTACGTCTTTTCTAATCTTTTTGAATGAAAATGTGAATTTATAACAGAAAGTATCAAGTCGTTGAGTAGATTTTTTGTATACTTAAGGTCTTTTGATTGAACCTTCTATTGATAGCAATGCATTGCTTTAATTGAGCACTTGAAGAATCACTGAAGTAGCTTTCTAAAGTTGTTGTACAATACTGCTTTTCAATGTTTTGATTTGGGGTTATTGAATTTAACATAAATGATTGCCTTGAGTATCTTGAAATTTGTAGTTGATCCGTTTGAGTTGAGTTTGATGGGAATTCTATTAATTCATGACATTATCCTTACTGTCTATGAAGACCCTAGATATGAATTGAGACTTTTATAATCAGGTTCCTCTCGGATCTTCCGATAGCAATTGATGTCTTTCAATGGAAGTGGTGCTTATTGATTAGTTTTATGTTATGTATTTACTAATCCAAGTTTCTAAAGTGTTAAAATCTTGATGGATTTGAACTTGAATAGAACTAGATTCTTGAATGGCTCCCCACTTTTGGAGAGATTGCATTTTCTAAAAGCAAAATAGCAGCAAAGCATAGAAATTATAGATTTCTAGATAGAGGTAAGCTACTTTCTCTCTTATGCTTTTATTGCTACTTAATCTGGAACAACTATTTAATGATTTCAATAACATTACAAATTTATCACGTTAAGGTTTGATCAAGTTTAACTGAGTATGAGCTCAGAGCTACTTAGGCTTTGGGTTGCTTTTCAATTTTTACAAGACGAGCTTCATGAATAAATAATTAAAAAAATGTAACTAAAGATATGATAAGTTCTCAAGTTTAAGTTCAAGTTAAGGGGTTTTTTTTTAAATTTATCATGTAAAGGTTCGATCAAGTTTAACTAAATATGCACTCAGAGCCACTTGGGTTCTGGATTGCTCTTCAGTTTTTACAAAATGACCTCCATGAATAAACTTTAAAAATTAGTGTAATTTAGAATATGATAAATTCTCAAGTTTAAGTCCGAGTAAAGGGGTTTTTAAAAAAAATTTACCTTTGGAATTGAAATTTAAGACATAAACATGTTCATTACCTTCCAAAATTTTTGGAGAAAAAAGAGCAACAACAAAGTTTGCAAATTTTGCAATTGGTAAATTCTTTGTATGAAATTGTATGATTGCATCATGAAAAGTTCAACGCACTATGATTACATCATTAAAATTTCAATGTAGGTTTTGCAAAAATATGAAATCAATGAACGTTAAAACCTGTATAATTTCAATTATTATGTTTATTTTGCTTCCTATGCAGATTTATATGAAGATCATAGGGTTTAATAGAGATATAAAAGTATTAAAAGTCCGGATTTAAAATCTAATTTAAGAGTACTTTTAATTTTGTTTTTGTTTTTAGAAGTATGGGTAAAAATACAAGAAGGGTTAAAGACAAGCCTGCAAAGATTGAAAAAGATAAAGAAAAAATAATAATAATAATTTTAACAATACTATTACTACTCGAGAGCAAATTGTACCTACAAATAACATCCATATTTTTTAAAAAGAACGTAATTTTGAAGATGTAAAGGAAATCTTTATAAAAGAAATTCCTAATGATCACCATCAATTATCATATGGAAACACAACTATTTTAGGTAATAAAACTAAAGAAGTTGCTTTTATAATATTTTTTAAGCCTTTTGAAAGTTTAAAACTAAAATATTATAATAAATTACAAAATGTAATGACCTCTTTAAATATATTATTAAAAGGAGTCAGTTTAGTAAAAAAAATCATGCTCACAAGGTATGTAAAGGAAAGATGTATGCATTAGAGTGGAGAGCAGACTACAATTTTGATTTAGCATTAGGTCATTATGTATCTTCTCCGAATATACAAATATCTAAAAAGTGTTAGAAACATGATAAAAAAATCACAAATAAATTATTCTATTTTTTGTAATTTCTAGGAAAAAATTTAAAGAACTTACAAGGCGGGTGTTTGATGGTATTGTAAAAGAGGCTGTCAGAGTTCATATGCCTAATCTTGTTCAAACTGAATTTATTGATTGAGCTTAGAATGAACAAATTTTTGTAAATAATTTAACTTTTACTTCAAATGATTTTTCTAATTCTTTCCATTTTAATAATAATTTTAATAATTATTCATATGGGATTTGCGCTCTAACCTATTTAAAGAATTGAAAATTTGCTAAAATGAATGATGGTTTTTCTTGTGGCGGAGTCAATTTTTGGTTTATTCATGGTAGGTGTGTGTTGATTTTAATAATTGTAATGGAATAGTAAAAATTATATGGAGAGGGAAAAAATATTTTTATGCTACTGTAGAATTAAAAATTGCTTCAGATTTTACTAGAGTTGGTACTTTGATACAAATCAGTCAAAGTTTGGTCAATAAAGTTCAAAAGCTATTGAAAAATCAAGATAAAAAAGAGGTTAATACGAAAGTGCGTGGAGTTTAACAAATCATGGCGGTGTCGGATAAAGAGGAGCGCGCTTTGGGAATACGCAGGGTATTTGGCTACGACTTAATATAGTTGGGATTTTCAATCACAAATTCCAAATAAAAGTTAAGAGAACATTTGCTCTCTAGAATAGCTTCCAACTATTGCAAATTCTTTATAAAATTTTTAGATATAATATTTTTTCTAGAATGAACACGGTTGTCTACTGCAAACTTTAGATGGAAATTCTAGAGACAATGTTATCTCTAGAATGGGCACGGTTGTGTACTTCAAAGTTGAGATAGAAAGTCTAAATAAAAAGTCTAGATAAAAAGTCTAGACAGAAATTCTAGATAAAATTCTAGATAAATAATTGTAGAGACAAACTTCTAGAGACAACTTTATCAATAAAATGGATACAATCAACTACCAACTCTAGATAAAAATTCTAGTGACAATGTTGTCTCTAAAATGGACGCGGTTGTCTATCTCAACTAAAACTTTTAAATCTCACTTCAAATTATAATATAATTTAAAATTGAAAGAAAATAAAGTAGGATTTCCTCTCCTTCTTATGCAAACCAACCACTGTCCCTTTGAAGCTCTATAACTTTTGTGTCATAGCTTCAAAATATAAGTGTGATAGCAATTCAAAAAGCTGACACTATCAAGTATAACATCTAAAAAAATCACTAAAAACTAAGACTCTATTTAGAAGATATAGCCAATTAAAATTTGGATATCTAAATTGGAAAAGACACTCAATCTTTCAACTTCTACAGATCACAATTCCTTCAAAAATCTTCCAAATGATTTAAATAATAATAATATGAAAAGCTAATCTAATAAGCTACCATCCATAAAAATTTCAAAAAATAAATCCAAACAAATCAAAAGTTATGGCTCATCAAAATTGCAGCCTCCCTCTTACAAAAAAGACATCCGCTTTCCAACTTTAACTCAATACAACTCTTTCAAAAGTCATTCAAATGATATGAGTAATAATAATTTGAAAAGGCAATTTAACAAGCTATCACTCACAAAATTTTCATAATAAAATATCAATTTGATTAGAAAATATGACTCTTCAAAGTTACTACCTCCCTTTTATCAAAGACATGCAACTTCCAAGCCTTTGAACTTTCATATCTTCCTCCTCAAAGCTTCAAATCTCAAGTTTGATAACTTTGTAAAAAATTTATACAATGATCTTCTTTCCCTCAAAATTTTGTAGCAGACTAATAAGCTAGCCAATTTCTATGGTTGATCAAAATCTCCACCGCTTCACATGGAAGGCAACAGATCTTCCCACTCAAACAAGCACAACTTTTGAATGCTAACTTTAAATCAAGCAAGCATAAAATTTTCAAAAATCTCACACAATGATACAAAAGCTCAACAAATCTCACTTCAAAATTCAACATACACAATAAGTTATGGCTCCAGTCACATTTGGGACTCTTCTCTCTATTCTCCACTACACTCTAAAAGGTTTGGAAACTTTCTAAGATGTTTTGGGCACATGGGTCAGTCCATACCTCTCTCACATGGATAGGCCTACTTCTATTGGACCCTGTAACTTATCCTTATCAATATCTTGAGATTATTCTACCTCAAATTTTAAATTAAGGGCAAATTCCTTTAGGATTTCTCTCAAACTACGTCCACCAAAGATATCTATTTCATTTCCTTTTACATTTCTTAATAAAAAAACAAAGATAATCTAAATACCACCATAAGGTGATCACGTGCTCTCATAAGCATACAAATGCGTTGAAAGCTTATTTTCAGTCGCTAAGCAGTGGATTTGGTTGGCTGGAGAAGCGGTGATCTTTTGCTGCCACTTTTATCTTAACTTTTCATTTATTGGAATTAAAACCAAATTAGATATTAAACGTATATCTACATGATGAAGGCATCTCTATCAAGACAACGAAGAAATTGAAGAAATTTTTATGATTTTATAAAGTATGCATTTTTTAACTTTTTTTGTTTTGAAGTTAATTATATATGTATACGATTTATGTTTTTGGTTTGTTATTGGACACTTACTATTAGGGAAACGCAGCGCTTAGGTATGTTACAATAGTATTATTAACTTGTTCATTCTGAATCCACCACATTGTTTGTTTTGTGGTTCTCTAGTTTTAGTTTAATTTTTGATGTTGAAGAGTATCTAAAATTGCCTCTCTAATCATCTTCTGTAGATAAGCCTCACTCATTTGGAGCCATGGTGTGCAAGGAATGCGTCAATTTTGCTATGCATTTGAATGACGGTACAACTGTGGCCCTGTGCTTGTTTACCAAAATCAACTTATAACAAGTGCGCTCTATAATACTCAATTTGGTATTTTAATGAAAGTGCATTTTAGGATATTTGCAGTGATTGATTTACTTATGTTTTAAAAATAAATTGCAAATGAACTTTGAAATTTTGCTGCAAACGATAATTGAGATTGGTATCATCTGATGGTATTTAAACTCTTACTTTCGATTGTTCTTTTCATCAATTAATTTTTACTAAGATTACGGATATGACACGTACATTTTGCAGTCAGCAATTGAAATCTAGAAATTGTTCACAAAGAGAAATTATAGACTGATTGTAGCAATATATGGCTATAACTCTAAACCTAGATGTCATGATGGAAAGTATTCCATCATGTAGATATTCATAGTTTTATTTAATATGTTTGATTTTCAATAAGTGATACGTTTTATTTTTGAACTAAATAAAACTGTCAAAAGAAATAAATTGAATTTGGAAAGCAAGAAAGGATAAGAAGATAAGAATCTTAAGTGGAAGTTAAGCATGGGTTAGAGGATGAGTTAACATGCACCCTACTTTAAAAAGGGTGGAAAAATAAAGTAAAATTTCTCTTTAGCAAGTGAGAGTTGGGTGTGAGTGGCAGCTAACTGCTGCCAATAGATAAAGTCAAACCTTGAATGGAAGATAGCTCCTGGGTTATGTATAATTTTTTTGAATTTTGAGTGCTTGTTCTTGGTGAAAAAATGTTTCCGAATTGTAATTGCAATTTTGATTTGGAGCTAGAATACAAAAGTTATGATTGCTTGAATTTGAGGATAGCCAAGCCATTTGAGGTAGAAAGGCTGAAATTTTGAAAAGCCATAGTTGATGCTTGGTTTATCCTTTTGCTACAAAATTTGGAGAGTGTATTCTTCTTGGTCTTAGCTTCTTGAAAGATATTGCACTTGACATTTGGAGCTTTGAAAAGGGAGTTGTGAAGGTGCAAAGGCTTAGAGGTTAATTGTCTCTAGTGAAAAGGAGGCTGCAACTTTGAGGAGCCATAACTTCTAGTTTGTTTTGTATTTTGTTTTGAAACTTTTACAAATGGTAGTTTAAGAGATTAGCTTTTTGAAGTGCTATTATTTGAATTATTTGAAACATTTTTGAGAAAGTTATGATCTATAGAAGTTGAGAGGTTGGGTATCTTCTTCAATTAAAATATCCAAACTTTGATTGACTATAACTTTTGGACAAAGTTTTAGTTTTTGTTAAATTTTATACATGTTGTACTAGATAGTATTTATTTTTCAAATTTTTATCTTACTTATGTTTTGAAACTATAACACAAAAGTTATAGAGCTTCAAAGAGTCAATGATTGATTTGCCTAAGAGGGAGGAAAAACCCCACTTTGTTTTCTTTTAATTTTTTATAGTAGATTAGAATGAAATGAGAATTGAGGATTTGAGTGAATTTAGATGTTTGATAGATTTGGAGGTTTGTAGAACTTAGATAATTGAGTAGAAACTCATTCTAGAGAGCAGATATTGTTTAGAATTCTTCTTTAAAATTCATAGTAGACGGAAACCATTTTTCAGACCGTCTAGAGTTCATAATAGAGAAGCTCATTCTACACAGCAGGTACTTTCTAGTATTTCATTTAGAGTTTGTAATAAAGAAGCTCATTCTGCAAAGTAGGCTCTCTTTCGAATTTCATTTAGAGTTTGTAATAAAGAAGCTCATTCTGCAAAGTAGGCTCTCTTTTTAATTTCATTTAGAGTTTGTAATAAAGAAGCTCATTCTACAAAATAGGCACTCTTTAGAATTTTATTTTGAGATTACAACAATATAGATCAACAACACACACAGTAGTCGCAGTCAAACACTCCGTGTATTCCAAGGTGTGCTCCTCTCAACCTGACACCGAGAATATGTAAAATGTATTTATTGCCGCTGCACTTGAATTTTGCAATGCATTGTAATCATTGGTAGGATGCTTCTTATTATCAGCTTGATATTGAGGAGATGCATTAATGAGATGCACTAAGTTTTAAATTGTAAAATCATAATGGTCGACTCTTATCAACTATATTAATATTTTAGGTGCTGTCAAAGCAATATATGCGCTCACTGATAAAAGAAAACAACATTCAATTTGATGCCATTTCTTTTTAATTCGTGTTAACAAAAAGAAATATTATTGTTCAAATACTTAATGGTCTTAAATTGTGATTGGAGCGCAACATTTGGTGTTCATAACGGTTTAGATGGATTTCGAGCAATGCCATCGTTTGAGAGGCGCAGCCTTTCACGTCATCGTTGCTTGGACTATCTAAACTTGTAGACGATAACTCGGAAATGTATCTTCTCATATACCTTGTTGGATTTTTAAGTTGCTTAGATGAATATGCTGCCCTTACGAGGTCGTGTGACCAGGGAGGTGCCACTAAATCCAGTCTTTAATTGCACTAGAGATGTTTGGCACATATTCCTGCCAGATTTGCAGTGCAACATGTTATATGGATATGAAGTTGATGGCCGTTATGTTTTAGAGGAAGGTGCCTGCTATGACCCCAAAAGAATACTTCTGGATTCTTATGCGAAGGTGAAGTTTGTCACTCAACCTCTAAATTTCCTTATCTTTGAGCTACTGTATGAATGTAACCTTGAAGATAATGAGCAGCGAATGCTGATCTGGATGTAGTCTTGTAGGCAGTGATTAGTCGAAAGACTTATGGAACCATGGGAGATAATGGCCCAATCTGGATGGAGATACAAGATTGCCATATCACTGATGTGAGTGAAATCGGAAACACATGATCTTTGCAACTGTACTTTGGACTATGCTTCAATTTTTGCTTACACCTGACTCTTGGGAGACAGGCTACTTTATGATTAACAAGAATGATGCAACAATTTGGCACCAAAAACAAAGCAGCTCAAATTCGCTTCGGCAAAAAGTAAGAAAAACTTCTTATTTTATTCCTGTCTTTATCACGCATAGTGAAACCTATCTTATTTGGAAAGCCCTCCATGGTTCGGTCTTGACGCTTAAATGTTAGTTGCAGCATGGTGCTCTGTAATCTGAAGTTTTTGAAATGTTCACAGAGAAGGATCTGAACTATCGACAAAAGATATGAAAAAATTGGTCCAGGCTTTACCGCAATTTCAAGACCAGCTCGATAAACTCAGTTTGCACGTTCATGTGAGAGATACTCCCTTTGTGATTATTAAGTGTATGTTTCTAAATTTGTGTCCAACGCATTATTCATTAATTTGGGAAAACAATGGGTACCATTTTGTACCTCACCTTAATCAAAAATATTCACCTTAATTTGAATTAAGGTGGTCACTTGAATCCTAGTTAATGAATCATGTCCAAAATTTTAGAAATTAATAAACTTTCTGTCCAAAAAAAAGCGTATTTATGGACGATATGGATGATATATATCTCATTGTATTGAAAAACAACGAACAAATTTCCAATTCAATGAATATGGCGTTCTTTGGAAAAAAAAATGCTAAGACTCAAAATGTAAGCGTTTTCCCAAACTAATGAATAAGGCGTTGTCGGTACTAGAGCATGTTCTTGCTACATGTTGGAGTGAGCCTGTCGAGGAGCTTAATAGATGATCATGTGAGAAATTGGCTTCACAATGTAGATCTGTGTGCACTATGTACTGAACCTGCTCATCGTTGATGAGGAACTCTACAAATAGTGATACAAAACTTTGCTTGATCATGTGCCATGTACGATGGGAAACTTTTCTCAATCTAACCATTTCAATTCTGTAACTGAGATTGCATATGATCAACATACATATCATTCAAGTTGCACAATATAATTGGAAACATGAGTTTTAACGGCAGCATTGCAAACTTGAAGTTAACGAACGATGTTTTAAGAACTGTCTCTTGAAAGGATAGCAGATGTTTCAAAGCATCCATGTTCTGGGAGCTTTACTTCTATGTTATTTGAAGTTTTTCTTATGCAAGTTTTTAGTTGTGTTATAGGGTAGTTGCAAGAATGATCTCTCTGTTTTGTATCAAACACCTTTAGTATTGGTAGTACTACTAATAATACTACCAAGCTTTTGGAATAATTTTTTTTTAAATAAAACAAAATATGGACAATTTGTAAAGCACTTAAAAATAACATACTTGTGAAAATTCAAACCTAGAAATTTTTTATTCTAAAAGTTATGCACAAAACAAAATCACCTTAAAAAGCCAATTTTGTTCTTGCTTTTTAGAAAATAGTAAAATAATTCAAAAAAAGAAAATAAAAATTGGCCATTTGAGAACCCATTAAACACATTCACATGGTACAATTGCTTTGCTGAGGAATTTCTTTGTATTTTGCCAATGAAGGGAAATAGGATGCCCACTTTGAGACAATGTAGATGCCATGGAATTTATAATTTTTCAAAACCCTTTTACGAATGCATGTAAGTATGCTCCATAAACAACATCCCTAATTTATAACCCTAAAAAAGCTTTTTTGGACCCAAAATAGTACTAAAAACCCCCCTAAATGGCCAAGGTAGACACCCATTTGGGGGCTGCTTAAAAATAGCAAAATAATTTTAAAAAACACCAAAAAATAATGGAACGTCAATAACTTGCATGTTCACGTTACTCTAAAAGAACAAGTCAATATGACATCTTTTGCAAAAATTACAAGCAAAAAACAAACCGCACAAGGTGAAGGGGACAAAATGTAGTACAGGTCATTCTTGCAATCACCCTATACTGGACGCTCGCAGATTGCAACCATAATTAATGAGAAGATCAAGAAGGAAAACTTGAATGACATTGGAAAGCTGGAACAAGATTTTGTGTACGGGGAAGCAACAAGCAAGGACCTCCTCAGCATGATCAGCTCCAAGCAAGTTCATTTAACAAATAATGTGTCTTGCTTAAGGGGATAACGAAGGGCATTTGTTAAGTTTTAAGTTGTCTCTTGTAAGTCAATCACCCATTCAGTTCCTAATCATTAGTCAAAGGCATGTCTTGTTCCATCTTCCGAGAAGTTAACACATATTCATTGAATTGGGAAAACCAGATTAAATTGGGAAAACCAGATTTCCAAGTTGTATCCTAATGGTCGGTTTAAGTTGATCAACTTAGTCCCAAAATGTTACAAAATTCCCAATTTAATGAATATGGTGTTAGTTAAGTTTGTCATTGTTGTGCAGAATGTTTATACTTTCCAAGCATTTTTTCCATTCATTTGAGATTCCTCGGATGAATTCTGGGATTGGCTCAAGACAATAAGCAGCGATTTCTGTTGATTTATGCCGCAACGCACCCTGAAAAGTTGGATGCAGCCAGACGCCTTCAGTGGATGAAGGTCTTTAGTTCCTTTCTTCTAGCTCTCATCTTGGTGCAATATGGCTATTGAAAGACTCGGAAAGCAGTTGGACCAGCCCGTTCAATTTACTCTCCCAATCGTAGCCGATTTTGCTCTCCCAATTTCATGCTAGGTGTATTTCCATCTGAAATGGACATCTTATCGGGCGCGATGCAGTTGGCAAAACTGAGTGGTGAAGACATGAATGGTATCAACAACTAAGAATATCTTGGAGTATCTGTATCAAAGAAGCAGACAGGAGTATTTTCGCTCAATTTTCGGCAGCAGAAGGTAATTAAATAATCATTTCTGGACCTCGCAGATTCTTAGGTATCGAAGTCGATGATTTCCCTGTAGGATCCAATGTATAGTGGAAAGGAACTCAGATTATTTAAAAATCAGGAGATGATAATACCATTACTTTCTAATGGCACGTCTTGCTAGTCCTTGCTCACGTATTTTAGTGGTATTCTATCTCACTGTAAGCTTTGCTCTTGCATGACATGCCGCACAATGAACTCAAGGAGTTCTGTTGTCGTTTCAATCAGAACGTCCTACCAGTGAGGAAGGAAAAAAATCAAGATGAGATGTCCTGGCAATTGTCACGCTTCTACCCACTAATAGAGGTAAGAAACGCTTTGAGATTTTCCTTCAATAATGATTTTGGCACTTGAATAGTGGGATGTTTTCCGCAGAAGAGGTGCTAGAATCATGGGGGTTTTAAACACATAAGGAGCTGCGCCATTCCATAGAGCAGGAAGAGCCTGCTACTAAAAGTGGCTAATAAACATTCCCTCTATTGATCGTTGCATATTAAAGAAAGGGAAAATTTCATGGATACCCCTGAATTTTGCAATAATTACATAAATACCCCTGTTTTTTCAGAAATTACATAAATGACCTTGGACCATAATTTTTATGCATTTGTTTTGTTGTGCATGTCACTTCCCTTCTATCTTTGTGTGCACGATGCTTCTTTTCTGTTTCATTACATTCCCTTCTTCAACATTGGTCATGAAGAAAGTATGAGCACAACAAATAAACGCCTAAATTTTTTGATGTAAGGGTATCTGTGTAATTTCTGAAAAAGCAGAGGTGTCTGAGAAAATATTGCAAACTTCAAGGGTATCCATGAAATTTTTACTAAAAGAAAATACTGAGCGGGCCTTCTCTTTTCTTCATCCATTTTACTAAACACCTCGAACATTTTAGATTCGCAGTCATGGGACTATAATCGAGACATTTTGTTTGTTCTGTAAGAGAATTAGCTGGAGGGAGGCGACAGTGACTTTACAAGACAGAATAAACTCCTCATCTGTTGTAACAGCTCGAACTCTTTTTTTGTGAGGTGAATACACGCAGGATGTAGTGGAAGAAATGAGCAGAAGTGAACTTTCTAAGGAGCAGTATTCCTATGTGACACTGCCAGAGTCCCTTGTTGTAGAGGGAACTGTCCGGCAGACCTCAACCCCGACCCCGAAAGTGCCGCATTCTGTACGCACAATCCGTTACAACTGGGCTGCCAAGTCCGAAACACAATCTGTTGTTGATATACATCTAGGTAAGTTCATCACTAGATACTTGGTGAAATTCATTATTCAAATACTTTGTACTCCCTCTGTCCCTCTATATACGTCCAAATCAGACACATTTCTTGTACCACTCAAAAGCTCCTTTCTGCTGATTTCAAATGTTGAGAAAGTACTTGAAAGTATTTGTCACGTTCAATGATCTCATGGGGGCAAGTTAAGTCATTAGAGAGCATTCCTCTCCTAGCAAGCTTGGCATTGCCTATATGAGGTACCATTGTAAGTTGCTACTAATCTTTAAATCATTAATAATGAGGAGGTGGGAGCATGCACAAATATGGTACTTTTTGCATGGAATTTGGGTATCCAAACGGCGACATCAAAGATGGAGATATTGCATACATTTGGTAGATGATATATTGATTCTAGAATGCATGTGTCACTAGCACAAAGACTAAAAACACAGTTAATCCTTTGCAAGGAAGCGTTTTAGACGTTTTTAGACGGACAGATTGAGATCTCTGCGAGGTGTACCAATTCATTTCGTCTTTTTGTGCTTGGCAGATGAAAGACAACTAGGAATTCCTCCCCGTGGTACTTCCATATACTATCACCCAAGTATTCGAGTGGAAATATTGATCTCGTTCAGGTACTTTGGAGCCCCCTCTTATTTTCCCTCAGTTTTACTTCAACATTGTGAGCTTGACTCCGTGCTAGAATATAGTAGCAAGTAGATGATGATCACGGCCACATCTATTTGTAGATAGTGAACTGCGAAGGCTGCTCTCTTTGAATCGAGGTTTTCATCACGGGATTTTTATAGCTTGTCTTGTCCATAATTCGCTTTTTTTCGAGTGTCTCTATTTTGAACCTAGTGCCAGTTAAACATGGAAATCCTTCTTCTATGCATCAATTCACTTCGCCTTCGAGTCAAGACTTCAGGAAAGAGAAGGTAGCGCTTCCCTCCAACCAGCTTATCAAGGCTGACTCTCATCGTACAACACTGTTTTAGGAGTGGATGGCACAACATGGCATGGAATGTTGGAATACTAGGATATGGCGTAAGGACGATGGAATGGAAAGGGAGGGGCTTCCCTTGTTTCAGTTGCGAGTGGCATCTTCTCTCATAATGAGGTTCATACTTATAAGGTATATTAAACACGATATTCTTTAATTTGGGAAAAATTGTACATTTTGGGACTTTCAGAATTTTGATATGAAGGTTTTAGGTGGCCTCCTAAAACCTACACGTGTCCTCACTTGAGAGGAGGAATTTGCGAGGGAAAAAATCTTACTGGCTCAAACTGAATCTGATACCTTCGAATCTGGTTTAAAATAACTTTTTGGGTTTCAGGTGGAATACAAAGTGGGACACCTATTTTTCCCAAATATCGTGTTATTATCTTTATTATCTGTTTGTGTAGAATATGTGCTCGCTGCTTAAACATGTTCCTTGGACTAGTGCTTAATAGTGCACAAACTGCTATCATGTCCTTTCAACGCAAGACAAATGTATGATTGAGGTCGTTTACGGAGATTTTCATCAACAGTGCAGGACGTTGTGGAGCATCTTGAGAAAGCTTTTGAATTTGCGAATGGCCTACAAAAGAACATGCTTACAGAGTATGGCTTTGAACTCTTGAAGTTATCTTTGATGTAATGATTTCAACAGTATCGGTTGACGACACTTAAACAGTGAGTTTGAAGAGCTGGTCATATATTGCAAGAATTCGGAACTCTCGCAAAAGCAAAAGGTGTGTGCAGTATAACTTTCAATATAAAATACCCTAGACAAGAGTATAACCAATGGGAAAAATTACCATTTGCAGATTTATCGAACATTTCAAGACTGGCTCAATAGAGGCACATAAAAGAGCACAGAGGCGATGGGTTTCTGTAAAAGATTCATCAATTGAGTCAAACATCGGGTAAGCGTCTATTTTCATCGAGGTTATTTTTTGTCATCTGTCGAGTAAGTTAGGTGCTGAGTCTTGCGAATGTCCCATGCAGCCTTGAATACATGAAACATTCAGTATTCTACTTCGATAATGCATGATCTCCGTAAACGACCCTTTGGTTGTCAGTGGATTTGGCGTGGCCTCGTCTTTGGAGATCCTTTTTCTATGATTGAGATCAAAGTTGATGGAGGAAGAGAAGTCATGTGCAAGTATTTTAAATAACTAGGACATTTGGGGGATTTGAAACAAGCCCCATATTAGATAAATTGGGAAAAACAGGGGTCCCATTTTGTACTTCACCTTAAACCCAAAATGTCACTTCAAACCACATTCAAGGGTATCAAATTTAGTATGAACCACTAAGAATTTTTCCCTCCCAAATTCCTCCTCTCAGATGAGGGCACGTGTACCAAAAAAATGCTGAAGCTCAAATTAAGTTGATCAACCTCATTCTCAGAAGTCCCAAAATGTACTGTTTTTCCCAATTTATCTAATATGGTGTTAACAGGTTCATGGAGACTTATCGCGATCCCACCGGTACTCGAGCCGAATTTGAAGGATTTGTTGCAACCGTTGCCTTGTAGTGATTGATAAATACGGCTGTGATTCCTTCTCTTGTTCGTTGATATCTTCTTTCAATCGTTTAAAATTTTCTTACAAAGGAATGCCAGAAAGTACTCACGAAGACTTTATTGCGTATATTGGCTGCTCGAAGTACCAGAACTGTAACCCTGTTCTGAATTTCGTGCAGGACAAGAGTGCAAAGTATGCGAAGCTTGTGGCGGTGGCAGAGGAAGTCGCTAGGAAAGACAGATCTATCATCGTTTATCATTCTGCCTATGCTGTTTACACATCTGTACACATCTGATGACAGCCCCAAGTCTATTCACGAAATTCCCGGTGCCAAGGAGGTACGATTGACAAGTGCATTTTTGCTAGCTTTTTGTAGTGATACAGCTCGTCCAGTTCTTATTCCTCTGCTGTATACTCCTTGTGTCCCTCTAGAACGCAAAAAAAGCTTCTTTGCGAAAGATTAACTGTGTTTTTAGTGTTTGCGCTAGTGACATATGCATTCTAGAATCAATATATTGTCTACCAAATGTATCCAAATTTTTTAGTTTTGATGTCGCCATTTGGACACCCAAATTCCATGCAAAAAGTATCTTGTTTGTGCATGGTACTAGCTCCTCATTATTGATGATCTAAAGTTTAAGTAGCAACAATGGTACCTCATATGGGCAAGGTCAATCTTGCTAGGAGAGGAATGCTCTCTAATTGCTTCACTTGCCCTCACGAGATTAGTGAACAGCAAAAGCTTTTTGAGCGTTTGAAATCAGAAAAAGTGAGCTTTTTAGTGGCACAAAAAATGTGTCTGATTTGGAACTTTTTAGAAGGACAAATAAACTGTTTGATTAACGTTAACTTAGCATATAACAAATTTTGTTATGTAGTTGATATGGGATCTTTTGAAGACACTGCTTGTTTTTTCTTAAGGATCATATCTATATGTGCATGGTTTGGCAGAATTGCTATTTCTTTCTAGACGGTATCGTGCTTGGGAGGCTGTGTGTTGGTCCTTCTATTACACCTTTTGCTCTCAAGCTTGCCCTCTTTTCTATAGGAAATCTACCAATACCTCTTTCTTTTTTCCAATTTTTTTATTTGAAATTTGTTGCCGCTTCATGTGAATTGATGGAAGTCGAACTTAGGTTTTGGCTGTAGTTTGTATGCAGCAATTTTTTGCGATGGTTGTTGGTGGAGGAGTTGGAGGGAGAAGCTAAGGTGCTTGTACTGCTTACTTTACTTGTTCAACATGAGGAGGTGCAGCATCTCAATTCCATAGTAGATGCATCTGGTTTTTTTCTCCTTTTAGGGTTTCCGGATATTTTTTCCTAAAGAAAGGGTTTTTTCACTCACTTGTATTTTCACCAAATTTTATTTATGACCACCAACTTCTTGGGACTACCCCGGTTTTTTCCCGGCCATGTGAACTTTTTCATCATATGCCTGTGTACAGTGCTTGAAGAGTTTCAACCTCTTGGCATTTGTGTGCTATAAGCATACACCCTTAAACCCTTCAATCCTTAACCCTTAAAGGACAATAGGGCATAGTACATACGCTATCATAAAATTGGTATTTGCTACTAATAAGAGGCTTTAATTTGGGATCTCAAGTAGTCTACAACAATCGCTTTGATCTGTTTTTCAACTTCTTTGTTGATCTCAAATGCAATAAAGGTGTGAATCTATTCCAAATACAAGAAAAATACTTTGTATTCTACTCATCGCAGCAGCACGCTCCATTCTTTAGGGATTAAACCCTTAAATCCTTAAACTCCAAGAATGCCATGAGTGGTGGAAGCTTGTAGATATGGACCTAAGAAATCTCTAGTTACAATATGCGTCTAAATTCATTCATAGGAAAATACACCAAATAGTGCATTTGGGTTGCTCCATACTAATTTCTTGATATTTGACACTTATTAAAATATTTACTAAGACTATAGTAACTTTTGTCAATAATGATTGTGATAAACAATGGAGGAAGCAAAGAAAGGTTGGGCACAACAACAAACTCTAAAGTCAAGTAGCACATAAGCCAGAGTTTTTGACAAAACTAGGAATTATTGTAGTATAAAGAGAGTTGCATGTCCCTTTAGGTGGCCAAAAGTGAGTTATGAGGTAATTTTGCCAAGGTAAGGCAACCTAATTGTTAAGGCACCCTAAATGCACTATTTGGTGTAGCTCATTAACCCCTAAAGGACCAAAGTCCCCTTGGGGGACTTTCAAGATTTTGGGCATGTACTTATGGCTCAACTACTTTGTGTAATTTTTTGAAACTTTTATTGAAGATTGGAAATTCAAAATTCTGTGTGGGCATCTAATTTTTACCTCATTCCAACATTTAATGAAGAAGTTAAAAATGAATTTATGGGAATTTTAGTTCGGCGGGCAGCCCAAAAACTTCTTTAAAGTTGCATTTTTTTAAAATAAAAATTTGAGGTTAGTTCTTTAGACTTACGTATATGTAGGAAACTTTGAATCATTCAATTCTAATTGATGAGATGAAAGTTATGAGAAGTTTTAGTTTGCGGGTAGGTGTGGGAGAATCTCAAAAAAATGCCTACACGCAAAATAAAATTTCTCATAACTTTCATCTCATCAATTAGAATTGAATGATTCAAAGCTTCCTACATATACGTAAGTCTAAAGAACTAACCTCAAATTTTTATTCTTAAAAAATGAAAATTTTAAAGAAGTTTTTGGGTTACCTGTGAGTCCCAGATTCAGCACCTGAAGTCTTGAATTTCTTTTTCGTTTTACTTAGCTTCAAAATTACATTAATATAAGTGGAATAGCCATTTATGTTGATTTAGATTAATTAGACCAAATGGTTAGCGGTACGTCAATTACCCTACTTCATTTGATAAGTCATTAGGAGAAATTTAGTGAGATTTAGTAGTTTTTAGTTAGTTTGAGCGACACACCTACTTGGGGCTTGGGATCCCCATCAAAAGTCCCCACTAGCCTAATTAGAGAGAGTTAGTTTAGGAGTAGATTAGTTATGCCATGGCCAAGCGCCACATCATCTGGTTCACGTCACAATATTGATTTGGTGCATCTATACCCAAGGTTCCCAAAACCTTTAGCTCCTTAGAGAGCGTGATTCCAAGCGGTCAACCCTACAAGGCTATTAGTCAACCCCGGTGGAAGGAGGTTGACAAATGGCAGTAAAATGCCACCAAAATTCATGGAAGAGTTTCTCAAGGATTTATGAAGACCCCCCAAGTTTCAAGTTGTTTCAATAGCGGCAAGGTCTTGAACGACAACATCCATCCAGTTTTAAGAAGGCACGCGACATCCAATTTCAAGATATCATCCATTTAGAGCTCTATTAACAGAAGAAAGGAGTGTTTCCCAACTCCCTCAACAACATTGGAAGACCTCAGGAAGTCAATTTCTCAATTTGGGATGAATTCCCAATTCTGGATTTTTCATCTATCCACCGCTAATCCATCATTTAAGTTTCTCGACGCCTTGTAGCTTGGAATTGGGAGTGCAAATAATCAAAACCGGCTATTTTGGGTCCAATAAATCCAATGCCACTGTCCGTTTATTGTTTGGAGCTACGCTCCAAAAATTATGCCAAATTCATCCAGATTTCATCCATTTTGAGTTTTTCTTAGAATTTAGGTAAATTTCAAGGGATCTATGGATCCGCTAGATAGAGGGCCGAGGTGTCCTCCCCCAAATGTATAAAGGGAGGCCCACCTCCTCCCCAAAAGACGCTTACTCTTTTTCTTGGATCACTTGTACTCACATGTCACTTACCATCACTTAGGCCCATCGCTTCCTTCACTTATAGCCATTTGTTCATGATTATACCACTTCCTTTGTTGAGAGCTCTCCTTTGGTCACCACCACTAAGTCTTTAGCTTCCTTTGTTCCTAGCACCCTTGAGCCTCCCCTTTGGTGGAGCCCCCTTCCGTTGTACTTAGTGAGAGTATAGTTTTTCTTGTCTTTGGTCATACTAACCCCTTGGAAGTTGGATTACGATTGGCGATGCTGCTCTTCCACACTTCCTAGAAGTCCTAGTTACCATTCAAGCTACTTAGTTAGTTATTAGAACCACTAGTTAGAATAAAAACCCTTACCAGAACCTTGGCTTATCAGTCGCTACAGAACTCCAGCACCAGCACAAGCCTCCATAGTAGCTCTTTGAGAATCCTTTCAACTCAACCTTGATTGCCCAGCTCTCTCGATTCCCTTAGTAACTCTCCGAGAAGTCACCTTGCTCACTGATTCTTGCAGCTGGAGGCCTAGCCTCGCTCCTCCATTCTTTCAGCTTGTGACGTCATCAACTACCACCTCCGACCATCAAGCTTCCAACCGTAAGGCCCCTCTCATTCCCAAGCACTAGCCTCAAATCCTCTCAATCCACGTTGTGATCACCCAACTCTCTAGCTCCCTGTTACTTGGCCCTAGTTCTCTACTGCTCAGCTCTCCAGCCCATGTGACCAGGACCCCCTGGCTGTCTCACTCGGCCCTCGGATTGCTCAAGCTCACCCTTGCCCAACCTTGGCTAGCTGCAGCGTTCATCTAAGCTCCCAGTCTCATCAGTCTAGTTCTCCCCCTATCAAATCCATTAGTTTATCTTCTGTCCTCGTCTAGCCATTACCAACAGCAACATTCTCTCGTGGCCCACGACCCGAATTGCTTAAGCTTAGACCCCCCCCCCCCGCTCTCTGTCAACCCCATCAGTCTAGCTCTCGCCTGTCAAGCCCAGCAGCAACATTCTCTTATGGCCCACGGCCCGAATTGCTCAAGCTCAAACCCCCCAGCTCTTTGTCAATCCATCAGTCTAGCTCGACCCTCCAACTCCCCGTCAAACCCATCAGTCTAGCTCGCCCCTATCTAGCCCAATCTATTGCGGGTGCACTCTCGAGGCCATAGCCTTGCCAAATCCCTCACTCTAGCTCTCGCTTGTCAAGCCCCAGTAGCAGCATTCTCTCGTGGCCCACGGTCCTTGAATTGCTCAAGCTCGGCCCCCCGACGCTCTTGCCGACCCATCAGTCTAGCCACCCTCGTCAATCCATCAGTCACCATTAGTCTAAAGCCTCACGCCTAGTCGAATCCCTTAGTCTGGCTCTCGCCCTATCAATCCACGAGTCTAAGCCTCACTCTCTGTCAATTCATTAGTCTAGCATCAGTTTAGCCCCCGTCAATTCATCCGTCTAGCTCTCGCTTGTCGGACCCCAGCAACAAGATTCTCTCGTGGCCCACGGCCTCGAATTGCTCAAGCTCGGCTCCCCCCAACTCTCTATTCATACATCAGTCTAGACTCGCTTTCGTCAATTCCTCAGTCTAGCTCTCGTGTCAGCAAACCCCTGCCTGCAGCAGCATTCTCTCGAGGTCCACGAATTGCTCAAGCTCAGCCCCCAACTCTCTGTCAAAACTCATCGGGCTCAGCTAGTGGCCGCAGCGTCCTCAGACGACGGCCGCAGCGCCCCCACGAAGCCCGATCGAGTGTATTCCCCCCAATACCCGGACCCGCCACTGGTTCTCCCCGCCGGTTCTCGACAGCCCGTCCTCAGTCAACAACCCCGGCTCCTCACCACTGCCTCCAACCTCGAGGTCCGGGACTGCCAGGGGCCAGCCCTTGGCCAAGTGAATTTTTGATTATTTTTACAAGAAAGGACAAGGTATTTAGTGGGAAATGCGGCTCATTTAACCCCTAAAGGATCATGGTCTTTACTTTGTCAAAAGACATTTAAAACTACCACCTCTATGGCAAAGAGTAAAAAAGTTTGAAAATCAGGCATTTTTCATATCTGACCGTAGGATCTTGTGCTAGACTATTATAAGAATGTGTCATACAAAACTCAAGAACTTTGACCGCACGGATTGGAAGATATTTGCATTTAAAAAGTAAAAAATAACTTTTTTTGCACTTTGCTTAATTAAATTTTTTAACTTTGAACATTTTTAACTTAAAACTTTTGCACCACAGAGTTTGGAATTCTATTTTTGCATGGTGGGAAGTTGAGTTGGGAATCTTGGGAAAAAATTTCAAAAAAGACTACTTAATTTTCATTCTTTGAGAAAACATTAGGTAGAGGAAGGTATGAGATTGAAGAAAAACTTAAATTGCTAACAACCCTGCAATGGAATTGAAACGCAATAATCCCAATGGTGAGATTGTTCTAGAGAGCAAACTTCACCCTCTCCAACAATTTTTTTACAAAAAATGTTAAATCTGCATTCAAAAATGAAGTTTATAAGTTATTTTTTCAAGAAGATGCTTGAGTTGCCCAAAAAACTTGATTGTCCATAACTTTCTCATAACTAGTCCAAATGGAATGAATCAAAGCTCCAGAAGTAGATAAAGATATAATTTATGAGAAAAACAAAATTAAATTTTTTTTACAAGTTTTTATAAGAATTTTTTTTGCTACCCCTAGTCCCCAAATTTGTGCTTATTTGGGCATAACTTTTGCTCCCTGGCATCAATTGGAATGAAAATTAGATTCCCCAAAAGCTAATGTGTTTTTCCATCTTCAAAGAAAGTTTCAAAAAATTAGGACAAAAATTGAGGCCGTAGGTACCTGGCCGAAATCCCATTTGTCCCCTAAAGGGACAATGGTCCTTTAGGGGTTAACTAGCTTGTCCTAGTTTAAGATATTCAACTCTTGTTTGGAGCTACACATGACTCCCCTCTTTGGGTAAGTCTACTTGCGTCATAGGAAGTGTGCGGAGGAACCAATACATCATAATTAGTCCACTAAAGAGACAAAGGGTGAATTAGTGACGCTTTGGATACTATTAGAAGCACCAAAGGGGGGTGAAAGGAGGTTCCAACTCCCCTATAGGCACGCACCTGACGTTGTGATTATTCATCACAACCACACCATGTGAACGGGTCCACTAGTGGATTTTGGCCCCATTTGCCTAGTGCAATGTGATTATTTGTCCTTAGAGCAACACCACCACATATTCAACTCGCACCACCCTCCCACGCTCGCGAAGACATGGAGGTCATTCATGATCAAGACGTATGGTATGTGAACCCCCATGATAAGGTATGATGACTTACGTTCCCATTGCAATTAGCCACGAAATCTAACGTGTTGAATACCAAGTAGATTGTCCTCTTCTTTGTTCATCATTGTATGTAGGCTTGTTAGTAAAGATCCATTGCTTGAAAGGCATTTTTAGTTGGAAATCTACGGCCAAACCCACCCTCTAGCTGTTATAGCTCATTTTCTAGTTTGTTAGAACCCAGTTGTACTTGCGCTTACTTCTCAAGGGAGAGGTTTGAGCACTCACACTACCGGCTGAACTAAATTTCTCATAAACTCATTTTCAACTTCCTCAATAAATGTTGGAATGAGGAAAAAATTAGATGCCCACACAAATCTTTGAATTCCCCATCTCCCATAAAAGTTTCAAAAAATTACACAAAGTAGTTTATCCATAGGTACGTGCCCAAAATCCCATTTGTCCCTAAAAAGGGGCTTGGCCCTTTAGGGGTTAAGAAGAGGAAAAGTGAAAGGTCCCAAAGTTTGTTTCTGTTTTTAGTTACTATGAAATCCTTTGTTTACTTCAGTCTCCTTAGGTTTTTTGCCTTTTTTTTCCATGTCTCTGTCTTCTAGTGTATGAGCCAAGCTCACTTCTATCTCAACAAAAAATTCAAGGGAAAATTTCATGGATACCTCTAAAGTTGGCCATATTTACATAGATACCCTTGGTTTAAGGTTTAGCTCAATATTGAATACTACTTGATTGTATGAACTATTGAAGGAACATATGAAGTAGGACCTGTTTGTTGTAAAAAAAATCTTTAAGCATTTTTGGATTGATCTCTTGTGTATGAATGTGAGTTTGAATATAGGAATATTTTTTATTGTAATGTTTCAATTACTTTTTTGCATTCTTAAGAAGTTTATTTTTTATTTTTTATTTTTTTACTAGATTTTGCACATTTTTTAGTTCTCTTATAGGGAAACCTATTCAGTGTTTATTTGTCAACAAAATTTTATCATTCAATGAATACAATGTCTACTACAAACAAATTCAATCAAGTTATAGTGGAATGCAACAACTAATGCTACGGTATTGTTTTTTGTGCATATAGCAAAAAGTGAAAATTGTCCCACTGTTTTCATTGTCCTCTTTGTTTTGTTATTATTTTATATTAACACGATCAATGTTGACTACAAAATCTCAAATTCAATAGTTGGTAGGTATTGACATTAGGAATTTGTTTGAATTTTTGAATTTTAATAGGTATTTTTAGCTATTGCAAAAAAAACAAGGGTGGAGTTTTTCACACTTAACCCCTAAAGGCCCAACTGTTGGCTTTGTGAGACAAATGGATTCTAGGCAAGTACTAATGGCTAAACTATTTTTTGTGATTTTTGAAGCTTTTATTGAAGGTGGAAGAGCCCATGAAAATATAGGGATATGCCCAAAAGTTGATCCAAAGTATGGAATATTAAATGAACCCAAACCTCATCCAACAACGTCAACGTCAACATGCTCCAACACAACCTAAACCTAAACAAAGGTGGCGGCAATCCATGGGATGGCAACGGAAACCATAGCATGGCAATGGAATCCCATGAAATTTCAACAGAAACCTATTGGACATCCAATACTAGCAATCAAAACAAAGACAGTCATTATTTATTTATAATTGTACACAATAAAGATAGCAATTTGGAGTTTTTAAGTTTGGTTTTGAACCTGCCTAACAAATTGGTTTGGGGTTTGTTAGTCAATGGGCATGGCTGAATTTTCAAAATCAAGCTGACCAAAAAATGTTTGAAAATTATAAAAATGTGAAGTTTTTGGTTTCCGTCCCTCAATTTTAGACAACATCCTCCATGAATACATGGATGTGCATGTGTAAAATATCACCATTTTGATCCAATTGGGAGTATCAGTTTGCACCATGTTTTACTTGGCATGGCTTAGGTTTCCATTAGCTTGCAATAAGTTATTGTCGTTGTCCTATGGGTTTCAATCGACGTCCTATAGGTTAATGTCCCCCTAGAGGCGAACAATGTGGAAGTGGAAGAGGTTGACATCAATGTCCAGGGATGAGGTCAGCACCCATTTAGTATTCCATACACAAGTTCACTCAAATCCAAACCCTTTGGAACTCATTCCAATCAAACTATCATGTAAAAGAGATCCACAAAAATTGACCATATTGATTGGTAGTGAACATAGACCCGGAACTCCAAGAAAAAGGACACGTTCTTTCACCATACCATTGAAAAGATTATAGTGGTCAAACAAGGAAATTTTTCAAAAAAATTAGGCCATATTTTGGCTCCTTGGGCGCTCAGGGGTTAATGGAGCATTCAACATGAACCAAAATGGAGTATGAATCAAAGCAAAGAGAAAACTATGACCCAAAGCATAGAAAACACATAATTTAAAGTGTTAAATTGGTTTATCATTTTTGAGGTTAGAATAGGAGGTGCTCAAGAGCGTGCCTATGTTGAAATATTTATGACTACTACAATGAAAACTTCACAAAGTAAGCTTAAGGTAGAAGGCTCAAAAACCAACCATCTAAGGGCTGAAATTGAATTTTAGGGAGGTAGAACTTCTTGAAATATTTTTCAGTAAAATTTCCTTGAAAGACAAGAAGAATTGACATCTAACCCAAGTTGTTTCATACTTTGTAGAGTTTTGTAAAATTAATTATGAAAATTTGAAGTGGAAAGGTCATAGGGCTCTAAAACAGTATCTCCTCAAATGTACACTGTTTGTACATTTTGAAAATCTATGAAAACACACATGTTCAGAATGAGAACATTTTGAAGGGTGAGCGATTTTAGAGCTTGGACGGTTTTCGAGCCTTCTACCGTACCCCTGGTTTACTGAATTGGACGCCCTTCGAGAATCGTTTCGACCGAAGCGAAGAGGAGAGAACCAGCGAGCCCCAAACCCTAAAAGGACGATTGCTCTCGTATTTTGGCATTTCGCAACAACCACTCTGATTCTGCGCACTTCTACCGATCCGCGTTTAGCTGTGCAGCGCTAGGTACGTTTGACACACTATTCTCGACTCCCTCATCCACCAAGCCTTTGTGTGTTGTGTTGTATTTCGTGCATTCGGTGGTGGTCTAAGCCGAATTTCCTAAATTCCCCTGTTTCTGGAACTGGCCGGACTTTGATGCCGAGCGAAGGGAAGTGTTCTCTTCATCGCAAATTGTGGTTTGCGATGGGATGCAGAGTATGTGAGTTTGTCAGCCACGGTCGCATTGTAACGCCAGGTATTGAGGAGGAGCTTTCGAGGGCTCGTGTTGGTCTTCGCTCTATTGAGCGGACAGGCAGCTGAATGAGTTGCTTCAATTGGCGCGACGAGAATTTAATTATTGTTGCCATTTGCCGATCTAGCGATCAGGTTTTTAGAGTGTTGGTAGTGTTTCTTGCCCGCTGGAATTGCGCGGTGTGGTTCGGACGGGTCTTGGCAGCGCCATCAGGGTTTGCTTTGTGTCCGGGGAGAACGCATTAGGTCAACTCGTGTGGTGGACTAACTTTGACATTGAATCTTTGGCGATGGTCTCATGAATATGGCATGCTGCGTGTTTGGCGTTGTGAAATCAGCGCGGGCGGGAGCGGCAACTTACGAGGATGGCGATGTTGCAGAAGCTGGGAGCAACCGGGAGGCTGCTTCGCAATTCCTCATCTCAGCTGACAGTGTCGCGTGGTTTTGCGGGTAAATTGCGAAGCTCTGGATTCTCAAGTGTTTCCCTGTTGACGTTGGATAATTGTATGTGGGAGTTAGTTGTGAACAAGTGGTGAGTGGAGTGCCTGAAACAGGCTGTGGGCAATAGGCTCTGTTCCAATGCTGAGTGCGGTGAAACCTGATGGTCCAGTTCTTTTGGAGCTACGCGTTCTTGGAGATGGAGCAGACTTTTTTTGGAAGTGATTTTAGGTTTGAGAGAGTTGGAGAGCTGGGAGGTTCATGTGAGTGGCATAGAAACTTTTCAAGTAGGCCAGTGAGATATACGGTGGGGTGTTTTAGCAGTCCGTGAACGAATTATTCTGACCTACAGTGGATGGCAAGAAGAAAGACCAGGGTCCTCATGTGACGCATGCTTACCGTGAGGTTGGGCTTTTGGAATGTGGGTCCTTCTGACAAGGATTGGCAGTTGTTGTGACGAAGGAGCTCCATCCTTCTAAACGATGCCACCAAATATGGAGCTTGGAGAATTTTGGACGAACTAGCATCTTTTGTGGCTTTTGAAGTAGTCGTGGAGTCGTTAACCTTGTCGTCTTTCTGAATAACATGGTGCATTGTTGTTGTTGAGCAGCTGATGCGCATGGACCGGCGAGGATTCCAATATGGGCCGACCCGATGAGCCCCTCCAAATGGAAGGAAGAGCACGTAAGCTAGAAGTCCATGTGTTTGCTTGTGAATAACAGCACTTAGGTTGTTCTTGTGGAGGAACCAGAGAGAACCTAGGTTTGAGATTCCACAGTGAGATTTGAACGCAGTGAAGAGTATTAAAACTAGGAGCTAGCTCCCTTGCTCTGAGCTGATTTGAGATATTGCCATGCTTTTCTCAACGTCGTTTTCCAGAACAAATTTTTCTTAAGTTGGCGATTTTGAGATAGAATTGTGGGGATCAGTGCCAAGAATCAGCGACCTATGTAGGAACACTGGCTCCCGCTTGAAATCTGGTGAACTTCTAGATTGAGTTCACCATAATGCTCAATAGCACTGCATCCATGGAGGCGTTGTGAGATGCAGTCTTACGAGGCAGGCTTGTTGTGGCGACGTGAAGCGCCAGTGATGAAGTTAGGGTCACAGCTGTGTTAATACCTCGAAATTCTGGTTACATGTAGTGCAGGACTGGTAGAGTCAGTGTTTGAGAAGTAATACATGGCACAGGAACTGATTCAGCTTTTTCTGCAGTTCGTGTTTGTTTCACTGGCAGGATGGGGCGCTCTTTTCTACGGTGGCTACAAGTTCTTCACTAGCGGGTCGAAGTCCAAGGGACCAGCAGGCAAAGGCGAACCGTGCCCAGAAGGCCAGGAGAGGGTGAAAGTGGAGAAGCATTGAGGACAGGTGTCTGCAATAATGTACAAACTGCCAATGACGTGATCCATTGCTAATGGTACCGGGAGTTGGGTTGGCATGGAGGGCGTCTCGGAGATTTGTCCGGTGCCTCAAGAATTATCATACACATTGCAGTGTGGGATTGGGAAGTCACGTTGTGAGTGATGACGTGTTTCTTGTTTGGATCGGATGCAGTGAACTTGCGCTGTGAATTGTAACATAACCGCAGCGACATCGTCCTTTGTTGCACCCCATTGCGTGAGCAGGATGAAGCAAAATATTTTTATGAAGGTTACCACGACTTCCAATGGTGTAATTTTTGTCTTCCAGACTTGCTTGTTTTGTCATCCGCGTGCGTTGGAGTCGGAGGTTGTTGCAAACGGTGTTGCTGTTTTAGTGTGTAATATACTGTTGTTGTGAGATGCCTCGAGCTTCTTGGACTTGAGCGTAGTTTGTTTTTTTTCTGTTTTTCTTATTTCTTCTGCCCTTATTTGTTTGCACAGGGTTAAACGTTTTCTCCAGGTGATCGGTAATGGGGTAACTCTTTGATTCTTGTCCCGTAAGAATATTCTAAATTTTGTTTTTCTGTTCCGTATCAGTGGCACTATTACTTTCGTGTGTTTTCACTGCTCAAAACTATCCATTTGAAGGTATCTTTCTATGTGGCTGATATGTTATGAGCTTATGGTTATTGCTCTAGATTGCTTAGGTCTTGTTTACCTAGTTCTTACGAGCAATAAGATAGTTCAGTTTGTTTGTTTATTTATTGTTGCTCAAAGCTACTCTGGCTCCTACTGTGAGAGCAATGATTTGGATCGATTGAATTTTTGTTTTGCTTGCAAGTTGAATTCTAGCCTGTTAGTCTCCGTTTGTGACGTGAAAATTTTCCATCTAGTGTGCATTATGATGAATATGGTTGACCTTTAAAATGCTGACTCTGTTTGGAGTAGAGCAGCGATTTTAATTTTAATTTTGAGTTTTCATTCAAGATATTGGGGTGAGATGGGAAGACCAGTTTTTCAAAGGTACGCCTGAAATGTAGGATAACCAACCCACATCATTGAAGATTCCTTCTTGTTATATTGAAAAACAAGGAGGGGATTCAGATTTTGAGAACCTTCCAAAAATTTGAAATCCCTTTTATTGAGCCTCTCCCCTTGTTATCAAAAAAAGACAAATTAGCACGTAGTTATAACACGGGCATGAAATTTAGTTTTTGGTTTTATTTTTGTGAATGCAATATGTGTGTCAGACAAGAGTGCTATCTTTGAGCACCAATTCAATGCTCACTACTGAAACAACTAGTTGTGGTTTATGATGCAGCAGTGTAGCTATTTGCATGCATGTATATGGATGATGCATGTGGAATATGGACAGAAGTTTGTTTATACATTTTGTTGTGCTAATACTCATTAAACTTTTATAACACCATCTCTACTTTCTAATTTTAGCAATTCTTTTGTATTAATTGTTTTTCTTTATTACTCTAAAATGTAAAAATTAATGGACTAGTGGAATATAGCAAAAAGATTTATTTCACGAGCCAAAAAAGACGCTAGGATTGAGAAGTTACATCAATATTTAGAGATCTTGTCTATTTGCTACTTACATTTACAATTTGATATAATGTTTTACAAAACACTGCAATTGTTATATACTGGATGCTTTGTATAAAGTAAACTTTGGTGGAGCTTTAAAAAAAATATTGCTCATTTCAAAAATGCTAAATAGAGGCTACATATGCATGTTGGGTATACGTTAGATGTTTAGGAAGAATATCTTTTGAGTTGTCAACTTCACAAAGATTGCACCTTTTTTCTCTTTGAGTTAGAATTTTTAACAAACTATTTATCTTTGTTAGGAAGAAGGAAAACATTTTTAATTTGAATTTTGCTTGTAAGTGAAATTTTCAATTCAAAAAACTTCCAAATGAAGTGTCAAGATCCATTTGAACTTTTAATCTTTATTTCAAAACATGCTAAAAAAAAATTAATTCAACAAGAACAATTGAATCTTGGCAAACAAATTGATGAACACAACCCCAGTCAAATACCGTTTAAATTTCCTTTGTTATATTATGAAATAGTTGTCACATAAAAAGATTTGTGTGTTTTTGTTTCTAAAATTTAACCTAGTTGAATAGTCTTATCTTACTCCAATCTATGTACAGTTGGGTACAATAAACTTACAAATTTTTTTGCAATAAAACTTCAGCCAACTTCAAGACCTTCCGAAGGCCATAACTTCCTCAAATATTGTTTGTTTTTGAAACCAAAAATTGTTTTGGAATACTACTAAAGGGTACTACATGATTTGATTAAAAAAATCTGAAATTTTATAAATGAAAAAAAAATTGGGCTACTTCCTATATAGTGTACTTCCACCTCTTGCCAAAATCACCGCTCGAATTTGATTGAGCTACGCCACCACCAACGGCCAAAGAACAAGCAAGAAATGATACACATCATTCAAAGAGTATGGGATGAGGTATCCATGGAGCAACTAAAAACTCTTATTACAAGTATGCCCAATCAATTCAAGCGGTGATTTCTACAAGAGGTGGAAGTACTAGATGGTAGACACAATATAGGAAGTAGCCAAACTTTTTTTATCATTTGTAAAATATTCAGTTTTTTTTTTTTTTTTTTTTTTTTTTTTTTTTTTTTTATCAAATCATGTAATACTCTTCTATGTGATTCCAATACAATTTGCGGTTTCAAAATTGAACAATTTTTAAGGAAGCTATGGCTTCTTAAAGTTGCTGAATTGTTGGTTGAAATTTCACTGCGAAAAAATTCGTAAGATTACTTTACCTGACTGTACCTCATTATAATTTTTCAATATTTGCTTATATAAAATCTTGGAATACATTCAAATGCATGTCAATCAAATCTACTAGTGACTTGATGACATGACATGTTCTTATATAGAATTAATTAGTTTTACTTGGTGTATCAGTCTATAATGACATTCATTTACCAATACCAAAAACTGTTTACATTTAAACATCTTGCCATATTTTCTTAACAAATTAAACACAATAAGAATTTATAATCCTTTGTCAATGGGTGTGAGAATTTATTTACTAACAATACTACGGAAAAGAATGCATATGAAAAGATAAACTACACTTATATTTCTTGTTCATTCATTTATCAAAACTTCATTATATTGAAAATGTTAATTATATACTAGCTATTTTAGATGAAAAATTGTTAATGTGTATCATTGAATTATTCAACATGAGTTGATAATTTACAAATTCAAATGAAATTTCAACAAACCCTATATAAACGGACTTAAACCCTAATTGCAAGTAGAGTATTGTTTACATTTGTAGCATGTCTTTCATATAAAATAATTCATGTAGAACTGGAATGATGTAAAAGGTTTCAAATTGAGATTTTAAATGGCATTTAGTAGAATAATTTCACAATGTTTTCCAAGATTCGAAGACATTCCATAGTCTGACCTAATAAATGACTCAAAAATAAGTTACTGATGATTTTTTTGGCATTAATGTTGTCATTCAAATACCATGTCAACAACATTAAATATTACACAACGTAACATTACAGTGGGAAATGCAATTTCACCATCATCAAGTGTAGACATTTCAAAAGTTCAATGGCAAGGATGGACAACAATTGGTCTTATTGCAGTTATGTTAATTGCTTTAGTAGCGGAAATGGCACCTCCATATATGGTTATGATGGGAATACTTACACTGTTCATTCCACTTGGTATTTTAACAATAGAAGAAGCATTCCATGGATTTGCTGATGAGGCTATGATTGCCGTAGCAATTTTGTTCATAGTTGCTAAAGGTATGTATTTCTTCTTGAAATTCAACACACTTACGCTTTTGGTTAAATCTTTGTAAATTATCTAAGTGTATTCTAAGTAACCCAATATTAGTTAATTTGGGAAAAAAACTTCCCAAAACTTCCTTTAGGGATTCTGAATTTTGCCTTTGTGAGAACATTTTGTTCAATTTAAAGTGGGTTTATTGATAATTCCTTTAAAAGATTTCATCATTGATATAATGTCTTGAAGAAATCATCATAAAATTCACTCTAAATCATCAAAACTCTCTTAAAAATATAAAATCCAAAAGTCCCAAAATTGCATTCTATTCCTAAAATAACGAATATTGTGTTGAGTCATCCAGCACTTAAGATTTATATTATTTTATCCATACATTTTTGTTATGAACTATGCATTTGAATTAGGGATTGAGCAATCCGGAGGTTTGGAATATGTTTCATCCTTGTTATTTGATACCAAGAAAAATGTGATTAAGCCGGGTCAAAGAATTTCAAAAACAAAAGATAGCATTGTTTGGGTGCTTGTAAAGTTCACCGTACCTGTGGCTATATTTAGTGCGTTCCTTGCAAATATTCCCTTGGTTGCTATGATGATACCACCTATAATTGAATATTCAAAAAAGGTACCATTGTACAATGCCCGTAATCTTTTTCATCTTTATATACAAAACCAATATATATATTTTTAAATTTCATAAAAAAATCAATATGAAAGAGCTTTTCCTTACACCAAAAATTTAGTTGAGTTTGCCATATGTATGTATGTATCTATATATGTAATGAAATCACTCAAAAAATCATGGGAAATTTTTATGGATACCCCTAAAGTTTGTAATATTTGTATAGATATTCCTAGTTTTTTAGAAGTTGCACAAATACCTTTGGACCATAATTTCAAGCATTTGTTTGTTGTGCATGTCAATTCCTTCTCTTTTGTGCCCAAGTTGTTTCTTTTTTGTCCTATTGCACTCCTTGCTTTGACATTGGTCACAAAGAAAATAGTGAGCACAAAAAACAAATGCTTGAAAATTATGGTAATAATTTTTGAAAAATCAGGGGTATTTGTACAAATATTGCAAACTTCAAGAGTATCCCTAAAATTTCCCCTACTTTCAATGTAAAAAATAACTTATTTTTGGTAGTAATAGTCTTTTAAAGGTTAATTTTGTTATGGTTATGCTCACATTGATTATGTATATTTTAAGGTCAATATGGCTCCATCGAAGCTTTTGCTACCACTTAGTTTTGCAGCTCTTTTAGGGGGTACCATGACACTTATAGGAGCTAGTACCAACCTTGTGGTATTATCAATGGCAGCTAAAAAAGTACCGGATTTAAAAATGAATATATTTGAAATTGGGGTCGTGGGCATTCCAGTCACAATTGCTGGTTTGCTTTACATTTTTGCCTTATCTGGAAAATTACTCCCTGATCGCCTTTCGGCACAAATCACAACTTTCAATGCAAGGTAGAACACCCAAACTCCTTGTATCCAAAATAGAAGTATGAACAACTATATAAACGTCATGTTTAATTAAAATACAACTATTCATGTTATTCATGTAATTAGAGAATGTGCATATAACTATGAACTATGCAAAAACATTGGGACAGTTCCAAATGGGTAAACACAATAAGGAAAAATGTCCAAAGATCTCTCGATATTTAAGCAAGATATCAAGAGATCTCCCAATCTTTTTACATATATCTCCAAAGCAAAATTTGGATTGTTATTTATGAAACCTTAAACATTAAATAGAAACCCTTTCAAATAATGTGCAATTCAAATTGTCATATCAATATGATCTTAAAAACAATGGCTTTTCTATTTTTCAGTATCAAAATTACATTGAAAGCTTTTGTAATTTTTAGTTATATTTTACATTTTTAACAGGGTATTTTTTGGTCTTCTAGGTATGTATATGTATGCAGATTTTTTTTGGCTCTTTTTTTTTTAATGTGATGAATTGGCTTCAGGGAATATAGTGTGGTGCTTGTAATAAAATCAACTTCGTCGTTGACTCGGAAGACGGTGGAACAAGCCGGTTTGAACCGACAACCGGGACTCACACTTTTGCAAATTCGAAGAGACGACCAATCCTTCCCCAACCCCTCCGGAGATTTTCAAATGCGTCCCAAAGACCGTTTGCAATTCACGGGGGTTATTGATTCCATTTTGTCTTTGACCCAACTTGATGGCTTAGCACTTTCCGAAGATGAGGTAATACTAATACTTGTACTTTTTAATTCACCCCCCTAAACACTTCTGATTGATTTTGTATCCACAATCATGCCAAAAGAACAATAGCCTTTTCACCAAAACAAACACCTTCGTAATGAGTTCTCGGATAAAATTTTTTGTTTTTGTCCATCTCATTGCGTGATCTCAAACTTAATGTGGTTTTGAATTGAACACCAGACAGTGCATTTAGGTTGCCTCAACAATCAAGTTGCCTCAACAATTAGATTGCCTTACTTTGGTAACAATATCTCATGACTCACTCATGGTCATTTAGAGGGGCATGCAACTCTCTTTGTGCTATAGTAATTCTTGATTTAACCTAAAGTTCCAACTTCCTTGCTCCCTAGCTTTGGTGCTTGTTGCTGGGCCAAGCATTCGGTTACCTCTTCCATTGTTTATCACAATAATTAATGGCATAAGTTATTGTAATCTTGGTAAATATTAAAATAGTGTGAAATGCCAAAAAATTACTGTACAGAGCAACCTAAATGCACTATTTGGTGTAGAAAAAAAAGTATAGACCCTAGATCTGTTTTAAGACTACAAATGTCAAGTTCAACTAAATTTGGATTGTTCAAGCAACTTTGGATGACATTTGCAAAACATGGAAAGAATTCTAGATGTTGAGGGACATAGGTCTCTTGGTGTTTTTGCATGACTTTCTCTTTGTTTTGCATAGATTTTTTGATGTTTTGTGTTTTTTTTTTTTCATTGGATAATCCTATATGCACTTTGGACCATTCAAAATTAGTTACATATATAGCATAACATTCAAAGACAGTTTTTATTTTTAAACAAAAGGTTTGATAATATCCAAAGAAAGAAAATAAAGTTTGAGGTCTTGTTAAGCAAATTCATGTGCTTTTGTGATTTCTAACTCTAAGATTTATATTGCATAAGTATGTCGAGAGTATGTGTGAAAAAAAAAAAAAAAAAAAAAAAAAAAACCAATCAAACACATCTCTTCTGGTGAAGAAGAAAAAAAAAACGATGTATAATAAGTTACATCAATATATTTTCTCATTCAAATTGTACATATTAAAGGTGCCTATTGTCCACCCACTTGGTACATAAATGCCTTTTTTATTTGTTGTAACAACCCTCTAAATTTTTGACTACGTCATTAAATTTGGTGCTTGTCCTACCCCAGTTCATAAGAAATAACATTTATAAGACTTGAAGCTAGCAGTGAAACATATGTCTAATCCTAGTTTCACAAAAATCCAACAAATGCTCCTCCCTCTAAAACCAAACCAATATTCACAAAAATCCAACAAATGTTCCTCCCTCTAAAACCAAACCGATAGCAAAAAATTATGCCTTTTTTGAAAATTTCGATTGGTGTGTTAAGAGTCAATAAATTGGTATTAAGAGGCATACAATTTTAAAATTCAACATACGGTAAGCGTTTTTTATTATTTTCTCATATTCGTGTGTATTTTGATCTAACAATGTTGGCATTATTGCAGGGCCAAGAACAAGTTGATTTGAACAAATTAAGTGTAAATCAATGTCTTGTTGAAGCTGTAATAGCAGCAGGCTCTCCAATGGTACACAAACGCGTGGCAGAATTACAATTCCGGACTCGTTACAAAGCTGCAATTGTTGCAGTCCATCGCCATGCCCGCGTTATTGATTGGTAAGACGATATGCTTTAATTTTTTACCTTTTTATATCAAAACTAGCTGTTGGTGCTTGATACGTTACATATTCATCATTAGAATTTTTTTAGGATTTTCAAACGTTAAATATAATGCACAATGCACAGTAAAAAATTTAGTATTCTGCAAATTGTATTCATGTGATAATATCATAAAAAGTGGAGATATGGTATTACAAAGGTTAAAATGTGATATTGTAAAAGTCAATGTGATTGTATATAATACTACAAATATTGAAAACGTGATATTGTAAAGATAAGGATGTGATATTACAAAGGTCATTGTGATTTTAGTTGTATGATAGAAACATCACTTTATACAAGGAAAACCCAAAATAAATAAACTTGTAAATGAGAATGCTAAAAGTATCATCAATTCAAATACTGCTTGAAAAATTATTGGTTACCCCTTAACCCCAGAACGACCCTGGAGATTCCTGAGCTTCTAGGAGTTTGCTCTAATTTGAACAAAAAGCTAGAATTTTGATAACTTTTATCATTTCTTTTTGAATTGTAACCGTATAAAATCAAACTAGACATATTACGGATTACATTAGAAAAGAAAACACAACAATATCTCTCATGGATTGAAAGATTATAATATTTGATCAGGATGGTGTTAAAACTGTGAAAGTGATTTGAATTCTTTCAATCTTATTTTCACATGTCAAATTTAAAAATTTAGTCACCAAAAAAAATGAGGTTAAAGGGTGTAACATGCATAACCCCAATCAATTTATGACTTCTCAAAATCTACTCTACAATTTTTTTAAATGAATTTCTAGTGTGATTTTTTCTCAAATATCTAGTGTATTTGAGGCTCATTCCCAAAAGCCCTCAATACTACATAAAGTCAAGATTGCAATGGACACCTGAGCACAAAATCTTGAACAAAAAAATCATAATTAATCATTTGCAAAATCAAATTGTTGAAGCAAAAACTAAACTTCAAAAATAATTTTCAAAAAAATGAACTACTAAAAATGTTAATTTGATAAGATTTTATTTAACTTCAAAAATTGATTGAGTACACATTCTGTCCTCAATGTCATTTTGGGGTTAAAGAACCATAGGGCATAGTATATACACTGCCGTATAATTGATATTTGCCACCAGCAAGAAGTTTCAATTTGGGATCTCAAGTAGCTCACTAGAACCGCTTTGATCTATTCTCCAACTTCTTTGTTGATCTCAAATGTAATAGAGGTGTGGATCCATTCCAAATATAAGAAAAATACCCTGTATTGTAATGGTCGCAGGGGCACGCTCAGTCCTTTAGGGGTTAAACAAGACATTTATTATCTGTATTAATGTGTATCAATTTATGACAATGTTTGATCAAATCGATTCAATACATGTGTCCTAAAAGTTCTTCAAACTACCAAAATAAGCAATTAAGAACATCAACATTTAGATATAGTTGGGGTTGTAACTTCTTTAAATATTGATAGCATTTAGTTCTGTAAAAAAATCACCCAATTAGTTTATTGAATTGTTTTCCAACAATTACATTTGATTTTTCTATTTTTTTATAGGAATTTGTTTGGTATCAATTTATACCTTAACAAGTGTTTTTTGTGTGTACAAAATTAAAAAAATTTGATAGTAGCTATTTACAAAATCTTGGTTTCTTTTTTCATTCATTCAATCTGTATTGATAGAGTTTATGCTAGTCTTTGTGGTTTTTACTATGTACATATGTAATTTAAATGAAGACATACTATTAAGTTTTATCATTAAGATTCAACATTTGTTTATGAGATTTTTGAAGTTTTATTAAAATTAACTGAACAATTAGTTCTTTTGTTTAGTGTTAATGAATAGAAGATTTGTACGTACGTGGTAATGTAGTTTACTAATCTCTTTCATAGAACTAATATCTTCATGAAACATTTTTTATTAAGATTTTTCAACAAGTTGAATAAACATGTGCAGTCCTATTGGGGAATTAGAACTTTCTGCTGGAGATTGTTTGTTGATGGTAGCTGATGGTTCAGAATTTGTTTCCAAGCATAGAAACAATTCAACTTTTGCTCTTGTATCTAAGGTAGTGTAAACAATTTATTCTACAAAGTTACAACTTGAAATAGATTTTTCATTGTTTTTGAATAATTATGTATATTGTATGATGTATCTGTAGTTTAAATAGTCTAATTGTATCATTTGAAAAGAAAAAGAAAAATGTTTTCTTTTATCTCTATGATTTATGATAATATGACGCTTTATGGTTCATAATCAAATAAATAAACAAAGGCATCCAAAGTTATGTAAATAAAATTATATGTATTTTATCTTGTACAAATTTCAAACATGTTACATGTTTTTAAAACAAGATATTTGACAAACACCATATAACATGCATTTATCAATAAATATAACAAAAAATAGTGGCAATCTTTTTATCCATTTTTGGATTATGTGGGTAAAAATATAATAATAATAGTAATGTGTGGGTAAAGAACAATATTTTTTGCGTAATTGGGCCTAATGTGTGAATAAAAAATGAAAAATAATTTATAGCAAAATAAAACATGTTTTATTACTTGGGAAATATTTTATGTAATTGGGTTTGAAATCATTTTGTGTTCCGTCATACTGACTGGTACCTATACTAGTTACAATATAGAAATAATAGTTGAGTTATTGCTTTTGTATAGCTTCCAGGATTTGTACCTATTCAACGCCGAAAAGCTGGCATTGCAACTATTATTGTTGCTACAATGGTAATTGCAAGTGCACTTGGTGTACAGCTTATAGCAGCTGCATTGTATGCTTGTGCCAGTTTATTATTATGTAGATGTTTGACTCCTCAAGATGCAATGGTAGATTCTTATAACATTTTTGTTTTTTAATTAGTAAATCTTTCACATTACAACTATACAAAACTAACTATCAATCATGCCATTTTTTCTAATCATCAAATACATAGTTAATTTTAATTTAAAATAAATGAGTTTAATTACTCGTAAAAAATTTATTTTGAAGTTTTTCAAATTGGTTATTATGCTTGAAAGCACTATAATAATATTGATTGATATCAAGACTATTCATTGGTTTGTAAATATTATGTTTAATGAACATTTTGTGTGATTTGATGATATAAATCTTATTATACTAATAAAAGTTGGGTTTCTTATTTTTAGGATGCACTAGAGATGCCAGTTCTTATTATGATTTCTAGTGCATTTGGAATTTCAGAAGCTATGGTATTAAGTGGTGCTGCAGATCTTGTAGCAAAAGTTCTAATGGGACTTGCTGGAAAAACTGTTGTAAGCAGTTCAATCAGCTATATTTAATTCATGTTAGTATTGCTCTAAATAACACACTTCAAAATATGTTTATTATGTGTGAGTGAATTTTATGTTTCATTTCAATTATTCTAAATTAAGATTATAAGAAGATTTTTTTTATTGATTGCATATATATAATGTATTTGATAGTGTATAAATCTACTTTTTGATGAAGATAGAAATCTTAGATAATATTTACACAACCTAATAGTATGCATATAGAGCTATACTAGACTTTTTTGACCTTTGAACGCCATATCAAAAGCTTATTGGCTCTTCTTAAATTTTGTGTTTTGCAACATAGTGAACATACAGCCAAAATTTAATGAGTCTTGGTTATGTTATACCAAGTTGTAATCACTTGATTTTAAGCAAACATGCTACTAGTAGCTTAAGAATTTTTTTACAACAACATTATCTCATTACTTAGAAGCACATAGATTTTCTTTCTTTAAGGATTCTTGTTTGTATCATTTGCTCAAAGCATTTTGATGCACTGGATTATACCAAATCAAAATTTGATCAAGACAAAAAAAAACTAGATTAAATGAGATACAGAGTAGTAGGTTAGATTGTAAACAATCTATTTTAAATTAGCATATCTATTCTAGATTTTTGAATTAAAATTGCAAGGTGTTCACTTTAAATTTGAATTCATTTCAAACATCTTTAGAAGTTTTTACAAAAAAATAGTATAAAATCAAGATTTGCAATGGATTTTACAATGCAAAAGCTTTAATGAACAAAGCCTAAATTAGACTCTAAAGTATAAATTGATTGGCTTTGAAAAAAGGCACTTATAACAACAATTTTATATATTTTAAAGCCAAGCAAAAAAATTAACACTGATATCACCACATCCAAGACAAATCAACAATAATTTTCAAACTACTGAATTTGCCATTTCAAATATACTTGGGAATCTTCTTATTTTGTTTTGTAAAAAATAATAATCCCGTTGAGAAAAAAATCCAATATGACCAAATTCCGATTTTTTTTCCAAACAAAGTTGATATTTGTTTACAATGATTGTGGCATGTTTCTTTGTAGACTCTTTCTAATTAACTTTTGTAATAAAGATAATTATAACATTTAGATGCAATATTGTTTTTTTTAAACATCTTAATTTGGAAATTTATTGTTTTAAATGGGCAACAGTTTGGACTTATTACATGCACATACATTGCTACAACATTATTTTCATTAGCTATTACAAATAATGCAGCTGTGACTATTATGTTTCCCGTGGCATTAGCTGCTGCCCAACAACAAAATCTTGACTTTAAACCATTTGCTTATATACTTATGATGGCATCATCAGCTGGATTTATGACTCCAACGGGTTGTGCAACAAATATCATGGTTTACGATGTTGGAGGATATAAATTTGTAGATTATTTGAAATATGGAGGATTACTACAAGTACAAATAACTTCATGGTCATTTTATCCATAACAAATAAAAATTTAAAGCATTTTTGATACAATTATGATATTTAGACAATGAAAACCAAAAATAGAAAGTTTATTAATCTATATCTATAAAAGAATCCCATGGATTTATTTTGGATGAAAAGTCAAGAGTTTGAGTGCAACTATGAGTTGCGTTCCATGCATGTTATAAATGGAATAAAGTAAAATTTGGGGGCATGGGAATAGAAGGCACGGGGATAGAGGGAGTGGGGATGGGGGGCATGGGGATAGAGGGGCATATGGATAGGGGGCATGGGGATCAACCCGTTGGTACAATGGGTGAGTAAACTAGTAGAAGAATATCAAAACTTTGCCAAGTTGCATTTTACTACACTTAAATATTTAGTATATGAGCATGCATATTAAGGTCACATTTGTAAGTCACCAAGTAATATTATTTACAATTTTTTTTGGTAAATGCGTATTAGTGTAGGTTTGGTTATTGATTATAACGGTGGGTGTTACTGTTACAAGTGATTATTGGTGGGCTTGGTGGTTGACAATCATTCCACTAACAATAGTTTCAACTCCATTTTTAGCAGCTTTGGTGAGTTATTCTTTATGATTCTTGCACACAAATATTATTAACTGTTAAAAATCATGTGTGGAAAGTACCGACAAAAGTTTATAATTTTGATTCCAAGGACAATCTAGCACAACAACATTAATCAAACTATTACAACAATTATAACTTTTTATTTTATTTTCTTGTCAAAGAACAACTTTTTTAAAGTTTTGCAATGCATTATTTTGTATTTTTTGAAGTTTTGTTTTCCTTATGAATTGTTTATTATGTTCTTTCAATGTTCTTTAATTAAATTTTCAAAGTTTGTGATTTTGATCAATTTGGTAATTGAGAATAATTTTGATTTTTTAATACTTAGCGGTTTTGTGTTGCAGAAGTCCAACAAGCCTAAGAATTTACCTTTAGCATCAAGTGATAGTTTGAAGGCCAATCTAAGCAATGAATCAGATAATGAGTCATTTATTCTTACTGACAAAACTAAAGATAGTGTTATTGTTTTTGAAACACCTGAAAGTAGCAATGCTCGTAGTAGTAATAATCAAGTTCAAGTTTCAACAAACAACAGCAAACCCAAAAACAAACAAAATTATAAGGATGGTGATTTAATACAACTTGAATGTCTCTCTTTTGAACCACAATTAGTTAATAAACAACCAATTTTCTCTCCAAATGATAAACAATTTTTGCAACAAAATGGTACCTCACATATAAGTCCAGAAAGACGAGTATCAGGTTTTGATATGGTAACATGGGCTTCACCTCCTTCTGGATTGTTAGCTTTAAATACAATTGAAACCCTTGAACTCACAACAATACCTTTGGAAGAAAACAAATATAACAAGCATTTGCCATCAACTTCTACAATTCAATGTAGTGGATTTGAAGACAATGATTCCATGGAGACCATCATTTTAGAAGCTCAACCAAAAAGCATCACCCAAATACCATTTTCACAAAATCTCATATTAAATGAGAGTGTGCAAGCAAAGGATAGCAAAGATCTTAAAAGTTGTCATAAAGCTCCATGCCAACACGGACCTCTTACAAGTAAGAAATTGAGATGAAATGGTGATATATTGATTTTACAATACGATCACTGTAAGAAACATGTGTTTTTTACAATGAATTTCTTTGGAAGTTCACTTGTTTTTATGTTACAATCAATGCTAAAATTAACATCTTGATGTTATATTTGATATCACTATTAACATAAAAACAAGTGGACATTCAAAAAATTCATTATAAAACATACAAGTCTCTTATAGTGTCAATAGTTCATCAATTTTAATAGCAGTTCAAATTATAGTTTTTGTGATGTTTGTTTTTTTCATTTTTGGATACAAATAAGAATAATTTGCAGAAATACACCAAATATACAAAGATTTATACAATATGTATGGAATTTGATCAAAAATCTTTTGTTTCTAACAATTGCATCAGATATAAGTGGGTCAAAACAAATATTGGATAGTGATATAGCTGCTGGTATAGTGTTTGAAGGGAAACAACGAGAATCATTGAACAAGTTGAATTTGACTAAACGATTGTCGCAACATTATGCAAATGATTATAATTATTGTCAATGATAAAAGATGTTTTTGTGATTCTACAATTTATGCAAAAAATGTATAAAGCCAAAAGTGTAAAATAATTATCTAATGTTTATGTGATCAATTCACTCTGCTACTTAACAAGATTTTAGAAAAGGTATGCAACATTGATTTTTATTTTGAACTATTTGTAACAGGTAGGTCAAGTATTCTTTATGAATTTAGTAATAGAAAATTGATGAGTTAGTTAGCAAAATCAATCATGATAAAAATTTAAAGTCAAAATTTTGCTAAAACTTGTTACTACTATTGCAACATTTTTTTTTTAACAATATAGTTACAAAAATAAGAGAAGTAAAATATTATTTAGACACCCCGATTGTTGGAGTGTCTCCTAAAATTGTTGCAAAGTAAGGGATCTATATTCAAGGCTTCCAACAATTTTGAGTGTTTTTGTATTTATAGCATGAAGATCATGTTTATGCGTTTTTTTAACAAATTTGAAATGTTTTCATACGTGTTATAAAAATGATTCTTTGAGTACTACAATGAAACCTCTCTTACTACATGGGAATGGTGGGGAGTTATTTTAAGGGATATGCACACAAAGAGGTGAAGTGTCATAAGTCATTTATTTCATGCGCATGATGTACAGTGGGGTACACTAAGCTTACAAATTGCATTTTTGAGCCATTCAATTTTTTGGGTGAAATATGGAGTATAGTTGGTTTATTTTTGTCAAAAAAAACATCATTGCACCCTTATGCAATCTCAAACAAGCATACCAAATTTCAGTTCTTAAAAGTCAAAACTCCATTTTTGGTGAATTAATTCGTAAGAAATTTGTAGTTTTACATGTTGATTGATTGAAAAACATTGGTGATGAATTTTTGAGATTTGATTCCATGAGTATGTAGGAAACATCCATATGCACGTCATCTATGCTAAAAAATACCCTCTTAAGTCATAAAATTTTGAGCTACAAAAGATTCTGAGAAATTTGTAATGGGCCAAAATTTTGTATTTCACCCAAAAAATTGAATGGCTCAAAAATGCAATTTGTAAGCTTAGTGTACCCCATTGTACAAGTGGCTCATCTAAAAAAATTGGTGATGGTTGACTGCCTTCTATTTCAGACCACTAGCAACACACTTTAAGCACATAAGGTGTATGCAATTTAAGAACTATAGTTAATTATGCAAATAGGGAATTTGCAATAAGAGAGATTTCACTGTATATGAAAAAGTTATGGATATAGAACTCAAAATTAGAAAAAGCAATAGTAACGTTTCAACTACAAGCTTGTAACACCCTTGTGTCCTCGCTTGTGTCATGAAAAGTCCATTTACAATGTATGGCATTAAACATTTTTTACTATTACAAGTCCATAAGCATATCATTTGTTATATAATAAATAGATGAATTTTAACTTACCAAAGAATCAAAAAGAAAAAGGCAATAAAAATTTACAAGAATTCAACTCATAGAAAACAAACTATATGTACATGGATTTCTTACATTGCAAGCGAGTGCATGTTCAATGAAAAATCCATTCTTAGCTTCAAGTCAAATTATCAAGTGGAAGAAAACCATTGAAGCACCTTCCCCATCACATATGATTTAAAACCACATATTCTAGTTTATGTCAATTGTGGAAGTTGAAAACTGCTTTTGCAAATCAACTGTCCAAAGGTTGGGAATCAACAAAGCAAGCCATCCAATATACAAGAATATAATGATTCTTTTATTAGGGTTGTTGGCAACAAAAGATTGTAGGGTTGGATAGGTCTTGCACATTCCTATGTTGGGTAGTTGTAAGAAACACTTCACAATTTTGTCTCAAACACCCTTAGTACTGGTAGTACTATGTAGTACTATGAGCTTCTAAAATATATATATTTTAAATAAAATAAAATGTGAAAAATTTGTATAGCACTTAAAAATAGCATATGAAAATTCAGACCTAGAAATTTTTTATTCTAAAAGTTATGCACAAAGCAAAATCACCAACAAAAAGCCAATTTCTTTCTTGCTTTTTAGAAAATAGTAAAATAATTCAAAAAAAGAAAAGAAAAACTGGCCATTTGAGAACCCATTAAACACATTCACATGGTACAATTGCTTTGTTGAGGAATTTCTTTGTATTTTTCCAATGAAGGGAGATAAGATGTCCACTTTGAGACAATGTAGATGCCATGGAATTTATGATTTTACAAAACCCTTCTATAAATGCATGTAAGCATGCTCCATAAACAACACCCCTAATTTATAGCCCTAGAAAAGCTTTTTTGGACCCAAAATAGTACTAAAAACCCCCAAAATGGCCAAGGTAGACACCTATTTGGGGGCTGTTCAAAAATAGTAAAATAATTTTAAAAAAACCACAAAAATTATGGAAGGTTTATAACTATGACATGTGCCTTCCTTTGAAATTTCAGCTCAAAAGAACTTGCTGTGCAAAAGTTACAAGCCAAAAAGCACCTGCAAGAGGTGAAGGGGATAAAAAATAGTACAAGTGTTTCTTGCAATCACCCTATTGTAAATTAGTCACAAATTATACGCATATCCATAACTCAACTCTACAAGTCTCTAAGTCAATGCCTATTTGCGTACATTTTGTTGATGCATACATGACAAGAATAAATATTGGAACCAATGTCTAAATGTTTCATGAAAATATTCTCTAGAATTTGGCTCTCAAGTTGATCATTTTTCTCTCTTGCTATACTAGATTCTTGATGCACAGTTTCCATTTTTTCTTGTTGTCAAAATTTCAAAAGATGTTGCCGGGGAAGCATTTTGAAGTGTATTTATTTGAGACAAAGGATAGTATGAAGCTATTACTTCCAACCTTCAACCTTTAAACCAACGAGGTGTTGGTAATTTAGTAAAACTTGAGACATAATGTGCACCCTTCATCTTAAAGTTTGAGTTTATACAATGATACAAAGAAATGAAGAAATGAAGAACTAAAGAAATGAAGAAGAAAGTTCATTGGCCATGGCAAGGTATTACAATGTGAATCAACTCTCAAAAATTGGTAATTCTATAGATGTTACACCTTTTTTTCTTTATGAACAAGACAACAAATAGGAAAACTTCAAACTAAAAAGGAAACAAGGCATGGTGGCCATTTAGGTAACTTCAAGTTCATTGGCCATTGCATAAAGCACATGACTCCATATGTATGAAATTCAAAACGCAAAGGAGATATCTAGTGATTCCAAATATAAGTCTTGTATTTAGTTTTAAGTGGCTGTGAACGTTGCTAAACATGCTATTTTTTTTACATTGTGGAATTAACCTTATTTTTAGTTATAAAAATGATTAAAACCATGGTACAAACATAACTAAATTTGGCCACATTTGATAACACTAATCAACATGCAATGGAGAGAAAGGTATGATTAAGTTTTGATAATTAGTCACGGTTTTGTTACTCATACATTTTGAAAATTGTAGCTCAAATTTGGCAAAGTTTAAGAATGACATTTGGATATTATGTACAATTAGTATCTTTGCAAAAATACATTACGCTCAAAATTATAATGTTTTAGAATTGAGCATTTTCTAGGGAATACCTTACTTTTAATCTAGATTTGTTAGAGAGCCCTTCAAATAAATTCTTGTAATTAGCTATTTCCACCTTATCTACAATTAAAACAAGTGGGGTTTTTTTTTAATGTGTTAAAACAATTGTTTGAAATCTTAGAGTTTGATTAATTTTTGTTGCTAGTGCATTTGAAGGAGTTAACCCATCTTTTTTTGAAGCCTCAAATGAAGTTAACAGTAATGAATAGAAGGAACTAAAGTTGTCCAAAGAGTTATCCCTTGTAGTGATACCTTGGATGTTCACTTTTGTATTGTAAAGGTGTGAGAAAAAAAATTAACAAAAAGTGCCCTCTTCTTCAAATAAATGTACATACTCAAATACTCAATCAAATTAAGCATCAAAGTTGTCTAGTGAGAGAATTAGTGCAGACTGCAAAGAAGATAAAAATCACTTAAAGCTGTGTTACGTCCTTGGATGTTCTCACTTGTTGATACTATGAGAGAGGTAATCATATTCTATTAGACTAGTTGCAATTTTAAAAATTAGAATCTAGTACCATTAGTACATCATTAGTCCATTTAGTTGAATTAGATTGAAAATCATATTGTTAGATATGGTTGAACACATCAAACATATCTTCAAATGGAGTTTTTTGGTTCTTTGGTTTTCCCTCTCATAAGGATGGCTTTGGTTGTTATAAATGCTCAACTAGCTTAAAATTATTTCATAGTCATAAATATAAAGTCTTATCCCACTAGCATATTGTGTATTTTTTGGTGCCACTCTTCAAGAAGTTCCAAAAAATAAAATAACAAGAGACATTACAAGAGAGCATACAAAAATTAGAGAGCAGAGATAAACAACTCAATCCAAACTCAAATCAACCCACTCCATGTGCAACCCAAAAAAGTAAAAAACATGTAACAAGACATTCTAGATTGTACTTCAATTGAACCAAAAAATGCAATCCAACATACAGTATTTATTGAAAAACTCAACCACGACCTAAAACCATTCACATGGCTCTTGAAAAGACTCAACAATAACCTAAACCCTCAAATTTTAGGCTCCCATTATTGACCACAAGTTGGCACATTGAAGAAAAAAAAGGTGAACGGTGAAGAGTTTGATGAAGATGTTAAGATATTACACAACACCTAGAAGTTGCATACACCTTTAAAAACGTGTAAACACAAGAAAAGTGAGATAAGTAAAGTCAAACATAACAAAATAGGAAAAGAAGGGAAAAGTAGATGTGTAAAACAACAAACAAATAGAGAAGAAAAAAAAAGCTTTAAAACCATCTAGAGAATACACAATTCTTTTGTTGCAAATGGGAACATCTGAACTACAATTAGTATTACATTTAGGTTGCCTCAACAATTAGGTTGCCTTACCCTAAAAAGTTACTTGATGACTCATTACTTAACCACTTGGAGGGACATAAACTCTCTAAATACTAGGATTCACATGGTTTATGACCTTGATACTACTAATTTGTTTTTTTTAACCTTTGTTGTTGTTGTTGTTGCTAGATCCTTTAAAAATTGTTTATTTTGATAATTATTGATGAAAATTATTGTAGAATCAATACACAGTTATATAGTGTAAAATGCCAATAAATTAGTGCAGAACAACCTAAACTCAATTTTCACTATACGTCTAAAAAAATGATTTTGATGAGAAAAAAACAGAGCTTTTTGAAACTTGTAGTAAGGTAGAAATACCATAATCGGTTAATATAAGCCACTTAGCATGTAAGATATGGGATTTTTTTTGAGAAATGAAGCTCAATTTGTGCAGAAACAAGGATAATTTTTTTATACTCAAGAAAGCATATTTTATGCAATGTAAATGTGAATTCTTCATTTGGACTTATCCTTACTTCATAGGTGCACCTTAAACAACTATCTCTAGAATGGTGCCTTGTTCTGAAACAAGTGTGAACCAATCAACTACAAGAAAATAGCATCTTTTCAATTTTTTTTTTTCAGATTGTTGGTTTCATACAATCTACTATGCCTTTAGAGGGGGTAACGGCAGCGTTTAATTTTTTGGCAAAATTTCACCAAAACCTTACCTTGAAAGGCCACTGGCTACACATACACTAAGATATTTGAGTGAAAATTTGGATGAAATCGCCATATTCCTCCCAGAACAAGAACCTAACTTGCCAAACTTTGAATGAAAGTAGCTTATTTTAGTAGTTGTCTAGATGAACTTTTGCTTATCATTCATTATTTCCATTTTTAGCCAATCTTTCCTTACCTGCGTGCATTGTGAGGTGCCGATTGCTCTACCCTGGCAAAAACAAAAATGAAACCCTAGGTAACAGTTTATGGTATTCCTACCTAAAAGTCAAGGCAAAACGGAGGGTTTGAACAGGGTTTGGGGAAATTTTTTAGCTTCACCGGTTGAAATCCAACAGTGTCCAATTTCAACCGGATTTTCACTAACATGGACTAGTTATTTCTTGTAAAACTTCAAATTTTTATAGTAAAAGTACTATATTTAGATTTTTTTGGAAAATGGACCGGTTTTTAAACCGACGGTTGCAAGTTTCAACCAAATTTTTTGCAATTTCAACCGACTACCATTACACTAACCGCCGGTTCTCTCCGCACCCTGGGTTTGACAAAGTGTTAGGGCATTTCACATTTCAAAGAGGGCAAAAAGGGGCTCCAAGGATTGGTGGAAAGTACAAGAAAGCTGAGCTGGCAGTCGAACTGGCAGTCGAGCTCTGCCACTAGGACCACTAGGGACTAGGGAGAGAGGCAGAGCCGCGTGAAGGACGCGGGGGGGCCAGAGCTCGACGCGCAAATTCGCAGCAGTCATCGTCGCCGGCATCGTCGCGGTCGTCACTCCCACTCCCACAATTTGACCACGCCCCCTTTGTCCTCCTTCACCCTTCCTCACAAACCCGCATTCTCACTCACAGCATCTGCGATTGCCCCACATCCTCATCCGTGACCAACCACCGTCGCCTGCATCACAGCATCTCTCGCAATCAAGTTTAAGTTGAGCACCCCTACAACCAGCGACGCGGTGGGATCCGGCCCTTTGCCATCAAGCTTTGGTTTCCGTCGCAACAACAGATCCTGGTCCATAGCAATAGGAGGCGAGGATTATTATCTTCAACTGTTCCGACGGTGGCATCTTTGCACGGACGGACCAACGAACGAACGGAAGAGAGGCGGAACAGGCGGACCCACACACACACACTAGTTTGCAAGTAGCAGTAGCAGTTGTTTCGTTCCCCCGCGTTTTTCGACTTCTCCACTTTATTTTTAAATTCTTTTTGTCGTACTTACTTTTATTGTTGGGTGGGACTGGGGGGTTCTTCTTTACTCCGGTGGGTGCTTTCGTTAGGACCTTCTTTTTCAAACTTGCACGACTTGGGGCCAGTCGTCGTTCGTTTGTGTCTGTCTGTCTGTCTCTCGAGAGTCGGACTCGTGCGACTTTAGGAAGGAAGGGAGAGGGAAAGGAGAAGGCAACGGGGGGGAAGATACTGCGTGTGTTGTTGCCTCGTGGAAGTCAGTGACAAATGTGATGGAGGACCGAAAGATCGATACCATCGGGCGGAACTGAAAGAGACGAGCGAAGGCAAGAGGCTGTGAAACAACGAGAAGGATAGGTCGAGGAACTGGTTATTATTGAAAAGAGAGAGAGAGAGGGAGGGAGAAAGGGGGAGAGAGGGGCGATGACGGTGGCGGAGCTGGATCCCGTGATGGAGAACGAGGAAGGGTTTGAGGTGCCATACCATGTGGCGCTCACCACCTACTTTTCATACGCTGTGCTTTTCATGATCGGCACTATTCGTGATTTCTACCGCACTCTTCGCGGATCAAGCCAAAAGGTCCTGCAGGTAGCATGGCTCTCTCTCGCTACCAAAAAAACCACCCACACAAAAAGCGTTAAAAAAACACCAGGTTTGGCGACATTGCAGGCGATGCATTTGAAAATATCAAGTAGCTTAGCAATTTTCAAGAGAGTTTGCTTTTGCACTAGATCTTGGGGATACTGTACGTCTCCTGTGTTTGGGGTAACAGGCCATCTCGGCATTGCAACCGCCTTGGATTGCACGCCGAGCTGAGATTTCCTGTGCATTTCTGCTGATTTGTTTGAGTATCATATCAGGGTTATGCACCTCTGTGCAAGGATTTCGAGGATTTCTACACGCGAAGGCTGTATCACCGCATTCAGGACTGTTTCAATCGGCCCATTGCTAGCGCTCCCACCAATTGGATCGATGTGGTGGAACGTGTTTCCTATGACAGCAACAAAACGCTGCAGTACGTTTCTTTCTCAACTTTGAAATGCGGCTTTGTTTTATGGCCGATTAGGGTTGTAACTCTTTCATGGATCAGTAGTGGATGTGTGCAAAGTGACGGAGATTTGATTGTTTGTTTGTGTAGCCAAACGGAGAACACAATACGGTGTTTGAATCTGGGCTCTTACAATTACTTAGGGTTTGCTTCTCATGATGAGTATTGTACACCACGCGTTATTGAAGCTATGAACAAGTACGGTGCCAGTGCTTGCTCAGCTCGTATTGAAAGTGGTAAGTAAGCATCCCTTTTTTTTTTGCATGCTAAACAATTTCATCCGATTTTAGATTTGTTTTAAGTAAAAAAAATTAGATATGTAAGTTTTGAGTTTATGCTTAATTGCAATCTGCTTTTGCAGGCTCGACTTCCCTTCACAACGAGCTCGAAGTGTTAGTTGCCAAGTATTTGGGAAAGCCTGCAGCCATGGTTTATGGAATGGGATATGCAACGAACTCGACCGCACTGCCTGTCCTTGTTGGCAAGGTCAGCCTCATTTCAGCTCTCTATGCGCAAATATTGGCTGAGAGCCCCCCTTTTTTTTTCTTCTCTTTTTTGATGATCTGGTGCTCATTTAAAGGATTTAGAACAATAAATCTGATTTTTTTTTGTTTCTTGACTACTGCTGTTGGGGTCCGATTTCATCATCTTACGTAAATTTTGCAAATCTGCAGGGTGGACTGATAGTTAGTGATGCCCTGAACCATGCATCCATTGTAAACGGGTCCCGCGGCTCTGGTGCAAAAATTAAGGTTTTCCAGCACAACAGTATGTTTTCTTACTTTTAACTAGGCAAATTTTTTCTATTCATTGAGAAAGTTTTTTCACTTGTCGAACTGCAGCTTCTTTTCATGGAGATTCTCTAAGCTTGCTGTTCAACATGTGGTGGTACAGTCTCCCTGTAGCGTTTTGCTTATTATATTGTTATATTAGCATTCTTTATAAATCAGTAATGACATGAAGCTCGAGAACTCACTCCACTAATTTTATTTTTTTATGCAATAGATGCGTCCCATTTGGAGCATGTACTTCGAGAAGCCATTTCTCAGGGACAGGCTCGAACACACCGGCCATGGAAGAAGATACTCGTTGTTATTGAAGGTATTTATAGCATGGAAGGCGAGTTGTGCCGACTTAAGGAGATAGTGGCTGTAGCAAAGAAGTACAAGGTATGCTTTCTTTCTTCTCTATTTTTAAATTTCTGAAATTATTTTTAACACATTTATTTTTGTCTCCAGAATTAGAGACGAAGGAGTTTATCTTGGACTTTTGATATTAGAACTTTGGTCTACTTCACATGAACATGGTTTTTGCTGAACTCTTACATTCCTTGTGCACAGGCTTTCGTTTATCTAGACGAAGCTCACAGTATTGGAGCAATTGGGAAAACGGGGAGGGGTATTTGTGAGCTACAGGGTGTAGACCCTGCCGATGTCGATGTGATGATGGGCACCTTTACGAAGTCTTTTGGCTCATGTGGTGGATACATTGCCGGTTCTGAGGTGTGTTCAGTCTTGGCAACTTTTGCTGAAACGGGATTGTTTGACGAATGTAGAGCAATTCCATGTCTTAAGACTGAAATTGGATTGGACGTCGCTATATTAATAATTTGAATTGAAATCTTTGATCTTTTTTGCTTCAGAGAATAATAGAGTGTTGTAGGGTTGGCATTTTTTTGTTGGTATAAACCTGAGTCTTTGTTTATACTGAAGCTCAATGTGCAACACACTATAAACGTTTTCAGTGCATTTCCGCAATTATGTTTGTACTCACCCTTTTTCAGTACTTCGTGGGTTGGAATGTCAAACTTGACAATGTACTGGTGGATGTACAGGAGTTGATTAAGTACATGAAGTACGCCAGTCCTGCACACATGTACGCGACGTCCATGTCAGTACCAGCAGTTCAGCAGGTTATTTCTGCTCTAGAAGTCATCCTTGGGCTAGACGGGAGCAATCGGGGTAAGTACTTTGCGGTGTCCTACGCGTTTTCAATGTACCTTTATTTGGCCAACTTCTAGTGCATGTTTAAATATGATTTTGTCGATGGGAGGACGAGTTTTGTTTTCGTACAATTGAGTTTTGAAGACTGGACTGGGACTTCTGGATGGGTCATTGTTGAGGACCTTGGCATGTATGGATGTGTTCATCCTGAAATTGAAGACTACTTGGTACGAACGTTTGGCCAATAATCGTGTTTTAAGCTTTCTGTCGGTTTCTTCTGCAGGGGCGAAGAAGCTTGCACAGGTGCGAGAGAATAGCAATTATGTGAGAACGGAGCTTCGAAACAGAGGTTTTGAGGTGTTGGGTGATATGGATTCACCTGTGATGCCCGTCATGCTCTATAACCCCGGAAAAATTCCAGCCTTTTCACGCGAATGCCTCAAGCGCAATGTAAGAGCTTTCCTCCTACCACCTCACTGCAAGCAAATTTGGAGGGGGGTCATGTCATAACACGTGGCGGTAGTGTTTTGTTGGGACGCCTGTTAATAAGAGTGATTGGAATTGATGTTTTTAACATCTTGTTCGGAGTAATTTTTTTTTTTCCTGTTCCCATCTTGACTTTTGGTGCCTTAACCTTTGCAGCACCAAATATTGATGGTTATATAACGGCTAATTCTGTTGATCATAACGTGAACAAAGCACAGTTCAGATTTAAGGCCAAATTTTATTTCTCCAGAATTAACAAAGATCACTGTCTGTCTTAGTTAAGAAACAAATAAAATCGAACGGACGAAGTTTTCTACATTGTCTACTCAGAACAGCTTATGTTCCTTTACACGTGTGACAATAGTACCAGTCAGTTTCTGAAAATTCTCGATGAACTGAAAATTTACAGAGCAATGTTTCTTGTGCAGGTGGCAGTGGTTGTAGTAGCATTTCCAGCTACTCCCTTGCTGCTTGGAAGAACACGAATTTGCATATCTGCTGCTCATACACGGGAGGATCTCAACCAAGCAGTGAAGGTGAGACAATCTATTCACCTCCTTGGGACAATTTTCTCTTGACAAGCAAGCACCATTATGCTAATTCTAACGGTATCATTTAACATGCACCAGGTCCTTTCTGAAGTGGGAGAGATGTGCAACATTAAGTATTTCCCAAGCAAATTGGCAGAGCATGAAAAGTTTTTCTGGTTCGATCAGAAGAAGCTGGAATAAACGGCCCCAAAATTTTCAAATCTTCTGCAGCAGCATCTCTGTCCGAGTCTCCTTCCTGCTAGGCTTGCTCAACCAATTTTTGGAGTCGCTGTAGCTGCAGACACTGGGGAGCTCAAGACACTATACAGGACCTGAAGGTAGATTATTCGCGTTTTGGTAGGGACGGTATTCCTTACTCGGGGTGCAGAGGCTCTCTTTGATAGTTAGCGGCGAAGGCATAGGAATCCATTCTTTTTTTGTGTAGACTTCTTTGGATTCTCTCCCACTCTCTCACTCTCTCTCTCTCCAGCCGCATTGTGTGTTTTCCCATGTTCTTGCACGACCTGGCCTTGATAAGACTCCTTTTGTAAATTTTAGTGCAGCATGGCACGACACAATTTATTTTACACCTCCCAATTGTTTGCTCAAAAGTGTCATCTTTGAATTTGATGCATGCATGGTAGGGGCATGCCACGCCCTTCTGTTTTGGGATCAGCTCTTGATATGTGATTTTGGTAAACGGAGGTACACAAGCACTAAGTTACAAGGTTGGCGAAGTTCTAATTCGTCTTTGGAGCAATTCTTTAGGTAAATACTGTTGATTTCTTTTAAATTATAAAAATGGAAAGAAATGGCATTTGAGAATCTGACCTTGTGTTCGAATTACGTAACTTATGATTTTTCTGTAGTATTCAAGCTATTTTTGATGAAAATAGGACAGGTCTCATTTTTTCGTTAGATCACTTTTACGAACTCAGGCGCTGTTACTCCGATCCTCTCGGCAGCAGTATTTGGAAAGGTTTAATGCAAATTAACCAACTACTCATGAAGTTCGATCTCCAGCCGTGATATATTAAAGATCTACGAATATGCTGTAGTTTTTACTATAATTCCTAGGCACATTTCAACTGTCCTTATGAGCTGGAACTCTGGTACCATAATGTTTCCTGTAAGGTTTTAAATAGGCGGAGTTTCGAGTGCGTGTCTGGTCGATCCTATCATTCCGTCGTCCAGTGCTTTTCTCCTGCTTTGGAAAATCCTGTCAGTCTCAAGAATATCTATTTCAGTGAGTGACCAGGGTTTAATTTTTGTTTTTGTCAGGGTAGCGCGACCATCCCAGAATGCATGCAGGTAAGGAAAATTTGTCTAACATTGGTACAAATGAATGTTTTATGAATGTTCATCCAAAAACATGCTAATATAAGCTACCTTCATCCAAAATTTGGCGAATTGGGATTTTGTTCAGGAAGGATTTGGCGATCTCATCCATATTTTCACACGGATTTTTCAGTGTAAAGGTCGCCAGCTGGTTTTCGGAGTAAGATTTAGGCGAAATTTAGCCAAACCCACTGTCCCACTCAACTGCATGTCTTCTTTCTAAGAGCTATTTGAAGCAATTCTCATTGATTGAAGTGCTTTATCAGGGGCATTAATGCTCTAACTGGTTCGTCATACCAAGGATTGTTGACACTCTGGTTTCGCAAGAATTCAACTATTCTCAAGCTAGGGCAAGTAATCATGAGATTTGCCGAAGGCGGCATAGACTTCATATCAGAAAGAATATTCCTACGGGACTCTTCTACTTCGTAAGCCACGGAACTTGGGGTTAAACGGAAAGCTGCTATGTGCTGGAGATGTTTAATGCACCCACGCTAAGATTAACCATTCCATTTGCAAATGATGATCCTTGTAACTGGCAAGGTGTTCTTAGTCCCATCTTATATTGGCCCTTTCTTAATTGCAAGTGACCAACTTCAGTGGTGATTCCAAGCCACAACTCACAACCAGCCAGCAATTTGCGAAACTTTCTCACCATCAACTAACTTATTTTGCTGATAACTGTGAGCAGGAGTAGCTGTTGCTGCAAAAGCAGAACCTGAGGCGGGATTCGAAGCTGAAAAACTTCACCAGACTTTCAGCATAGGCTGCTGCACCGGGCTAAATTAGAAATTTTCATTCTCTGGATCTACGGGCGCAATGGGCTCATGCACCAGTCCGGGTGCCAGTAACGGTTATAGGCTATAGCCGTCGATCCAGGAAGGATAAGGGCCCGTTCCCAAGGGGATTACGGAGCGAAACTGGGATGCAAATCTTTTGCAGTTGGTTGTCACTGCAAGGTGATCTTCTTGGCATGCTCCGAGACATGTAGAACAACAGTGTAATTATGATTGCGTAGCTCAGAAGCCTACCACGGGTGGACGCTCATGTCTTGCCTGGAATTACGAGCCTGGATAATTTCTTGTAATCTGCCAATTAAGTTGGAGGGCGGAAATGCTCCTGAGGTGGAACATTGCAGTTGCACGCAGCCAGGCTCTCTCAGCTCACGAAGGAATTGTTGTTGCAGTGCTGGACAGCTTCGGAGATCAATCCTCGTGGAGGTTTTCAGTGTCTGCATCGATGGGGTTTTGATGATGTGCACATGTAAGGAATCTAGCCCAAGCTTGAAGTGTTTTCCGATTAATGCGTGGAACTTTGCCTATCTGCCCTGAATCATTGATGATTGTTCGGGACCTTGCTTTCGTCATGGTGATTATTGTGCGATAGTGCCTGATTTCTTGCTGGTTCCAGAGTTTTGGGGAGTTGTGAAAGGAGGGAAATATTATGGCTATGGATAATTCGGGGAGGCACATCCGTCAATGTCAGCAGCACCTTACCCACAATGATAATAATACATTCAAACAGAACTGTCGAGAGTATTAATGATGTGGCGACCGGTTGTTTGAAATGAATCTCAAATTTTTCAACTGTGACTAAGTTTGTGCCGAATATAGCCTCAAATGCATATATACCAGGACTTATACAGTGATAACCCCAGCTAGCTTAGTTTGACCGAGTTCGAGCAAAACGGTGTGGAGAAGTTTTTGCAATAGGGATCGACTGATTGAGTGTAATTAGGGTAAGATTTGTATTCGAGGTAGATTGCACGTGCGCTCGCTTCTGTTGTTGTAGTCAATGGTGAGAGTTACTGATATTAAATGGGTTATTGATGAATTGAAATTCTCAGGCAGAGCCGATGTCAAGAAGTGATCGAAGAGAGCGGAGTGACACCTTGGATGAGGATGATGCACTTGATGGTGAATCGACGCCAGGTGCAGGACAAGAAGTCGAGCTTAGTGAACGAGACTCTCTGCGATGGTCTCGCAACTTTTGCTGAGGACAGTCGACCAGAATCCGACTGCCAGAAACAACAGTCTCTCAAGCACCCACCTCGCTGGAGCTACAAACTCGCAGAGCCAGATCATCTGTCGTTCCCTCGAAAATACGGCGACGAGGCTGTTCGACGAAAGGATGGTGAGGATGGTGCTGCTAATGGCGATTGCTGCGAGGAAGGAATCTCGACGAGAACGAGCAATGGAAGACACAGGCTTCCAGTTCCAGCAGCCTCTGTGGATACAAAGCAGCAGCTGGGACCTAAATCATCAACATCGTCACTGGCCTTCAGAGAGAATCGGCTCGGAGACGGAGTTCCGGAGAGGCTGCATGCCGATGATTCCACGGGAAAATTTGCGTACATATCCCTGGATGGGCGCCTCATCAATGCAGAGTTTGCGACAAGCGCGACGAGTATTGGCGGCGGGCTTGGAGACGAGGAAGCCAAGGCCTGGGAAGACTTTGCACCCATGCAGCGCGTGTTGATCGTCGCCGTCTCGGCGGCTGCGGCTGCGGCCGCGAAACACCGGAACAGAGAAGAGATTGACCTGCTTCTCAAGACTGTCAAAACTCGGGTAGGTGCCGCCATTTTATTCCTCCCTCTGTCCCAAAACGATCTTCGTGGTGGCCTTTTTTCAGTGTCTCAAAATGATCAAAATGATCTTCTTGTTGTAGGAGGAAGGAAGTTAGCAACATTTGCACATAGTCCAAAAGTTTGGGCATGCTAACCAATCTCATGTCATCAAGTGAATGGCCACAAGTGCTCTTCAAAAGTGCCTCAAAAATTCAATTTTCAAGCATTTTGAAACCACACTTTGAAAATTAATTTGAAACTCAAAATTTCAGAAGAATAGGAGGACATCAAACGTAAAAAAAATTGAAAAATGATTCTTTTTGAGCTTAATCTATAACATTTTGTGTAATAGGAAGATAATTGTTGGGACGGAGGGAGTATTATTCATTCAAATTTGCCGTCTTTGAATCCTCCTCAGTCTCCTGTCTCGACTTAATTAGGCATTGAAAACTTGAGATGATATGCACGTGCAGACTTCCTGCAACTTTGCCGATTAGAACCTGATATACATGTAGCATGGATCAATTGACCGGGATTTCTTCGTTTCTGTAAGCAGGAGAGCGAGCTTATTTTGCTCAGACAACAGCTGAACGAGCTTTGCAAGCAGAACCACAGGAATGTCAGTCACACCCACCCCGAGTCACTCGACGATCTAGCTGCCAGTAGTAGCCCCAAGACACCTGAAATAATAGCGATAAGCAGAGAACGCTGCTTCGACGGGGCCAGTTCGAAAGTGAAATTGGATTCACGTGAAGCTTGGAGCTCGTCGAAGCCTGCACCCCCGAATGGTGATGGTGACGACGTCACGCCTTGTAAAGGGGGATCTGATCTCTTCAGCAGTATGAGTAGCTGTAGGCCATTTCCAGAGGGCGATGAAGCGTGGGCTACGGAGGAAGCCAAATGGTATGTGAACCCCATGGTGGAAACCTCTCAGGACTTCTACAACATCTCCACACCCGAGCGTACCAATTCCATGTTCTCCGTCTGCAATCCTGCGGTGCAAGGTTCCTTCGAATGGACCGTTATGAGGTCGTCTTTCGCCGCCCGGGACACCGTCGATCCCCGTCTGCCGCTTTTTGAATCCCCTCCCAGGAATTCACCCCTCCAGGTACAGTACAGAAACATTTCAAAACCCCACCCCTCCCCAACTCTCTGCTTGTGAATATGAACGCCACAGAAACGCCGAAACCAAACATCACCATATTCATTAAATCGGGAAAAAGAGTACACTTTGAAGTGATCAGCTCAAACCGAGCTCATTCAAACCGAGCTCACAGCGTTTTTTTCGTACACGTGCCTTCACGGAATTTACGAGGGAAAAAATCTTAATGGCTCTGACTGAATCTGATATCTTCGAATCTGGTTCAAAATAACTTTTTGAGTTTGAGGGAAAGAGAAAGTGGGACACCTCTTTTTCCCAAATTAATGAATACGTGTTATACCCTTCCCTGAAAACTGACTTTTCAAGTTGCAAACTTCGGCGATCCCCTCGTGACAATAAGCATAGGACGCGATATTAAGTACTTTGCATTGGGAATAAAAGTGGACTTTTAGGTTTTATGTCCTCGAAATAGTATTTAAGAGTATTTACTAAATTCTCATTTGAGGACACCCAACTCCCAAAAGTTCCAAAATTGCGTTTCTTTCCAAATTACTTAATATCGCGTTATAGGCTCAAGCTTGATGTCACTCACTTGCCACGTGGTTGAACTACTTTACAATCAGTATGACAAAAAAACAGTCAAGGTTTCACTATCTCAGGTAAGAAATTCAAATCACCCGTTTCAAATTCGTGGAAGTTGCCAAAACAGTTTTGCCAGAAATAATATAGACAGTGAGTGTTTGAATTTCAAATTTTTAGGAACGCGTTATTCGGTAAATTGGGAATAACATTACATTTTGGGACTTTCAAGAATTCAGGTGATCACCTAAATTTGAGCTCACAACATTTTTTTTGGGTACACGTGTCCTCATTTGAGAGGAGGAATTTGCGAGGGAAAAAATCTTAGTGGCTGAGACTGAATTTGATACCTTTGAATCTGGTTTAAGGTAACTTTTTGGATTTCAGGTGAAATACAAAATGGTACCTACGTTTTTCCCAATTTAACGAATAACACGTTTAGAGTAGAGTTACTGAGTGAGTATCATTTGGTGGGAGCTGCAGGCAAACTGGGGTAATTGTCAAGCGAAACCAGAGCTGGATGGGATTCGGAACAAGGAACATAAAGCGATGCGAGCAGTGTGTGCGGCGATCGTGCTTGACCTAAGGGTAATATAATAATATCCACACTCACAAAAAAAAAAGATTGAATTCGTCGAAATGCTTTCTTATGTTATGATTTTCCACGTAATTTGCATTCAGAGCTTTTTCCATGATTGTTCTTCGTTCATACTTTACTTATGCGCCAATACAGAAGCGGATGCTGACAGTTCTGGACAAGGAGTCGTCATTGGTGATGGCTGCTTTGGACAAAAGCGTCGAGGATGCGAAAGCTCAAATTGCTTCTATGCATTTGGGAGTTGCCAGTTGCTGGAATGCGTCGGTGCCGAAAGCATTAGCCGCCCTCAGCCTGTCCCCCTCGGAGTTTGACAATTATCTCAACGAAACTCAGGTATGGAAAAAAACTCATAACCACTCTTTGATGCATTATTTTCTTCCAGGGAAAATTTGAGGGATCATGCCCCTGAAGTTTGGGATACTTGTATGGAAGCCCCTAATTTTTCAGAAATTGCACGAATACCCTCGGACCATGATTTTTAGGCATTTGTTTTGTTGTGAACGTCACTTCTTTCATGACCATTGAAGTAAGGAGTGCAATGAAACAAAACAATACAAAAAAAGCTACATACGCACAAAGTGAGAAGGAAGCTGCATGATCAACAAGTCAAACACCTAAAAGTTATGGTTCAAAAACTAAGGGAAATTTTATGGATATCCTTGAAGTTTACCATATTGTAAAGATACCCATATTTTTTCAGAAATTGCACAAATACCCTTGGATCATTATTATCAAGGGGTTGTTTTCTTATGTATGCTACTTCCTTCATGATCAATGTTAAAGCAAGGAGTGCAATAAAACTAAAAAGAAGCAACGTGCACACAAGGGAGAAAGAAGTGACATGCACAATAGATCAATCACCTGAAAATTACAATCCAAGGGTATATATGTGCAATTTCTGAAAAACCACGGATATTTGTACAAATTTTGCAAGGGTATTCATAAAAAAATTCAAAGGTATCCATAAAAAAATTTCCCTAAATATTATGGTAAAAATGATCTTTAAAATTATGGTTTGAGGGTGTTTGTGCAAATTCTAAAAAACCATGGGTATCTATACAAATATCCCAAACTTCAGGGGTATCCATCAAATTTTCCCTTTCTTCTGTATGTCTCTGGGACAGGATTATGCACGGCGGCTGTTCGAGCCTTTCACGCACCATATCTAGACATTTGTGACAATTGCTGTTTGTGGCATTCACAGGGAGCAGCTAGTACGTGGAACGATATATCCAAAATTGAAGAGAGCATAGTTTCTTGGAGACAATACCTGGAGGCAAATTATGGTGCCAAAGCGCCTTTTGAAAGGAAAAGTCCAACAAGCAAAGGGAGCTCAGTTGAAAGGACAGTGTGTGATGAAAGGTTGACATGTTCCGCATGTCCACGTTGCAGTGGCCTAGACGAAGAAGATGTCAGACGTGACTCACAAGGCGGAGGTCTTGCGTACCCAAAGAACTCTGCTGCGGAATTAACCGAGCAGTTGATAAGAGAGTTGGACAAAGCTGCAGGTAAAGTATGTCACCACAACGTTGAGTTTCCTTCATAATCTTTGCTTATGCCTTGATTCTTTGGTAGGAAATTTCTTCATTGACAGAGCTGGGAATTCAGAGGTAGCAGCACCCATAACCATCCAATTAAGGGTTTTGAACATGATGATTGTTATTAAACATTTAGTAAATTATAGGATCCCTATTAGCAAGAGAAAAATGATGAGTTTGCACTTTTGAATGTATTATTTGGATACTGTGAGAATAAGTTGTGAATTTTTAAAAAGCCGACTACAATTGCATCTAATACCAACATTAAGGTTTCATGTTCACATGTTGTACATCCTTGTAATTACATCTATTCACTTCCACAGATTTTTCAAGATTTTAGAGGTGATGGTTATGGGTACACTAATAGTTATGGGTGTTACTACCTTACAACAATAAAATGCATCTCTAAAAAGACTTTTTATCATCACTCCATTTTCATGGAATAACTCTGATCTCATCATGTTAATTATGGCTCCAGGTTGCAGTTATGGAACGCCAAATGAAAACACTAGAACAAGATGTTGCTGGATGTGACAACAAACAGAGCATCAAGTTGCCGGAATGTACCAATCAAGAATTGGAAGATCAGGTTTACTCAATCTCATTTTCTAGTGTTTGCTTGCATTGCTTTGCTCTAAATGAGTATCAAAGCTTTAGTTAGTAGTTTTGACCTTAGAGTTGCCTTCTTGCTCAAACGTTCTAGTTGCAAGTCCTTTGTGCCTGGACTTGTGCATCCACAGTTATCAGAAAAATTCTTGTAAATATTCCTATGTAAAGATCACAAACATGAAGGCTCATAACTTTTTTTTATCCTGTCCTTTGACAATTTTAGCAGACAAAAGCAACCCTAAGATATGCTTGATGTTGGTGATATTTCCATAAAAAAGCAACACATGGACCTGCTCTTCACTAAAAGTGATAGTAACTTAAGTGTAGTGTCAACTCCAATTGACAGGTCAAAGGTTGTGACAATGTTGCGGAGTTGGTACTACAAATCCCGTTGAAAGAGGAGGAAGTAGCATACTTGCAAAAGGGCCAACAGGTTAGCATAATTTCAGCTTGAAAGTGCTGAATTCTAATAGTATGTCCACGTATGTAGGCTCAAATACAAACACTAGTAGAAAGTGAAAGTTTTTTTTTTTTGCTTATCTTGGATTGTAGACTGATTGTTTAACTATAAATACAAATATAAACATTTTGTACAGAATTTGAAAAGAAAGAGTAAAACAAGAAAGACAGAAGAGGGAAATTTCTTGTGGCCAATGGCATCTCCAAAAGGTTATGGGACTATTTACTGGGAGAGAGCAACTGGCCAAAAAAAAATGAAATTTCACACCGAACTAGGGGATTCCAAAACCTCAAGTAACCTATTGATGACAATCAATGAACCAAAAGTAAGACCTAAAACTTAACATAACAAAGCCAACAACTATTGCTAATTTACAAATGATTATAGCACATACGGTTGGGTTTCATAATTCTTACACAAAAATATTTGAGCACATAATATTGTTTGATAAATGTTTGAATTGATAGGCCTTGATGAATAGCAAAAACAAAGAAATAGAGGAACTTAAAAAAGACCAAGAAAGGCATAGTGCTGAACTTGACAAACAACTTGTTGCTGCTAATACCACAAAAGCTGCAACTGCAAACGTAAGCTCACAATATCCCCTTCTTTGACTATTGTCAAGATTGTAATATACAATCATACTACTCAAGTGCAATGCTAGTTTTGCTTCAAGATGTCTTATAGAGAAAAAATGTCATCACAATGACTTACAATTTTGGCTATGAATGTTGACTAGAGGTTACTTTTGCTTGAGGAGCTTTGCAAGCAAAAGGATTGCACGCTCTCTTTCTTGAAGCAAGATATTCAATCCTTAGAGTTGAAGGTACTTAAATCTTGCTTGTGCAGCTCTATAATCTTTTAAAGTACTTGTGCACCTTGAACATCCTCAATTGTTAGCTATCCTATTTTTGTATCATCCTCCTTTTGCAATTTCTTAAGAATATATTTCTAAACAATGTTGTTTATGAACACTAAAGGTGCATGGATCTAGAGTATACCAATCTCCAACTATAACTCCACTTCAACAAAATTCCACATCTTCCATTCCATCCTTAAGCAGCAAACATGAGACATTGCAAAAACAAAGGTTCTCTCATAAGTATGCTCCTTCACCTTCTAGAAGTGATCCTAATTTTGAACACACAAAACTCTTCAAAAAGGATGCACCAAGTTATGAGGGCCACCACAAAAACTTTCATCATATAGACATACAGAAACATGAGGAGCTCACGGATGATGGAAGGTTGGAGCAAGGTCATAATCAAGAAACCTCCCAAGAGTACTCATCTCCACGTAGGTCAACAATTGAAGATGATTGCTCTATTAACTCATTGAAATTGTCCAAAGCAGAGGTAGAAAGCCATTTAGAAAGCAAATATTGTAGCTCAAGTGACGACTCAATATACCGCAACTCCATGAATCGGTTGTTTGGAGCAGAAGGCTTGTGGTACAATCGGTCACTCCAAAATCAGAAATTTATCTCATCAGGTACTAGCTTTGACAAGCATGTAAACACAAGCAAGCAAATTTAAAGAGTTAATTTGGCAAGTTTGGTATGTTAATGACATGTACATTGGCAAAGTTCTCACTTTCTTACTATGATGTAATGAATATTGACAGATTTACTTAGAGCTATAACATCAACAACAAATAGCACCTGCAGCCTCACTCAAGGGCTTAACAAGATTCCCACAAGTACAACATTAGTATCAAAGACAATTGCTAAAAATAAGCCTTCAACTAAATCCTTATATAAAACCCATCCTAGCAAGGCAAAGAAGCAAATCAAAGAACCCAACAACAATAATGTGGTTAGCAATTCAAAGGTAAAGGGGTTCAAAGTACCAAATATGCCAATGAATCATTGTAGGTCCTCATTGTTAAGCATGAAATTAAAATCTAACACTTGCTCTATTCTTGAGACATCCAGATTATCCAAAGGTTCATTAGTTGAGGGTTCATTAGATAGTCACAAAACCTTTACCATAAAACGGAAGCGGTGGGTGTGAAAAAAGAAAGATCACTACAATAACGTATGTAGCGTGTAATCCATAGCTTTAACGTCAATTTTGTGGGAAGGTTGGGTGGAGCACATTAATTACAAGGGAAAATTTCATGGATACCCCTGAAGTTTGCAATAATTTCATAGATACCCTTGCTTTATCAGAAATTTCACAAATACCCCTCGACCAATATTTTCAAGTGTTTTTTTGTTGTGCATGCCATTTCCCTTATTCCTTTGTGCACATTCATTACAAGAAAGAAGTAGTGTGCGCACAAAGGGAGAAGGAAAGTGGCATGCACAACAAAAAAAACACTTGAAAATTTTGGTCCAGGGGTATCTGTGAAATTTTTGAAAAAGCAGGGGTATCTATGAAATTATTGCAAACTTCAGGGGTATCCATGAAATTTTCCCTAATTACAATAGTGTATTGGAAGCATGTACGTATTTTCTAAATAGAACATGGTAATCATAGTAGCAACCAAGCAAAAATATTTCTTGTTCTTTGTGAAACCCCTTGTGAAGATTTCTTTTGTCTCTTGCTTAGAGGCAAAACAAGAAAGAAGTTCAATAAAAAAGAATACATATTGATGCTAAAGCAACTAATAAACAAGAATTGCTAAGTTGTATTAAATGGCAATTTGGCAATTCCAAACATGAAAGCAAGAAATAACGCTATACACTTCTACTTCCTTGGTCCAGTTGTTCAAAATGTGCAAACACTTAAAAAAATCCTCTTATTACATATAGGGATTTCATCGTAATATTTTGTACTAACAACTTCCATAGAATTTTAATTGCTATAGATGTCAGTCATTACAGAACTTGAAGTATTAGATATGACCTTAATATGCAACTTTTCTTTCTCGTCTTTGTCCAAGACTTCATATTGACAAGAATTTCTTCATGCTGAATCTCTCAAAAAAATTGGGTAATTTTAGAAATATGAGCACATAGATATGGCATATTGCAACAAAACGAACACAAGCCTTAGAAAAAGGTGATTGATTTTGACACAATGCAATCCTAGATGTGCAAGAGCAAATCAAGCTTTTGCAAAAATCCATACTAGAGGAATTTATTTTAAATTGGATGCAACATAGGTACATTCTTCACATTAGCCCTATATTCTAAACCGAGAGATTTATCTTCAACATAGAAAATATAAGAAACTTCTCTATTGCCTATACTAAAAATTCTAATGCTTGCGGTTCCAATCCTTGCTGACACGGTCTCAAAAGTAGCATCTTCTAAACCTAACTCACGCCAAATGCAGATGCAACCATGTCCTATTATACATATAATTCTATAAATATACCATCCCGTATCCTTGCAAGCTACGCACCTCTTGTCATTTGCTTTACTATAGTCAATGGGACACCATCCTCCCAGCAGGTCCTCTTCCACTCATGCTTTTCCAAATTGTTGGCTTTGGAGACCATCATTTTCCGCAAACCGCTAATAACAATACAATTTTGGCAAACCACACTTGTCAGATTCCTAGCAGTGTTGAATTCACCTTTGGCCCAAGTAAATTTACATGCCCAAATCTCTTTGCTAGCACCTTGTTATCATGCTTGCCAAAACCTTCTCCTTTGTGCCATTAGAGGAAAAATGAGCTCAAGAGAAGGCCCCTACACCTTGACAAACCACTCTATTTATTAAGGTAGGAGAAGCATAGGTTAGGTACCTACACAAAGGTCTCTACCCTGTGTGAAGTACTCAAATGTACCATGGTATATAAAAAAAGTTTCAATGATGGAAAACAATATTATAACATGACAATGACAAGTGCAAGGACCTTTAGTGGAACACAAGAATAACTAGGACTAGAATTCCCAATCAAACAAGAACACTCATCAAACAAAAAGCATATGATATTGTAAAAAAAATTACTCTCATGAAGTACTTGTAAGCGTGTATAGGGTATTAGTCTTTTTTTATTTAAAAAAAGACATTACATTTAAATGCTATTGACCCCTCCAACCACTTTCTATCGGGGCCTTCTCTTGAGCTCATTTATCCTCTAAACATGTTATTTGTTAAATTAGGAAAAATGTAGGTACCATTTTGTATTCCACTTGAAACCCAAAAAGTTACTTTAAACCAGATTCAAAGGTATCAAATTCAATCTCAGCCACTAAGATTTTTTCCCTCGCAGATTCTTCCTCTCAAGTGAGGGCACATGTACCAAAAAAGTATGTTGTGAGCTCAAATTTAGGTGATCACCTAAATTCTTGAAAGTCCCAAAATGTAATGTTTTTCCCAATTTAACAAATAACGCATTTCTAATGAAGAATTGAAGGTGCTTGACTGCTTGCATCTTCTTCTTTCCTACCAAATCACCTTTGGGGTCACTTGATGTGTCTAGCAGGTCAAGGTCAGGAACCTCTTAGTCACGGCCCTCAGGCAAGACAACGGTGGCTTCAGATGCCATATAATGGGGCGTCACTAAAGGCAGATTCAAAAGCTGATTCTCAAAAATATGGCACACTATTCAGTTGGGCATAAGGTATTTTCCAAGGCCGTTACTATTTCAGCTCTAGCCAAAGGTCTAGATACAAAAGTTTTTGGGCAACTTAAGTTGAGAGGTGTCATCTCAACTGCTCTCCTAAGCATGTCAACCCCAACCACAAACAAAAAGAATTGACCAAGACCAATGATGGATTTCCACAGGTGACTCCTTTAAATCTCAAAGACCAAAGGCCATCCAAAACAAAGCTTGTACTAGGCAAACTCCTCCCCCCTCCACAACACTACAGACTATGCCCAACAGAAACACACTTACTCCAAGGATAATCCAAAACCCTAGCAGAACTAGGATAATCTTAGTACGTAAACCAAATCTCTTGGACTAGTGCCCTAAACTCCAAAAGAACAAAACCCCTAGACTAAAAGCAAATGGCTACTCCCACTAAAAGACCTGTCAACAAAAAAAACATAAATTGGAGGAAGTAGATCGTGAAGTACAAAAGCTTTGCATAAAGAAAGCTCAAGAGAGATTTCAAAAGCAATAAGGCTAAAAGGGTGATACACTACTACTCAACTATAAGATTTAAACCTTTAGAACTCTAGGGGTTCTTCTTGGTGACGCCACTCTTGAATCTTGGCGTAATCTCCAAAGCTCTAATATTGTCCAATTTCCAAGCTGCAACGATTCAAAGCGGCAATGAATGCCTCAGGCAAAATTGGCGCCTTCGATCTTCATTGTAGCAAGGAAGTGTAACAGTGGCAAAAATTTAAAAACAACAGCAACAACCCTACAATGCAATGCAAGCAGTGCCCTAGGCCAAAACAATGGCAACAATGACTAGCGCATTGAAAGAGAACATTTGAACTCTGATGAAGCAGAGCCTAAGTTCCCTAACCCAGCCACTACAAGAAAATGGCTGTTTGTGACTAAGGCAAATGACTACCAAAATGACTAACCTTAGATGACTAGTCAAGTTTTTAATTTTTATGGCTACATGTAGTCATAAATTAAATACTTGACTGACACTTGACTAGTCATCTAGGACTAGTCATTTTGGTAGTCATTTGCCTTAGTCGCAAAAGGCCCTTTTTCTTGTAGTGGGCGACTTGCAGCCAAACCGCCCAAGAATTCCAATGCAACAACTAACCCTTGTTGGCCACGCAAGTTTACAAGTAGCCAAGCGCGGGAGCGAGGGGAGCAGGAGACATATAAGCTAATTCATGGATCTCTAAATTGTTAGCGCTACTACTTGACAATCCGCTGCAACGCGCCATCACTAGGAAATCTGCAGGCGCATAGTCTATCATCCTTGCTAATTGTGCCCTTTTGCAAGAGCAGGCCAGACAAATTGAACCACCAGGAGTTTGCTACCAAAGCAATATGTGCCTGCATCATGGAGCGTGAGCGCAACAACTTGAGCGAGAGTTGAGGTAACAAATGCAAATTTCAGTGGTCCCCAAGATTGCAAATTGCAAGCCCTCTAGTTGCAGGTTGGTTAGGGCTAGTTTCCATGGGGGGGCTGGAGGGATCCGGCCTAGACGTCCAGCGTCCTATTTTGCAAAAGTCAAACTACATCCCTAGAAGGCACGGACCCAAAATTAGAGGTTGCTTTTTAAACTCTAGGTGTTGTGAAGATTTCAAAGTTTTTTCTTTGTTCTCTTTGTAATTAAGGTAGAAGCATCCAAATGCGATACTTACTTTAGATGTGGTAATTTGGAGGGTCTTTTGAGAATCTAATGGCATGTGCTTGTTAGGAAATGGGTATAGATTCAAACAACATTGTTTTCAAAATTTGTTGAGATTGTATAAATAAATTATGAACTGTTGAAGGTAACTCCCTAGATTGACCTATTGTAGACACTAAACCCCTAAAAAAGCAACAACAAAAAGACCATATCATGACAACAAAAATACCTTGTTACACCCAATCATAAACCGCCACCTACACAATTTTTGTTCCCTTATGTCAACTTGCATGTCTAATTTGGGTGCATGAGTGCTTACTTTTAGGTTTAATTTTAGATGTTGCTAAACAACTAGTGTTGCATTTGGGTGCTTCTACCTTAGTCACCCTTGAAGGACCTCCGATTCCGATCACTCATGGAATTTGGCCCTAAGTCGCTCAAATCTTCATTTTCTGCAATATTTGTTCAATTTTTGTTTAGCTCAGGTAAAAATTAAGCAGAAGCTATGTACACCCATAAGCATTAGTGTCCCCATAATCGTCACTTTTGAAATCTTGAAAAATCTGTGAAAGTGAATAAATGTACTTACAAGGATGTACAACATGTGAACATGAAATCTTGAAAGTGACTATGGGTACAATGGCAGTTTGCTCTTTAAAAATTCACAACTTATTCTCATAATATCCAAATAACACATTCAAAATTATAAATTCATTATTTTTCTGTTCCTAATAGAATCTTATTATTTGCAAGCTGTTTATTAATACTCATCATGTTCAAAACCCTTAGATTAACGCTTATGGGTGCTCTTACCTTACTGTAGAATTCCTGCTATTTTTAGCCAGTTTTGGGAACACTGGACTGACGACCTTTTCGGAAAGGGCAAAGTATCAAAGGAGAAGAGGGAGTGGCTTCTCATTGCAACCGCAGGAGGAGAAGCACCGAACTCCAAACCCTAAAATTGCTCTCGTCTCTCGTCTCTCGCGGTCCACGCTGCGTCCTCGATCGGTGCGTATCGTCCAGTCTCCCCCTTCACTCGATTGCTGCGCCTTGCCATCGATCCATTTGTGGCCGTGCAGCTCAAGGTATTTATACCTGATGCTTCCCATTTCCTGGCTTTCATTGTATCTGTTTCAGGTCCAAACTCAATTGCTCGTCTGGTCTCTTCGCATGTTTCTGGCACCAGGCGCAGCCGGACTTTGACGCCAGTCGGGGAGAGGTGGCCTCTTCTTTCTATTTGGTGTTCTCAACGAGTTGCGGAATCTGTGAATTATTGTCAGCCAGGGTGTAAGTTATGGTGTGTTCGTGGTTAGGGTATTTCCAATGCTCACGGACATCTCCGTTCCCGAAGGTTTGTTTGTAGGACAGTGGTGGATGCGCAGCATTGTAATCTCAGGGATGGTTGTGGGAACAAGCACAGCTGAAATCAACGTGTGGTGTGCGACGTATGTGTGCTGGTACTCCCACTCCGAGAGGTGGAGCTTTGCTCAGACGCGAGGGATGGCCCTTTGGTCCCTTCGGACGCACAGGCTATGAAACCAATTCCTTGAATTCGCATATACATTAATCCGGGTCGCATGTGTGGTTTCTTAGGGTATGATCACACTTGGTGTTAGGAGGGGTATTAGCATTATGAATGCAGTCCAAAGGGTGTCCAAATGCATCTCATTTTCCTTTGCTAATACCCCTCCTAACACCAAGTGTGAACATACCCTTATTCGCTGGTCCAGTGATCAGGTCGCGAGGGTGATTGTGGTTTCTAGTCCGCTGGAGTTGCACGACATTTGTGTTGTTTTCCAACGGGATGCACTCATTCATGCTGAGCAGTGCTCTGTGTTCGGAGAGCTCGCATTAATTAGGTCACGCATGTAGGGTTACATACATTTGGCATTAAAATGTTTGGCGTGGATCTCGTGACTGACACGGTTTAGGGTTTGGTGTGGAGAGCTCAGCGCGGCTGGGAGCGGCGATCGCAGAATCAGAAGAGACGAGGATGGCGATGATGCAGAAGCTGGGAGCGACCGGCAGGCTACTTCGCAGTTCCCCATCCCAGTTGACATGGTCGCGCGGTCTCTCAGGTAAATAGCGAGGCCCTTCTCTCTCTGTGTTTTCCCTTCGACATTCATTTTCTGTATGTATGTGGGAGCTGGCATGAACGAGTGAGTGGTACCTTACCCGGAGAAGCAGAAGCAGGTGGTTTTGAGCAGTAGGTGATGCTTTGTGCGTGCAGTTTGGCACCATGACAAACGGGATTGAAATGGTAGGAGAGTTCGCTAATTGCTATGCATCCGTTGAGATTAAGTGACTGTAAGTATGAGGTAGACCTGGAGAGTTGGGATGGATGTGTGTACGAGTGTCACAGGAGCTTTTTTGAAAGGCCACACACAGATTAGGAAGTGTTTTAGCGGTCCGTGAATGGATTCAGGTAGGGTGTTCTAAAAGCGACCTCTAAAACAAAGGTACATTTTGTTTTCTTCAATGTACTCAGAATGTACATTCCAGGAGGGGGTCGCTTTTAGTGACCACTGGGTTTCAACTTCAGAAATTCATAACTAATTCCACGAAGGTTCAAAAAATATGAAACGACTTGGTTAGATTCCAATTCCATTTTTCTTCCTACTAGAATTTACTGAAAATTGTTTCAGGGAGTTTTGCTTCCTCCCAAATGCAATCAGCTCTTAAAAGGTCGCTTTAAGATTCTACAAGGGAGAGGTGTCAATTTGGGCATTTTTTATCAATTTAGTCACGCTGATTTGGACACTTTTCTGTCAATTTGGACGTTTTAGTCAATTCGGACGTGTCACCGCGAACAGTTTTTCTTGTAGTGAGCACACTACCTTAGTCCGAACACCTGCAGTGGGTGGCAGGAAGAAAGTCTGAGTGGCTCTGGTGGATCCTAATTGCCCACACGCTATCCTGAGGTTCGGCTTTAGAAGTTTGTTCCTTGTCTCACAAGGTTTGGCACTCATTAGTGGAATGGACGAGCACGTCTTGTGAATTTGTTGACCCCATCGTGTGCCAGGATTACATGGTTTGTTGATATGGTTGAGCAGCTGATGCGCACGGACCGGCAAGGATTCCAATTTGGGCCGACCCGATGAGCCCCTCTAAATGGAAGGAAGAGCATGTAAGCTACGATTCTCTGTTTTGATTTAAACTGGCGCAATTGGTCTGCAATTCTGGAACTGGTGAGAATCAGGTTCACCACCAGCATGCATGCATGGAGCTATAATTGTGGGAGTGTAGCTTGCAGCAGTGATATGGCTGCCCAATACCTCGCGATTCTGGTCGCATGTAGTGCAAGACTGGTAGGGTCAGTATTTGAGAATTAGATGTATGGCGCAGGAACTGAACTGACTCAGCCTTTTCTGCAGTTCGTGTTCGTTTCACTAGCAGGATGGGGAGCTCTTTTCTACGGTGGCTACAAGTTCTTCACCAGCGGGTCGAAGGGGGCAGGAGGCAAAGGTGAACCGTGCCCAGAAGGCATGGAGAGGGTGAAAGTAGAGAAGAAGCATTGAGGACAGGCGTCTGCAATAATGTACAAACTGCCAATACCACGACGATCCATGCTGACGGAACTTGTAGTGATGTAGGTGAGATGCATGGGCTTGGTGGAAGTTTGTGATTCATATATTTTAAGGCCTTTATCAAATTGGTATAAGGAGCCCACAGTGTGTGGGATTGAGAAGCCACTCCACTCTGAGTTATGACGATTTCTTCTTGTAATGGATTTGGGTTATGGTCTTCATTCTTGTGGACCGCAACGATACTGTCCATTGTTGCATTCAGTGGCGTGATGAGGATGAAGCAGTTTTTCTGAGACTTGTCACTACTTCAAACGATGGAATCCTTATATCCCACTTGTGGTGAAATTTTTCAGAGTCTGAGCTATGGAGCTTGAGGTGTTGATGTGATTCTGGGACTTTCTCCCACGATGTTGCTTGTGGCGGTGTTCTGTTGACATCTTCCTTTAAGGTTGTAGGAATGAGTATAGTAGGGTGGCAGTAGGTGAGAGATATGTGTACGCTTGCTAAATTGTGTCCATAGATTTGGCTAACAAATCCGGTTTGGAGGGTGATTTTGTTTTTACAGTAGAAATGAGCTATTGCATAACGAAGTGATTAAATTTTGGGAAAATTCGATGGAGATCTCTGAAGTTTGCAATATCTGTATAGATACCTCTGTTTTTTTAGCACAAATACCCTTGGACCATAATTCTTAGGCATTTATTTGTTGTGCTCGTCACTTCCTTCATGACCAATGTTAACCCTTATACGTCGAGGCGGATGTTTTGCGTCTGCCTCGAATGCCCCCCAGGCGTTCCACGGTCACCCCCAGGCGTTTAAGGGTTAAAAGAACGGAGGGCAATGGAAAAAAAAGAAACAACATGAGCACAAAGGAAAAAGGAAGTGGTATGCATAACAAAACAAACATCTAACATTTATGATCCATATATATTTTTGCAATTTCTGTAAAAAAGTAGGGGTATCTATACAAATATCGCAAACTTCACAAACTTCAGAGGTACCTATCAAATTTTCCCTTAAATTTTTTACTTGCTATAACTTTAAGACCACCCGTAAGTAAACAACGTGTTTGAAGCGAAAAAGCAAAGGGGAGCAAAAAGATACAAACAATATCAGTCGATAGCCGCTAATGAGGCAATCGTCCATGTTACTTTTGAGAATATGTAAGCTTACAGCATGACTCAATACTTTAACTAGTAGAAAAATTAATCTTTTCTCATCTGATTTTCTCAGTTTGTCATTTATTATGGAAGACCCTAACTACAGATACATCTCACACCTTCCGTATTTCGTGACTGTAAAAGAGTTCGAAATAAAAAGGAAGCCTTCAATGTTGGTCATGAAGGCACCTAAGAGCATCTGCACCTTGCACTCAACATAGAGCTCTTGAAAGCATGTGTTCTAGGTGCATCCGCGACAATAGGCTTGCTCAAATCTCAGATGTCTTACCTTTGTCCTTGAGCAAGTACTAGCAAGCATTGAGACGTATCATAGAGGATAGGTGTCTTGTTTCAATTGTGATCTCTTTTGTCAATCAATCAACAAGTTTCAATTGTCCTAAATTTGGGTGTGTTAATAATGCATCAAACTCTAAATGTTCCAGTTTTCAAACTACAATGAGAGAGTCTTGTCTTGTATGGGGCATTGACGCATTTGCACTGAGACACATCAAATAGAGCAACCCATGCCAAGTGCTCTTGTCACAGGTAAAAAACAGGTCCACAATGATTAAGTGACAATGATTGCAATGACTAAACAACAATTAAAAAATGACTGTACAATCATGGTTTAGTCATTGTCACTTAGTCATTGTGAACCTATTTTTTTACCTGTTGTAGGATTGTTGAGCATGTGTGGGTGCAAATGCATTAAGAAGTGAGTCCACATCCATCAAAGAGTATGGAGATTGGAAAATCAATAGAAAATCAACTAAATGTTGAAATTTGGATCTACTTTTTAGTATAGATATGAAAGCAATGCCCAGGCACTTTGGCTGTAGGTGAAAAATGCCGGAGTTTTGCAGGTGAAGCTCAAAATCTCCTTGGGCAACGTCTTCATTGAAGTGAAATAAAAAGTGGTGTCAACAAATTTTGGTTTAAAATTAAAAAGTAGAGCCCCTTTTCTCCAAATATTGTATTTTCTCACTTTTTACGCTATCTATTAAGACGATATAGTGCTAGATTTACAAAATAGAGTCTTAATTTTTCCTCAAAACAAAAATTTCAGATTCCTTTTTCCATGGATTAGTCAATTTTTATTCAAATTCATGTATGAGTTAACCCCTAAAGGGTCAAGCCCATATTTTTGTGAAAGTCACTAAAGACTGCCACATCTAGGGGAATGAATAAAAAGGCAGGAAAAAAAGTTATTGTAAAAAATCCAACTATATGATCTTGCTTGAGACTAAGGAAGGTATTTGAGGGAAAAAAAAAGCTCTTTTTAGATGAAGTGGAGTGAGATATTGACACCCAAATTAAGGAGTTTTTATTTTATTTTTGTGTCATGCCCAAAACTTTCACAAGCCTTTGACCACTCTTATAGTAAAGAAACTGCTCTACACAAAGTTTGAGGTTTAATTCCTCCATGTAGAAGACTTTGTTAGATATGTGTATGAGAATTTTCAAATGAATTGGAGTACAACAAATTATGTAAATTCTTGCAATTCTAGAAACTCATGAATTTTGGAAATACATTTTGCAAAATTGGAGGCATTATGTAAAATTTGAAAATCTGAATTATACTACTTCAAACGGTGAAAATCAATGAATCTTAGTGTGTTACCACTTGCAAAAAAATTAAACAAAAAATTCACAACCCACTCACAAATATTAAAGTTTGAGATTTTACAAGTGGTAGGTGGAATGCATGGTTGGGCGCCCTACAAGATGGGCCCATCTCACTCCTCCACCCCCCCCCCCCTATTGCCCCTCTAGCTCCTTGCCCTTGCTCCTTGCCCTTGCTCTTGGCTCTTGCTCTACCACTCTTGGCCATTGGTTAGGCACTTCTAGCCCTCTTGCAATAGTTGCCACGTGTTGATCACATATAAAATCTAGTTTCAATGATAATGAAGTTATAGAAGATAATGTTGAGGAACTTGAATGTAAACCCTGCATTTCTATAAACAAGATAAAGATATGAACAACCTCACAACATTCTAGAGGAAGATTAAGATAAAGGAAAGTGCATATTTTATAGACAAAGATAACAACAAAGATGCTATCTCATCCACCTTTTTGAAAAGAAGAAGAAAACTTGTCAAAGCTCCACCTCTTTTGTGGTCTTGAGCTCCGAATTATTTTGTTGTTCTTTCATAGATTATCTTGCATGCTTGCGAGATTCTTGTTTGCACACAACACTTTGCACATTCATTCTAAATGCCACTCAAAACTTCCTCTAATAAATGCCTTTACTTGATATGATGTTGCCTCTAATCTCATCTATATGATCCTCTATATGGGTTTTTCAACTTCTTGGAAAAATTGCTCTAGCTTTTCATGTTCTTTAAGTTGACTTTATTTGTGTGATTTCAATTTGTGACATACCTTTTTTGGAAACAAATCTAAGCAACTTGAGCACCCTGTGAAATCCACTTTTTTTAAAATTCAAAACTTGGGTTTGGCTTTTTGGATTTATGTGTATATCAATTACCAAAGGCCTTACATTTTTCTATTGGGAATTGATATGTGTACCACATCCTTTCAATTATTGTACCACACTCCAGTGTAAATTTTAGATTTCTACCATCATAAAGTTGAATTTGAGAGTTTGGAATTCAGATTTGGACTTAGAGACCATGACTTAGTTTAGAACCACAAAAAAAGTTGAATTCAACAACACTTAAGGAAAAAGCTAATTTTTTTTTACAAACAAAAGTAAAAGTAACACTTTTCTCCCTAGCTAATCTTTTTCATTAGGTGTTGTTGAATTACAACTTTTTTTAATGGTTCTAGACTAAATCATGGTCTCTAAGTCCAAATCTGAATTCCAAATTCTCAAATTCAGCTTTATGATGGTAAAAATCTAAAATTTACTCTGAGGGTGTGGTACAGTAATTGAAAGGGTGTGGTGCACATATCAATTCCCTTTTCTATTTAGCTTGATGACTTGAACGTTAATAAAAGTCTTTTTTTGCTTGCAGTTATTGAATTTTTCTTCATAGTAAAGCAACATCTCTCTCTTGAACTCAATTATGCACATGTTTGGAGAAGATAAAGTAAATAAAAGAAATGAGGGTACAGGTTGCTAAGTATATCATTACCACGGTTGCGGGTGGAGCTTTTTCAAAAAAATTGTTGAGTTTAGTAGCGGTTTACCGTTTTCCTTCAGCTTATTCCCTCAAATAATTCTTTTTTGTGCAAGTCATAAGGTGTGAAATTTCTTTGATGATCTTAAAAAAAAGACAAAGCTTAGTCGAAGGAATAAAAAATGCTGTTGAAACATAATTGTGACCTTGCAAGTAGTGGGGTTTATTACATTGATGTTTCATAAAAAATATTTTAAACCAGTTGATGAAAAGATCCTCATGGATCTACCATAACTTCAAAAAAACAAAGATATTAAAAAAGGGTTACTTGAAGGAAAAAAAGTGGCCAAAAAACTCCAAGGCATAATAGTGTACCTACTTCATTTAATCAAGTTCATTTCAAGTTAGTTACACTTTGATAGTATGTGGGTGTGTTATACCAAAATCATAGAATATGTATATAGTATATTCACATTGTTGAATTTTAATTTGTAAAAGTTAATTTTAACATGCAAAATGATTCCTTTAGTTTTTGAACAAAATTCACAAGATAAAACTTCCCAAGTCTAGTTTCTATGCTACTGGTAGAGTTGTTAATAGTTGCAACTAGGCTATCAACAACCTAGAAATTGTTAGGAATGCTCTTCTTGCAGGCCTCCACTTGATTTTTTGAATAATTCTTGTAAAAAAATTCTCGTTTAACATTTATTGAGCTAACACACAATAACAAGCCAAAAACTGGCACTTTCTACTATTTTTTTGTTTTAGGAGAAAGGGCAAAAGGGCAATTTAATCCACCAACATATTGAATACTTTCCATAGAGATGGGGACACAGAGATCCATTCTTCACCCAAACCCCTCCCTTGCAATCAATATTTCACTTATCCTAAAATTTATATTTACATATATTGAAGCTAGTGGTAAATCGATGGTGGACTAGTAGTGACTTTAAAAACATTTAAATCAAAATTTGATGCTTTCTTCAAATATTTTTAATTAACACTTTTCCTAATTTGAATCATGTCAAATTTTAGTACATCGTATTCCTCTTTCTATCTACAAGAGGCTTGCTTGAGTTGAGGCAATTTGAAGCTCTAAGAGGTGGTTAATAGCTATAAAAAATTGTTGGAGGAAGACTAAAAGTTGATGAATATAGCATATTTGATAGTGCAAAATTGCGCTTTGCATGGATTAACCCTTAAAAGTCAGGCTAGTCACTGTGACCAGCCCAGCTATAGTAGTCTGCATTGCTCATCTCACTGTCCAAAAATTATAATATAATTTCCTAAAGTTGTAGGAGTCAACAGTGCATGGTGCCCCCACAAAAATTGCAAGAAGAGTAGCTTGGGACCTAACACTATGTTTCTAAATCTTATCACAATTAGGGTTGCCTAAAAATATGAATGCATCAAATGAGATATTTTTTTGCCTTCCATGATGGACCATGTGTTTACAATCACTACTGAAAAAAAATAAGATGAAAAATAACTTTTTGCTGTAACACAATATCTTTTTTTAGAGCTAGCGGACGTTTTTGTCTGCCTTGGCTAAAGACGTAAGGTTGGAATAGTCTACTCTTCAAGATTTAATGCATACTAGTATATAGGCACACGCTTTGCGTGAGGACATGTACGAGTAATGCAACATTCAACTTTACAAAAAATTGACATCTCACAAACCAATTGGTCTAGAACCTACTCTTGATGCATTATACAAATATAAAAATCAATATCTCACAATTGGTGTAGGATCTAATCCACATGCATCATCATTTTGGTCCTTTTTTGAAACCAACAATACCAATTGCTTTCAACACAATGTTACTCTTTTATGTTTTGCTAGGAGGCACTTGGCATTTTATTGATTTCTAGCACATGGTTGGAGGGCGTTTGGTGCTCTATATTTGGAGCGTCCTTTATTGTTTCAACTTCCACCAAAAAGTTGTACAAAATTTTGGAAACAGACATGGTGTTAGGGCACTTGGTGTTCTCTCTCTTGGGCGTCTTTTGTTGCTTCAACCTACAACAAAAAAATTCTATAAGGTTTTGGAAAAGGGCGCACGTAGAGAAATCCTCCCACTTGGTAGTATAGATAGATAGATGTATGAAGGAAGCTCAAGGATTTGTATAAAGAAGCTCAACGTTTTGTTTAAAGGAAGCTCAACAACCTTGACATGAGGTTTCCCAAGGACTATTGATCTTCCATAGTTTAAGAGTTCTAGAAGATTCTAGAAAAGGGCATGGAGTGAGTGCTCTCACTTAGTATAGATTATCCCCTTTCTAGGTTCTTAAAATATGTAATTCATTTTAGATTTGATAAAGAGTTGATTACATTGGAAGGGTTTGAGTGAGGAATGGATCTTTTTGTCCACATCTCTATGTTGACTTTCATGTGTGTGTATACTCTTTGTTTGCAATACATCTTGGTGCTACTTTTGGTTTTGAACTTTAAAATACATGCTTTTGAACTTGACGTACTTTCAATATCCAATATATAAAATATTAGTAGAAAATACTTTTAGGAAGCCACACAAGTCAAGTGCTCCTGAACTAACACAAGAACCAAGAAAAACATTTGATGGATAAAAAAATGCATTATTTGGAGCACTGGGGTTAACCCCTAAACATCGGCACGGACAAAAATCGTCTGTTGCCTCCAAAAAAACACTCTATATGCCAAAAAAAGATTGATTTTGATCATTTTTTTTTCAGAAGTGATCATAAAAGCGTAGTGCATCATGGAAGCCAAAAATTTACCTCTCAAGATACATTCATTTTATTTTGTAACCCAAATTGTGATACATGATGTTAGCTTCCGAGTTGCCTTTTTGCAATTTTAATTTTCATGAGGACACCATGACTTTCCAACTTTTTGAAGCAATACTACTGTGCCCATGTGCAAAACACTGTAGAATGCTATAGGCAGTTTTCTGGTTTTGTTGGTTCTGGTACTTTCGCAGTACGTTTGAGAAACAAACAAACAGAATGTACGTACAGCTTTACAATTTAAGTTACGGTATTCAGTATATACATTTTTTTAGATTGCACCTGAAATTCAGCTACCAGGTTGGATGCTTCAAAGAAATGTCATCACTATTCCCCATTGTCGCCTTAGTCTTCAGTCCTTGACCCTTCGCCAAATGATGAAATCAATTCTTGGTCAGACCTGCATGCCTGCTGTTCAACCATGGTTGTAGCTACTCTGAAGAGATATAACTAGACAGAGACACAAAGCCATTCTAAATCTAATGTCTACAAACTGAGACCGTGATCGAGAATGAGACCGAGACTCAGAATGAGGAACAAGTTGCCAGGGGGACATCCTGAAAGCTAATGCAGTCCAAATGCACAATATAAACTTGGAAAACCTCCGCACAAAATAATCGCAAAAACAAAACAATCTCCATAACTGAGCAACCAAATTAAGAGGTCGTATAGTGCATGACACTTATAACCAACAACGGCCAATCTAAGTGGTTAGCCTAAGGCTTTGTCAAAAAAAAAGTTATCAACGAGTCCACCAAGATGAAGCTTAGGGTTTAAGCTTCATCTTGGTGGACTCGATTTTTTGATAACTCTTTTTTTGACTAAGCGTTAGGCTAACCACTTAGATTGGCCGTTGTTGGTTATAAGTGTCATGCACTGTACTTCAAACTTACACCATCTAAGGTGGAGGATGAAAAAAGCCATTAGGGACCTGATAATGTCTGCTACTTTCATCCCTGATAATAGCAACTCTCATCTTGCCATACACTTGAGCAAATAGTGTAAACAGGCTAATTTAAAACTACATAAGAAACTCATACATGATATTAAAAGACCGATCTAAATCTAAAACAGAATTAGCTCTCGTGCTGAAGATCTCTCCACAATTCTGCGCGTCTCTCAAAAACTACACTCCTGCACGGATTTAAATGCTTAAAAATGACACAAATGGAATTCCCTATCTTAAGCAACTTACGGAGAAAAGGAAGGGATAAATGAAGGTCCATTGAAATGAATACAGAGGCGATACAGAACACAAAGAACATTTCAGAATGCTCTTAACAAGGTCATACAAACAAGGCCTGACAGATGCACCTCTTTGTTCAAGACTCTTAACAGGCTACTACATGATTATTTACTGGAATACTGATCTACATTACATGCTCAGGACTTCTGCGCTAGAGGTTTGTACTCAAAGTCGCACTTCATGAAGAGAAACATCCTCTTCATGACAAAGGGCGTGTAAAACCCTATGACGACACATGCTAGTTACCAGTCAAAACTAGAGAGTATCAGCTTCTGGAGTTTGCAACACAGTCGAAAGATAACAAGTACAAACCTTGAATGTTAGGGATGGTAGTTTCTCACGCTCCACATGCAGTTGTGGAATTGGAAATCCTGGGGGGAATTGTGGCATTAGAAAAACAGGTCTTCGTCTTTATCATCTGGCTTGCCTTTTGAGGTAACTGGTCGATCCAAGCCCTGCTCCAAGTATGCCTTGTTCTTGGCAAGTTGCTTGTCCACCTCCTTCTTCTTGTAAGCCTGCACCTTCTTCAACCTAAAAAACTCCTCCCTCTCCAATTCATCCAGTTCACCTCGGATGTACGAGATGGTGTTCTCGAGTTTCGGCTTCACGACATTCTCCAGAGCGTTCACCCTCCGGTTGGTCGTCTTGATGGCCTCGTCCAACGTCAGAAACGACGTCTGCAACGAAGCAAGCTCCACCAGAACCTCGATAGCCTTCACAAACGCCGATTTGGAGAGCTGGATCTGTTGCCCGCCACGGCCCAGCCCGGTTAAGTCATTCTTCGACTCTCCAGCCTCCGTGAAGTGCTCAAATTTGGGAAGCTTGACTCCTGCAACGTTGTCCTGCCTGGCCCTCACTTTGACCGTCGCTTTGTCCACATTCTCGAACACTACGTACTTGATGTTGTCCCCGGCGGCGTACTTCGCTTCGGTCAAGGAAAACGCGGACGCTTTCATGGTGTCCCCCATGGACTCCTTGGTTTCCACGATTCGCTTCAATATCTGCCGGAACTGCATGGTGAGGGCGTCGCTCTTCTTCTTCAGCAGTTGATGCCCCTTGGTGGCGCCCACGAGCCGGGCCTTCACCACTCCCATCATCGTGATGGTCGGCGCCACATTCAAACGATTCGATTGCCCTGACATCTTGCCCTACCACTCCTGTCCACCGCGAATGGCAGGCATGGAAAAGAAAAATGCTCAACATCTTCTTCACTAAACAAAAAGTACAGTTACTCCCATTCCTCAAACCCTAAAAACCGATCAACCATGATTTGCGGTCCGGAGACTCAAACTCCACAAGCAAGGAACAACATCGAAAAGCTCGTTCCACATTCAAACGATTCGTTTGCCCTGACATCTTGCCCAACCACTCCTGTCCACCGCAAATGGCAGGGAAAGAGAATGCTCAACATATTCTTCACTAAACCAAACAGTAAGTTACTCCCATTCCCCAAACCCTAAAAACCGATCAACCATGATTTGCGGTCCGGAGCCTCAAACTCCACAAGCAAGGGAACAACAAATCGAAAAGCTCTACGGGCACCTAAGTTTTGCGAAAGAAGAAGAGAATCGCCCTCACCTGCACCTCCGACCTCAGTAGTCCCGGTCGATCGATTGTCCAAACCCCTCAAGCACCTAGATCCGGGAACGGTGGTAATTCAGATCAAACTAAAATTGCTCCGGATCCTAACTCGGTAATCCTTGCGACTATAGCAACGACTAAGTTAGGTTCCCTGCATCATCATCGACACAACGATGGACTCCGACGACGACGCTTGTTGCCCTCCGTCGCAAAAAGAATCAAAGCGGAGCTTGGGAAGCCATAATCGCCACAGCGAGCAATGCAAGTAGGGCGTCCAGTTCACCCCTCCGCCAGCTGTACTCATTTCCAAGATTCGAGCTGAGCTGGAGTCCCGACGTCTCAACTTATTGCTTTCCACGTATGACCGACAGGCCTGGAATTCTGGATGCGTCCAAACCAATGTACGGGGCAGGGCATTTTTTTTCATTTTTGGTCGTTAGCCACTATGGCTCTTTGTTTGAAAAATACAAAGTCACACATGCGATTGTTTTTATTTGCCAGGAGAAAACGTATGGCATTGAGTAAAAAGTGAAGGTAGTAATTTGGCAACAAAGTAAAATCTTTGAATACAAGTACATGCAAAATGTCTTAATGAGGAGTATAATTTCAGCGCCTACAACGATATAATTTTTAACATGTTTTTGCTCCCCAATGGCTATAGTAATACAATTTTCAACGTATTTCTGTTACTTGTGGTGGGACTTGCATTCAAAGTCCCTAATAAAAAATAATAACTTCAAAAACCCAAGACAAACATGACAATCTCTCTACATAATATTGCGATTACGCAAAAAAGCAAAAATGAGCAATTAAACACACCCTAAACCAGCCACCATAACTTTGTAAGCCTCTCATCAATGAGCACACAAAACCTTGAACTAGCACATTGTAACAACAACAACTTCAAAGTTTTAATGTAAACAATTGTCTTGCACTCTCGCTATGCAGCCACCAATCACCATTACTATAAGTTTTGATGCATTGTGTATCTAGCACAGTTACAAAATCGGCAATCACATAGGTGAAACGAGGCAATTTGCAAAGATTGCATCAACATAAATAAATCCATAACTTAGGTGGGAAGTGCACTTAAGAGCTCATAATATAGCGCTTTGAAAGTGACAACAAAAGAGAAATAAGTGACAGACAACAATGCGCCACTACAAAGTGGCGAAGCCACTTGCGACGCACCGATCTTATTTGCAAAACTAACTAGCAACTCTGGCAAAAATAGGAGTGACATGCAAAGCTACGTGGCAATTAATTTGTTGTGGAGACAATGTGGCTTCATGTAAAATTTAAAAAAAAATTCAAGGGCCCAATTGCCATAGCTAAAAACTTGGTGCTTTTTGGCTCCAAATCACCAAAAAGAAATTTGCTAGTACGAGGAGTACCGGCATTTAGTTACGAGCTAGCCAACTGATTTTGAGAATTGCCAAATTAAATTCAAAAGTTTAAGAAAAAAACCAACCATTTAAGAGGAAAACAACAAAAAATTCTATATTTCTATAGGCTTAGCTGGGAGTATACTCTAGACAATTGGTTGGCCCAAGAGAATGTAGGATATTGGCCAATTAAGCTAAAAAATCTCCCCGGACTATGACTCCTAGCCTTCAAAGTTCTCACTAATTCAATTTTTCTTGTTTGCTTATGTTTTCTTAGTTTGCTTTGCTATTTCACCACAAAAGTACTCTATTGACGCTTTTATCTAGATCTTTCAGATTATTTATGAAAATTTTGACATTTGGGATTTTTTTATTTTAATTCTATATTATGTAAAATATTGGGAGATCTTTCAATGTTTTAGGAATGCATCCTAGCAAAATCATCAAAATGTTTCCCAATATACAAGCAAAACAAGGCATATCTCTTGATATTTTGCATACATTTCCAAAAAATAATAAGCATAGAAATTTTAATTTAGTGTTTCTCATTATTATGCTTTAGTTAAATATGGCATTTTTATATATATTTTCTAAGTAGATTTGGACAATGTAATGTCTAGTATTAACAATAACTAAAATGAAAAATGTATATCATGAGAAAACCAATACAAAACATTGGGATATGTGCAAAATACCCAAAGATCTCACTATTAGAAACTAGGACTCTAATCAACACTATTGTGGTGATTTGAACATAATGAACAAAGATGTGTTGATTTGAACATAATGAACAAGGATGTGTGTTGCTTAGGATGTTTTAATCAGGGCTATGTTTTGTACTAGTGTGTATGTATCTCACCATTAACCTCTGAACGGCTTGAAAGCCCTTTGCGGCCATATGTATGGATGTGTATACAGACCTATTTGAGCTGCTATGAGAGCTTTCCAAAAAAATTATGCACCCACTATCATACAACTCTTCAATATGTATGGTTGTAACACTTAATTTCCAACTGATTCAAACTTCTAAATATTAGTTGCGACCATATATGGTACCGTATCTCTAGAGCCTAAGGGCCCTTTAGGGGTTGAGATATCTCCCTATGTTCTTTGAAATTTAGTTTTGTGTTTCACTCCGCAAGTCAACTCCTTGGAAACTCTTCTTGCTATTTGTTGCATATTATATACTAGATTAATTTTTTGTTGCGGTTAAAAAGTAGGGTTGGAATAAGGTCACTCTCCTTTTACCCTTACTTTGTATGCACTTTCATGAACTTCCACCGTGACTAAGTTTAGCAAAAACTGTGAGGAGACAGGGTAGCTTGCTGTCGGTACAATACGGTAGAAGCACCCCAAAGTGACATTAGTAGTTTAGTGACATTTATAAATAAACTTAAAGCTAAGCGCTCTTGCACTCAAACAAGATATGCAGGTACCCAAACCAAACACGTAAGTTAACATAAGGGAACAAAAATTGTATAGGTGACCATTTATGATTGAATGTGACATGATCTTTTTGTTATCGCTTTTTTAGGGTATAGTGTACACAATAAATCGATGTTGGGAGTTACCTTCAACAATTCTGTAAATCCCAAAATTAATTTTGCTTCCCTCTGTATCCATTTCGTAACAAGCCCATGTCATTAGAGACCCTCCACATTACACATCTGAAGTAAGTGTCACTTTTGGGTGCTTCTAGTGCCCCGCCCGCATGGTCTGAGATTTTACCTCTAATACGGCAAAAATCCACGTTTGTACGGAATTTTTAATGGATTTTTCCTTGTTTGATTGTTCCTTCATGGATGCGCCATTTGGTTTCAGGGTTTGAGCGAAGTTGCCACTTTGCAGCATGAATTCTAAGGACGAGATCAGGTTGTAAAGAAATGCCATGGCCATGGCCGTGATGTTGGCGGTGTCGTCGTCGTCTTCCGCTGTGGTGTTTCCTGGATTTGGCGATGTCAGAATGCGCAAGTGGAAGTCGACGAGTTGCGTGTGTTTAGCAGCGTGGCGCAGAGAGACACAGGTGAACGTGGATGTCGAACGAGAGGAGAAGCCATTTCTGTACCGTCGCGCTTCTGCTGCAGAGAGATGGCCGAACAGCAACGACGAGTTGCAGCTGCGGGCTGTGCGGGAAGACCAGCAGCAAGTGGACGACGTGAATGGAGAACCTAGGGTTAGGGTTAGGGTTTCGGAAGATGAAGAAGGAGAGGAACTCTCGTCGCCGATATATCGGCTCATGCGGGAGGACAAAGCCAGGGGCAAGGCCAGGGAACGAGAGATGTTTCATCAGCCGCAGCAGCCGCAGATGAGGAGGTTGAAGAGGATGTCGAAGTTGGCACTCAAGCGAGCGCGGGATTGGAAAAGTCGAACAGAGAGGGCGGCAAATGCCATTTGTGAATTGGAGCTTGCAAGGCCGGTGGCTGATGTGCTGGAAACCTGGCCGGAGCAGCTGAATAACGAAGATCTGTCTGTAGTGCTGGGAATTGTAGGTCGAGAGAATTGGCGACGGGCCTTGGAGCTCTATGAATGCTTGAATCTTCGCAAATGGTATACGCCGAATCCTCGCATGCTTGCGACGATTCTGGGCATTCTCGGACGGTCCAATCAGGTGCACATTGCACGCGAGCTTTTCGTCAGGGCTGAACCTGAGCTGACAGGTGATCACATTCAGGTACAGGCTCTTCACAGCTTATCCTTTTTGTCATATATTGATCTAATTAACTTCCCTGGTTTGGACGTGTCTGTGGAGTCATCTCACTCGCTTCTTTCATTAAAAATTGTAAGTGGAGCTTTTCTCTATCGTGACGTCGTTAAAAGCATTGCAATGCTTTCAGCGTTAGCCGCTAAGGTATGTACACCCATAAGCGTCAAACTAAGGATTTTGGAGGAGGAAAATTAATTGATGAACTTTGAAAATAATATTGTCAAGTTAGGAAGAGGAAACCAAAAATATTGGCATCAATTTCAAAGTTCCAATTCCAAGCTTTTGTTCACAAAGATTTTTCAAAGTCCAAAATCACCAAAATTATATAGATGTGTGTAAGAGATGCTAAAAAAGATGCTTGTTGGTTCTGAAATAGTGAGATGAGGCACTCAAAATTATCATGTTAGTCACCCAAAACCACCACTTTGTTACCCATAACCATCACTCCCTCACCCTTAAGCATTTGATTTTGTATTTTTTAATCCCTGACATGGTAGGTGATGCCCATGGGACACTGGCGCTTATGGGTGTACATACCTTAATGTTATTTTGAACTATCCCGTTGAGAATGAAGTTTCTCGACTAGGTTTTCATCTAGTTTGTTAGCTTTAGAGCTTTCCATTTATGTTGTACTTGGAAATGCTGTCCATTGTAGCAACAATTATTTGAAGCGTTCATAACGTTTATTGAGGAGCTGTGTGTACACCCTTGGATTCAATGAACAGTGAGCCAAGAAAACGAATCCAGATTCTTTTTCTTGAGCTCATGTTTTGTTTAGAGAAGGCCCCTGTAGCTCACATTATAGTTCTGTATTCGTTTCATCCAGTCCTTGGTTGCCATATTTGCTCTTGGGATCGTCTTATTGGGATTGCATGCTTGGCAATGGCATGAGTTGCTTAAAAAGTGAGCCAGTTCTTCAAGCTTTCGGTGCTGCAGATCCTGGTTGTGCAACAGTGTAAAGGTTGTAAGCTGTATGCTACTTTTGAGTGTTATGTTTGATAGGGACTTAGGGTCTGGCTGAAGTGTCTTGCCTAATCTGTAATTCTGCTCTCTTTCTCAATGCACAGTTTCTTGTATGAAACGAGTAGGAAAGCTCATGAAACGATTTTGATGCAGGTATTTAATGGAATTCTAGGTGTTTATGCCAAGCAAGGCAGCTGGCAGGCGGTAGAGCAGATCCTTGAGCTCATGGAATCAAAGGGTTGTGAACCTGACATCATCACCTTCAATACAGTTATAAACGCCAGGTGCAAGGGTGCTGCTTTGCAGCCTGGAATGGCAATGGCCCTTTTGAAAGAGGTTACCAGAGCGAGTCTTAAACCAGACTTAATCACTTTCAACACTTTACTAGGTGGATGCATTGCAAGCAAGAACTTCGCGGAAGCCAAAGAAATTGTCAAGGAAATGATAAAGCGGGGTTACGAACCAGATGCTTACAGCAATTTTTTGCTAGGAAAGAAGAAGTCTCTTCTTCATGAGATTGGATGAAGGGGGGCTTCTAGTCGACTATTTGAATTTGACGCATATCGGTTGAGGTCTTTCACGAGGCGGAGCTCATCTGTACGGTGCATAATTTGCTCATTGACATCAAGCATCAGGTGCCACACCACTTGCCAATTTTTCCTTCGAAGTGAAGCATTGGCATAACACCAATATTAGTTTCTTTATATAGTACATATAGTTCAATGCTGGGCTTTTGGTTATAGTACTCCCATTACATCAATGCTTTATAGAATTATTTTTCTATTTCATCAAGCTTTCGAGAGAGCTATGGCAGGCTAACTATCATTCCTTCTGTACGTCACATGCTTGTATATAACCGTTTCTTTCTGGATATCATTTCAAATTCTTGCTCTTAAGAAAACTCATGTGAGCTCACAAACACATGGCAGGCTGAAGCTGACGCAGCAACAACAGAGAAAAGAGTGAGGAAACTGTCAACTGCTTCGGAGTGGGTTGCGCAAGGACTCCTGCTGCTTCTCTGTATTTACTCAGTATTGCACAGGCCTTGGAGAAATTTGGATTCTTTGGGCTAAATTCTGCAAGCTGATTTTTAAAACTCTGAGATTAATTTAATCATATCCCCTAATGACGACGGAGGGTGCATTCCTTTGGTGGCACGGGAAACCGGTAGCAGTCCCTGCAATAGTTATAACCCATATACTTTTGGTTTGTCTCATCCATGTCTGGAAGAAGGTCCGCTGATAAGGAGGGGAAGTAGGGGTTGTTCCACCAGTGGCCTGCACACAAGGAATTGGCAAAACCCACGATTATGTGTAAGGTAGTGTGCTCATAAACCATCCATCTAAGGGCTCATCCACCTTTTTCAAGGAGGATTTTCAGTTCATTTTTCAGACAGAGAAATATATGCGGAATGTAACACAAGTCGTTTCATATTTTTGGAGCTTCTTTGAATTACTTATGAAGTTTCAAAGTGCATGTGTCATAGGTCCCTATTTATGACCTAGACCTTCCAAGAACTACTCACTTGCAAGTTGTGAAGAGATTTGGAAAAGCAAGGAGAATGATTGGCTCTTGCAATTAAAAATTCCTTTTATTCTGTGCATTCAATGATTGTAAGAGGCCAATTTAAGAACCATCCACTGTACCAATTCACTATGGGCTATCTAACTGGTTCAATCAAAATGTGTTAGTGGTTTATGAGCACACTACCTTATATGCTTCAAAAAGATCACAAAACACATGTTATCTAAGTATCAGACAGTTTGAAATTTGCTACTATTATAGGTTCCAGAGCCTTTTAAGATCATAGCAAAGATACTGTTGCTCATTTGGAAATAAAGAATCTTTTGTCTTATAGTGTCAACTAACAAAGATAACCTCCATTTTACCATACAATTATGTTGGAACAATAATCATCTTAAAGGTAGCATTCAAAGCAAAAAAAACAAAAAAAGAGTGTTGCAAGCATAACAAATTAGAAAATTCTGTATCTCTAGATTTCAGCAAAAGGATTTGACCAAATGGTCTAACTGCAAATTGCTACTTCTAAATAAACAACTACAACCTCTTTTTTTCATACTTCATACCCATGTGTAGAAAAGTACTGGCAATTAGTGTGCTATTAGTTGGTTAAGTTCAAAAAATTTGGATTGATACTAGTGAAAGCTTGTGAAAAACTAGTTGGAAGTGGGAAATGATGAATATTAATCCCTAAAGGACCAGACCCACTTTTTTAGAAACATAGCAATTTTGAGCAGGTACTTGTGATTGGAGCTTTTCAGATTTTAGGCTGAAATTTTAATAGAATGTGGGGACAAGGTATATCTTTCATATGCACTAAATTTCATGACATTTGGAGTTATGAGTAAAAAGTTATGGCCTAATATGTTATTTTTACGTTTGTCAGGCAGCCTTGGCAGATTTTTAAAATTGCTTTTTTCAAAAACAAAAATTTTAAATTGGTTTAGGAGATTTATGTGAATGCAGGAAGCTTTGAACCATTCCGTTTTGATCTACGAGATGAAAGTTATGAGGAGTTTTTGTTTGCGGGCAGTTATGGATTCTCTACTCCAAAATAAATTTTGAAGTCCTTTGTTTTACTCAATTTTCAACATTTTGGAAAAAAAAACAAAACCAAAGGATGGAGATTTTTTATTACAACATTATGACCATTGGGATTGGCATTTTTCATTTCCATATTTAAATTCTTAACATTTTAGCATTTTGAATCATTCTCTACTTCTTTTTACTTACTAATTTTTTTCCATATGTTATACAATTCCAAATGATTTGAATCTTCTTTGACATGTACTTTACTTAAGTGGTATAAGGAATTAGAGAAGCACCACCCACATGGCCTTTTTTCCGTAGGAATTTCACCTTCCGAAGTGCTGCCTAGTTATTCACAATTCGTTTTGAAATATTCAAACCATTCTAACTTCCAATCCACGTGACAAAAAACTTTGAATTTTTTTTGCATCTTCTAAAATTATTCTTCTACAAGATTCTATAGTCACAATTGCATAAAAATGTTTTTATTTTGAAATTTAGTTGATGCTCTAAAAATTGCAGTTTTGGAGAGTTTTTGGTGAAAACTTGCTTGGACCTTTAGGGGTTAACAAGTGAAGCTCAGAAGTCTCCTTGAACGCTATTTAAGGAAAGTGCTAGATGGCCAAAAATAAATGTTTGGATCAGCCACACTGTATTTTTACTTAAAAACCCTTAATTCACCTACGTAATCAATTATTTTCAGCTAAATGCACCACTTCATCCAGTACTGTATAGAAAATGGAGCTCATCAGGCAAATTGTTTCTGACTCATTTATAACCTAATCATAGTAATTGGTTCAAACCTTGCACTACATTGCCCAAATACCAACCAAATGAATCGAAACTAAGCAAAACAAATAAATGTTCAACACTTATAAGGAAACGGAGTTTAAAAATGAACAAAATTTCCCAATTCTTTTTATAAGAACGTTAGATTTACCTTACTAGCAAATGCTAATTTTGTGGATGAACATGCTCACAAGGAATCCATCTTTTCTTTATTAATATGCATTTTAGATTGCATGTTGCTTAATCAACAAAACTTCTAAAAAAAGGGAAATTTACAAATAAGGGTACAAAACCACAAAACAACTACAAAAAAAGAGAGCATAACTCAAAGGTTTTTACAAAAATGGACACAATCACATATAGTGGTGACAATGAGGAGGTTGGTAGGCCTAATAAGTTTCTTTTTTTGGAGTCATGAAGAAAATTAAGTAGTCAATCATGATGTGAAAAGTGCAAAGACAAGTGACACAATGATGAACTTGGAATAGTTGGCTATCAACAAGTGTTAATTATAGTAAATAATGGATTTAGGTTGCATGACCCTAGAAAGCCACCTCATAACTCATTGCTTGGCCACGTGGAGGTGCATGCAACTTTTTAAACATTAAAATTTTACATGGTTTACAACCAATGCAACTAATTTGTTTTTCAGCAACTTTATTGTTGTTTTCAAGCCCTTCAAAAAGTGTTCATTGCAATAATTCTTGATGAAAAATTTATACTATCAATGAGTATTTATATAGAGTAAAATGTCAAGAAATTAGCGTGAGGTAACTTAATTGCACTGGTACACCAAATAGTGCATTTGGGTTGCCTTATACTAATAATTTCTCAACATTTCACACTATTTAAATATTTAAAAAGACTAAAATAACTTTTGTTAATAATTCTATAATAACAATAGAGGAAGCAAGCAAAGGTTGGGCACAACAATAAGCGCCAAAGCTAGGGAGCAAGAAAGTTGGAACTTTTCACAACAAGAATTACTTTAGCATAAAGAGAGTTGCATACCCCTCCAAGCGGTCAAGGGTGAGTATGAGGTAACTTGCTAAGGCACTAGAAGGAAATGGGGGTATCCACAACTGCGCAAACATGACTTCTAACAGTTGTGCCTAGTCGCGCCCCAGTCATTTTTGGTTAAAAATGACTAAGGCGCAACTGCTAGAAGTTGTGTTCATGGAGTGGAAGTCACGTTTGCGCAGTTGTGGATACCCCTATTTCCTTCTAGTGAGGTAAGGCAACCTAATTGCTCAGGTGCACTATTTAGTGTAGTTGTTGTCAAAATACATTGGCAATATTATTGGTGTGCCCCTATTTGTAATTAGTTTTTGAACCATGACCTTATTAGTCATTGTTTTTTGAACCATGACCCTATTTTTAATTAATTTTTGAACCATGCACCTATTTGTAATTGTGTGCCCTTATTTATAAACTCCTCTTAACCCCTAAACGCCCAATCAACCATTATTTGGTCGTTTCCCTTTTTTGCAGGCTGCCTAAAATGAAAATTTTATATATATATATATATATATATATATATAAATAAGAATGCAAGTCTTCTTTCCAACCCAATTTGAATTATGTCAATCGAAGTTAAACTCCACAAAGGAGAATTTTTCAAAGACAAACATTTCAATATTTGCCAATGTTACAAAATTTACTATTTTGGGAAACTAATGATGTTCTCTCCTTCAAAAAGATTGCATTTTTGAAATTTTGAATAAAATATTTATTTTCAACCAATCATACCAAATTTTAAAATCTATGAATAAAATTTGTAATTTTGATGGATATTGAGTAGTAAATGCTTCTAAATGCATTAAATAAGAATCCAAAACCTATTTTGAATATTTAATTGTCTAAAATCACAATTCTTGTTTTCTCTTTTAAAACAACCTTTGTTAACGTTACAAAATTATCATTTTATAACGCATCTATGTTTTGCCTTTACTCCTTGGGCGTTTAGGGGTTAAATAAGCATGGATGTCAGATGGTAGGTACTAAATTTGCTGCAGATGAATTGGCAGGTCAGGTCGCTGTTCCCTTAGAGGACAGTACCTACTAATCCGGGAATAAAGCATCCACGGAGCCGTGGCTGCATAGCCTCGCAGCAGAAGGCGGAAGCACGACCGGCGCCCGAGAGTGTGCAAATCGCATGCATCCCACCTGCACCAGACCTGCGAGAGCATGCATGCATGCCCACTAGCACCATGCATACATCGCCACTGTCACAACGATGCGCAATTCCGTTCATTACTTTGTCCTTCCACCTCCGCCCTTGAACGATTCCTCAATCTCGACCCAATTTTGAAGCTCCCCCGCATGCAGTGAGCTAAGCTATGGCGTTGGCTCCATCGGCGTTGAGGAGTGGCGCCTGTTTCTGACGAGAATCTCCGCTTGTGTGCGCCGCGTCGAATTATCCCTCCTCCTGGACATAGATCACAGGGTCGCTATTGCTATTTTAGGGTTTCGGTACAATGAAATCTCTACCTACCTGGGATCACTACTTTTTCTCCGTGACGTGTTTCAAACGTACGGCAAGCATGTTACAATAGTATCGCCATCGTGCTGGATATGTTTTTAGAGAAAATTGAGGTTTGAGTTGTACAATGTCAAATTAGGGTTTTTTCTTGCTTCTTCGGTGGTGCGAGAGAGTAGCAGAATGGCCGCGACAAACCTTCGTTTTCTTGTACGTCTGGTGTCGGTGGTGTTTGTTCTTGTGTTTCTGCGCCAATCGGGGAAGCCGGGAGAACGGGAGGTCGAAGGACGTAACGTGGACAGAGATGGTGTGTTTCGGCGTTTACTCGGTGTGGAAGGGGAGGAGGAGAACCTTGGTATTCCTTCGAGAGAATGGAAACGAACGGCGGGGAGCAGGCGAGTGGCGGAAGGGGAAGGAGTGGATGGTCCGATCCACAGCGATCCTGTGGATGTATCAACGCTGCTCTCCAATAAAACCAAGCAAACGAGTGAGGACACTTTCACGGCATGTGAGAATGTGAAATCTCATGTTGGATATCCAGATGCCTGCTCGTATGTGCGAGCGAATCCCGAGTGCCGGTCGGGGACGATGATCGAGTACGCCGAACTGTTCTACTGCACTTTTGTCAAGTCTCCCACAATCGGCTACGTGGTGTTCATTCTGTGGCTGATGGCGCTCTTTTATATGCTCGGGAACACGGCGGCGGACTTCTTCTGTCCCTCGCTGGAGAAGCTGTCGAAGCTGCTCCATCTTCCTCCCACTGTGGCTGGGGTTTCGCTTCTACCGCTGGGGAATGGCGCTCCTGACGTCTTCGCCAGCATCGCTGCTTTCACTGGATCCAGTAATGGCCAGGTTGGTGCTGCCATCTCTTCGTTCTTTGGCGTGCTTTTTGTATGAAATTATACTTGATTAGGTCTGTCACACTTTCTTTCTTACGACTGAGACAATGTTTTGCTGAACTTGATGGAAACCAGCCCCCTCCTTAACCCTTAAACGTCGGGCTCATCCCCGTGGCCAGCCCGCTACAGTGACTCCTACAGTGTCTTTCAAGGATTCCAGAACTATGATTGGTGGATTCCAGAACTATGATTGGTGTAACAAGTGCCCAGCTAGCTGCAAAAGTGAACAGTCTTGGTTGACCTCACAAAAATTGTAGGAAGGGCAGCATGGATCTTCTCACAATTTGGATTGTCTAAAAGATGAAGTTATTTTTTGCCTTTCATGATGGAGCATGTGTTTATGATCACTTCTGGGAAAAAATCAGATGAAAATCTGCTTTCTTCTACCATACAGAATGTTTTTTGAGTAACGCCCTTTTGGACTTTTAGGGGTTAAATGAGTGCAAGAGGGGATTTTATTATTATACTTTTTCGATATGCTGTTGTGTTTCGGCATGGAGTCTATTGCACTATAAGGTAGCAGCACCCATAACCGTCAAAATAAGGGTTTTGAACATGATGATTATTAATAAACATCTAGTAAATTATAGGATCTCTTTAACAAGAGAAAAATGATGAGTTTCCACTTTCAAATGTATTATTTGGATATTGTGAGAGTAAGTTGTGATTTCTTAAAGAGCCGACTGCAATTGCACCTAATACCAACACGAAGGTTTCATGTTCACACGTTGTACATCCTTGTAATGACATCTATTCACTTCCACAGAATTTCCAAAATTTTAGAGTCGATGGTTATGAGTACAGTGATGGTTATGGATGTTGCTACCTTATAACATGCTTGAATAACTGCCTGAATACTTTTGGAAGGAATAAACGAAATAGTAAGCCTAGAAAAGGATCATTTTTGGCACAAATCTTGACGTTGTGTTATGTTTGTGAAGGTGAATGCTACAAACGGCAATTTGCACATTTTTTGTGGTATTGTTCTCTTCTTTTGTATCAATGTGAGTGGTAATATGTTTTTTCTGGATTCTGTTCATGTTCCAGGTTGGATTGAATAGCGTTCTCGGGGGTGCGATGTTTGTGACATCCGTCGTGGCAGGCTCTGTTGCTTTGATAGTCTCGGGAGTGCATGGTGGCGGGACGGTTACCTTGGACCGCAACTGCTTCCTCAGAGACGTGGGATTCTTCATGGTTACTTTGGTGTCCCTCCTCCTGATCATAATCGTGGGGAAGATACATCTCTGGGGGGCGATTATGTTTATATCCATTTACCTAGTGTATGGATTTATGGTAGCAGCGGGTGAATGTATTAAAACTCATGATCTCAAGAAACGGCAGGCATCTTACGCCCTAGAGCCTCTGCTCTTAAGTAAGTCATCTTAAATGCTGTTTCACCAAGTTCTGCTTTATTCTTTCATTCATTTCTTTTTTCAACAGAGCAATGTTGCAAGAGAGAGAGCTCTCCCCCACTCCATGAAAGGAAATACATAGATAGTTTAACGTCATGCAGGTAAGGAGAGCATCAGAATTTTTCCGCTTTGCGTGTTTCAAAGAAGATTTTCCCTCAATTCTTTATTTTATGTACCAATCACGATTGGGATGACACTTTTGAGGACTGTGGTTGTGAGTACCTTTTTAAGATTTTTTTCTATATGGCTTTCAGGTCCTTCCCCAGCTGAAGAGGATGGCTCAGGCTCTTTTAATGAAGAAACCAGGATGGAGAACAACCTTCCTCAGTGGATGTGGACTTCCAACGTGGCTATCTACTCGCACAAAGGCTTGTCCACATTGGAGGGATCTTCGCGCCCATTGTGGGGATGGAGTGAGCAAGAAGAAGCTGAATTGCAGGTGCAGTTCCAACTCTGCTTTGGTTTTTTAATCTTGATTTTTGCTCTTTAACCCTCCAGCCAACCAGCCACTACACCGCCTAAGTTGTGTAAGCTAGCAAAGTGATACAACTTGGTTCTACGTGGTGTGATGCAAGTAAGGTAGGAGCACCCATAACCGTCAAATTAAGGGTTTTGAACATGATGATTACTAATAAACATCTAGCAAATTATAGGATCCTATTAGCAATAGAAAATAATGAGTTTACACTTTCGAATGTATTATTTGGATACTGTGAGAATAAGTTGTGACTTTTTAAAGAGCCGACTGCAATTGCACCTAATACCAACACTAAGGTTTCATGTTCACATGTTGTACATCCTTGTAATTACATCTATTCACTTCTACAGATTTTCCAAGATTTTAGAGGTGATGGTTATGGGTACAGTGATGGTTATGGCTGTTGCTACCTTGGGTCGTTGCGGAAGTAGTAGAGCACGTGTGTTTTCTTATCATCAAAGTTTGCATGATTGGTGTTTTGGTTTCAGGCACAGAAGTCACTCCGTAGGCTTTGCTGGCAGCTTCTATGGATGCCTCTGGACCTGCCCAGGCGCCTGACGATCCCTGTAGTAGACGACTCACGTTGGTCGCGTCCATTCGCAGTTGGGAGCGCAATGCTGGCGCCCACGCTGTTGGCCGCAGTCTGGGACGGCAACGACGGTTATCCCTTGGGAAGCAGTGCCACAGTGTACATCTTCGGCTTGACTGTCGGTGCACTTGTGGGGATTCTCGCTCATTTCACCACAAAACCTGAGCATCCGCCTCGGCGCTTCCTGTTCCCGTGGGCGTTTGGAGGGTTCGTCATGAGCATTGTGTGGTTTTACATCATCGCCAACGAGCTGGTGGCAGCTTTAGTGACGCTGGGCATCATCCTGGAGATGGACGCCGCCATTCTGGGGTTGACGGTGCTTGCGTGGGGAAACTCCATGGGAGATCTCATGTCCAATATTGCTCTCTCCTTCAGTGGCAACGAAGGCGTGCAGATTGCCATGTCTGGCTGCTATGCAGGTCCCATGTTCAACACCCTGGTTGGTTTGGGCCTTTCTTTCCTTTTCACCAGTTGGAAATCCTATCCTTCCGCTTTCGTTATCCCTACCGATTACAGCTTGTTCTACACTATTGGGTTCTTATATGCTGGTTTGTTATGGGCCATGCTTACCTTGCCTACACAGGCCATGACTCCCAGCAAGACCTTCGGTATTGGCCTTCTGGTTCTGTATGGCTCCTTCCTTTGCTTACGTCTCGCGAGTGTGACTGGACTCGTTTCCTTTCCTGGTCTTGGCAATGACTTGCTCCTCAGGTAATGAAGCCCCCTGAACTCTATTTCTACTATTACTACGCATGTAGTATGCTACAGCGCTATTTGGAAGTTGGCCAGCAGTGAAGATTCAACTTGGAGGATCGCCCTTATGAGAAAGAGGTGGCTCCTGTGTAAATTTTAGGGATCTGACATGTGTGGACAGATCTGTTTAAATGTATTTTGACTTAGTTGTGAATCTGCCCAACACCCGTTTTAGGAAAGGGTAGTCCAAAATTCTCAGAAGCCTTACTAAGTCTTGCTCATGCAGAATTTGCTTTGCTTGTGCTGTCTACGGTACGTGTAAAGTGTAGAATTTGTGTAACTGTAAACAGATGCTTCAAGAAATTTCGTATAAAACATCTTTCCAAAATAGTGATTTTAAAAGTGTTAAGCCTTGCCACCTGTAATTAATGCTCAATATTCTGTACATGATAATTATGAGAGAGTAGGAAATCTTATTTTTTGCTTTTGATGATATGCCAATGAAACGTTGAATTCTCATAATTCTGCATAAAATAGGTACACTTACTATGAATACTAAGTTTCGTAGTAAAGGGCTTGGAACTAACTCCCCAGGGGAGAGCTACCAATAAACGAGCCTCACCAGACACGCCTAAAGTGGGTCCTAAAGGGGCATTGTCATTGCAAAAGTGCTAAGGTTGGGTACACTTGACTGACAAGGCAACGATGATGATGTTGTTGGGGGCAGAACTACCCAATCAGAAGGGTGCATTATGAAGGACACTGTCACCACGGGACTGGTCCAACGACCATACTTCCATCCACCACAGTCCTTATAGGCCGCCGCCTTTTATTCCTTCCTTGTATCTCTTTGTTCCATTCCGGGGAATCTTTCTCTTGGCAACTTTTTTTTTCCAAAATATTATAATTTCTTTACTCTAGTCACCTCAACCCTAAGTAGAAATTAGGTGAAAAAAATGGATGAAATCACCAAATCCCTTCGAAAGAAACACGCACAAAATTTTGGATTTGAACTTATTGATACTATGGATGAAAACGCACATATAAGTGATAATATTATTAATTTATTCCTTATCCTTCATGCAGTCTTGGTTGCATGTGGCCCAATTAGAGTAATTAAAAATAAATAAAAGAATAAATCACACCTACCACACAATAAAAACAAAGGCAAAATTTGCATTTGAATAATGAATTGAATATTTCATAAGAAAATAGACCCCCAGTTTTGTTCATACTGTGCTTCAATTTCTCCTTTTTGGGTTTGTTATCTACAAATAAAATATAAGCTAATCTTGGCCAAAATAAAGCAAATAGGTTTGAGAGGCTATGTCTCTAGTACCCAACAAATATATTCTTCCATCAAAATGGAGCTTAAAAATTCGTTATGGAGAAAACTAGAGTGCTTGCATGAAAATGTCATGTTTTCTCCTTTTGTATAGTGTTATCCATGATTGAAGTATGACATGGTGCTTGCATAATATGGACTCAATTCTCTTCAAAAATAAAATATATAGACTCCATTTTCACAAGGTAGTCGATTTATCACAAACCTTACAATATCCACGTTACATGCACAACAAACCTAAATGTACTATTCAAGAAAACTAAAATAGTTTGTTATGAAAATGGAGCTTAAAATTTTGGTTTTGACGGAAATGGAGTCCATGTGTTAAGAGTATTGCCATTATACCTTACTCATTGGCAACAATTTGGAAAATAGGAAAATAATCCATATTTGCAAATGCAAAACTCCACCATTCACTCTAAATTAGGATATGATCCTAGAACATACACATCAATTAAAACAATTGATTGAGAGACAAGATTGCCTCAAGTCAAACGATGGTGAAGCCATTTATTTACATATCTTCATGATGGGTCTCAAAACACATGAATATGTTATGGCTTAGTTTCCTTAACCCTCTAAGGTATGTGCATCCATTTTTTGGATGCTCCTTGGTCAACCTTGATTGTAATTTTCAAAACATGAATTTTTGGTATATGGTTCAAACTAAGAAGATGAAACTTGACAAGTTTTTTTTCTATTCCACTTAATTTTTTTTTAAATGTCAAAATATGCAAAAGTTATTGTCATTAAAAGCTTCAAGTGTTAGAATCTAAATAACACAATATGGTGTATTTTTCATTCATATTTTCTACTCTTTAAATGCATTTTAAATTTGAATTACAAAACTATGTTTCTCATTCTACCATTCATTTATGGTAGAAATTACATATCATATTTCCACATTTAGCTACAAAAAATCACAATAATTCAAAATTTCCATCAAATTTATCAATTTTTTTAAAAATAAAGAGAAAATGAATGCATTTTCTAGCAAAAAATATCAAAATTTTATAAATGAACTAAATATAAGAATAAACTTAGTTTGATAGTCAAATTGGAATTTAAATTCTTTGTTGTAGCTGTTTTGGATGTAAAATATAAAATAACCAATTGAAAAAAAAATCACACTAATATTTAATGCTCCTTGTGACTCTTGAAAATGATTCAAGTATTTTGGATTGTTTTTGCTATTTTAACTTATTTATGTTCATTTTTTGAAATAAAAATGATAACAATTACAATTTTTCATGAAACTAACCAAAATTTCTTGCAATGATATATCATGCATGGTTTCAAACAATAAAAATATAAAATTGTTGTTCGAACACACTTTTAAAGGAAAAATTTAGCTTAGACATGAAGTTTGACCATTTCAAAATGGATCAAGTCCTTTAGGGGTTAACCCCTCAATGCCCCGGGTATCACAAAGCACACAAGAAATGCACTCAAATTTCTGTTGTTGGGGCATTGAGGGGTTAAAGGGGTAGCATTCACTATCCACATAATGAATTGCAATTCTAGAACAACATTAACCCTTTAGGACCACACGACCATATTTTGGTCACTGGGAGTGGTTTTTGGCCTATAGGTTGAAATCGCTCAATAATTTGGAGTTTGGTCTTGAAGTACGCTTGTGATCACAAAAAATTTGCATCCATCTAAAAAAATAACAATACAATTAGGTATGTGAGTTGACAAATTATGATGTTTATACAGCATGGCTTCAAAATACATATCCATTTTTTGTCAAAAATGGATCAAAGCAACAACACCATACATCAAACATCCAAGAAGAATGTCAAAGTTCAATTGCACAATTCTAAAAAATTTCAAATTTTTTAAGAAATATGCTTGTATTGTTTTCCTACACGGTAGTAGTATACTTGTAGTATTTGAAGATCTACTAAAATGGTGTTGTCATTTTGGCTTTAGAATATGTCATCCTACATTTAAGGCCAATTCTTGATTGCTTTCACCAATTGGATTTTCCATTACAAATATCAAATTTCTTGTAGAATTGTTTTAGGGTAGCAAAGAAAATGAGATTTTTTACCCTTTTTTTATCCACTTAGCTACACCTTGTGATTGCTATTTTTGTCTATTTTGTGTGAAACTAGTCTTGTTGGAAAGGTGGGAAACCCTACTTTCTAGAAATGTAAGGCTCCTTTCAATTAAAGCCTGCATGAAAGGTTAACATTCAAAAATAAACAAGAATGAAACACGAGAGATTTTCCGCACACGGCTCGCTCAATCATTATAATGTTTCACCTCCAACGGTAAATCTAGCTAAAATTTTGGTGCTTTACAGTGAACAAGGTGTACTTCTCATTTAAACTGTTGAATTACTGAAAATGGATCCATATTTGAGTTAATTGCACATCTAAGCTTACAACCCCTGTTTCTAGTGGATTTTGTGAAAATGGGTGTGGTCCTTAAAGGGTTAATCATTAGAAAAAATATTGGGCCTCCATAAGGCATTTATAAATGAATCCAGCCCTCCATATGTTTTGTTCCCAATGTGGGGAACCAGCCCCTATGGAAGGCCAAAAAAATTAATTAAAGAAATCCAAAAAATCAAAAAGAAAAAAAAGTCTTAGAAAAAAATAAGAAACTTTTTTTATTTTTTTAATATAAAAAATAAAAAATAAAAAGTAAAAAGGGGTTTTTTCTGGTACATCCCATCTTATCTGGGCACTTATCCGCTCTTTCAAAAGTTCTGAAACCCTAATTTTTCTAGTATCAGACAAGCACTAATTTCGTAGCTTGTTAATTCTGTGGCTCATAACAAAAAATCCAGTCAAAGAAAGTGTTAACTTTTATTGAGGAATTTACTAGTATAGTGTCGAGTAGACTCTGGAACCAGCTTATGCATCTTAAGAGATATGCAGTCCATGGAAATCATAGCAAATACCTAGTCTAGTAGAATCAGGTAGCATTCATTTTGTTTTTAGAGGAGTAGAAAATTCCTCAACCCGTGTATAGGGCTTCAAGCACAAAAATGTTTTTTTTTTTAAAAGATACCAAACTGGCCATGCCTTGAAGCCAAGTGTTAAGTTAACTCTAGCTGGTAAAAAAACATTCAAGCATATTACCAGTACAATACACTTTGAGTTTCATAAAAAGTTTTTGAGAAAACTAGACCCATGCGATTCCAAGGAACAGAGAAAATTTCCAAAGTAGAAACTTTGGAATACAAGAAGTATAAGAGGTAGTTGAGAAGAGTTTGGAGTATGTGCGAAAGCTCCGCAAGGTCCAGGGCCTCACCTGTGCCCATCCCAAGAACACTAACAAGTCAATGTTATGTTAGAGGGGATGCAACAGCAGCCCTAGGACGCATGTTATAGCTATCACACGGAAATCATGCAGCATAAACTATTCTACTCAACTGAAACCTCAGCAAAAAAATGGAACCTGTGTAGAAGTTGCCTGTGAGGCAGCCATGTTGGGAGAAATACGATCCAAACTCCCAGTACGTAGCGTCCAGTCTACTGATCAGTGTCCAGTAGCAGCACGAATGGCAGCATGAAGGCAGTGCAGAGCTCAGTAGTGTATGTAGCGCTCAAGCAAAAACATGTGTGTGCAGAGATTACGCTAGAGCATATGTGTGCATCAGAGTTTCTAGCTCACGTAAGGTGCAGCAGTTGTAACCAGACCTTGAGTCACGGTGGAGAGAGACGAGCGGTAGTCCCGCACTTTTTTTGAAAAAAGTCGAGTTAGTATCTGACAATCAGATTAGTGGATACTAATCACTGTATGAGTATCCAATAGCCGGCACAAGGCAGCAGCCACGTAAGCATTGGACCCTAAAAAGTACTTTTTTTAAAAGGGAGAGAAACCTTGTTAAGGTCCTTTCCATTATCTGTAGATGTACTAGATCCATAAGGGAATATCAGCGGTATTTTTGTAAACCTGTACTCTCGTGTTCACTTGTGTACATTGCACGCAATATATGGCTCATAACTCAATAGTAGCATTGATAAGTATATTTTATCATAGTATTATAAAGCTTTTAGCTTAGATAACACATAGAGAAAGATTTCTACTATTATATATTAATAACGTCAAGGCGTGTATAGTATGGCTAAAATGATAATAACTACCAAGTAGGGCAAAGTATTATTAACTTCTAGCATAACATCTATGTTCACATAAAGAGATATATATCTATTACATGTGCCTATATGTGTACTTGTTCTAGGAGTCAAGGATAGTTATATAGCTTTGAGAGACTAATTTTTATGAAGCAAGCTATGGTGCTCTAAAAAAGTCTTGCATCTTTTATTAGAAAAAGAGCCAGAATATGAAGTGGTGTCCATTGCTATTCTTGTATCTTACTCTCTATAAGACAAGTATTTGTAGCCAATACTTGTAGAGAAATCTTGAAAAAAACAAAAAATTAAAACAATCAAAAAAGCTAACGTGGCACCAATAGTGCCACGTCAGCTTGCGCATGATTTTATTGGGAATTAGGTTCCCATGGCTAGGAACCCCCCAAACTTAGGGCCTTATTGGGACCCCATATTTTTCTTAATGAGTTCATTGTACTTGTTGTGAACAATAATATAAATTGTTAACACTAATTGTGATGTACTTTGCACATGTATTTTTGTTGCAGGATCCAAGGAAAACTGCATTTAGTGTTTTGTCAGGTAATCAAAATTGCTAAATAGCTAGCTAGAGCTTGAAATTACCAAATGAAAATTGGTCAAATCTCTCAAAAAAGATAAGGATTAATTATAGCATAAATATATAAAATATTTGGTGCATACCAGTGGTTATATTTTTGGCTAAATTTCACAAAAGAAATTAGCTCAACTTTGATCGTGCTAAAATTGTATTGTAAAAATAAATAAATATAACAAAAAAATGCCAAAATCTCAAGATGTTAAACTGCTTGTGAGATGAGGTGTGATTTGAGGTGTGACATAGTAGTTAATGAGGTGTTAGATTCAGACAACCCAAGTAGCCATGAATCACATCTGATCCCCCCCCATTTTGCATTCAAGCTAAAAGTTGGATGCCACTTTGCCCTTGGTAGGATCAAAAGGGTAAAATGTGGGTACCCATTTTGGTAATTCTTGATAGCAATTGCAATTGTCAACTTCATCATAATTGCAACCTTATTGGACCTTGTTGCTTAATGAGTATCTATCCTATTTGCTCTGCAATAGCAAGGGAATTACAAATTTGGCATCATATCATTTGTATACACAAACATTGGAGATGTGAGATGAAATCAACCCTTGGAGAACTACTAGTGTTAGAAGCTATCATTTGCATGAGAAATTTACTCTTGCTTCTATTTTTGTTGTATTGCCATTGTAGAGCTATATATTTTCAATTTCCATAGTTAGTTTACACTTTGCAAATCTCCAAGTTCAACATGGTAACTAACAAAATAAAAAACTACGAAAGATTGACTTTAGACATCAACAATTCACATAGTTGGAAAATATATTTAAAAAAACTTGAAAGTTGCCATTTATATTTCAATAAGATACAAGACATGTAGCTGAAAGTTTCTAGCCAAGGAAAATTTTGTAGACAAAATACTAAACAAAAAAGACAAACTATTGCAACTTGCCCTCTATAAAATACAAGGTAGGTAGCAATTTTTTTGACCTACAATCCACAATCTTAGCAAGGGAAGATAAAAGAGAAAAGCAAATTTAAAAGGGTTGGTGCATACTCGTGAAGAATTGGCTAAAAATGGAAAATATTGAATTTTAGTTGATGTAATGAAAAGCTGATATGGGTAAGAACATTATATTTAATAGTGCTTTTAGGTTGCTTCAACAATTAGGTTGTCTTAATTTGGAAAGTTACCTCCACCGTTTTGATAGAATAGGTGGCAAGTCCAAATCTAGCTGGTTGAATTGAGGAAAAAAAATTTTCAATTTATGAACATCAGCTGCAAAATTGGTTAAAAATCTTAATTTTTTTATTTACCATATAAATTAGAGAAAATAACCAGAATAGTCCATGCTTGATAAACTGGTTCAATACAAGAGTTGAAGGATATCAACCAATCAAACTCAAATATTTCCTTGATAGTGGTTACCTCATGCCTCATTGCTTGACCACTTGGAGACTAGGATTTCGTGAACATGATTTTTGACATGGAGAATGCTGGTTTGTTCTTCAACAATATTATTTTTTGAAAGAAAGTCTTTTTTTTTATTAAAATTTGTTTATTGCAATAAATGTTGATAAAAATTATTGTAATATCAATAAACAGTGTAAAATGTCAAGAAATAAGTGTGAGGCAACCGAAATGCAGTGTTTAGTGTAGAAGATAACCATGGTTAATTAGATGAACATGAAAAGTACAAACGTGGGTGGATGGCACTAGTGTAGTTATTGTCACATTGTTGAGCTTCTTAACCCCTAAATCCATGAGTGTCTCCTTGGGGGACAAATGAGATCTTGGGCAGGTATCTACAACCTCAATTTTTGTCTTGATTTTTTGAAATTTTTTTGGAAGATAGGAAAATATATTAGTTTTTGGATAATATTACTTTTATTCCAATTTATACCCAAATGCAAAAGTTATGCCTAGATAAGCACAAATCTATGGAGATTGGGTAGCAAAAAATATTTACAAAAACTTAAATTTAAAAAAAATAATCTTCTCATAGGTTATAGTTTTGTCTACATTTGAAGCTTTGATTCATTCCATTTGGATTAGTTATGAGAAAATTATGGACAATCTTGTTTTGTGGGCAATTTAAGCATCTTCTTGAAAAAATAATTTATAAACTTCTTTTTTGAATGTAAGTTTAACATTTTTTCAAAAAAAAGTGTTGAAGAGGGTGAATTTTTCTTTCTAGAACAATCCCACTAGTGGGATTATTGCATTTCAATTCCATTGCAGGGTTATTAACAATTTAAGTTTTTGTTCAATCGCTTATCTTCTTCCACCTAATGTTTTTTTTAAGAATGAAATTTAAGTATTTTTATTTTTTATTTTTTTCTAGAGATTCAAACTCGATTTTCCACCATAAAAAAATAAATCTCAAAGTTAACTCCGTGGTGCAAAAATTTGATGTTAAAAAAGTTCAAAGTCAAATAATCTAGTCATGCAAGGTGCAAAAATGTTTAATTTTTACACTTTAAATGCAAATATCTTGCAATCTAGGTGGTCAAAGTTTTGGTATTTTTTTTCCCACATTCTTCTACTATTTTGGTACAAGATCCTGTGGCTAGATATGAAAAAAGACCAAATTTCAAACTTTTTTACTCTTTGCAATAGAAATGACAATTTTAAGTGTCTTTTGACAAAATAAATGCCCCAGGACTTCAGGGGTTGATTTTTCGATTCAGAACACTATTTCTACAATACTCCTCAATACACTTTGGAATTAAATGGTTGATTAGTAACTGCATTAGTAAATCTCCGGAAATAATCATTGGATCCTTGCCATTTGTGAGAAGCCATGGGCCGGCAAAGGTGCAGATACAAGCATCTCCTGCAGCATGGTATGTAAGACTTGGAAAAATAAGATTTCATGGGGAGAATGACGGAAAGCTGGAAGGCAAGGTTTGAAGTTCTCTTGTAGCTCTGAAGGTTTCAAGGCCTACACCTGCATTACAACAAATCGCACAAGTATACCTAGCTATGGAGTGGGGCCGTGCCTGAACAATGCTCGGCAAGGACCGTGAAGGGGGCTTGTAGAAAACTCAAATTTGACGTGAAAGTGGCCAAGCCTGAAAGGCCCCACTCTTGCACATTGACAAGTATAGTGTTGTTGGAGACTTGAATAGCTGAAGTTGTTACTGGTTGAACGCAAAGGGCTGTTTTTGACGTGTTGCAAGAGATGCTCTAAGCAACTTGGATATGTCAAGGAAAAGGCACAGAATTTTGATAATAGGGGAATCAAGTTGATAAGGCACCCACCTATTGAGGTGGCACGTCAAAGGAGCAAATTTCAAGACCAGGCCCATTGCTCCGGATAAGGGACTTTGGATATTCATCATACTAGTCAGGGTTTAAAATGTTGGCAAATGCGTACTGCTTTGTCCCCTCGACATTGGAGGAAATAAGGAGGGAAGCAAAACGTATGGAGGAATTCTGTCAAAATTCGCCAGCATTTTAAACCCTGATACTAGTATGTTGACTCAAGGTTTGCAAGTGCTACGTTTTTACTACCAAAAGTAAAGATTTGCTCATATTTTGTAAGAGACGGTTTATTTTGTGGTTGGTTATTATATCATCCTTAGGGTATGTTCACACTTGGTGTTAAGAGTGTAGTATCAAAGGAAAATTAGATGCATTTGAACACACCTTTAGAGTGCATTCATATTGCTAATACCCCTCCTAATACCAAGTATGCCCCGAAATGTCCAAGGTACCAAATTTTGGCGTTCAAGAAATTTTGAAACCCTAATGAAGACAGAGATTTGACTATTTTTAGAGTTCTTTGGGAAGAAGTAGCTGATGAAGTCAGCTTGAGCATTCAATTTCAATGTCCCTCCATACCTTCTTCCATTAGTTTTTGGTGGAAGCCAAATTGCAAGCATACCTCTTGCATACCAAAAGGTGTAATGGATAGTGTCACTAACTAAAAAGTTTATGACAAGTTGCCACATTGAAAAAATGGGCAACAAGTTGAGAATATAATGAAGATTTTCCTTGGACATTCCCTTGGGCAGTGAGGACTCTTTCTTTGAAAGTTCATTATCTAATATAACCCAAATGTGTTTGTAGGCTAATTTCACTTGCAGAGTCTTTATTATACAAATTATAATTCATTCACCCTTGGATTTATAGAAATTATAATTCATTCACCCTTGGATTTTCTTTCATTCATAATGATTTTTGGTCAACAATTGGAGTTTAAAATTTTCTTTGTATAAGGTGGTGGCTTTTTGACAATTGCATTGCAAGTTCATTTATGAAATTGTGGTCTTGGACTTGGAAGGGGGTTCATCAGTTCCAAAGTAACAAGTACTAAATCATCATAAGTGATTGTTTCCCATTTTTGTACATAAAAATTACCATTTTTGCATCAGACGTTTTGGGCGCCTAAAAACCAAAAAATTCTATATGCACCAAATTCAATCACAAGTATTATGAAATCCGTGTGACTTTTTTGGAGGTTTCTTTAGTAGCATCGTCAAAAACCCTTGAAATGCAAGATGCTATGATTACAATTTTGCTTTAATTCTTAATAATAATCACACAAGGACAAATAAAAAACTTCTAAACGGCCTTTCAAAAACAAGAAAAATATCCTTGGGCATTTACTGGCTAGAGAGATTTAAGAATATAAGTATGGATTCCAAATTCCTAAAATCGGTCTTCTAGTAAAAAGACATAAACTTGTAAGTTCTTTACTAAAGAGTGTTTGCTCATCTCAAATCCATATATTGGCATGTTCATTATCATAAGCCTGAAAGAAGCATTTTCTTTTTATTGCTAGTATTAAATTGCATCTAGTTGTGTTGGTGATGTCATGATGGAAAATTGATTTTAGGTTCTGTTTGTATATAATTTTTGGACATTCTATTAATAAGCTATAAACAATACCCTTAAAAGTATCCTTGATTTAGTGCATTTTTGAAAACCCAGGGCGTTTAGGGGTTAATGTGCCCCTGCAAGTGTGCCTAAATCAATTTTTGATTTTCATGTTCAAATGGTGTAGGTTTTGGGGCAGAATTAAATGCATGTGCATTTTGCAAACATTATGTGTTTATCTTAAGTGTACTTTTTTTAATCCCTAAACATCCCAGGGTACTTTCCTTGATCCAAAAAGGCATTTTGGAAATTTTTGAATTGTAGATTTAAGCATTGAAACAAAATCGTAATCGTAGGATTCTAAACTTCAAGGCTTTTAGATGGTGATACCAATATAAATTTGAAAAAAGCCATGTGAATGTTGGGATATTTGGGAATGAATGTGGATGGCTAAAAAATTTATTGTTTTTTTTCAAGCACCCAAAACATGTTATGCCAAATGGCAACTTTGGTGGACAAAAATTGGGAAACAACCATTGCTCACAATTTAGTATTTATTATTGCTACATCAAAACTAATAACTCTCCTTCTAAATACACAAATAAAATTTCACAAATGCCCCTACATTACAATGCAACAACCAAAGAGTTACCATCCAATACAAAAATTAAAATAGTTGTAGTTATGGGCCAAAAACCGTTATGAATAAAGAATGTTCAATGATGGATGAGTTCTAATTTGAGGAACAAAAGTATTTCAAGTGAAATTAGCACAAAATGCATTTGGATTTTATTAGATGTTGAATTTTTATATAAGGCTCCTTATTGTCCAATAAGGGGATTTTGAATTCATTTTCAACTCACTACTTGTTTTTCCAAAGTGGTAGCTTGTCATAGGCTTTTCAATGACACTTATTAGCACAATTTTTAGCAAGCAACATGCATGCTTGTAGTTTAGCTTCCACAAAAACTAACTAGAATATAGTGGGACACACATTCAAATTGAACATTGAAGTTAACTTTAAACCAGAAGCATTCCAATTTTTTTCAATTTTTTATAACAATAAAATCTTTGCCTTTAGCAAGGCCTCAAAGTTCCTTGAACCCCAAAATTTGGTGCCTTGCGCATTCGGGGGTTATGGGAATCTTGGACGTGGGAATTGTAGAAATAAAACTTGAGAATAGAGCAAATCTTAACAAAGAGGGTTTCTTTTTCTTCTTTTTTCAATAAATGCAAAACACATGATAAGAACCTTTGTCAGTCATGAAAACTTGTGGAAACATGCCTAACACAATTTAGAGCATGTTGGAAAAATTCCCCCACATCCATTGTGCACAAAACGTCCACTACATGTGATCAAAAGAGCTTGAAAATTTTGGACAAAAGTAAAAATAACTTTAAATTGTAACTTCAAATGATCATATCTCTTAAAATGTATTGTCAAACGTCATGAAACTTTCACCATGGCTCCTAGCGTAAATTTAATGTAAAATTCTATAATAAGGTTTGTAGAAAACAAAAGAATAAAAAATTTGTTTCTGAAATCCAATGTCTGAAAATGACAGTTTTGAGTGTTTTTTGAGAAAAAATGAGTTGAGGCGTGTAGGGGTTATTAAGCGTTGCCCTACTTGTTAGGCTCGCTTGTTTCAAAGCCCTTGATATTTGTGGGTAGATTTTTTGCCATAGGCTTGCTAGATCAAAACTTTGCATAAATGCTCTCGGAATGAAGCATAGTGTTGTGTAAGACAGTCCTCTCTACCCTTTTCCAAAATAAGGTGCACTCTACATTTGGATTTCGCCTTCAAGCTTAGAGCACCTTATTTTGAGAAAGGCTCCATGGAGGTGTCTTAGAGCATCCGCACTGTTACACGTTTAAGATTTGAGACATGCAATAGTTGGATGATAAGTGCTTAATTAGAATTCCTCAAAATGTTTTTCTTCTCACACAAATTGGGCATGTCAAGCAATGGTCCTTGAAATTCAACATTCATCTTAAGTTTAGTGATTTTTACCTTATACTTCACTTGATGATTGATCATGTGAGTATTTGTGGAGCACATTTGAAGAGCAAGGGTGAGGAACAAGAATTTTGAGAACTCTTCAAAAGTAAATGTAAACACTTGGCATGTCACGCTGATGATTGTATGTAAGGATGCAAATGCTCTTACAAGGGATGACTAGGGAGACACCCCCCAGGTGCTACGGGGACACCCCCTACAGCCCAACCTACTAAATTTGAGATTATCAATACATGGAAATATGAAATAAAATCAAAACAATATCTTAGTGCACATTTGCGCCTACAAGCATTGCAAACATTTAACAAATGTGACCTATTTGTGACATGATCCTAAGTTAAACTAGTTGCTCCCTTCATTTATAAGTTTTCTTGACCATGTCACAAATGAAACATATGTGTTGTATGTTTGCAACACTTGTAGACAAAAATGTGCCCTAAGATATTATTTTGATTTATTTCATGTTTGAATGTAATAATAATCTCAAATTTAATAGGTTGGGCTATAGGGGCCTTAGAGCATCTCCACTTTTCCTCTCCAAATAGGGAAATATTGGGCCTTGGCTTAGCCTGTCTCCAAAGAGAGGTCCATCTCTGACTCACAAAACCGAAAAATCTCCTAGGCCTCGCCAAGCTCTCCTTCCAGGATACCAATGTCCAGTGCATTCTACAAATTTTGGCATGCTGAATTCTTGCTTCTGCCTAGCTTTAGGGTCTGGCAGGTGACAGAGGGAATTGCAAGAGGCTTATTTAGAGCAAGTTTTACGACCAAGTTTGCGCAAACACCAGGCATCTTATATATGTAGCCCCACTGTTGCACTTGACATTTGTCTTTGGGAAGAAACGGTGGCTCTCCAGCCCGGACTCGCTCCTTGCAAACAAATTGGAGCACTACAAACCCTATGTGACATATTCCACTTAGAGAGTGAGAGTGGAGATGCTCTTAGCCTGAGGGGGTGTCCCCGTAGCAACTGGGAGTGTCTCCCTAGTCCTTCCCTACACTAAATACTGTAGAATATTCACGAACGGCGGCTACTCTACTCTAGAAACCTCCAGAAAACACGCTGGTCCGAGAATGACGAATAATTATACCACAGTGTGAACGCGACCACAAAAGATCCGCGTTCACATGGGGGCGAGGAAGCAGGAAGCGTGGTAACGGAGGTTTCCTTCCACCTCGCAGCTTTCTCTGAGCTCCTCTTTGCTTCCCGTTTGCTTGCGCCCTCGGATTCCTTCGCAGCAGAAATCGCTTGTCCGCGACGTTGCCAGCAACGCCATCGTCGATTTCGACGGTCGCCGTGTCACCTCCTCATGCTGCGTCTCTCAAGGCTTTCATTTTTTCTTGCCAATTCTTGTCACGTTCTCATAACTTAACTTTGTAGAGAAACCGGGGCTTTTTCTCTCCTTGCTTGTGTCGGTTCGTGGTTCTCAGGCTGCAGTAAGCTTAATGATTCACGGAGTATGTTAGCCAGGCAACGGCGGCATGAGCGGCGTTTTTCTAAAGCAGCCTGTTCTCGAGGATTCTAAATTTGGAGTGTAAACTGATCCCTGCGGGTTCGGGTGAGGCGTTGTTTTGGTGAGAAATTTTAGTGGAAAATCTTAGCATTAACTTAACTTAGTTAGGGATTGGTTTTGCGTTACTAATAAGCACTTATATATTTTTAATTTATTTCTTCTTTCTTTAAAAAAGTGCGCTCGAGGAAGTACCGACGGAGACTTAGCTGTGAGCCGCCAAGTTATCGGAGTTCGTTTGTTTTGGCGGGATCATCGCGGCAGGCGTGAACCTCGATTTTTGGAGCGACTTCAATATTTGGTATCATGCTCAATTCCCTCGCCTTTTGCGTTTTACGTACGTTTTTTAATTCCAATTCGAGTTCCTGGAAATGGCGACCGTGGACTTGGTGATCAATTGTTACAAATTAGCTTGGTTTTTGCTTTTTCGATTCGATGTTGTTGCGTTTACAATTTTTTCGCATAAGTTAGTGCGTGCCGAGTTAAATTTTGATTCCATCTTTCGTGATAACTTGCACACCCGTGTATCTCGCAGCGTTCTCTTACTTATGACTACAGTTGTTCGCACCTCTTGGTTTTGTAATCGTTCAAGCTCTCTGTTCTGCTGTTGTTGACTTTATAAGTGATTATATAGGAGGCAATAAGACGGTGCTTTGAATTTTGAGCAAAGATGTTGGTTACAGAGAAGACAGTTGGCCACTTTTTGCACTCTTCTTCTCGTCGTTTTAGAAAAGAGTGATTTTTCTCCTTCTAATTGTGTCCCGTTGTTTGTGTCGCTGCGTGTATTTCTTTTAAAAGCGAACGGTTGTACAGGCCATTAATCGTTTTGGCAAATAGCTTCGTATTCTGTTGTGCGTAATTCACCTACTTGTTTGAAATTTGCAGAATATCGGTGTGCCTTTGACGCCACAATCGAGTGGATGCATAAATTCTGTGGGCGATATCTTTGGAACTAGATTAACATGGACTCCAGAGAAGGTGAGCAAATGGCGCTTGGTTTTTCTCGGTCTATCGTTTACTTTTGCTGCGAAGGAAATTATAAAAGAAATCGACACTAGAGGAGACTTGTTTAGGGTTAAAGGGTTGTCACATAGTTTTTTTTTGAACGGCGGATCCCTTTTGAAATCCCTTCTGTGATTTGGTGTGGCTTGTCCATTTTTCTCGTATTTCTCTGCAATTGTTGACGAATTTCGCGTCAATTTGCTGTCCTTCTCACTCTGGTTACAAGAGACTTGTCCATAACATCTCCTGAGATACGAGACTGGATTCTTCTATCCCACGATCGGCTGGCACAATTTTCAAGTTCGCTGGATTATCCTGGACATGTGGTTAGGGTTGTAAATCTTTAGGCACTAGCAGCTTTAGAGGAGGGAGTTATGCTACACTCATATATCTGGCATAATTTTCTGTAACTCTGCATCCTATCCATGTCGCATTTTTGCGATTTACGTAGTGATTAGTTAAGATTCACGACTGAGTTGAGGAAGGCCGGTTAATTTTTGGCTCTTGCTCCAAAGTCAGGAAGATTTTTTGAGCCATGCACTGAAATTCTTTACTTGTAGTGGTTACATATGCCTGGCTACTACAATAACTCAATTTCCTTTAATATAATGATTTCAAATCAAAGAATTTTGTACTCTACACTGCGCATCAAACGATCGGTATGCACAATAAGAGCGTGTTTGAGTTAGGATTCTGTATGGAGGGTTATGCCAGATTGATATTATTTCTTCGTACTTGATCGATCTTAGGTGGTTGCAAGGGTTCGGCCCCGATTTGTTTTAAGAAACTTAACCCCTAAGCGCCCCGAATGCCATAATCTGGATGATGAACAATGCTTCAGGGTGATGTTTCATCCAAGTAACTTCTCTTTCATCCATAATAGTGCTTGAACTTTTAAGCTGCAACCTTCTTTTATGACCAATTTGATGAGATTGAGATAAATAGCATACTTCTGCAAAGATATAAGCGAAAGTATGTTACATTTCAAATAAGGATTTGGGAATTGAAGGGTTCAATCCTGGGATTGAATTGAATTCGTCTAAACTTAATTTTCGGAAGTTTGAGTAAAGACAGGTCACTTGTGTTCAAGATATCATTGAGTAAATCACAGAATTTGGGTTGATACTATTATGGAATACTGGAGTAGAGGAGTGGCTACCAGTAAGAAAGATCAGCAAGCAAATGTTAGTCCTGGTTCACAAACTCTGATGATTCTGTAATGAATACCGCCGATGTTTTGAACCGTGTTCAAAATCTTTCCTTAAATTAAATTCGGTTATGCTGCCTATTATTGATTTAGCGCTTATCCGAATTGACTATTGTTCAGGACAATTGTATGACCTTCAAGCCGGGTACTATACATCGGAAGTTGGTGTCGACGGTAGTGATTTGGATTCTTTGGGAATGTCCGAGAGGATGAAGAGGAAAGGTTTGCCTCAGAGTTCTTCTGGCCTGTTCTGGGTCTCTGAAGATGATGAGATGGAGTCGGCGCCTCGTGACATGAAACACAGGTGGAAGAAGATGATGCAGAAAAGAATCGTAGGCATGGGGTCTGAGGATGCTGGCGACGAAAAACAGGTGGATATGGCTGAATCTAAGTGGCAGGACATGCCAATGGAGCTGCTAGTTCGAATTTTGGCACTCGTGGACGACAGAACAACGGTGGTATCAACAGGGGTGTGTACTGGTTGGCGAGATTCCATTGGTGCGGGCGTTTCTGAGCTTTCTTTTGCATGGTAAGGATCACAGTTCTGTTCCTCTAATTATTTTGAGTCACCAACTTGCTGAGGGCCATCTTTATTGAGATTTGAACTGAAGAGAACGTGTTCATCGATATTGCAGGTGTAAACGAAGCGTGAGCAGCCTGGTGCAGTCTGTGGCACATAATTTTTCCCGCCTCGAAAGTTGTAGCATTCGACGCTGTTCATACCTCACGGACGATGCTTTGAGAGCAGTTGGTGCTCACTGGCATGATTTGAGATCTTTGGACTTGACAAATGGAACCCGCCTCACGAATATTTCATTAATCGCACTTGCCAATGGCTGCCCTTTACTGGAGAAGCTAGACCTTAGTGGCTGTGTGGGTATTTCTGAAGCTGGACTTGTTGGACTTGCCCAGCATTGCAAGCACTTGCGGCACCTGAACCTTTGCGGTTGTGATAATGCCGGTTCAGATGCTGCTTTGGTGGTAAGGTCTCGAAGCTTTTGTTCTATCAGAGCATTTGATCTGCTATATTGTATAAGTCATTTTTGAAACGGACTTGTCCTTTCATTTACTATTCCGAGTCCAACTTATGCGTTCAATTTTCTTCATATTGTTTGAAGCCTCGGCAAGTACATTGGGGTTGATGGAGGCTTTTCTGACAGGTTATGCCAATTGTGCTTGGCAGGCTTTAGCTCAAAATTGCAGTGGGCTGCAATACCTTAACGTAGGATGGTGTGAACAAATCACAGATGTGGGCGTGACCGCATTAGCACTTGGGTGCCGCGATTTACGGTTTGTGGACTTCTGTGGGTGCCTACAGATCACAGGTTTGTCAAGCATACCTTTTCCCTTAGCCTATCATCGCTCTAATGCAGAACAGTCCTTGCATCGATTAAAATTTCTGAACATGCCATCTTTATGCTAGTCAGTTTGAATTCTGACCAAGAGCCATAAATAATCAACCCAGTGGCATTCTCCAACTCAGTCGTTTCCATTGACCTTGCCTTCTCACAGATCAAAGTGTAATTGTCTTGGCCGACAACTGCCTTCGTTTACAAGTCCTGGGCTTCCACTGCTGCCGCAACATCACCGACCTTGCCATGTACTCTCTGGTGAACAGCAGCAAGCGCAGAGACGCATTACGAAGCAACAAGCGGAGCAGCAGCACAGGCTCCAACACGAGACTTTGGGACCGCACCGAGTATCCCACCACCAGCCGAAGCTCCTTCGCCTATAGCAGCGCAGGGAGCTGCAGTTCCAGCAGTGGAAGCAGCTGCAATAGCAACGCCACCAGTACATCCAAGGGTGGGGGGTTTGATACGTCCTACCTCAGGGATCCTGCAGGCTATGGCCTAGTGTCACTCAACCTTAGTGGCTGCACGGCTTTGTCCGCTCAAGCTGTGCAGGCCTTGTGCGATGCCTTTCCTCAACTGCATACTTGTCCTGAGCGCAGGTCTGTCATCACAAGCGGGTGCCTTAATCTGACCACCGTGCGTTGTATTTGTGTGATTGAAGCTCGTCGTGAGCGGTTGAGCCGAGCCTCTCGTACTACTGCCGCCCAACCTTCCCATCCAAGACATCTCCCTTTGTAAATCCTTTCCTCTGCTTGCTTGCTTGCCTGCCTTGTATCTTCTTCCTCCTCTTCTTCTTGTACCCAACTACGTATATAACGTTGTATGATACTTATGATTTGTCAATAAGGTTTTTGTAGCTATAGAGTTTTAGTTGCAATTGTAGTATAATATCAATATTCCGATTGTAGTGTAACTTTTCAACGAAGGTAAGCGATATTTTATGGTACTCTGAGGAGGTTAAGGAACATTGAGGCACTTGAATTTTTAATTTATTCAAGTGCCCTGCTGCCGGGATCTAATTAGTTATTAAATTATGAGACCCCGCAGACGAACTGAAGTGGGTCTGTCATGCAAGTTGTATTGATCTTTGGGGGTTTCTGGTTCAAGGGGATGGCTTACAGTGCATGTTTTCAGATGAGGTCAAAACAACATTGAAGGATCTGCGACCACTGTTAATGAGAATATCTCAATGCTTGAAGTGGAGCAAAATCTTTTGTTGCTGAAATACGTGTCAGTTTGTGAATGATAACTTAGGGGTTTAGTAGATCTATATCATAAATTTTGGCGGGATATAGAATCTCCATGAAAACTTGTTTTAGATTACATGTTTTTGCATGGGGTTTGCGGAGAATTGGCTTTTTGGTGTGTTCATTGTCAATCACAAAATCTTTATTTTTAGTTAACTTGTTCTCATAGAGAAGTTTATTTAGCAGGTGTGTGATACGTAAGTGAAATAATTCTGATTGGCTTCTTACGTATCAAAATATGAAGTTTTTGCATACAATTTTGATGTGAGATTTTTGTGTAAGACTATTCACTAAAATGCTTTCACCTTTTGAGCTTTAATATTTTGTCCTCTTTGCCGTTTATGGATCAATTCCTACAGATTAACACTTTCATGAGCAACTCTGCAAGTTCTGAACAGCTAATAATGGATCTTTCAAAATAATGTGGTGATTTTTTAATGGGAAAATATCGAAAATAGGCCTGACAATTGGCCGTATTTCAAAACAGGCCTGACATTTAAAAAATATCGGGCCTGTTGGTTTCCTTCACTTCTCATGTTGAACTAGTTTATCAAGGAGCTTCTTTGGTTATTTTCTCTTTATTGCCAAAAAATGTGTAAAATATATAAAAATTTAGATTTTTTTACCAAAATTTCAGCCAATGTTTACAAATTGTAAACAATTTTTTCTCATTTCAATTGGCTAGCTTTGAACTAGCCGCCAGTTCTTCTTGGACCTTGGGCCTTATTGATATATCAAAAGTAAGCCTTGCAACTAATGTGACCAAAATTTTGTGCATGTTTATTTTTGGGAATTGATATATGCACATCTGAGGGGGGTAAATTTTTAAATGTTTATCATTAAAAGCTGAAATTGGAAAATTTGAATGCAAATTTGGATTTAGAGACCTTGATTTAGTTTAGAATAACAATGCAAGTTACAATTGAACAACACCCAATGGAAAAGCTTAACTTTTTTTACAAACAAGGGTAAAAGTAATCATTTGCCCCTAAGCTTAAGCTTTTCCATTGGGCATTGTTCAAATATTAACCTCTATTGTTGTTCTAAACTAAATCAAGGTCATTAAATCCAAATCTAAATTCAAATTTTCCAAATTTAGCTTACTGATAATAAATATTTAAAATTTACCCCCTCGGTGTGCATACATCAAACCGTGGATGTGCACATACCAATCCCCATACATAAACATGCACAAAATTTTGGTCACCTTAGTTGCAAGGCCTACTTTTGAAATATGATGAGGCCTATTTTTGATAGTCAAGTTTGTTTTGAAATATGGCCAATTGTTATGTCTATTTGATATTATCCCTCTTTTTATTTACTTTTTGTGGTGACTTTTCATTTATATTTTTTTAGATGATTCAAGTTAAAATGGATCAAAATTTTAAGAGATTATTTTTTACCATTAATTGCCCAAACATTAAAGGAATATGAGTGCATGTTTTGTTTTTACAAGCCATCTCAAATCACTTGCTACACACATTGGAATGTGCTATTACACAATATATAGAGTATACCTTTATCTTATGACCTCTTCTTTACATGTAATCCCAAATACAGCCTAATTTTAGTACTACATAATATTGCAAAAATCATGTTGATGCACATCCAAAAAGTACTTCAAACTTCATTTTTATGGTATTAAGAATGTCACATAAGATGGATGCAAGGTGGATGTTGCTTGTAAGTAGGTAACATTTACATATTCTTACGATTCAGTCTTTATGTTGTTGTGAAATTGATTACTAATTTATCCTCCTAGATTTGCACACCCATTTGCACTTTGCTTTTAATAATAAAGGTTTCAAGCTTTGACATACCAAATTTCTAGAGTTGCTTACATGATTTCAGATATTTGAGTAAATAACATTTGATCAATGTAGGCATCTATTGCATTTTGAGTTAATATCCCATGTTTAAACCACTTCAAACAAGTAACAGTATGAACATCAAATGCACTTGCGCAAAACGTTTTGGGTGGTCAAAAATTCTAGACAATCTTACATCCTTTTCATTAGAGTTTTGGAGGTGGATTTGGAATTCATGGGGCATTGGGTTCCATGGGGACATTGCAAGGGAGACAAGGAAGTGGATGTTGGGTCTCCCTTCAACAAGTGTCTATAGGAACATCTCTAAGAACAAAGAGTTCCAAAATCTAAAAGGATGTCAAACCACATCAACACTTCTATGGGGTGATACAAGTACTTACATGAAAGAGAGTTTATATCCAGAGTGTGAAAGTTTGAAATCCCTAATTCAAAAAGAAAAACTTTCAAAAAATTATATAAATTGCAAGGCCGTGCCAGGCCGTTTGTCCCAGAGCTTATTTAGACGGTATTTAGGATTGGTTGCCTTATAATAATTCATACTAACCAAATGCAATTCTCCCTACACCACTATAAGAGAACATGGAAAACACTCCTCATTCACACAAAAAAAAATACTCCATTGCCACCAACTAGTTTGTAAAAGTAGCTACAATAATTTATATGTACACACCCCGTCCCGTGGAGTCAATAAGACCTGAGTACTCATGCACACAATGGCTATGCTTACCACAACAAAACATATCAATCAAAATGACCTGTTTGTTGCCATGGACCCTCAGTACTTCCAGCAGAAGATCTCATTGAATCTGTTGTAAATTTGTTACAGTGGTGCCTCGTGAAGATCAAACGAGGATCAAAGGGCCAAGAAGAAGAAAAATGGCTCAAGTTACTTACTGTGTCAGCACCTTCTCATAACTTAAATCTTGCGTTTTGTTGTCCGACTGCAAACACACAAATGCTTCTCTGAACTCACTCGTGCAGCAGAGTGCGGCACTTGGAAAAATTGGCGTCTTCAGCAAACCTTAAAAATCCTCAAACTCGTTCTTGAGGGACAAAATGCTCTTGGCAGTGTTGCCAGCTTGGTCATCATAAAGTTAAAATGTTGTCGCAGCGCCATGGTCAAAAGTGTGCTTGACCTGTGGTGGTGCTTGCCTTTGTGACGCGACGTCCACTTCCCTCAACATTTCAAAGCGGCCGTTTACTTGATTAGCTTGGTATGCTAACAGATTTGTATAGTAGCCTACCCTTCCTGGTGAACCACCTGGTCCAACCTGCAAAAGAAGCAAAAAGGAATGTCCGTAGGTTGACAAGCTGCTAAATAATCGCAAGAGTCTCTACTTCAGATAGAATTTTCATGTCCCTTTCTATAATGTTCTCATATTCAAATGACGAATAGAAATGCAAGCAGCGGTGACATACGTCAAGATAGAAAGTCACAGAATGGAGTACAGAATGGAGTACAGAAAGGAGACTAAAGTGTGGAAGACGTCGTCTTACATCTGTGACCACGCCTGAATTTGGTGGAGATAAATTAGGAGCTGGAAGGGTCGGAGTTGGGGTTAAGTGATTATGCGGTGATTGAAGCTGTTGCCCCTGTTGCCCCTGTTGCTGCTGCTGCATCCACTTGGGGTAGGGGTCGAGTTGTGTCACTTCTTCACTATCTGAGGACCATGTCTGTGTAAGCATCGATGGGCGCTAGCTTTGAGCTACATCAAACAAAACCAAAATTCAGAAAGAATTGGAAAGTTAATCACTGCAGACTAGTCTAAATAGCAAGAGACTACGCCCAGTAGTGAATGATGATCTACCAAGGGGAGATAGAGTCTGAATAAACTTACCAATGCACGCCACTTCTTTACAGGTATCGTCGGATTCTGGCCATTTCTCATCCTCTGGTTGTGAAAAAAACATTTGCTCTGCATTTCAACGCACAAACAGAAATGAGTTCCCCAATGCAGCATATGATTTCGTCAAGTAGAAAGAAACAGATGCACTAGCATAGAAAGTACACTGCAACAGAAAATCTGGTCTAAAAACCTTGCTATGAAAACACAGATGTCAAGCAGATGACATTCAAGGGCACCAGATTCAAAAGACAACATTAAAAAAATAAAAACATATGATTCATTTTGTCACCTCTTTGCCACTTCTTTGCAGCACCCTTGATCCCCCATTCCTCACCAAGCGTAAGCTGGTGATGTTGGTTAATCGACTCTAATAAAGACGGGAGTTCATCAAGATTAGACATGAGAGTTTTGGCAGTGAATCCCATCTCCTTAATTTTGAGGACGGTTTCAGGTCGCAGTCCAAAACCTTCAAAGAAGGTGTCAAGGTCTATGGAGGCGATAATGGAGCTCTGACAACAACAAAAAAGCAAACAGCTTCACGTCTTAGGATGCTAAATCACAGTATAAGTTTCACAAGAAATGCTGAAAACATTAAACAGAATGCACCACATAAAGAAAACAATACTAGCTCCTCGTCAGATTCAAATAAGGGTTTAGACATGGCTATCTTGTCGTATACAACAGCTTTATCAAGATATTCAGACGATCTTTCAGACATTCAAACAGTTCCAGTGACTACTGCGAGTATGTTCATCGTGACCCTCCTTCCTTCAGCGTGAAGGTAACTAGCCCATAATGTGGTTCATCGCTAACCTAAGATGCTCCTGAACGTACGTTCAAACAGCTAGTTAAGCCCTTGATGCTATCTCCACAAAAACGACAAAATATGCAGGGCATCATCCCAGTACGTGGCAACACAAACTTTAATGTTCTTTACAGACGGAATCATTCATTCTCTCATCCTACCGGTTTTGCAAGTGTCCTCTCTGTATTATTACTTGGATTTATACACCAAGAGCAGGACTTGGTTATACAGCCGTGATACACACAGAAACCAAGAGAGCCCCCTAAATTTAATCACACATTGTACCAACAAAAGACTTGAGGCTCCTTAGATTGCTCAAGTCGATGCAACGAGCTTGAAATAAGCTTAAAACTTGAGCCACATCATTTGGAGGTAGTTATAAGATAACAAGCTTCAAATACAAATAGCTCATTGCATTTACAACACCTTATGACACGTTTGAGGTAACAAATGTTCAATCCACCTCAACGAGGTCGCTTGATACTTTGTTATCTCAAGTACTTTTTTCGTGCCATATAGGGGCCATGTAAAACCTCTGTACTGGGAACTATACATCGAACGCAACTACGTAAACTAGATAAAAATAAAATTTGCAAGAATCAACATGTAGGATTTCTTGTTCTCTCAAGCTTGATGCTTCAAGCCGTGCAATCGAAAGTGGCCCTCACGTACAACGGTAATCCAAAACGTCTCAGAGACAAAAAAATTTGGGACCTATCAAATTAAACCCACTCAAAAAATTCACCAGGGCAAACCTAGATCAACCGTCACTTAGCAACAAAGTCCTTGCTCTTCAAATTCACTCAGCGTAAATCATCACGCACAATCGTATCTCTCCTAAGACAACCGATACTGAAGAAAACAAAAACGATATTTAAAAGGATTTTAAACCACTCTTTTAGGGTTTGCAAGTTTCAGAGCATTCCAACACCCTGAGCTTACAATTGAAGGTGCTTCAGAGTAAATCTGTTTGCATCGTGTCCAAAACTGCAGGCTTGGCGAATTGGAAACTAACAATTGAAGATACTAGCCCCTTCCCTTCGGAATTTCATAAAACTCTATCCTTTTTTCAAAGTCCAAAAAGTCAAGTTAATTTGCTGCAGCTTGTATTTATAACCCCTAAAAGACCAAGGATTCAAGATTTAATACGAAGACTTCAATTGATTATATAATTCGGTCAAGGCCATATTTTATATCACCACAACCAGTGAAAGAAAACAGCTAAAATAAAATAAAAAATACTTGGACAGAAAAAAAATCTTCATATGACTTACTTACTCAAAAAAAAACTGCCAAATACAAAAATATGAGGTTTAATTTCAGCCGCTTGCTCCTTGTGAAAGCGAACCAATTCCGGGGTTTCAAGGGATCACACACAAGGCACATTGCAAGCAAAATCTAGCTTGCACTAAGGACGCTGTCTGTCGTTTCCTGAGATTCAATCAATGCAGGTTCTCAGGTCAGGTGCAGGGACTCCTAGATTCAGGTTTTGACGTTGGTTTAAATTTCGGTTTGGTTTGGTTCTTCTACTGACGATGGAAATTCGGAGGAAGAGAGAGAAAGATGAATATATATATAAAAAAAGGGAAAATTTCATGGATACCCCTGAAGTTTGCAATAATTTCATAGACACCCCTGCTTTTTCAGAAATTTCACAAATACCCTTGTACCAAAACTTTCAGGCATTTATTTGTTATGCTTGTTCTTTCTTCATGAGTCATGACCAATGTTGAAGAAGGGAATGTAATGAAACAAAAAAAAAGCAACATGGGCACAAAGGAAGAAGAAAAGTGACATGCATAAAAAATGCCTGAAAATTTTGGTCCAAGGGTATTTGTGTAATTTCTGAAAAAGCAGGGGTATCTATGAAAATACTGCAAACTTCAAGGGTATCCATGAAATCCCTTCTTCAGCATTGGTCATGAAGGAAGCACAACAAATAAATGCCCTAAAAATTATGATCCAAGGGTATTTGTGAAATTTCTGAAAAAGCAGGGGTATATATGAAATTATTGCAAACTTCAGGGGTATCCATGAAACTTTCCCTAAAAAAAATAGTGTGTATTTATTTGTGAGAAAAGGTGTAAGTTTTGGTAAGTTACCATCCGCAAGAGGAGTTCGTGCTGCGAGCTCATCCGGTCGCTCTTCCGCCCCGACGTGAGCGCTTTCCCGTCGAAATGCTCCGCGCTCCCCGACGAGTGGTCCGACGCCGACGACGCCCCGCGCGGCCCCGTGGCCCGCATCTTGACGGCGGGCTTGCGCTTCCGCTGCTGCGTCTGCTCCCGCGCGATCTCAATCAAGCGCAGCTCCTCGCGCGCCTCGTCCGGCACCGTCGGGCACCCCGTCACGCCCGCCTGCCGCTTGTTCCCCAGCAAATGCGCGCGGATCCGCATGGCATTCCCCTGAAACTCCTTGTTGCAGTGAATGCACCGCACCAGCGTCGCCATGCCGTGCTTCTCCGGCTCCTTGATCACAATCACGTGGTTCCACTCGATGCCTTTCACCTTCACCATCTCTCTCCCCTCAAACCCTAAAACCACAAAACTAACTAACTACCAAAATCAACAAACCCTAAAGCCCTAACGCCCTGAAAACCCTAAAAAAATCGCGGTTTTTGCAAGGGGGAAGATTGTGTGCTGTTGCTAAGTTAACTTAGAAGGAAGTTCAGGACCGATTGCGCTCGCTGACACGGATTTTCACGGCAAAACAAAAAGCGAAATCCCACGGCCTTTCGGTGCGTGCATCATCATCTTCGTCTTCGTCTCCGTCTCGCCGGGACCGAAGGGAAGGGAACGAGACTACTATTTCTCCTCTCACACTCCTTTCTTTCTTTCTTCCCTCTTTTTACTTCCTTTTCGTCTTTCTCTTTTTCTTTCTATTCTCTGTTTCCCCCTTTTTCCTTTTAGAGAGGTGACGTACGTACTCTGGTGTAGGTTTTGTGTGAATGTTGAGGCTTTTTGTAAGTACTCTCCTCTTAACCCATTAACGCTTGTGGTCGATTGGGGGTGGGCAATTCTTTGTATGGTCATTCGGGGAAAATTTTAAAATTATTGAATATAGATGTTTACCATAGATCTGATCATACATTTGGAAGTATTTTGCAGGGTTTAGTGTTATGCATCATGAATTATGCTCACTCTTTAGTTGTTGTGGTCATCTTTTTACATTTATTGGTATATTTTCAGCCAGCACTTCTTTAGTTTTTTCAACCCTCTAATCACATGCCACTTTAGATTGGCCTGGTTATTGTCCTAAACTCTTCACTTTCCAATTCCCCAAACCCGTCCCCTTTGCCACGTCATCAAATTCCTTAACATGCTCTTTTTACAAATTGAAAAGAGTCAAAATTGATCAGGAATTGGTCAACCAGACATTAATTGGTTAAGCCCTGATTGTCCAACCCAAAATTGTGTTGAACCTCAATGAAAATAATTTGGCACAGCAAGTTCAAAATCAACATTTGGAAGAGTGGATCATTGATATTGCATAAGGCTTAGGGTTTGCAGATGTATGAAAAATTTGGTAAGTTTTCATTGCATGATCAACAAATTATAATGGTCAAAAACAACAAATTGTTGAATATGGAGAGGCTAGATTTGGGGGCCAGGGGTTAATTGTTCATATGAAACCATACTTTTGGGCGACAGCATATTAAAAGCCAATCTCCTTTTTGAGCAAAAATCCAATAAATTATCTTGTTTTATTAAGAGGTAAAATGCTATTTATAACGTATAGAGGGCCCAATTATTGTGCTTGAGTGTCAACATGCAGTTTGTTATTCATAAGGCGGCGTGAAGCCTTGAAAGGGACATAGTGTTAGTACATAACTGAAAGTTGATTGTTGCCCATCAAATTGGCTTTAGAGCAAAAGTATGAAAAGATCAGATAGGGCCAATGAAATGATGGATTTTTGTTTGCATTGCAATAACTTTAATTTATTTTTATTTTTATGCCATGGTGTTTGCGTTGACAGTTGAGAGAAGTGTATTATTATAGTTATATGGAACATTTCTTTATTCTAAGTAAAGCTGGGCTATGTGGGTACATTAACATCATGACTTAAAAGACATACATATGCATATACGGCACATAACTTTGCTTTTGTGGTTTTTTTCAAATCGGATCTTTGGTTTTGCCTATTTTGCCTTTTGACTTACCCAAAATTATAAAATGATGAATTATCTTTCTTTTTGCAAACCATTCATATATAACATGGTATGGGACCAAGTGTACAATTGTGGGTTTTAATTTTCATCTCTCAAGCAAGAAAACACAAGCAACCAAGGAAAGCAGATTAGGATAAAAATTTAAAATCTAGTATAAAGCATATAACAAAATAAGTTACAAATAGAACGAGATTCAAAGTAAATTTTACAAAAGCGTAGAAATTTCAATACATGCATAGCATTCTTGTCATTAGGAAACTCAAGTTTTCATTTATAATTGATGCTAAATTGTTGGCCACTAGTGAAGAAAAAACTAATCTAAACATTTGAAATGCTATAAATGAGGTAATTTTTGTATTTGTAAATTTTAATATAAGATTGCCATAACCATCTTGTTAGGTAAAAGAGGGCTTAACCTCTAAACGCCCAAGGGGTAAGGACAAAACATTGATGCGTTATAAAATGATACTTTTGTAATTTTGATGAAGTTTGCTTCAAAAAAGAAAACTAGAATCATGATGTTTAGTAATTATTCATATGGTCAAATATTCAAAAAAGGCTTTGGACTTTTTTTTAATGAATATAGAAGCATTTATCATTTAATATTCATCAAAATTACAACTTTTATTCATAGATAAAAATTTGGCATGGTTGGTTAAAAGTAGGCATACTATTCTAAAACTCAAACATGCAATATTTTTGAAGGAGACAACATCATTAGTTTTGTGAAATAGTAAATTTCAAAATACTATAAAATATTGGAACGTTTGTCTTTGGAAAATTCTCCCCGGTGGAGTTGGATTGACATGGTTCAAATTGAGTTGGAAAGTAAACTTGCTTTCTTGATTAAAAGTATTTTTAAATTTTTCAAAAAACATTTTTTTTGCATCTTAGATAGCCTACAAAAAAGGGCAGCGACCAAAAAATGATCGATTGAGCACTTAGGGGTTAAAATAATTACATGACTCCTACATTTTAAAAACCTTTAACATTTCAAAATGATGGAATTTAGATTCAAATTATCTATAAGCTTGCAAAATTAGTTGCCTCAAATTCAATTTGACAAAGGTCTACAAAGTTTCTAAAACATTTCATCTTTGAATAAATTTTGATTATCATTATTGGCAATTCAACTTTGATGTGAATTTTAACAAGATCAAAAAATTGGAGAATGTTAATTCCATGATGGATCTAAGTTTTGCAAAAAAGCCAAGCGCCCTATAAGAGTTAAAATTGTATCCCACTATGTGGATTGTATTGGAGCATGTCAAAAAACTAAATTAGAGCACTTATAAGAAAACACCAGTAATTATTCCTAATAAAGAGGCAATTTGAATTATTGAATGTATAAGGAAAACACCCTTTGTTAAATTATATGAATTCTAATAAACATGTATTAAACTTTATAAAACATTAATGAAATTGGAATCCAAGCAATCTTTTAAAAAAAAGTAATCGTTTTTAATTCTTCAACTAATATATTTTGTTAGCTATTTAGTGCTTACATAGCCCTTTATTAAGGATCTTATACTTTTGGTCTATTACACAAAACCTACAGCACAAAACAAGAAAATGTTCACTTGATACATTTTGAAGCTAAATGTTTTTAGATATATTTGAGAATTATTTCTAAAGAAGTTTTCACATGGGTAGTTAAACATGATTTTTCTTAAAATGCAAACTTCAAAATAACCAAAAATCTAAATTACATTCAAAGCTTTAGAAGCTATAAAATTTTTAGCTTTTTGGTTGCTCATTTTTTCTTTCAAGGTTGTGTTTTTCTTCATTTTTTAGCCTCAAATGTATAGTAATAGACCTAAGACTTATCTTAGCGGAAGGTTTTGATTAGTTACCTATGAAGATTCTAGGTAAAAATTTTAGTTGAAAAACTTTGCAATGTATTTAAATGTCCAATTTTTTCTTTTCTATTTTACATTTATTTTGATGAAATGGCTTGATTCTTATTAAGGATTTGAGAAATTGAGAACGCAATCCACTTAATATTGCTTGACATCCCAAAATTCTCTAAAAATTGATTTGGTACATTTCTAATATTGTTCCAATGTCCATTTAACTTGATACCAGAAATGCATTCTCATGATGTCAAAAATATATTGAATCAACAATGATATAATTTTTCTTTTTAATAAGAAGTCTTGTTTGTGTTGACGTCATTAGTTATGACCCCTATGCAATAAAAGCATTAAATACACTTTCAACTAATTATTTGATTTCAACATCTCAACATTAACTTAATGCATTTTCAATATCACATAAATGGGACATGCAAAAATCAAACTCAAAAAAAATTGGGGGAGAGGGGGATACCGCGCATTTTAGGGTTTTCCATTTTTGTTCCTTTTCGGGGGAATTACAACTAATGTTTAGTAGCGCTTGGTGGCAGCACCTCCCTCCAGATGAAATGGTGTGGAATAGTCCACACCCATCTTTAGCTATTTAGCTATGGGAACACTTGCTTGAAATTGTCAAAGAGTTTATGAAAAAGAGGCTCAATTTAGTGCACAGACTTTGATGCGAGGGCTAGCCATGCTAGAAAAAATTTAAAAAAAAGAAAAGAAAAAAAAACTCTTTTTTTTTTTTTTGGTCAAATGAAGTTTGTGGATGATACTTGAAGAGAGGGAAAGGCAGCCTCTCTTTAGGCTAGTGAATGTTATGTGAAGTAGGGGCACAAAAATGAAAATATTACAAATAGGGGCACAATTTCACAAATAGGGGTACCTGTTTAAAATAATTTGTAATTTTTTTGTAGATTTTTTGATTTGGACATTATTGTATATCACATCAAATGTTAGCTAATTTCCATAAAACTAAAGGCCGCTCCAAATCAAGCCTAAATAAAGAAATTTTAGTAAAGGGAATGACAATTCTTGAAAACATCTCTAAATTTTTTGGAAGTTAACTACCATTTAATGTGATATGTCCAAACCAACCACTGTCCAAACCAAAAAAAACTACAAATATTTACAATCTATTTTGAAACTGCACCCTATTTGTAATATTTTTCATTTTCATGCCCCTATTTGTAATTCCCCCTTCCTTCTTCCTTCTACGCTCCCATCAATGGAACGTCAGATAAACGGGAACACCGACCGGGCTGAGCACGAGGAGTTGAAACCCTAAAACTTTGGTTCAACGAGCAGGACTGGTTCTTCCTTGTCCGTAGCTCGCGTTGCTGTGGTTGCTCGTTGTCTGCACAAGTTCTGAAATTTTGACGAGCATTCTCAAAGCTTCTTCCGATTCTGAAAGCTGTGTGCCTTTCGAAGCATTCCAGGATAATTTTGAGCGATTTTGAGCGATTTTGGAGCGATTTTGAGCCATTTTTGAGGGAGGTGGAAGTGGAGGAGCAGCGATGGCGGACGAGGGCGTGGAGGTGGCGGGGAAGCCGGACTCCAAGGACTTGCAACAGCAGAGCAAGGCGCTCGACTCTCTGACGGACCATGTCGAGGACCGGCAGCTCGACTCCACGCGCGTGCAACAGGCCATGGCCTCCATCGCGGCCACTTCGGACGCGGATCGGAACGCGCAGCGGCTCCGGGAGAAGGAGCTCGCGGCGGTGAAAATCAACGCTGAGGACGTGGATATCATTGCGAACGAGCTCGAAATGGACAAGAAAGTGGCGGAGAGGACGTTGCGAGAGCATAAGGGCGACGCCGTGTCTGCGATTCGCTCCTTCTTGAAATAATTAGGGTTTAGTTTTATTTTGATTTGATAGGACAATAATAGAGCTGCCTTGTATTTTTTTTGCACAACAATCGCTCTCCAGAATGGTGGAACGAAAAATGGTCAATTGCAAGCACGTGCAATGTTAGGTCAGGTCTCTGATTTCGGGCCAAGCTGTTTTGATTTGCAGCAGCCTCCTGTGAGTAGAATTGCATGCCGGTACACTTTCGATTTTTGCACTCTTTTTATCTCCTTAATCAAGCTCAGATGGTTTATCTGCTAATTTTTACAAATGTCGTTTTCCTGTCCCCTTTCTAGTTTTCTTAATACGATGGCATATGATTGATTCTTGCTCTTTGCGCATTTCAAGCGGGAACTGTTTGGTTCTGTATCGTAGTAAGTTACTCTCAATTGGCCTGGCGCCCTTTTCGAGGTATGACCATGATATCCTTTACATTCTCTTACACGGCAGGTGGTAAATTTTTTTGGAAGCACCTCCACGACCCCTATTGGACCTACCAATTGAGCTTGATTTGAGCAATTCAAGGTTCATCAAACGCTTTGTTTGCTCCAATTTGTGCAAGTCATGATAAAGTATAATTCTTGCCTAATTAATTCTAGTATGTCCTAATGATACGGATGGAGATTCGCCGGATTATGCCAGGTGGTCCAGCATCGAGAAACTTCGACGGGATTTGAATAATATTTGTGAGTTTCCAGAAACGCGGTTTCTACGAGGACTTTGCTGGTTCGTGGAACCAAATCATCAGCGACCATCTGAACACTGGAAGGTACTATAGTGGTTCCTAGATCTATGCTTGACGTAGATTGAGTTGTTTGTCTTGTGTAATCTACGTCATTCACAAGAGAAATCTATGAAGGTTGCTTCGTCCTTTTATGCATGGAGGTGTCGGTCACACGGTTTGATGACTCACCACGTCCTTTTCGAGTTTACCGCAGCTGTGACGGACTGTCAGTGGAGCCTGTGGAATTGTGCATGATGTGGCTGGATCTGTCTGTAGTAACCCCTTGGAGCCTGCTGCACCTAGAGTATGTACCGAAGGTTTACATTTCAGGGGCGGGTGTCACCTGAGCAGCAGCAGCACTCGTCTCCCTTATTAAAAGGAGAGAGCTTTGCTTTCTCTCCAAGCCACAACCATTGAAGCGGAGTAGCAAGTATGACTACGTCGCAGGAATGAAAGACATAAATTCTCTCACTTGATTTAAACTATGTGGAGAATTGGAGTGGGCATTCTTTCGGACGTCGGCGACAGTTTGCTCTTTTTAAGGTGCGTGTCTGGTGATTGCCATGTCCCAGTTGGGATTGTGCTGTGAAAGCTTGGAGCTTACATTCGTCATTTGGCTGGATCAAGAGACGTTGTGATTAAAATGTTGGCTTTACATGTTTGATTGTCATAATGCTTTATAAGAATGTGATTGGAGGGCTGGTGGAAGATCTTCGGAGATCAAAGCCTTTGAAGCTTTCATTTATGAGGTAGAGGACACGATTTGCGTAATTTTGTGCATTTTAATATGTATTAGTGTGCTTTCATCGGGCGATGAGTATCGAGCTGAGGAGAGATCATTTTGGGCATGGTGGCCAGATACATTTAGCCTTGTCATGCTTATTACAGCTAACTTGCTAATTGAAGGTGAACTGAGTGTATGAATTAATGAGTTGCCGTCCAACAGGGGTCAGTATAGGAGATGGGATATCACGTGCTCGAATGTTTTAGTACCCTCTATTTGAGTTAGTAGTTTTCAATTTGTGAAACGCAAGACTAAACTGGAATGTCGTTGCAGTTATTGATTGATCTCAGGGTTAAAACCATGGAGTATTATGATGAGGGCGCATATGAGCGAATGAGCAAGTCGATTGCGGAGTCACGACGTGGCACGTGGATGCCGGCACGGCGTCGTAACAGAATCAAGAGAAAGGTTGTCGCCAGTTGCCTTGTAACGCTGCTTGGGATTTGCTGCTGCACGTACTGTACTTCCGAACCTGCTGATGAACTTCAAGAGTTCGATGACGAAACCGTCGTTGCCAGAGAAAATTTCGTAAATCTTAAATTATAGTGGGTTGAGTTTCAGACCCTGACCTCGTCAATCTGACTGCCTCTGTGGTCCCACAGCATATTCCAAGCTGTTATTTTAGAGGCTACATATTCGAGACGTTGCATTCGAGTGAAGTAGATAATGCATGAGAGCACAGATTGTGCATCAAGTCCCAATATGTTGATCTGCAGTGCCAAGCCTTTGATGGTTTTACCACGTGCACCTTTTGAAGTTTGTCTTGAAATAGAGGTGAACGAGAATAGTTTCAAAGCAGGTTTCTTCCAAGTTCCTCTTTTTTGGGGCCTGCTCTTTCGCTCCGAATATCAAGTAAGGTTACGTTTGTTGAAATGGCATATTTCACGTATTTAAGTATGGGCGTGAACCAAGCTACCGTCACTGTAAATTGCATGTATACCGATTCATTTTTTAATTTTTAATTTTTGTCTCCAGTGTATGTTTGATCCGCTCTAGAAGCTTAACCCGAAAATAAATGTTTTTTCGACAATTAGTTTGAAGTAGAGATCTCTATCTTGGAGTATGGAGAAATGTATTTCGCACTCTTGCCATTTGACAGTTCATTTTTATGCTGGATACGTAAAATTATTGTATTGGCTTCCGCAACATCTGGCTGTGTAGCGGTACTGTGTAGTGCAAGCCAAGGCCAAGGAGAATCACTGCGAAGCCCTCCCTCCAATGCAGAGGTAATTTATACGAGTGGTCTTCCTCACAGGCTACTTGTTAAAAACCTTGCTGTCTTGTGGCTTATTTGGCATTTAGATTGTATTACTTGGCACTTAAAGCTTGGCTTATATTAGTTTCAAGGGAAAATTTCATGGGTACCCCTGAAGTTTGCAGTATTTTCATAGATACCCCTGCTTTTTCAGAAATATCACAAATATCCTTGGACCAAAAAATTTAGGAATTTGTTTTGTTATGTATGTCACTTCCTTCTCTTTTTGTGCACACATCAGGGCATTTGTTTTTGTTCGCCAAATTCTAGTTGTCGCGAGGGCATTTGATAATAAATGGAGGGATTGATATGGATTGGTGTGATTTTGTCAATTTTTTGCCAGTCTGGCTCTCGTGCGCTAGAAAAAAATGTGCTGGCACACACTACTTTCTTGTTATGCATGTGCACAAAAAGAGAAGGAAATGACATGCAAAACAAAACAAATTCCTAAATTTTTTGGTCCAAGGATATTTGTGATATTTCTGAAAAAGCAAGGGTATCTATGAAAATATTGCAAACTTCACGGGTATCCAAGAAATTTTCCCTAGTTTTAATTATGTGCTGTGGCTTACTTTTTTGCATTCTGACACTCGTTTGGGTTATGCACACTAAGCATTACTTAGGTAAAATGATTATAGAATTCTTTACTTGTAGAGCAAGCCATTGTTGCAAGCAGTGTTCGGGGAGGACTTTTAGCTTCACTGGCTAAATCCAGCATTTCTCAGTTTCAACCGGGTTTTCCCTAGAATGCATCGGTTATTTTTTTGTAAAATTTCAATATTTTTAATATAATATATTATGATTATGGTTTTTGGAGAAAAATGGAAAACTTTTTATTTGGAAGTTTCAAGTTTCAATCGGTCTTTTTGTAAATTTCAATTAGTTGATAATACACTAACCGACGGTTTTCCCCAAACACTACTTGCAAGTAGTTGTACCATAAACTACACTAGTAATGAAATATAGTGCTGCGGTACTTACAATATCATTTATCCTATCATGTAACTCAATATAATTCTTAGTAAGTTGGCAATTAGTATTCATGTTGGATACTACTTTAGTACAAGGTGAATTATGTAAGTACAAGTTTTGGGTTTTTAGTGAAAATCTAGTTGACAATTGGTGTTCATGTTGACACATAGTGTTCCAATTTGTAATTACTGTAGCCAGCACTAAATATCATTATTACTATAGTGAGAATCTGTCACAAAGAAAAAAAAGTTTGTATGTAATGTGCTCATGAGTGAAGTGCAATTTTGTTGTTTATTAGGGGGTTTCAAATAAGCCGTTCACCACCAATTTTGTTCACGTGAATGAAATTGGTGAATAACCCAACCAAATCACTCCGTGAACAAGCCATGACAATCTCTTGCTGCAATCATGACAACATATTCACCAGTGAACAAAAACTTGTTCTTGACCATTTGTTCACTGTTTTTTCAAGGTATCTGAAACCCCTAATTAGGGGGTTTCAAATATGCCGTTTACCAGCAATTTCGTTCATGTGAATGAAATTGGTGAACAAGTTAGTCAAGCCACCGTTCATGTCCTCGCGATCACCCATTCAAATATCTGAATTGTAGTAAACTACTCACCACCTTTTCAACTTTGCCCACAATCACTAATCCCATACGGATCTCTTGAACTCCACCATTGTTGCTTCTAATCTAGAAGCTTCGTCTCCACAATTGTCTGCTTCTAATCAAGATCTCTTTAGCTCCACCATCGTCGCTTCTCGCGCATTGCAATTCCTTGAATGACCTTGACCTGGCAATCAACTCTGCATCCAAACTATCTAATGAAGCGGAGCGAGAGCCGAGAGGCAAGCAACAGCACAAACAGGCGCGGGCACAGGAGCGACAAGAACATGAGTGGAGCTAGTGAGAGAGACGAGGAGGGAGAAGCTTCACATAGTTCACGCATGAACGAGACATGAGGACCTCCTGGAGGTCCTCATGACTTGTTCACTTTTGTGACTCCACGTTCAATGGTGAATAAAAACTCGTTCCGGACCATTCGTTCACCGTTTTTTTGAGATATCTGAAACCCCTAGGTCAAAAAATATATATTTGCGGGGAAATTTCAGAGTGGTTTATGGCGTGCATGAGAGGTTTGTCGACTAGGCCCAGTAACTGAAGGCTCCTACAAACAGAACACTTGTGAAAAACACTACCGCAGGCAAGATTATGTGAGGAACATTTTTGGAGTAATTAGCATTACAAAGTGTTGGGAGACAGGCACCCATGCGGGGAACAGGCAAAGATATTTACCTTATAAATATGAGCACCAACACAGTTGTCATACTACGATTGCTCTCGCACAGAAAACAGCTTTAACTCAATTTTCAAATGCATCGTCGCCGCTGTTTCTTGCTGTTGCTGCTGCTTCAAGAGCATAAAAGAACCATGAAACTTATTCTCCCTAAAAAGCTGAAATGCATGCAAATGCAAATGCACAAATTCACTACAAAATCTACAGCTTGCCACTCTTTCAAGGCTCGCTCTTCAGTGGCCAAAGGCCCCGAGCGTGACCCTTGTTTCCATCGTTAAACTTTTCAATAAGCTTATCCACGTGGAGGCTCACGTCATGAATGGTCGGCCGTGATTCCACTGAGGGATTCAGCATCCACTTGACAAACTGGTGCAGCGTTTCTGGATACGGCGGACTTGGCCCTGGAGGCCATTTCACAGCCCCGCTCAACACAGCCAGATGCAAGCTTCCCCCTTGCTCCACTAAAGAGTACTCAAACGGTGACATGCCATACCTGGAAAAACAACAACAATCATTGCAATGGAACGTTAACAGTGCTATAGATTTGTTGATGGAAAATGATCAAAAGCAACAAAAAAAAACTCAAAAAAGCCTTCTAAAACACGTTCGAAACGTACTATTCATCAAAATTCAGCTCTTGAAAAGTTACGGACACAACCAGACTAATTCGCAACTTTAGAAAAAAACCAAAAAACAGGGGCTCGAAGTAATTAGTGAAAGTTGTGCTGAGAAGGAAAGATTTCAGAACATAGGCTAGATTGTTAAACAATTTGTTTTCATAGCAATAGGTAGGCACACTTACATGATAGCATAAAGAGTGCACCCAAGAGCCCAGATGTCGGTGCGCTCGTCTAGAACTGTTTCACTAGGGGTGTCCCATAATTCAGGTGCCCTGTATGGAGCTGTGCAATGCTGAGAGGCCCATTCCTGCACCAAACTACATATTCAGCATCATCAAACATCAAATGCCGTTGTTCTGCACTTGGCTTTTCAAATTCAACAAAACTTCAAAATACGTTTTTGTTTCAGGGATGTTTTTTTTGAACCTGGACAGCCATTGCTTCCTTTCGGTTGTGGGTTTGTCTTCGAGCAGGCTTGGCACTGCCGAAGTCCATAATCACTGCTACCGGTGGTTTGTTCCGAGGAAGGCTGAGTAACACGTTTCCAGGCTTCATGTCATTGTGAGCATACGGCGGATCATGCGTGTGCATGCGCTTCAATCCTGCACATATCTGTAATACCATGGAAAACTGTTACAGAAAGCTCTCCACTTAAAGACAAATCCAAAGTTGGCTTCATATCCTTAGGAGTTGGAAAAAATCATTCAAGAAGGTAGGAGAAGATTCTAGTACAAAAAGAAAGAAAGAAGAGGAGTAGTAGTACATTACTTGTTCAGACAAAAGAAGGCTGTTTTGAAAATTGCAAAAGCCAGAAATTAGTGAACAGATAATACGTACTTGTTGGAATATATACAAGACAGTAATGGCCGGGAAAAACTTCCTTTCTGACTGCATGCGAGTCAAATGGTCAAGGAGAGTTCCTTCTCGGTGAACTGGAAACAGCAAATAAGCCTCCTTGCTCCACGACGATTCAGTCTGTACTCCATCATCACACAACCTCTGAATATTCCATAACCATGAAATAAAAAGAAGTGTTTATAAAATCAGATTTGCACATCAAAAATTTACTCTCAATAAGGCAAACAAAAAAACGGAGGACCAAAAAAATACTGGTGAGAACGTACCCCTTTGACAGGGATGATGTCCGAGTCTAGAAGATGGAGCAAATTGGGATGGTCAAATAGTTTCGAAACTTCAATCTCCTGGTTTACCAACGCCAGCTGCTCCTCCGACTGAATCAGGAACTTCTTCAACGCGTACATTCCATTTTCTGTTGGCATGCCCAGAGCATGGACGATTGGTTTAGAACAAGTACACAAGCAAATTACCAGACAGTGCTAAAAACGGACCACTAATGTATTTACAAAAACCAAAAGGTCACCATGAGAGCTACCTCTAGAGACCCCATTCACAGATTTTGATTAGGTCCTGAGCGGGGCGGCTTGCACAACCATTCCAGTCTTTTATCACAAAGTGTACACACCAAAAACATCCTAAAAACTGGGATTACAGAAAATTCTTCACCTGTAAACACTGGGCCAGGAGGGAGAAACCCAAACCTTACAGATTTTATTTCTCGACATCCTCTATAATACAAACTAGTCAACATGAATATACATAGATATTTAGAGTCTCTAATACATGTCTCTGGAAGTGAAATAATTACAGACGAACTTTTCAGATGAAATCACTGCCATCCCAACCATTGGTGATGTAACAGAAAGCTTTTGCCAGTCAAGGCAAACAATTGTTTTTCGAATCCATTCAAATAACCAGTAATTTGAAAAAAAATGTTGATTCAGAAAAACATGGTAATTGTTTGAAAGAACATCATCACATCACATCACATGTCAATCTGGAAAGGCAAAAAGTCCAAAAATCCAGATGCGGTACTGTGTAAAAACCCCTCTCCACTGCTATGTAAGCCTAACCCTACATCGCCACTCAAAATCTTAAACCATGGACAAAGGGTTGTAAAACACATACTCCCTCTGTCCCTCGAAAAGCTTCCTTGCAAAGGATTAACTGTGTTTTTAGTCTATGTGCTAGTGACACATGCATTCTAGAATTTATATACCATCTACCAAATGTATGCAAAATCTCCGACTTTGATATCGTTGTTTAAACACCCAAATTTCATGCAAAAAGTACCATATTTGTGCATGATGCCAGCTCCTTATTATTTTTGATTTAAAGATTAGTAGCAACAATGGTACCTCATATGGGGCAAGGCCAAGCTTGCTAGGAGAGGAATGCTCTCTAATCGCTTAACTTGCCCCATGAGATCATTGAACATGGCAAAGGCTTTCTCAGTGTTTGAAATCAGCAAAAGGGAGCTTTTTAGTGGTACAAAAAATGTGTCTGATTTGGAGCTTTTTAGAGGGACAGAGGGAGTATATATTTCTGCGGAAGTATTACCAATATATATATTTGAACCTTCACAAATGTTGCATACAGTTGCCAAATAATGCCATTTTTTGGTGCATTGGAACCCGAGAAGCGGAACATATAAAAGTTCGACCACTCTAATAATAATAACAATGGAACTTGTGCTCACCATGTCCAGGAAAAGTGTCGGTAGTGCAGATGCGGCAATGCTGCAGCAGGGATCTCAGGGATGGAGGGAGGGTTAGGGTTAGGGAGGGAGGGAGAGAGAGAGAGATCGTACCAGTATGAGACAGATCGCGAGGATCGATTCCTTCGACGTCCAATTCTCGGACCAGAAAAACAAAGGCAAATCCTCCTTCGCCGATCTGACGAACAATGCGAAATCGCCGCTTGTTGATGAAGAGCTCTACGCCACCGCCGACAGCTGCAGACAGGGCGTGCAGCCCGGACCACGAGCAGCCCATGGCCCGTCTCTTCTTTTCTTTCAAGCTCTCTCTCTCTTCCTCACGCAACTCACTCACTCACTCTCTCGTCGTCGTTCCAATCCACGGAACCTCGCCGCGTTGATTTGAGCACACGATGGAGCCGTCAGCAATGATACAGCCACGCCATCGGTAAGACTCCAGGATCTTCAGATTTGTTGCGAACATGGTCCAGCAATCATCCTGCCTTTCGCACCTCGGATCATGACAGATTCAGACCCTTTTGAAGGACTTACTTGGACATGGCTGGCCAGTGAAGAAGATCTAAGAAGGCGATCGAGATTGAGAGACAGGGGCAAGACCTAAGTTAAGTGAAACTGGATCTGAAATTTATGTTTTTGTGGTGATGAGGCTACACGAACGAATTGACTCCGATGAAGTGGACCGCACGAAACGCTGGATTCTGCAAAAGAATACTAATACCGTACCGAAAGTTGCGCTTTTCCTGTGCTGGTGCTGGTGCTGTGCTTTTTATGTTGGTGAGTGAGTGAGTAAGTGATACCGCGTTGCCATGCGCTTGGCGTGCCTGCCGAACTGGAAACCCTAAAATAAAATAGTATGAGCACAATTGATACGCGTGGGACGTCAATTTGTGGGCAGCGGGAGCAAAGCACCGGGGATGCGAGATGCGCGCGCGAGACCACGGAGGTTTGTGAGAGCTTTGCTTCTGTTTGAAGAACAGAGCTTGGTCGTCGACTTGCGGTCGGCTGTGGGTGGTGGCCGTCCGGTGGTTGGAAGGTAGCCAGGGACTTCGATCTGCAGTAGTATGCACTAGACCAGCGTTTTTTTTTTCTGGCGATCTTTCGCCAGATCTGACAGATTTTGGTCACTCACGGCCCTTCTCTCCAGATATCCTCCAGTCGGAAGAGGGCACAGAAGTGGACTCTGTCACGCCGAAAAAACGTTGACTCCGCACACTTCAATGCGTATGATTTTTTTATGTGACTTTTTACCCAACTTTTTGTTACCTCTTCCTCTCCCTCTCCTTCTTTGATTTTCAAAATTTGAGGAACGTAGAGACACCCACTACTATAGAGATTTTCAAATTTATAATGCTTCAAAACATCAAATTTGAGAATTTTAATGACTCTTCACAATTTCAAATGATTTTTAAAATTACAATTACTATTCACATTTTCAAATGACTTTTCACCCTCACTTTGGGTGCTGTCTCCTCTCCCTTTGTGATGTTTGCTTTGAGTGCCTTTTCCTCTCTTTTCTCCCCTTTCTATTAGAACTTGTGGTGTTAATAGAGAATTTATGGCATGACACGTCATTATATCATGAGACACACCAACTTTTATAATATAGATTTGGGGATCGATGACTTTCATTGAAGGCATAGCATTTCATAAGCCTCAATGAAGTTCCAAGACTTGCTTGCATTGCTTGTAGCAGATGTTGCAGTTCCAACCTAGTTAGGTAAGGTAAGAGGCTCTAATTCAAAGCAGGCTCTAAAATGGAGCACCTCCTTAAATGTCCTTTGTTTTTACATGTTTTTTTCATAGTCTTTCAATAATGTACATGCAATGTACATTTGAGGAGGTGCTTCATTTTAGAACCCTATGGCTTTTCCACTTCAAAATTTCATAACTGATTTTGTAAAGTTCTAAATAGTATGAAATAACTTGGCTTAGATGCCAGTTCTTCTTGTCTTTCAAGGAAAATTTACCGAAAAATAGTTCAAGAAGTTCAACCTCCCCAAAAAATCAGTTTTAGCCCGTTTATGAGCACACTACCTTAGAATCAAGGTAGAGAGAGCCATGCATTGTCACTCGTCCCCAAATTGTTTCTCTATTTGCAACATCATTTGATTCCCCCAAGATATTAGCCAACATTTTTTATATAAAGTTGACTAAGAATTGATGCTTTTTCGAGTAAGCTTAGCTGAAAAAACCCTCATATTTGCATTGTAGCAAGATAACTTTCCTATACGTTTGTACTCTTAATAGTTAATTTTTAGCCCTTTTAAAATTACCCCAAATTTTCAACCTTTCGGTTTCAATTTCCAACCAAATTTTTTGCCATTTCAATTGGTTCACTATGTTTGATAACTCTCTATATTTGATATAATTCATGATTTTCATCTCAGGGTTCTTTTCCCTTTTTAGCACAACAATGTAGAATCCTTTTGTTTTTAGCTTTCCAAAAATACATGTCATGTTGGTTTTGATGAAAGGTTATTCATTGAACCACTTCTTCCACATCTCCATCCTTGAGGGCAGCTTGAACATGGTCAAGTTTGAGAAGTCATAGTTGAACCAGCTTTATCTCAAGTTTAAAAAGATTGAGTTATGCTTTTTTACTTAATGGCATTCAAGTTCTTTTTTATATTTACATGATTTTGATTTTTTAAATACAATGAAATATAATTACTTTTCCCAATAATATATTTTGCAAGATACATTGAATATACAAAATTTATAGAGTCCTAGACAAAATGTTGTAGTCCTTTTTTTATAATTTTCTCACGCAATCAATACATTATCAAAGTTAAAACTAATTCCACTCATATTTGAAAAGCTTAAAAAAAGGAGCAAATTTTGCTGAAGTTTGACGTAAAACTAATAAAGAAAAGTGTTAGAAATTTATATTTGAATAAAAAATCTAGTTATGATATAAGTGCTTTTAAAATCACTACAAGTTTGTCAACAATTTACCACTACTATATTCTCAATCTATTCTCAGTGTACCACAAGCTTGCTTGAGTTGAGACAATTTCAAGTTCTAAAAGGCCGTTAAAAACCACAAAGATGTTGATGATGAATTTTGGAGATTTGATTGCATGGATGTATAGGTAACATCCATACTCACATCCATATGCACATCTTCCATGCTTAAAAAAAAAACCCCTTAAGTAAAAAGATTTGATCTTCATAAGATTTAGTGTAACATGATATATGTCCAAGTCTTGTGAAATAGATATTTTATTACGATAATCAGATTTTGCTATTTTACTCATACATTGTAACTAAGTTTGTAATTTTGAACATGCTGTTGTGTTTATTTGGTGAAAAGCTAACTAAAAATTAAAACTATCTATTTTTCAAGACTTGAACACATCACATGTTACACTAAACCTTATGAAGATAAATTTTTTTGCTTAAGGAGTTTTTTTTTAGCATGGAAGATTTGCATATGGATGTTACCTATACATCCATGCAATCAAATCTCCAAAATTCATCATCACTGTTTTCAATCAATTTTCTTGTAAAACCACATAAAATCATGAATTTTGACTCAAAGCAGTTTGTCAAAATTTGGATTTTAGTTTTTTGAGGTTGAATTTTGGTATGCTTGGTTGAGATTGGAGGCAAGAATGACATATAAAAAATGCAAGATCAAAAAAGCCCAATTGACCTCAATTTCAAAACATAACATGACATGACTTGTAAGTGAAAAAATAGAAGTTAACAAAGTTCATTCAACCTCATTTTCCGGTACACCAAGTATTGCATTTAGGTTGCTTTGACCCAAACACCCCGGGTATCTCAGAATACACTAAAAAAAGGCTATGTTCTTGCTCTTGGGGGTTGAGGGGGTTAATAATTAGGTTGCCTTACCCTAAAAAGTTACCTCATTACTCATTGCTTGACCACTTGGAGGTGCATGCAACTCTTTTAGATACTAGGATTTCTCATGGCTTACGGGTTGAAGAACGTTAGTTTGATTTTTTGCAACTTTGTTGTTTTTGCCAAGTCCTTATTGTTGTTAAAATGTTTGTTGTAGTAATTATTGATGAAAATCATTGTAGTATTAGTAAGTATTTATGTAATGTAAATGTCAAGAACTTAGTGTGAGGTAACCCAAATGCACTATTTAGTGTAGTATACTACAAGAAAACCATGGTCAAATCTACAAAAAGTTGACAAAGATTGTGACCTAACCTCTAGATTAGGTCACATCCTTTGTCAACTTTTTGTAGATTTGACCATGGTTTCCTTAGTTCAAACATCCTTAAATTATACCACTTTGTACAAGAGTATTTTATTGGACCTTGTAGTTTCGTGGCCCTTATATCCACCCTAATGTATTTATTTTGCTATTGTGGTGAGTAAAGAGATACCTTATAATATCCATTCCAACTCAAAACACTACAAGGGAGCTGTGTCAATTTGGATGTTTCTAATCAATTAGGATTGCTTGATTTGGATATATTTATGTCAATTTGGACATTTTTTTGTCAAATTTTTGTCAATTTGGACGTTTTCGTCAATTTGGACATGTTGATTTGGACACTATTTTCTTGTGATGAAAATCATTTTACCACCCTATCAAAAATCTGCGTAATTTGTAATTTGTAAATTTAAGAAACAAAATCCACCCTTTAGTATCTCTCATGTAATTTTTGCATATTAAACTAGCGACCCCCCAAGCAGTGGTACACTTGGACAATGTTGAATGTGGGTCTTCCTGTACTGTAGATGATTGTAAAGGAAGGAAGATACAGTTTTGTGCTCCAAAATCTAGTTTACGCAATTGTGCACTCAATATTGACAGGTATTGTTGTTGGTATGGCTCAAGCACTTGGGGCTTTTGTTGAGATTGTTGAATTAGATGTTGCAGTAAAGATAGAGGTCTCTAAGGCTGCTCTAAGCTTTTTTTCATGAAGTTGTAAATACATGTACTTGATATGGTAAACATTAAAAAATGGAATGTATCCAAGGAGTTGCTTATGAATGGCACCTAATAAAGTAACTTTCCTCCCTAGCTCCTAATATCCTAACTACATTGCACACCTTCAATCCTTTGTTGTTGTGCTAGGAATTAGGAAAAAAAAAGACAAAATAAAGGCCAGACATGTTTTGTGACTTACCACAGTAAGGGTTTAAGGTGGGATTGAGAAGAGCCCCTTTTCAATTATTTGGTACCAATAAACTCAACTAGTTTCTCCTTTCCTCTCTTGTGCAAATGTTGGATTGTTTGTTGGTATGTGGTGAATGATGAAGGCAGATTTATCTAACTGTGTATTTTAGATTGAATAGCATAAGAATTGCATTACATCTAAGGATTAGTTAATGATTATTTCCTAATCGAAGATGGTAGCAGCATCTAATTCAAGGTGGTTTGTTTTACGGTGGTTTCTTTTTGTAGCTCAAAACCGCATTGCAGTTGTAAGCTAAGATGAGAATATATTACTTTTGTACCAAGGTGTACAACTAACTTCTCCATCCCTCTTTATGTGCAAATTTTGGTTGTCTTGGTGTGTAGTGTGGGAAAGTGCTTCTTTTACTCAAACATCAAATGATGGGTTGCATTTTGAAGTTGGAAACATGAAATTTAATAAAAATGAAAATTCCATGAAAAACGGAGTGAAAAAGTTTTGTTATAAGAAAAACAAATATAGTTTTTTTTTTTTTTTTTTTTTTTGGAAATATTGTTTTTGACATCATATTAGATAAATTGGGAAAAACCAAGGGAGTGTTTTGTACCTCACCTTAATCTAACTCACAATAAATGCAGGCATAGCTGTAGTTCAAAGTTGTAATTACTTGAAATTTTCAAAGGCAATCCCTGAGACTTCACTTCTTTGAACTATCTCTGAGGAGTATAGAACACATCATTATATCAAACATGAACCAAATATTCTTCAAAATCAAAATTTCAGATTCCGTTCTTCATGGAAAAGTCCATTTTTGTTGAAATTCATGTTTGGAGGTCTTGCTTTAGTACCTGCAAGGACAGTAGTGCATTGTATTGAGATCATTTGTATGATAGTAAATTATTTATTGCTTTTACATGCAAGTCTAACTCGGGTGAAACAATGACTAGGCAGAGAAATTGGATGGTCGGGAAGAATGGAAGGCGTTTGCATGTATGAGCTTCCCAAATGAAATCTAAGTTATAGATACTTGACCAACGACTTCTAGAAACTGTGTTGTTATAAGGAAAATTTTCATGGATGCCCCTGAAGTTGGCAACATTTTCATTGATACCTTTGCTTTTTCAGTAATTGCACAAGTACCCTTGGACCAATGATTTTAGGTCTTTGCTTTGTGGTGCATGTCACTTCCTTCTTCTTTTGTGTGCAAACTACTTCTTTCTTGTTATGCATGTGCATAAAGGAAAAAGGGAAGTGGCATACACAACAAAACAAATACCTAAAATTATTGGTCCAAGGGTATTTGTGTAATTTTTCAAAAAAGCAGGGGTATCTATGAAACTATTGCAAAACTTTTGGGGTATCCATGAAATTTTCCCTTGTTATAATATAGTCCATTTGCAAACTAAAGCTTGTATAGATTTTTTTTCTTAAATTTGCTCCTTTGATCATTAAGTTTGTGAGAATTGTATTGATAAAAGTGTGTCTCTTAACCCTTAAACCACAAAAGTTTGTTCAACAAATGGTTGATTTTTGGGTAGGTTCATATGAAGTCAATTATTGGCGGATATTTTTGAAATTTGGAGACAAGGTGAAAACAATTAAGGGTGATTGCAAGAAACACTTGTACTATTTTCTGTCCCTTTCACCTCTTGCATGTGGTTTTTGGCTCCTATCTTTTGCGTACTAAGTCATTTTGACCTCAAATTTCAAAGTGATGTTCACTTCAAAGTTATTCAGTGATTTTTTTGTTTTCCTTTAAATTATTTTACTATTTTTAAATAGCCCCTGAATAGGTGTCTACCTTGGCCATTTTGAGGGCTCTTAGTATTATTTTGGGTCCAAAAAAGCAAATCTCGTGCCACAAATCAGGGAAGTTGTTTATTGTAAAGCGTTACATGGATGTATAGAAGGGTTTCACAAAATTCTAAATACCATGCCATGCACATTGTCTCAAAGTGGGCATCCATTCTCCTTGCATTGGTGAAAAAAAAAAAAAAATCCTCCAAAAACCACTTGCATTAGGTGAAACTACTCAAAGAGATTAAAAATGGCCATTTTTGTTTTATTTTTTTGAAATTTTTTTCTATTTTCTAAAAAGCAAAAAGGAAATTGTCATTTTGTTGGTAATTTCTATCCTTCTATTTTTGTACAAAATTTTTAGAATAATTTTTTTCTAGGTCTGAATGTTCTTGAGTATACTATTTTAAGTGCTTTACAAATTATCCATGTTTTGTTTTATTTATAAAAAAAATCAGAAGCTCATAACTACCTAGTACTACTAGTTTTAAGGGTGTTTGAGACAAAATTGTGAAGTGTTTCTTGCAACTACCTTTAACACTTTTGTGTGAAGAAAAAAAACTCCAACCAAATGCTCAAGTAAAGAGTTATGCTGCCCAAAAGAACTTGGGCACCTTGGGCAGTTGGGGCATCTTTGGAGAATCTTATGCTAAAACTCTCATCAACTTTTGAAACATGGCATGTATGTAACCAACAAAATATGGTACACAATTGTCAAAAGAAATAAAAAAGCGAGCTCTCACATCACATCGTAAGAGGAGTCAAACTTTGTTAACTATGTTTGGGGAGTTTCAAGAAAATATATTTTCTTCTTACTTTAGGCTCTATTACCTTTCAATCTATAAACCCAAAGCTCTTGAATTGTTTTTTGCATATTCTTGATGTTTGTCTCTAACTATTTGGTGTTCAATTTTAAAAATTTGTTTCCTTACTGCACAAGAAATCATGAAAAAATGACTTGTGTATTACCACTTTGCTGAACTTCCTTCCATTATAGAGTGATTCCTAATAAGCTAGATTCTAACTTTACTTCTGATACTTTTTATGAGTGAACCTAACATCATACACTTGTGAATGGTCAAAAACCTTGTTGTTGTGAAGAGCAAAAATTATACTTCAAGAGGGCTCAAAATTGCTAACCTTGTTTTGCAAGAATGAAAAAAGGTTGATCTTCTCACCTCAAATGTTATAATTTTACAATCTACGTGGTCAAAAGGGCTGAATTTTTTTTCACGCATTGCCTTACTTGTATATTACACTTTAGCAAATTTGGAACTAAAATTTAAAAAAATCATTCTAAATTTCTAATAATCCATCAAAAAATGACAATTTTGGTTTAATTTTTCTCTACAACACCCGTCAGGCTTTAGGGATTAATTTTAAGTGGTAAAAGCTCAATGTTAAAAGTATGTGCAGATGCTATTATTATCAAGTAACTTTTTGTTATCAAAAAATGCAATTTTTTTGTGCCAACTGTGACTAAAGCTAAGTACTTTTATGTCGGTTCACTGAAGATTTATATATGTTTTTACAAAAATGTGTCAATGATTTTTGAAACATATAACAAATTTTTTATTTGTTTGATGAGGATTTTTGGAAAATTCAAGATCCTGTTTTACAAACACTTTTAAATTTGCATCGTAATTTTACAACACTTTGGGAGTTAGAGTGAGATAAGGAACATCTCTGTTGTTTGTTTAGTCTCATCTGAAGCAAAGTACTGAAGTTAATTGAGGCTTTAAAACCATTAATAAGATTTAATCACCTTGCACCCCTATTCATGTTTTATTTTGTAATCACAATGAGCGAGGGTGAAGTATCTTGAGAAAAAGATAAGGATGAAGTAACGTGATGCTACTAAACATTTCATGTAGATGTATTTACTTGAATTTCTACATGGTCCTATTAGTGGTTGATTATTTTTTTTCTAAATTACCAGTACCTATTCAAGTGTGTTTTTTCTTTTGTAGCTCAACTTTTTCATTTCTTCAAACTCAAAAGAAGTTAACTCGCCAAAAGAACTTAACCCTTTAAAGACCACACACATTTTCCCAAAATCCACTAGAAATCGGGGCTATAAAATTAGATGTGCATTTGAATCAAATACGGACCCAATTTGAATAATCCAACCGTACAAATGTGAAGGACACCTTGTTTTTAGTAATGTATCAAAATTTCAGTTAAATTTTCCATTAGAGGTGAAATGTTATAATGATTAAGTGAGCCGTATATGGAAAGTCTCTAGTTTTTCATGTTTGTGTGGTTTTGAATGTTGACCCTTCTTGCAAGTTTTGGTTGAGAAGAGGCTTACATTTCTAGAAAGCAGGGTTTCCCACCTTTCCAACAAGACTAGTTTCACACAAAATAAACAAAAATAGCAATCACAAGGTGTAGCTAACTAGACAAAAAGGGTCAAAATCCCATTTTCTTTGCTACCCTAAAACAATTCTACAAGAAATTTGATAATTGTAATGGAAAATCTCATCAGTGGAGGCAATCAAAAATTGGCCTTAAATGTAGGATGATTTTTTTTTCAAAATAAAATGATAGCATCATTTCAATGGATTCTCAAATACTACAATTGTACTTCTACTGTATAGAAAAACAATACAAGCATATTCCTCAAGCAATTTAAATTTTTTTAAGATTGCACAATTGAAATCTGGCATTATTTTTGGATGTTTGATGTATTGTGTTGTTGCTTTGATCCATCTTTGACCAAATATGGATCCGTATTTTGAGGCCATGATGTGTAAACACCATAATTTATCAACTTACTTATCCGATTCCATTGTTATTTCTTGAGTTAGATGCAAATTTTTTATGATCACAAGCATTCTTCAAGATCATTCTCCAAATTGTTGAGCAATTTTAATATATAGGCCAAAAACTACTCTCCCTAACCAAAATATGGTTCGGTGGTCTCAAAAGAACTTAACTTACTTGGTTTCACACAAGAGCAGAAAAATCATTGACAATAAAAGGGTTCACACTTCAACCTTAACCCCTAAAGGACCATGGCCTTTATTTTGTCAAAAGACACTCAAAACTGCCACCTCTATGGCAAAGAGTAAAAGAGTTTGAAAATCAAGCATTTTGCATATCTAACCGTAGGATCTTGTGCTAGACTACTATAAGAATGTGTCATACAAAACTCAAGAATTTTGACCACACAAGTTGGAAGATGTATGCATTTAAAGTGTAAAAAAACACTTTTTTTGCACCTTGGTTGACTAGATTTTTTAACTTTCAACAATTTTAACTTAAAATTTTTGCACCATAGAGTTTGGAATTCTATTTTTGCATGGTGGGAAGTTGAGTTGGGAATCTTGGGAAAAATTCTAAAAACAAAATACTTAATTTTCATTCTTAAAAAAAATATTATGTAGAAGGAGGTGTGAGATTGAACAAAAACTTAAATTGCTAATAACCCTGCAATGGAGTTGAAATGCAATAATCCCAATGGTGAGATTGTTCTAGAAAGCAAACTTCACCTTCTCCAACAATTTTTTTTGAAAAAATGTTAAACTTGCATTTGAAAATGAAGTTTATAAGTTATGTTTTCAAGAAGATGCTTTAGTTGCTTGAAAAACAAGATTGTCCATAACTTTCTCATAACTAGTCCAAATGGAATGAATCAAAGTTTTAAATGTAGACAAAGATATAATCTATAAGAAAAAAATTAAATTTTTTTTTCAAGTTTTTATAAGATTTTTTTTGCTGTCCCTACTCCCCAAATTTGTGCTTATTTGGACATAACTTTTACTCCCTGGCATCAATTGGTATAAAATTAAATGCCCACGCAGATAATTGAATTCCCCATCTTCAATAAAAATTTTAAAAACTTATGCAAAGTAAGTTGGCCATAGGTCTCCGTAGGGACAATGGTCCTTTAGGGGTTAAACCCTAATTCCTAGCCCCTCCCCTGCTCTCACTCTACCCTCCTGCACGCGACGTCGCTGTTTTCTTCAAAACAGGTTTAGGGTTTTGAAGTCTGGTGTAATTGAGTTCTAGGGTTTCGGGATCTGGAGCTGGCTTTCATCGGAATCACACACAATCGAGTCGTTGTGGTTGTGTGATATTCATTCGCATCTTCGCACGCCGTCGCTGTAAACGAGCGACGGTGGACACCACGTCATCAGAGCACCACCACAGGAAGAAGAAAAAGATTCCAAACACGGTGACGCCGCCGCGGACCTTGGCGAGCGTGAAGGCGTACCAGGGGGCGGATAAAATGAAGGCCAAGTGCACTCTGCAGCTGGTCCCGCTCACCGGAGAAAAGGTAGCTTACTTCTCTTTTGCCGAGTTTGAGTGATTATCACCGCTCATTTTCTATTTCAAATTTTATACAATCATGGCAATAGTTTTAATAGTGCATGTGCGCTCGTTTCCATATGCCTTCAACATCATTTTGCATTCCAGAAGTGCTTTAAATTTGAACCAATGACCGAGAAACCCTAATGAGCCATAAAACCCTAAAGAGGCATGAAACCCTAAAGAGGCATGAAACCCTAAAGAGGCATGAAACCCTAAAGAGCCATGAAACCCTAAAGAGGCATGAAACCCTAAAGAGGCATGAAACCCTAAAGAGCCATGAAACCCTAAAGAGCCATGAAACCCTAACGAACTAAGAAGCTCAAATCGGATGCCTTGTTTTCTCGCAGCTAAGTGGAGGAGGATTTTTCTTTGTCCATTTTCATTGTTTTTCAAGTCATTTTCTATTTCAAATTTTTCATAGACATGGCAATTGTTTGAGTAGTGCATGTGCGCTCGTTTCTTTTCACCTTCAGTATCATTTTGCATTCCAGAATTGCTCGAGATTTGAACCAACAACCGGGAAACCCTAAAAAGCCATGAAACCTTAAGGAAATGGAGCCAAGAGTTAGGGGTATGGAGTATGAATGGACGGATTAGGAAAAGCATGTGGAAGATACAAGGGAACAAGAATTGGCAAAGAGGAGAATGCTGGTAGAAACTTTTGGCAGCCAGAAGAGCAAAATGTGGGTGAGTTGCAAATATTTCATAGAGATCTTACCTGCAGTGCATAAAGCTACTATTACCAAGATTTATCCAATGCGATTTGGTGCATTTGTTAGGACAACTGTTAGGAGCGATTCATATTTCCAAAGTTTCACTACGTGTTTATCTTGTTATCCTCTTTGTGAAACTTTGGAGTTTTGTAGATACTCAAATCCACTTCTTTTAAACATGTTGATGGTTGTGCTGATAATATTTGCAGGCACAACGGATGGAGAGAGGAACTGTGAGCGAGGAGACCTTGGGAGATACCGGGGATAAGGAACATCTTTTTTCAGGAGGCTGGTGAAAATGAGGCTCTTCTCACCAACGAGCAAGCTATGCAGCAGGGTAACCAATCGGTTGTCCGCAATGTTCTTGCACATGATGTTTTTGCCAATACACCGCAAGGGGCTTACAGAACTTGGATGTGCATGAGTTGAAGGCAGCAGCTAAGAAGGCCAAAGATGAAGAAGCACTTCGGCAGCAAAAGTATCCCAACTTCATTTTTTTTTGTAAGCGAAGGATTAGAGTTGAGGCATGCAGCCAACTTTCCGGTTTGTGTTTTAGGTTTTCTGATGTGAAACGGGGTGACGGCCTGCATCACCACAAGTTAGTATTTTTGTCTCCAGCCGGCGCTCCAGCCGCTCCCGCCTCTCCTATCTTGTCAGACAAGGAGAGAAGAAGAGCAACTAGAGAGGAGAGAAGAGCAAGAAAAGAAGAGAGAAGGAGAGAGACGTACCTTGCGAGCCGATAGAACGAATGGGGAGGGCAAAGTTTGGGCTTGTATTTATTGTGAAGGCTTGCACTCATGAGCCAATGAAAACAGAGCCAATGAAAGAGAGCCAATGAAAAGAGAGGCCATAACTTTGAGTAGGCACGATTGTATTGGTCCACATTCTTCCAACTTCTGGTGTGATGCCCATGTGGCACCACCGTGGTCAAAACACTAAATTGTTAAGAATTTAAATATTGAAATGAAAAATGCAAATCTCAACCTGTATAATGTTGTGATGAACAATCTACTTCCTTTTGTTTGGTTTTTTTTCATAATATTGAGAATCGAGTTAAATAAAGGACCTTAAAGTGTATTTTAGAGTAGAGAATCCATAACTATCTGCAGACAAAAACTCCTCATAACTTTCATCCCATTGATTGAAATTGAATGATTCCAAGCTTTCCAAGTATAAAAAAAATCTAAAGAACCAATCTCAAAATTTTATTTTAAAAAAAAATGAATTTTTATGAAGTTTTTTGGGTTGCCTATGGGTAGTCTTCCCCAATTTTTCATAATTTCTTGCATAACTTCTTTGTCAAATGTCAAAATCAAGAAAAAATTAGCTATCCATGTAGATCTTTGAATTCCCCATCTTCCATAAAATTTTCATAAAACCGCACAAAGTAGTTTAACCATAGGTACATGCCCAATATCCCATTTGTCCCCCGAAGGGACAATGGTCCTTTAGGGGTTAGTATGTTTTATTTTATTATATCTCTTTGCTTTTGATAAAAATAACGGCATACTGCAAATTGTAGAGTAATTTTTTTAAACGATTGTTTTGGCAGGTATATTAAAATAGTTAATGCCTTTTTTGAAAGAAAATATTTACAATTTAAGAGTACTTGTTCCAGCAGCAACTTTGAGTTTTTACTTTGTTGAACTTCATTTATTTTGTACAAATCTTGATCAATGATTATATATGATTTTTTGTATGTTTCGGATTTTTTTTAAAGTTTGCAGCAAATATTGACGCTTGATATAAATTATTTGATACATTTGATTCGGCTCTTACATTATTTCTTACAATTTGTAGAGTTTCTAAACTTGAATAAATCCATAGCTTCATGATTTTATTGGTATCAGACTTACTGCAATCTTTATTGTAATTAAACAAATCATCTCCAACTTATTGCAATAATTACATTCCAACGTTGTGTATTAAAAGATAAACCACCCTTCTCCTTAATTTGAGGGTAACATTTTTTATATAACTATTTGAGTCACAACAATTCACTACTTGCACTGGATTTCATGGATACGTGTTCATATGCTTTTTTAGGATATAAAGTTTGCTTCCCACTTCATTCCAACAAAGTTCCGCTAGAGCACCATGATTATTTGAAATTATGCCCAATATTCCAGCAATTGTTATACAAAACCTAAGTAATCATTCTCAATGGTTCCCTTATTTACCAAGTTGCCACTTGTACTTCGCTTGAGAGAGATGTGGCAAAAGTGGAATTGGGAGGATTTCAAGACTAAGAGGGGTCAAGGTTGTTAAATCTTGGTGATGGTAACTTACTATGAAGGCAAGTGGTCTCCTTTCTTGTTTCCACATAAATTGTAATAAGTACCAATGGTCCATTAGGAGTGAATTGGAAATAGAGACTCCAATATCACCTTATTTCACCATGTGCTATTCTTGTGCACATTTTTCTAGTGGTTGAATGGTGTCTTGCTTTGCAAAGCCACTACCAACAAAATCCCAATCATACAAAATGAATGAATAGCAACATACTAGTTGCAATGTGAATGTAAACTAAACCTAGTTGGAAATTTTGTAACATCCAAAGGCAATTAGTATTGGTGATGAATAAAATCATCATTAAGAACTTAAGTATCAAAGAAGCTTCTTTACTGTATCACCAAGTATTGCGCCTAATAATTGTGTGGAAGTTGGATTCTAGAAGTTTCAAGGTGAGTTTATAATTGAGATAAGAATGAGGTCTAAAAATGGATGTATGTTGCATGTGCAATGTTAATAAGTTATAACCCTCAGTGTATTAGAAAATGAAATTGATTAAGTGAAACACTAGCAAGCAACGTGTTATTTGTTAAATTGGGAAAAACGTAGGTATCATTTTGTATTTCACCTAAAACCCAAAAAGTTACTTTAAACCAAATTCAAAGGTATCAAATTTAGTTCGAGCCACTAAGATTTTTTCCCTCGCAAATTCCTCCTCTCAGGTGAGGGCACGTGTACAAAAAAAACGCTGTGAGCTCAAGTGATCACTTAAATTCTTGAAAGTCCCAAAATGTACTGTTTTTCCCAATTTAACAAATAATGCGTTAAGCTCTATAGAAAGGAGTAGCTAAGAGCACAACAATTATATACAATAGTATCTATTGAAGTAGATTATAGAAATTCCAAGAAATATTCACACAAATCATATTTACAATATACATACTTAAAAAAAAAAAAAAATCTTTAGTTTTATAAACAAACTTATATATTTTTATAGGGAATTGATATGTGCACACCGGGGGGTTGATATTTGCACACCCCCCTGCAAGGTAAATTGTAGATTTCTACCATCCAAAATCTGAATTTGAGAATTTTGAATTTAGATTTGGACTAAGAGACCATGGTTTACTTGAGAACCATAAAAAAGTAACTTTTTACAAACATAAGTAAAAGTAATACTTTTTCCACTAACTAAGCTTTTTCACTAAGCATTATTTAATTACAACTTTTTTTAATGATTCTAGAGTAACCCATGGTCTCTAAATCCAAATATGAATTCAAAATTCTCAAATTCAGATTTTTGATAGTAGAAATCTACAATTTATCTCCAGGGGGGTGTGCAAATATCAACCTCCCAGTGTGCACATATCAATTCCCTTTTTATAATGTTATCTTATATAATGAAAAGGGAAAAAGTAACTGAATATTAAAATGATGTAAACACAAAATATTAATAGAAAGAGTAATAGCTTAACCCTTAAAGGGCATAGCTACTATAACACATAGTATGTACACTACTGTATAACTGGCACTTGCTACCAACAAAAAGTTTTAATTTGGGATCTTGATTATCTCACTAGAACAACATTGATCTATATTCTAACTTCTTTGTTGATCTCAAATATAATAAAGGTGTGGATGCACTCCAAATACAAGAAAAATACCTTGTATTGTATTGGTTGCAAAGGGCTGCTTCATCCTTTAGGGGCCACAAAGCAAAGAAGCAAAGTCCTGTCCAAATTGATGTTATGAGTTTTGAATGTTAGAAACTTCATTGCTCACTTTGAATACAAATGTAGAATTAACAATATGTTTGTAACAAACAAGATTGGCTTGTAAGATTGTAGTGAAACAAGAACAAATCATTTGTAATCTTGTTAGCATAAACTTTTGGCTCAATTTACTTGTAAAGTTTTGACATGACATTTTAGAAAACATACATGTTGGTTCAAGCGAAGTGACTACTAACTCTTAACAGTTCATCGTTTGATTTCTTGAGTTCTAGCTTCCTTTTTCTCAGTCATATTTGTCCATATTCACACATTAGTCAGCAATCAACCATTAGCTTTCAGTTATTACAAAGCTTTTTCAACAAAGCAACTACTCTAAACTTGAAGTTCAGAAAGCCAAAAATGCTTGTAACAGGACATGAGATGAAGGTTGCTAAGCTTAATTGATTCTTGTCTTTCATTTCTTATTGATTGATTAGAACATGTAAAATAATTGTCTTGGTAGAAAAACTGGTAGTAGAGCACAATGCTCATCATGCATAGCTAGTCAAGCACTAACTTAATGTGCATAGTTGGCCAAGTTAAAAGATCCAGACTAAAGAAAATGAAACATGACATCAAAAGATGAAGACTGCAAAAAATAAAGCATGACTCCAAGAGATGTGGACTATGGAGTAGAACTCCAAAAGGTCAGATGTAGAATATGAAAGATGAACTCAAACACCAACAAACGGGAAACCGGAAAAAACCAGGGAAGATAAATTTGAATTCCAAGAGTTGGAGACTAAAGGATGTGTTAATCAAAGTAAAGATCCTCTCATCAACTTCTACGAATACTATCTAAAAGGTTTTGGCAAAAGTTCCATAAAGGATTTGCCGCAACTCCACCCTCCTACAAGTAAACCAGGATTTCTTCACAAATGCAGGTTGAAGTCCACGAACAAAAAAATTTGCGCATATAAGACACCCAGAGCTGAAACATAAGCAGTACCTCGTGACACTTGAGGCTATCAAAATGGGAAATTCAGACAACCAGGTACTGCCAGAAACCAAAAGATCTTCGTTCTGAAATTCTCTGAGGCAACCATCTTCTCACTGCAAACATGTAAGCCACGGTCCAGATGAGTAAAGACAAGAGCGCCACAACTCACCCTGAGGGATAAGATAAAACGAAGACTGACGCTATTTAACGGACAGTAGCAGTAATAGTAGTAGTAGTACAGAAGACCCCGGCATTCTGTAGGTATCTAAAGCCACAAAATCCAATCTGAAGTTTAAACGACCCTCAAATATTTACAAAAAGCAGATATCAACAAATACACCCTTAAGAAAATCATGTTTCATAAAAAAAATCAATATTTTCTAAACTAGACGGCCTACAGGACTACACGACCCTTATCGCATATCCTACTTACTTGTTCCACTTCGTTAGGTTAATTATTAGGATCCTAAAAGAGCACCATGAAACCGCTCTCAGAGGTTATCATCTCTAGGTCCTCGAGACATCGGGCTTGGAGGCAAGAAACAAACAGTATAACGGGTTCCTTAAGAGTAAAAACCAACCACATGTTTCTCACTCTTTACCAGTCATAACACGACTTGCTTTAGTAGTCAACATGCAAAAAGCACAGCATAGAAAACAAACGCAGACTGCAAAAATCAAAGCAGCGAAGGAGGTGAGTAATGTAAAGTACCTCCGCACATCCTTGGAAAACACGGAAACCCATAAAGTAATCTGGACAGTCCAGAATGTCAGTAATTTGAAGAGAGCAACCATTCGCACAGGAGATTGTATGATACAGCTAACACGGAGTTGCACTAATCCTCACCGGTAGGTTGTTGTCGACCTCTGAGGTACGTGGGTGGGTGGTAAACCACGAAGGTAGCGATGATGGATTGTACTTAAGAATGTGCAATTCCATGGCTAATCTTTGCCAAGGAGGATACACATTGCTTGAGTTTTTTGTTACAAACCTAACCGCAAGGAATGCAATGCCCTGTATAAGCCTTGGAATGCTGAGCAAAAAATATAATAAAGGCGCCAAACTCTTGCTCTGCCAAGCCGTGGTTTCTACATCAGAACAAAGCTATGCTTGAACGAACTCTCCGAAATCTTCGTCGTCGTCATCAAACACTAGCTCAGGTTGTTTTTCAGCAACCGATTTCTTGTGCGGATGATCAGCAACACCAGTTTGGGAGCTACAAGAAATTTGTGAAGTCCTCACTTCACTGGGTTCACCCGGTGACCTGGGAGATGTACAGTCCGGACCACACCGTAGAGTTCCACGAGGAAGCACTTTCAATTTTGGACTCAAGCTTCTCGTAGAGTCATCATCAGCGTGAACAGGCTGCTGCACCATCTGCAAATAGCAATGAAAGCATGTCATGTCGGTTTTCTTCCACCGTTGTGCAATTCTCTGAGTATAAGACATGAAAAGGATCAAATTCGTAGACGGGCTTACTTACTTACCAGTGAGGTTACAGAAGGCGGTTCTCTGCTTGAAGAGCGGAAGAGCTTTCTCTCGTACTTGTCTCGAATCCATTTCTCTACTTCCAAATGCGGAGAATCGGCATTCGGACGTCGGAAGATAGGAGGAGCGTATTCTACACAGTCGACAATACAGTTCTTACTTACTACGCTGACCATTCATAGCAAACCCTAAATCGCAAAGCCCAACCCGAAATCGCGGGGCTTGATATGTCTACCACACCTTTTAGCTATTGTACCACACCCCCGGGGTAAATTTTGGATTTCTACCATCAAATACTTGAATTTGAGAGTTTGGAATTTAGATTTGGACTTAGAGACCTTGATTTTGTCTGGAACCATAAAAAAAGGTTGTAATTCAACAACACCCAATGAAAAAGCTTAGCTCAGGGGAAAAGTATTACTTTTACTTTTGTTTATAAAAAAAGATAAGCTTTTTCATTGTGGGTGTTGTTCAATAACAACATTTTTTTATGGTTCTAGACAAAATCACGGTCTCTAAGTCCAAATTTGAATTCCAAATTCCCAAATTCAACGTTTTGATGGTAGAAATTTAAAATTTACCTCGGGGGAGTGGTACAATAGCTCAAAGGGTGTGGTAGACATATCAATCCCCCGAAATCGCAAAGCCAAACCCTAAATTGAGCAGATTAGGGTTAGGGTTTCAAGTAGATGCAAGCAAGCGTTGCGGAAGAGACGCAACGCAGGCACAAGCGTGCTTCGTACCTTCCCAATATGAATTCGCAACGATGTTCCCTATAGAGCTCATGCGATGCACCTCATCCGGGCTCCAGCGATCTAAACCGACCGTCTTGGTGCGCGTGACGTGCGTCCCAATGGACCGGTGGATTCCGTAACAGCGATTGCACAGAAAGACGGCCAAGTTGATGGATGCAAACCGCGGGTATCGCCCCCCGCAATCTGCACACGCGTCATTTCCTGGCCTCTTGAGCAGCTTGCGCAACTCTTGCTCCATATGATCTCCCGTCTCCGCATGGCTACGATGATCGTGTACTAGTGTGGAATCTGTCCCGCTCCCTTCCATCGCTTCTTCTGTGCTCGCCAGCCATTTCTGAGCTAAGCTTACTACTCCACGCCATTGCAACCACTAAGCTTAGTCGCAGCAGCAGCAGCTCAAGCGGGGGCTGCAATGCGCGTTTCCTGACCCTCCTGACTTGGCGAAACTGTTTTCAAAATCGCTACAAACAAACAATTTCGAACCCTAAACAATTGCCCTAATTGGTTGGATCTCCGTTTTCATGTGAGTTCAGTTCAGACACCGCCACTGTCGTAACTTACGTTGCGAGGGTAAAATCTAGGGTTGTATGATTTGTGAAGCATCCAACTCTGTAATTTAGCAGTAGTAAGGTAGCAGCACCGCTTACCGTGAGTGTCCCCATGGGCGTTAGTGGCAAGGCCAGGCCTAATAAAAGCAAAATTGAATAGTTATGGGTGACTAGTGGACCCTTGTACCTGTCGTTCCGGCGGAGGACTATCACAAGAAGCAGTTCTTGCGAAAAAATTAACATGACCTTTCTCATAATTATCTTCTTCAAAATCCTTCTCCTTTCCGTTTCAATGAGCTTACATATACTATGCCTACCTACACGCTTTGCCTCCTTCTCCAGGCAACCACCCCCTATTCTCGTGTATACCCCATCCCCAAGATAAACCATAACCACCACATAACCATAGAAATAAGAATAACCGTCACATAACTGCCACTTAATCTTCTTGGAGCAACACCCAACTACTCAACTAATAGAGATTTTATTCTATTACAAACTCCCAACTACCCAACTAATGAAACCAAGCCTATTATTAGTATAGATGGAGTGATGGTTATGGGTGATGAAGTGATGGTTATGGGTGACTAACACGATAATTTTGAGTGCCCCATCTCACTATTTAAGAACCAACAAGCCTTGTTTTTAGCGTCTCTTACAAATGGCTTTACATTTTTAGTGATTTTGGACTTTGAAAAATCTTTGTGAACAAATGCTTGCAATTGAAACTTTGAAATTGATGCCAATATTTTTTATTCCTTATTTCTAATCTAGCAATATTATTTTCAAGCTTGTTTGATTGGGGTATATACCCTAGAACCCTTAAACTCACGGATATGGGTATTGCTACCTTAGTCCCAAACGGGGTTTTCATAATGAACTCTCAAGTGGCTACAACCACTACAGCACGGTTTTTTTTTCATTTTTTAAGAATTGTCAAAGTGGCAATTTAAAATGTTATATTGGCGCTCCAAATTTCAACATTCATCCACATATTGGATAGAAAATATCACATTAGCATATACTCCCTCCGTCCCAAAATGATCTTCTAGTTATATAAAATGTTATAGATTAAGCTCAAAAAGAACCATTTTTCAAAAAAAAAATGACCTATGAGAAGAGTTTGATGACCTCCTATTGTTTTGAAATTTTGAGTTTCAAATTAGTTTTTCAAAGTGTGGTTTCAAAGTGCTTGAAATTTGAATTTTTGAGGCATTTTAGAAGAGCACCGGTGGCCACTCACTTGATGGCATGGGATTGGTTAGCATGCCCATACTTTTGGACTATGTGCAAGTGTCACTAGCTCCCTTCCTCCTCCAACAAGAAGATCATTTTGAGACACTAAATAAAAGTCAACAGGAAGATCATTTTGGGACAAAGGAAGTATTACATATCTATAATTTAGTTTTCATTCACAATTTGGTAATTTCATCCAATTTTTTTTTTACATTTTTAGCTAGATTTTTTTTGGTACAATTGAGCACCAAATTGCCAAAAAAAAACATTGCACTACAATACTAAGGGTATGTCCACACTTGGTATTAAGAGGGATAGTAGCAAAAGAAAATTAGGTGCATTTGAACACACCTTTATACTGCATTTATATTGCTAATACTCCTCCTAACATCAAGTGTGAACATACCCTTAACTTGCTAGAAATTCAAATTAACACCGCAAATATTCCCATTCTTTGTAGCTGTAAGTAGTTGGTATTAAATACCTTTCAAATTTAGTCACATTACCTCTAAAATTAAACACATGAGACCCAAATTTAGGCGCCTTTGAGAAGGTTGCGGAGAAAGCAGGGCAATGGAAAAGGAGACGAGGGCCAGAATCTGAACTAACACCATATTCATTAAATTGGGAAAACCAAATTCCCAAGTTGTACCCTAATGGACTATTAAAGTTGGTTAACTTAGTCCCAAAATGTTACAAAATTTCTAATTTAATGAATATGCAGTTACTGCAAATTTTGCAATTTCTTGGTGGTGTACGTTACTCCCTCTGTCTCATCATAAAATTCCAAAAAACTTCTTCACAAGGGATTAATTGTATTTTTAAGCATTGTATTAGTGGCAAATGCATTCTAGAATCAATAAACCACTTACCAAATATTTGCAAAATCTCAAGTTTTTATGTTACCTTTTTGACACCCAAATTCCATGCAAAAAGTATCATAATTGTGCATAGTTTGTGAAGGCTGCCAGCTCCTCATTATTTTAGTCTTTATACTAATGACACATGTGTTCTAGAATCAATATACCATCTACCAAATGTGTGCAAAATCTCTAGCTTTGATGTTGCTGTTTGGGCACCCTAATTCCATGCGAAAAGTAACTTATTTGTATTGTTGCTAGCTCATCATTATTGATGATTTAAAGATTAGTAGCAACAATGGTACCTCATATGGGCAAGGCTAAGCTTGTTAGGAGAGGAATGCTCTCTAATTGCTTAACTTGTCCCCATGAGATCATTGAACATGGCAAACACTTCCTCAGCAATTGGAATTAGCAAAAGGGAGCTTTTTAGTGGGACAAGAACTATGCTTAATTTGGAGCTTTATATTGGGATAGAGGGAGTATTTGGTAATTGTCAAGCTAGGATCCCCTTATGAACAATGTTGCAAAAAACACTAATAAGCTTAGGCCCCCTTTACACTAGAGGTGAGAAGCCACAAAGAGCAAAATTTCAGTGAATGAAAACTTCAAGAATTGAGAACACCAAGAAACGCCACTTTAGATGGGAATTTTTTTCCAAGAGACAAGTGAAGGAGAAAATGAGGTGGACAACACTTTTGTCCTCCATGGCAATGAAAAAGCACAAGCAAAGGGTCCCCAGAAATATAATCAAGCTCACCTAAAGAGGTGGGCTTGACTATAATTCAAGGGACCCTCACCAAAAAAGTTTTTTTAAGAAAAGAAAAATCTTTAAAAAAAATTCAAAAAAAATCCTAAAAATATTATATTTATATACATTGTGACCTCTTCTCACTTAACACTACAACAAGAAGCCTCTACTTCCAAAGGCCAACCTCTCAAAAGCAAACCATGGCCCATGGAGGATTTTCTTCACGGCTTCTCGGCTCTAGTGTAAAGAGGGACTTAGTGACACCATTTTCATAATGACTCTAAAAATTGATTGTTTTTTTTTCTCATAGTAATCTATTTACAATCATTGTGGACAAAGTTCACACTCATTGTATTCTTTTTTTTTATTGGTAAAAGTGGTCTTGGTTGATTTTGGATTTCTAGTCTCCAATTTTGAAATGGAATTTTTATGTGAAAACCTCTTCAAAAAATTTGTTGGAAGTTTCATCTTCTTTCTAATTAGACCAAAACCTAGTTGTTTCAAGTTAGGATGCACTTATTAATGAAGAAATATTTCTGAAATGCAAGGACTTGTGATTTCTTAGGTTTTGGCAACCAATGGAGGATTTTCCTTTCTTGTAGAAGGCTTAATCAACAGTTGAGTGGGTTGATTTTAAAGTCAAAATTCTATTCTAGCCAATCAAACAATGGTGGGCAACTAGACCATATGAATTTGGAAGCTTGAATGCTTTTGGGTCTTTACCCTCAACTCCCAAATTGTGATTATCAAACTTCTATAAATACAAATATTTTGCAAGGAGAGGCGTTTTTTAATGTTTTAAATCTAGTTTTTTTTTTTTTTTTTTTTTTTTTTCTATGTGCCCCCATAGAATTTTTGTCATTACATCTTCGGTTACAAACAAATGAGCACAAATTGCCTACACCAAATCTTATTTTCTCAAAAGATTTAAACTTCGAGAATGAAAATCTCTTGACTTGATTGTCCAAGCAAATTTGTGTTTTCATTTTTTAATCTTAAACATGGTTTTGAGTTCAACTTAATTACTAGATCCTTTGGTTCCTCTCTAAAATCTCCCGCAATGTTCAGGGTAAACCCCTTTGAGAGAGTTCCTCAATAATCAATGAAACCTTTATTTGATGCTATTAACCCTTCCAGTTCATTAGGAGTTGGTGCATCAAGGTCGACTCCAAAAACAGACCTATCCATTGATTACCAATCATTTCTATGTAACTTTGGTTGTCTCAGAATATTTATAATTTCATTCATAGATAGGTACTATATATTTAGTTCAATAGTTTCAATATAGTATAGAATTGGCATTAACACGGCACCACTTTCATAAACATTGATCATTAAAGTACCTTATCATTAAAACGTACTAGTGTATCTTCATTGCTTTTTCAACGCTGAAATTGTATGAATACATTACACTTGTATGCTAAAATAATACACTTACATTGTTGATTAGAGTGTAGTTTCTTGCTGATGTGATGACAATTGTGTATGTATCAACCAATTAAAAAAACTAAACTTATCAAAGACCTATACGTAAGGACTCTTGTGACAGCAAGAGCTAGTAAATGGCTTACAAATGATCAAAAATACAAATTCAAGAATGGTATTTAGTTTTTTGTGTACAACATTGTTAACAATATTCTCATGTCACAGAATTAAGCATTAATTTAATAGATTTCATTTTATATTATATGTGTACCCGTTCAACAAAAAATAATTTAAAATATGTATCAAACACATGTATATATTTAGCCTGGTGATGATTTTCATTTTTTTAAAACTTTTGCACTAGATTTAGATATTCAATATTTATTGTTTAACTTTTGGAGGATGTTTAAGAAGTAAACCACCTCATAACTTGGCTCTTTTTAAAAATTGTACCAATATGAGGAGATTTTCAATAACAAGATAATAAACCAACAAACAAAACTCTTTTAGTTTAAATGCTTATTTTGATCAAGAACTTCAATGTTTTGAGTACAAGTGAAAATTTATTTGTAATTGGAAGTAGAGAGCCTAAAATTATGTTTATATTATGATCTTCTACAATATACTCCTATAACAAAAGTTTCTACTCTTTTACAAAAACCGTGGTAATCTTATCAAATTCAAAAAGAATCAACAATTATTTTGTGTACAAAATTAGTCATAAAATTTGAACATCGTATTTTCAAATCATCTCTACTTATTTAAAAATACATTTTCTTTTGAATTATGCAATTTTTTGAAATAAAACAAACCAATCTTATTTAGAAATGTCCAATTTAAAAAATATACATAATATTATTCTCCAAAACTCTCAAATTTTTTTTGCCAAAGAGATTTAAATTAAAACAAGAAATCGTTTAATTTGATTTTCTTAGCTTTTTTTTACTTTAAAATACAAGAGTTTATTGAAGACTCGCTAATGAACCACCAAATCTGTAGTTTATATGGTCAAATTACGCCAGCTTTATACAAAGAGTCACATTCAAAAATGTCATTTTCATCAAGACAATATTTATTGCCATCCCTTAATCTCATCCTTGATCCATTTTACAAATTAAGACATACACAAAAACAAAAAAAATTATATATTTACATATTATTTATTAATCCGCAATTGAAAATTAGAACATATTACATTTAACTTTTTAGAGAATGAACACTTTTGAAAGCATTAATTAGCCCAAATTTCAAAAAGATATTTACAATTTGAAAAGTAGGAGTTTGAAGGAAGATTGAGGTTTGGTGTCTAGTGGCGGAAGTTGCGAATAGGGACGCTTGGAATGTCTTCCTCCCGTAGACGCACGGCATTGTATGTGGCAGCTCCTGTCACCATGCCCATGATTGGGGCCACAATGTAGAGCCAAAGGCTGTGGTAGTTGTTGGCTGCAATAGCTGGACCCAAGCTGCGCACTGGATTCATAGATGCTCCTGATGTAGAGCTATGCTCTCAAGCAAGATGCAAACATTCAAGGAATGTGGGACAACTCTCATACTTTGGAATTATTTGCAATTGCGTTCAAGCTTCATGCAAAATATTACATAAATTCTAAAACTTCTAAAAATAGCATTGTGCACGGTTTTATTTGTGAAAATATGCAACTTTCTACCCCAATTTCTCTTTTTATTAAAATGTAAAAAACACAAACAACAATGAGAGTGAAACTTGGCTTCAAGTAAAAATAAAACTAAATTTCAAGTTTGAAAATTGCAATTTTCCAATTGGATATGGTGATTTGTAATCCACAATAGTCATAATCTCTCTTATTGCACTTACATGTGCAATCCTTGCAAGCAATTGCACAAACATATGCAAATAACAATGGTGCTTACTGCAATTGATTTGATCCACTAATAGAATTCACCTCCTTCAAGAACACCAAAAATTTTGGTATTAAAATAAAGAAGTTCATATCAAAAATAGAGACTCGATGATTTTTGACCATTTAGATTGTTTGTTTTTTAATAGATTTCCAAACTTTGCTAACAAGATTTTCAAATTCAATGTTTGACTTATAGCAACTTCTCTATTTTTTAAGTGTTTTTGTTTTGGGAATGGCAAAGCAATCAAAGTAGTTGCATTTGGGAAGTCTTCATAATCCTTGCATTATCTACAAGTGTTTTATTGCCTATGAACTTTATGACAATGCTCAACCAAACGCGACAAAATACATGAAGCAGTGTAGTTCTTCTTATAAGAGCAAAATCTTGGAGAGCAGCATAGCTAAGCAACCATTTCTTCTCTCATGAGAAAAATGCACACTTGTCATGTGAGGCGTTCCTCAAGATGCTTGTATTGGATTTTTTTTTGCAATTCTAGTTTTATTGAATTCTGTACTTAGCTAAAAGTACATTTGGTATCTATGGCCAACCCTAGTATAAAATTACATTTTTTATTAATAAAAAGAGTAGAAAATAGGAATTGAAAGAAGTAGAAACTTGAACTAATCATGTGATTTATTTTTTACCTTTTTACTTGTTTTTCCTTCAAAAGCGATCATGGTATAATACCTTCATATGGGAAAACAATATTGGAAACATTGAAGCAAAACATTGAATGTTCTATAATTTTTTTAAAGTACAACCCTTGCTTTTACTTCACCTAAATGTTGTGTTGTTTAATCCAAAAAAAGTTGCTAAAAAAAAGTTGCAAACTCAACTATGGTTTAATAGATTTTTTTTTATCATTATTTGAACACTTTTTATGCATTTCCAATTTTCCACCTCCTGTTTGGATTAAATTTAGTTTTAGCAAAATTATGAACCCTTTAGATGCTCCCTCCAAACCCCTTTCAAAGGACCCAATAAAGATTTTATTTGCACTTTGAGATATAAAAAATACCTTACAACCTACTTTTCCCAATTCAAAACTTTGAGCGCAAAGATGATTAAAAGCCATGTGTTCCAATGGAAACAAGGCAACCATTCAATCATGATGGTGCACAACACCAAAAATCACAAAAAATTGTGACACTGTACTTGATTGTGTTCACTCAAGTTTGGTTACCATATTAAATCCATATCAATGTCGCGCTTAGTATTTGTACAATAAGAAAGTCAAGTGAGGTAGCTACACTTCAGACACACTTCTAATGTAACTGACCTAAACTCAATACATTTTAAGAGAATCACAAATTAAGAAACACTTGGGGGGCTCATTATTTTGTTAATGTTACTTCATGTTTAGGTTTAAATGCAACAAAAAGGATTTCTTACGGTGAATTTGCTAAAGTCACTAGAAGAAACTGTTGAACAAGTGACCATAACAACTCAATTTAACTATTATTTAATCATTATTCAAGTTGTTGTAGACATTGTTTTTTTCTTCTTCTACTGAATGGAAAGTGGAGGAGAGAAAATCTTTACCCGGCTATCATGATGTTCATCATCACACAAGCGCCTACTGCAATGCCCGCCAGCTCTCCCACCTTCACAACAACCCATCCTCCAACGTAAAAACAAATCCCCCTTTGTTTTCCAATCAATAAACTATCTATACTGATGGCTTGGATAAGGTCAACATTTGTAAGAGAAATGATCAGATAGTGTTAAGGTCCCATTTTATTTTGTGTTTTAGGCCTAGTTAAACAAAATGTTTGTTTATGATCAATGCTTAGATGCTTAAATATGGTCAACCTTTTTTTCTTGCCTGAGACATTGTCCTTATGAAAACATCATTTTATCAAGGTTTGTTTTGAACTATTTTTTTTTACTATTTCTATATTTTTGATATTTACATTCAAATGCAAATCCTCTATTCTACTCCACCAGCGAGAAAACAAACAAGCAGAGAAAATCCTGTTTCTTTTTGCAATATCGTTTAGAAGAGTTCAACATTACCTTGAACAAAACTGCATAATTGCACTTTGAGAGTAGATATTGCACACGACAGAAAAAAAAAATTGCAAATGCACTGCTGGCTTGTCAACGTAAGTCACGAGATACAGCAAAATGAACAAGAGGTTTTCAGAAAACCATTTTAAAAGGAAACATGAGGGTTTTGAGCACAAGAGTACGTCTAAAATTATGGATATGTTGAGTATCTTAGAATTTTCTTGGACATTCTCAAATAATTTCAGATGAAACCAAGGTTGTCACGTTGAGCTATATCTGGCCAAGGCCAATGGAAGCCGGCAGTCCAGACAACACTAGCGGGCTTGTTTATCCAATGATGCATTTTTTAAAAATTGATCTAAAATGGGAAGAATCAAAAGAACCATTTTTTAATCTTTACAACGGAACATGGAATTAAATTTGCATCTTGACTTCATGTTAGCAACCCTTTGTGTAACCTATATGTATATATGAGGTAAAAAGAATTTATCATTTTTTAAGATCAACTATAAATTGACTACATTAGATGGACTAGAACTCAATCAATCAGACATAAGATAGCAACACCCATAACCATCACTGTACCCATAACCACCACTGTTAAAATCTTGGAAAATCATTGGAAGTGAATAGGTGTAATTACAAGAATGTACAACATGACATTGTGAACATGAAACCTTAGTGTTGATATCAAGTACAATTGCAATCGGCTTTTTAAAAATTCACAACTTATTCTCACAATATTCAAATAATACATTTGAAAGTGCAAACTCATCATTTTTCTTTTGCTAATAGGATCTTATAATTTGCTAGATGTATCAATGTTCAAAACCCTTAATTTGAGGGTTGTTGGTGTTGCTACCTAGTGGAGCAAACGGGTAATTCGTCCAATGTGACAACCGCGGACAAAACAAGAGGCTACTCAGATAGGGCATGCTAAACTAAATGGACTATCCTGGTACGTGTCTCTAATATGACAACCATGCACCACAAGCCATTGAAATCTATATTGATCCTAGTTTGTTTGTGGATTGAAATTAGGCCTTTGTGAACATTTTTGAGTGTGTGATGGTTATGGTTGATGTCAAGGTTGATGATTCAGGGAAGAAGTCTGAGAAAGAGGAGAGATTGGGGTGAGGGGGACTGACAGCGCGAGTGTCAGTGGCGACGGCGGTGATGACAAACATGAGGTTGAAGGAGATGATGAACTCCAGCACGAACGACGCCCACTCTTCGCCCTGCGGCACCGTCACTCCGCCCTGCATGGCCGGGTGGAAGATGCCCTTCAGCGCGAACGAGGCTGCAATGGAGCCCGTCACTTGCGCCGCAATGTACAGTGGCACCTGCCAGGCCAGGCCCACCCAACCACGCCATCCCCGGAACATGGAAATGCTTGAGAGAACTATAGTAAGCTTAAGTAGTCATTGTGTTGAGGTGCGGGTGGGTACTAATCGAGGCGCTTTGTTTTCAATTGCGTTTGAAGCAGACTGAGATCAGATTGTTTCGTCAAGTTGCTCTGTTCTTGCTTCAGCTAATCCACTTAGTAGTATTTGGCCCTTCCTAAGCTCTCGATCACCATCCGATCGATCTTGTACTGCATTAGGAAGATTTACTATCAATGGCATGCATGCTTAACATACTCTGGATCCGCTTATGCAATCAATTCTGGATTATGAAAGGCAGATCAGACCTGTACATGGCCATAGATCCCGCCATAGATATTAGACAGTGACTGAGGGGTTTTTTCAACTCAATTCTGGACAGGACGTGGTTCTCATTTCTAGACTTTGGACTACAGTTAGTTAAGCATGGCAATTCCAGCCTGGAATTTTTCTTCTTCGCTACAGTCGGATTCGGTATTCACGAATGTACTGGTGTCCCTCTCGAAATGCTCCTAACCCCAGAGCAATGAACGGGGAGAGCCGAAAAACAATAGAAAGTCAGCCGAATAAATTGTGCAAAAAACCGATTGAAATCTAAATAAATTAGCTAAGAACCGACTATGTTTTTGGAAAATTTTCAATTATTATGTCGATATATGGTGAATAGCCGGTGCATCCACTGAAAAAACCGGATGAAAATGAAAAATGTAAGATTTTAACCGAAAGAGCTCAAAATCTCCCCGCACACTGCCCCAGAGGGCACGTAGCAATGCTACAGTCCAAAAAAAACCCTGATTCCAGCGATTGGTTCAGTGGATGAGTTTTGCTTGCTTGCTTGCATCGATAAGGAGAGGAGAGGGTGTAAGTTAGGACATGCATGCCTGGACCCAAGGGAAGTGGCGAAGGGCGGCGAAGCCGATGGTGATGGCGGGGTTGACGTGGGCGCCGGAGATGTGGCCGGTGGCGAAGATGACGATCATGATGGCCAGCCCCGCCGTGGCGGCGTTGCCCAGCAGCGTCACCGACCCCCCGGTCTTCTCATTCACGATGGGCGTCGCCGTCGCCGCGAAGATGAGCACAAACGTCCCAATCAGCTCCGCCGCCACCTGAATAAAAATATTAATCAAAAACCTCTGTTTTGCAATCAGTGCATTACATCCTAATCTTAGGCAAAAATCTCACTGGATCTAAAGAGAAGTTAATTGACACCAGACAAAAACACCCAAAAAAACCAATAAATAAAAGGGAAAAATTCATGCGTACCCCTGAAATTTGCCATATTTTCAGAGATACCCTGTTTTTTCAGAAATTTCACAAATACCTTGTACCAAAATTTTCAAGTGTTTGTTTTGTTATGCATGCGTTGTTCCTTCTTTGTTTGTTCGCATGCATAACAAAAAAGAAGTAGTGTGCGCATAAAGAAAAAAGGAAGTGACATGTCCAACAAAACAAAAACCTGAAAATTTTGGTCCAAGAGTATTTGTGAAATTTTTGAAAAAGTAGGATATCTATAAAAATATGGCAAACTTCAGCCTTCAGGGGTATGCATGAAATTTTCCCTAATAAAAAAATCTTTCCAACGTTATGCCACATTTAACGGATTATCTAAAGTCCATAAGTGCTATTCCAAAGAGCATAATTATGCAGTATATCAGGAAATTTCTCCAACCCAAGTGTAGGGAAGTAGAAAGATGAATAGTCCATATTAATTTTAGCTAATTGTGGCATAGTCCAAGTTTTCAAACTCCCATTTACGTGACTGGACTTATGTGCTTTGTTTGCGAGCTTTGCAATCCTGGTCCTCTTGTTCGCAAGGAGGGGTTTTAAGGTGCCAGTTGAAAGACGTGACACTCAAATGCTCCATATTTTGCTGAACTAAGTTAGCACTTTTAACTGCTCGTCACTCGTCAGTACGCGTTTAAAAAAAGTAACCAACTGAGCACGTTGTGCTCTAAAATCTAGTATGAGTGTAGATGCGAGCTTCAAGTAAGCTTCCGTGCTCACTGAGGCAATTCAGAGCAAATTCTAGTTGTCAATTGGATGTCTGAAACATTTTCCCAGTCATCTCAAAATTCAGTGTTTCCTATGAACACTACACTCGTTAAATTGGGAAAAACGGGAAAAACGGAGGTACCATTTTGTACTCCACCTTAAACCCAAAAAGTTACCTTAAACCAGATTTGAAGGTATTAGATTTAGTCTGAGCCACTAAGATTTTTTCTCCTGCAAATTCCTCCTCTCAAGTGAGGACACGTGTACCAAAAAAAAGCTGCAAGCTCGGTTTTAGTCACCTTCAGAAGTTCGAAAATGCACTGTTTTTCCCAATTCAACGAATGTGTAGCATAATGCTACAAACGTTATTATAATAACTGGCCGTCATAACGAATGTGTGGCGGAGAGTTTTTTAAGACAAAATTAGAATAGTTGAGATCATACTCTTCAAACATCATATGGAATTTCTAACAAAGTATTTTTGCTGAGTTGGGAAAAAGGATAGTTACATAGTGGGACTTCTAAATTTTTACATTTTTGAGAATGAGTACTTTGACGATTTAAAAAAAGTGAGTTTTCATGATATTTCCTGGCTACGATTCACTCTGGACTTGCAACCTGGAGAGCAATACATCGCTTCCCTCTTGATGATGACACTAAGGTATCTTTAGAAACAGCTTTTAAAGACCAGTGAGCAACTAGTAAGCCACTATTTGCTAAATCTACAGGATCAACAATTCATTGGACATACAAAACCCCCATGTATCTTGTAAACCAGTAATACAATCAAACTCGGGACTGTCTCCCCGTCTCAGGGGTTTTTAACATGATAATTCCTGGCTTCATGACAAAAATCATCATAAAGTTCACTCTAGATCACCAAATTACTCTCGAAAATGCAAAACTTAGAAATCCCAAAATGCATCCTTTTTCCTAATTATATGGAATACGGTGTTATCACTCTGCTTCATGTTGCATTATAGATCAACTGGAAAAGCATCACTTTCACCATATTTTATTATATTTTGCTCATTTTAATTTTGACTGTAAACCTCACTCACAATGCCAATACAGAAATATCTTGCGTTGAAGCTTTGGAGATGAAAAAGCTTCAATCTTTTTCGTAGTAAGTTGTTTTGAGCTCAAAAAGTAGTGCAAAAACTCCTTAGTTGCAAAACCAGGCTACAACGACAAGAGATCAATTGCAAAGAAAGCTTTGCAAATTAATGCCTGGGAAAGGGGATTCAACGAACCTTGCGTCGGAGGGAGACAACGGGCGGTTGCGCAGTAGGGGTGGGCATGGTGAAGTAGCCGCTCTCGAGCATGAACTCCACCGGAAAGCATTTGGCGGATGGCACGCTGTGAGTCGACAGCTGCCTGTCCACCACGCCAGACACGCTTTGAATCGACAGCTGCCGCTCCAGCGGGAGTGCGAACATGGTCGACGTCGATCCAGTCACCATGACCGGAGCAGCAGGTGGTGATGATAGAGGTAGAGCCTCTGCCGAAGCTGGAGCTGCCATCTCAGTCTCCACAATGTTCTATCGAAATCTGTCTGCGGTACTTAACAAACTCCTACTGAAGCCTGGTTCTTGTAATCTCCGCCGACTGATCGAGGATCCGTGCACAACGCTTACATTCTGTTTCTGTAACTCAGTTTCTTTCACTTTTTTTTTTTGCTTTTTTTAAGAGGTTGTGATATGGGTCAGTGGCTACACTCTACATGTTATAGAAGGTTTTTAGTATGCTTTTTATTAAGGAAGCGTTGTTGTTGCTACCGACAGCAGCTTAATTCAAACTCGACGGAAGCTCTTGATAAATATAGTGACTGAGTGCTTCTTCTTTTTTATGGTTTTCGTATTTCTGGGTTACTTAAACTGGTTAGATATGCAACTAATGATAAGCTGAAGCTGGTGATAGACTTTTCAACTTCTATCAAGATTGAACAAGTGCAAACTTTCTACTGAAGCATGCGAGAGTCATTATATGGGAGAAGATAGTAGTAAGGGAAGAGCTGCAGCACATCCGTCCGCTTTTGCAGTGAGTCCCAGTTACAGAGAGGTCTGAAACTTTGTGATCAGATGCAAGTGTTCAGAATATAGAAAGGGCAGGATTGAACAGAGGCGATCAGAGAGCAAACACGAGCCAAGGAGGGCGAGAGACAAAAGTCACAAAACCGAGCAGGAGCAGGTCCACGGAAGACGGCGATGGAAAGAGGATTGAAGCATGCATATGAGATCGACTTCAGCATTCTTTAAGCTTAATAGATAGCCAGTGAGGAGAAAACTTCATAGTCGACTGGGAGAAAATTTTAATGCAGACCGTGGGTACGTACGTGGCGACAAAGTACACCAGACCCCGCACTACTGCAAGCATCCGTGTGCACGCCCGCCGGGGGTTTCTTTTATTGGCTAAAAATAGCCAAAATTCACCATCAAAATTTATGCTAAATGTGAAAAAGAGTGTCTTTTTTGTCAATGTTCACTTGTAATTGAAAAACTATAACCCTATAACCAAACCTTGATTGAGGACCATATATGTATTCTCTTAATGGTTGATTGGTATATGCCAACTTAACCTCCAACCAAATTAATATGATGTCCTATTTGTCACAGATTTCATCTCTCACATTTTAATTGTAATAATTTTTCAAAATTTGTGACCAATACACTTCATTTGCACGTCCTTACTTGTGTAATAAGAAACCATTGGTAGCCAAAATTCTCTCCACCTTTTGTCATGAACAAAGCATGCTTCTTCAAGTATTTTTCCAATATAGTCCCCTCAGTGAATTACAATCATAAATCATCGCCAATAGGGGGCTTCAAACATCAACTTTTTTAGGTGACTCATGTTGCAATTCACCTCTATGACTTCACTAGTGAACCGCAAGGTGACTCACCTCTGGACTTCACTCCTAAATTGATCCACATGAGGAGTGAACTTCAAAAACTCACTTTCATAGCTTCGTGGGGCTCATGCACCTGCATCCTCAAACCTTGAAACTTCTTTTGCAAAAACTTCCACAAACTCACGGGTGTCTCAAACTTTGGGCGTGCAAGGGAACAAAAAGAATTCACTAGTGAGCGGAGATCCTGTGAGGTGAGAAGTTAGAAGGCCAGATTCTATGTTTGAAACCCCCTAATACTTCCATAAGTTGAAATCCTAAAAAGAAACCCACTGCACGGCCATCCAATCACGTCGCCGGCTGGTTAATTGCAGGGCAGGGCAGGGCAGGGCAGCTGGGGCAGGTGCACGCCGTCGACTGCCACCTCGAGGTTGCAGCAAAGGCGAAAGAGGTTATGCTTTGGAGCATTTCAAAAATCAGTTGCAGATTCTGAGGAGTACCTTTGGATAGTCTCGGCCTCGGGAGTCCTCATGGCTTGCTTGATGAATTATTTATGTTCGTACTACGTGGCCCTCTGTTTGCTCGACTTTAGAGCAAGTGTACTTCAAGTTCTAACAAACTTGGACTTCAAATCTGCAATGACCGACACTTTCACGGACTCTAATTTAAAGCTTTTTAGGCATTGATTGTAAATAGGACAGTAATCGTCCTGTAGCATACCATAATCTCTGTTATAACTGTCTTCTCAAGACTCCGTAAGAGCCTTGCATGCATCTGCAATCATGCTGACAAAAAAATGGACTTTTCAAACCTTGTTATAATTGGAACCTATGTAGGGAAATTCTTGGTCCCATTGAGAATCAACTGTACAAACTTCAAAAAAACCAACAAAAAATAAATAAGTCACATCCATCCAAAGAGCTTGTGACCACCCATCAAAAATTCCTTCAATCGGTTTCTAGACATTTGTAAGATATAGTACTGAAGTTTGCGACTTCAAAAAGCCACCAAACATCAAGTCATTCACTTTACATGAAATCACAAAACCAACCAGCATTTTCAAAACCAAAATCTTCATAGAGGAAAAAAAATCGATATGGATGAAAAAAAGGAATTTAAATCGGAGGAGAACAGGGAAACTCTATAATGGCACATCGACCAGTGTCGGGTCGATGAGGTGCTTGAGAATTAACAAAATTTAACATACACCCAAGGTGTAAGGATTATGCCTAATGCTGACATCAGCATCTACCAGTCCCCGTTGCCCATTCTCGGAAATCCATGCGCCTATGTCAAAACAACTGCCATAAACACAAAAATATTAGCAAAAACAAACTGGGAAAATACAGCATTCTGCTGTCGGTTCAAGAAATATCACAAAATAATACTCCGTACAAAACAAATGCACAAAAAGCTTCAGTTACTTGCAGTTAGCAGCATAGCGAACCTCTGAAGATGTAGCATTTACTCAAGCGGGGAGTTTGGCACTTTCTTAAACTTAAGGAACATTCATGGAAATGAAAAAAAATCGTTCTCTGGTATTAAGAACTTGCGAGTCAAAGCTTTTCATAACTCTTGCCTGAGCAGTGATCAGCCATCGAGCCGGAACTCCGTCAATCCGACTTTCTTCAAATGCATAAAGTGAGCCATCAGTGCAGCCCCGAACTGCATGAATAAATATACATCCATATAAGACAACCTTGGAGAATTGCAGGTTTGTTCTACATTGTGAGCGTATCAATTTTCATCAAACATTACAGCTTGGAGATGGAGTCTTTCACTGTACAACTGAAATACTACCCATCTCAACACAACATAATTCTGCATGTTACACCGATATATGCAGGAAATCAACAGCGTGTAGTGACCAGGGTGCACTGCTTCTATTAGCACAGAAACTGTGAAAAAAGTGTAGGAGCTTAGGGATGAAATGGAGTGCTTACACTTGGGTAGGCTACGTAAGGCACATTAAATTCCTTGCATGTCTCTTTGACAATAGGCTGAATACTTGGGTAATAAAGATGACACACTCCTGGAAATAGATGATGCTCGATCTAGAAATAAACCGTTCCGCAAACAGAAGAGGAGTTAGACAAGACAAATGATAAAAAAACAGGAAGTATTTTCTGATGATAAAACTGAGCAGTTCACATTTACTACCTTTCACACTGATGAACGAAGCATAAGCAACGATGTACGCAATAAACCTGTTGTAAATCTCCCCAGAAAAGCTCTCTGAAAGTGTGAGGCAAATGCAAGAGAATCAAACGACAGTCACCTGATTATTCAATCCTCCGGAGACGTGACTCCAAAACAGTGATTGCGCACTAAAGTCAGTAGTCGTTGCAACCTGTGCACGGAAGACGCTCAATGTTTAAGACTCAAATGCTATGCAAGCAAAACCTACATTTGAAACTAAAACAATTACCAAACAAATTTTATCATTAATTCAGCACAAGTTAGAATACTTGAAGACTCACAGCCAACTTTTGCTTGGAGCCTAAAATGCAACAAACAGTACCATCATCTCAGAAAACTTCAAAAGACGGACGAGAATAATCCGTAGAAGAGTGACAAGATGTCACAAACCACCAACTATAAATTATTTCTGAGGAACCTACCAAGCAGCCTTGTCAGAGTCCAAAAAACCAAACGAGTTCTAACAAAAGTTTGTAACCAAATTAGATTCAATTTGTACCTGCATTGCAGCCCAACCACCTTTCACCTTCAAAGTGCCATCGCTTTCTTCGGGTGTTGGGAATTCAACATCATCCACAACATGTGCCACTTGAAACAGAAAAGCTAGCACCCACCCTGTTATGAGCTGCAGCAGACAATCAGATCTAAGTATAAGAAGGTCGCATTCAAGGAAAACAACACATAAGACCTTCCGGTATGTGCACTGTAACTATCAGACTCATCTTCAGAATAAATCTTCCAAAAAAAGGCAAGAACCCGAGATACAAAGGTGGAGCTTTGGAAAAGGACAAAACTCTGGATAGTTACCTGAGATGCCACATACAATGACAAGAAAGACCCTGCAGAATAGACACCATATAGAGATGGCAACACGAATATGTAGAATGCATAGAACAGCTTCCCCGCAAAGAAGACATAAAGCTCGGCAGGTGTCATTTTCGCTATTTTCACACTGTCACAAGACAACACAGACTTATTTCTTCCATCCTAAAAAAGATTCCATACACCTCACTGTTACTCTTGAACTGCATCCCAAATCAAAGACGGGCCAAACATCCCTGATATGCAGCGTACTACAGATGTGATGGGCACAAGATAAAGTTATCTAGTTTCTCAGGAACTTCTCCATTCCCAACACATCAAAACACAGTGGTACAAGAAAATTCCAAGGCCAAAGATACTTACGGGCCAATAGATCCTGAGAAGTAGGCCATAAAGTCATCGAGAAAAATACTCTTAAGCGCTAACAATCCATACAAGACTGCCAGATAGATATGCTGCAAAGATTCACGTTCCCCAACAATAAAAAATCATGTTTAGAACATGAGTGCACCATATAAGTAGATTACATTGCAAAACAGTGAGCTGTGCATACAAAGATGAAACGTCGTAATCTGAAATACTGATCTAGAAATACATGGTTGGCATCAAGAAAATAAGAAAGAAGATATCATTAGATGCCAAAGAAAAAAAATCAATTACCTGATAGGCATGATACCATTGTCTAGGTTGGGTAGTTGCTACCCTTCTGATATCTGGATCTTTCACACCTACATTCACGATTGATGACAAATCAACTTACACGTACATTTAAGATAAGAATATGATGGGTAAACTCAACACATACAGGGGAACGTGGACAAGTCAAAAGCACGAGAAACACTCAAGGTATGTCAGACATGTCAAAGATAAATTTAAAGATGTTAGAAAGCCAGTGCAAAAACCCAGGATATCAAGATGGTAATCAGTAACGCCCGACAAAGTGAAGTCAAAGAATACTTTTTCAATCAAATCTAGAATAATTCAAAATATTCATAAAAATTTGCGGCGAAGTAAATGCGGGTTTAACTTACGAATATCAGGGTCGAAGTTGTCCACATTAGTGAACGAGTGATGTCCCACAACGTGCTGCTGCCTCCACATGAAGCTGTAGTCCATGCACAAGCATGAAAAAAACATGTGAGGTATCCAATCACAAACAACAATTTTGCATATGAGGAATATATGAAAGATGAACACACTAGGCTACACCGAGATTTCCAGACTGTGTCACGTTTACAAAAGCAAGTAATTGCTACCCAACTCTATAGGTACCTCGACCACTGCAATTAGAAGAAGAAAAACCATCCCAACTTGTCAGCCTCCTCAAGATTGAAGTTTTACCTGCTGGCCCCAACTAGATCTAAAGACGCACCCATTACGTATCCAAAACCACACCAGCTGGTATATGCACCTGCCCAAAACCAGGTTTGCCCTCACAAGCAATCAGTAGAGAACCCAATGAACACCTCAAATTACATCAAACTGTATTCACAAATAAGAAAATACACAAACTGACATTTCATTTTTTATAAGAAAACATGACTTTCTTCGTAATAGCAATAGCAGAAGAAAGGTATTCCATGAGTACTTTAAAAAACATTCTATATTTAATTACATTGCCATTGATATGATGGAACTTACCATGGTTTCCATCATGCTGTATCGAAACACCAACCTCTGCCGCAAAGAAACCCATCCCCATAGCAAAAAACAGCGAAAGAATGAAGCTTGATGACCAGAAGAATGCAAGGTAGTAGCAGGCGATGTATCCACCAAAAATGATCAGTGTCTTCAGAATCATGTGTGAATGAAGTCGAGGATTGATCTGCACATAATGAACCCTGCGTTAATACAAATTTGCTAGGAGCAACCCAACACCAACCCACAACTATGAAACTCTGAAACAGTATAGAAAAATGCCCCAAGCACTAAATTAAACAAATTGGTTCATACCATGCCACTACACAAAGCAATCCATAGTGACAACCAGTTCCAGCGTTAGATCAGATCTATGATGTGCATTGTGTACGATTGAAAACTAGACTAATTGGTCCAGAGAAAATTCAGTAGCAAAATAGGCCCACAGATCCTTGTCAGTGTTCTACAAAGATTGCATATCATGAACATTTTCCAATTTCTAATAAAGCTTTACCGTTTCTCAAGGATTAGTCCCAAACTGCGGGCACGCAGATGAATTCACTTGAACACATAGACCATCCAAAGTTTTACAACGAAATTGGTTAAAGGATGTCATATTCGTATGTCCTATGAACTGGACACGTTCAGATTAGAGAAGTTTTTGAATTCGAACCTTTTTTGTCTTGAAGTACGCCTCAACCCGTTGCTTCACAACCAAGTAGAAATCTTCACTTTCAGCATCCGTGTATTCCAGATGAGCACCCTTGAATTTGTCTTCACCAACAGTAGGTGCCAGCTCTCCGATGCAATACTTTGAAAGCATTTTCCTGTAATCAAAACTATTTCAGTGCACAAGAAAACAAGCGTTTCTCTAAAGTCAAAATATCAAAAGGGAGTTTCACTTCCAGAGATGTGCTATAATTACCTGACATAAAGAGGATGGTAAGAATCGAAGAGCTGAGTGCAATCTTGCCCTGCTTTCACGAAGATGAGGCTGCCCCCGGGATGACTGGGAATCCTGACACAGAGAGTGAATCCATATTATACGTCAGCTACTGCTACTGGACAGCATATGTCACAGCCAAGTTACCACCGTCACAGGAGCCGAATTTCTGCGTAACTAGGTCATAAAAGCACACAATTCGAACGAGCTCAACATTCCTTCGGACCACTTACACCCCGAGGGCTGTTCCTATAAAATCCTTGGGTTCCAAATACCACAAAAATATAATACTATGCAGACAAATAATGAAGACCTAGTGAACAAAGTTTCGAACCTTGTGAACTCCTTTGATTCCTTACCGATCAAGCACCCCCTCAACAAGTACTTATCGCTCTGAAACTCTTTCGCAAGACTCAATTCAGAAACAAAAATAGCACAAAGTCTCTTAACAATTGCATTCAGACGGTTCATTAAGTATTCAACAAAGTACACTAGACTTAATTTCATGCAGGATATTTTGGGCGCAAGATACTTCAAAAATTCATTTTTTTCTTTTTCTTTCAGCAGATATTTTTCATGAGTTCGTACCATCTTGTGACGTCGTACACCTTGGACCAAATGACAAGCCAGCAATCCGTTGAGCTGCTATGGTGACTCACGTCTTCAAGAGTGTACTTCTTCAGAGAAGCCTCCGACTTCACATTGCTTGCTTCCGAGGTACGCAGCCTCAATCCCTCCACGGGCGCATACTCCGCAACGTCCGTTGAGTGCGGTGCCATTGCACGGAGCTAATCAATCCCAAACCTATCACACAACGTCGTAAACCCTCCGTTCAAAATTGACAATCATATCGATACCCTAAATGCTACACGGATAAGGAGAGAGACAACCAAACTTCACAATTGCCTACTCTCACGTAATTGATGGCCTCCGGACCCTGACCTCCGGACTTTGAACTACATTGTACTGGAAAGAAGAAGAAAAGGCCACCAAGGCTCCGCTTCCTGAATTAGCTGCAAATTGAAAACCTAAAAAAGCCGCCAAAATGCTCAACATCTCTTCCCAAGCACTGATCGGCCACTCCAGCAGCTCCAGGTAACGTATTCTCAAAGTCGCACTCTCCAAGTACAATAATTCACTTAGCATAACACTCTCCTCTAAATACTCCTTCCGGAGAACCGCAATCTCAAAACGAAAGCAGATGGCTACCATGAACGATCAGCATCATTAATCAAAAAATATCACAAACGATAAAGAGTACAATTAACCTCAACCGCAACTAAACTCCGACTGCAAAATGAGAAAAGATGCGTTGACAAGATAAATCTCAGAATACGAAGCAGCTTATAAACATTGAAGCCTCTCTCTCTCTCTCCACTCATAGCTTCAGAAAAAACCAACCGACCTGCCACAAGAGGAAAAGAGACCCCGCTTAATTCCACTTCCCGAGCCTCATCCACCTCCTCTTCTGCGTCACCGATGCCGCAGCCTACATTCACCAAGACAGTTGAATCCCGTGAGACTCGTGTCAAACCCCTCGCCCGCCATTGTAACCTCACCGACGCGACATTCCCGAACCGCAAAGACGCACACAACATACAATCCTCTCTGGCCTTTCAATAGTTTCCATCCAACCAGAATGCACACAGCACGAGATGATGCGAGAAGAAGGGCGTTCGGAGCGCAACTAGTGCAAGAAAGCGCAATGCCAGGGCCGAGGCCGAGGGCGAAGGATTGTAAGGGCGCCACGACGATGGCGATTGGCGCAGCCTCGGTCGAGAAGACAAAGGAAAGGAGAGAAGGAGAGAAGGGCGGGGTGTCAGGCGGAAAGGAAAGGTCGGTAGCCGGAGTGTCACTATCAGTCAGTTTTCAGAGAGGTCGGAAAAAGAACCTGGTCGGTATGTACTGCGACGGGGATTGGACTTTGGATTGTTAATTCCGCCCGAGACGCGGTCATTGGTCGCCGTCTGTCCACGGAGACTCCAAATTATTCTGATCTTCTGATCATTGCTGACCGACCGTTCCCGTGGGTATCGAAAGCCCAGTCCACGTCTCTCTCGAGTCTCTCTTTATGGGTCCCCCACTCCCCCCTCCGCTGATATTTTCGCTTCCAAAGTATCTCCAAATTGCTACCATTTTGTCGTCTTTGTTTTCCAAAATGCTAAATAATGTCTAATCAAGTTGGTTGATTTTTTCGTTTTCCTGATTTCTACACTAAATGTTGCGTTTCGGATTCCCCCCACCAATTTCTTCACATTTTACACTATGTAATAACTAATATTACAATAATTCTCAGCAATAATTACTACAATAAACAATTTATACAAGGGCCTAGAATGCAAAAAAACAAACTAGCAATGTCTTGGTTGTAAATCGTGTGAAATCCTAGTATTTATAATTGCATGCGTCTCCAAGTGACCAATTGAAAAGTCATAAGGTAGGTTTTTCTAGGCTTAGGTTCACTAGGAGTGTGTATCAAGATTTTGAGATTGTAGAATGGTTAGGAAACCAGCAAAGAGTGCTGAAAATTTGTTTTTGGAATTTTGTGAGATTGTATGAATAAACTACGAATTGTTGAAGGTAACTCCCTAGACACACCTATTGTGGACACTAGACCCTTATAGAATTGCATGTATTGAAATGCAAATGTGATATCAAAAAACCATGCCACATGCTGCCACCTATGCAATTTGTGTTCCAATACTCAATTATGGTGATAGCTTTAGCTAACTTGCATGTCTAATTTGGGTACTTGATGGTTTAGATACGGGTTCATTTATAGGTGTCCAAAAACAAATAGTGTTGTATTAAGGTGCTTCTACCTTAAGGCAACCCAATTGTCTTGGTTGTAAATCATGTGAAATCCTCGTATTTATAGTTGCATGTGCCTCCAAGTGGCCAATTGAAAAGAGTCATGAGGGAAATTTCTAGGCTAAAGCAACCCAATTGTTAAGGCAGCCTACATGCAATATTTAGTGAAATTTTTGTAACTGCTAATGTTGAAGCAAATTCTCATTTCACAATAGCTAAAATTATCAACAAGTTAAATTTTATTAACATTATTATGATTATTTTCTTTTCTTTCATAAATGCTAATATGTTAATGGTGGTCCAAGTTTTTTTCACTTTGGAGCCTACAATACACTCTTCCAAGGTTGCCAATAAATCAAACTTCTTATGTACAACATCTTGAGCTTCTTTAATATCCATCATTTTTAATTCAAGATATGTTGATACTTTGCATGCTTTTATTGCTACTTGTCTAGGTATTTTTTGTAGAAAGTTAAGGTTGTGAACAATTAAAAGGGTAAATATTTCTTATGCACATTGGAATTTCATAATGATTCAATGTTTTTTTGAAGTACTAAAGAATGCACCACTCTAATTTACTTGAAGATATCCAATGAAATACGTGACATACAGAAATACAAAGTTTGGAATTTTGATATTATTAACATTAAAGCTTGGATGCTCCTTTATTGTTTTTCCTATTTTTCTTCTACTACAAAAGTTGAAGATTCATAACAAACCAACACATGCAAGTGCATGAGCTCATGCGTGCGTGCATATATATATATATATATATATATATATATATATATATAGGGAATTATTACAGCAACACCCTAAATTGCTAACGGGACATCCCTTCTTACCATGAAATTTGATAATTTAGTGCTAGTTTTGATTTAATAAGTGGTCCATCATTCATTCAATCATGACATTATCACCTCCTTGAAAGAAAACATGAATAATACAAAAAAAATTGAAATATTATAGCATCAATCTTATTTTTTGATATGTTTTTGCTTTAAGTAACTCAAAAGTCCTATATTTCTAATTTGAAATTTATGCACACTTATATATTTTTTTAGTATAGCCTTAGAATGATAAAGGTGAAACAAACCTTTTGAGCCATATAAAAAAAATTAGCAAAATCAGCATTAAAAATCACATTTTCATGCTCAGAGGGAGTGTCCCATTAGCAATTTAGGGTGTCGCTCTAGTAATTTCATATGTATATATACATATATAGGGAATTGATATGTGTACCACACCCTTTCAATTACTGTACCACACCCCAAAGTAAAGTCTAGATTTCTACCATCAAAGAGCTAAATTTGAGAATTTGGAATTCAGATTTGGACTTAGAGACCATGATTTAGTCTAGAACCATAAAAAAAGTTGCAATACAACAACATCCAATGAAAAAGTTTAGCTAGGGAGAAAATCGATACTTTTACTTTTGTTTGTAAAAAAGATAAGCTTTTTCATTGAGTGTTATTAAATTGCAACTTTGTTTCTAGTTTTAAACCAAATCACGGTCTTTGAGTCCAAATTTGAATTCCAAATTCTCAAATTCAACTTTTTGATGGTAGAAATCTGAATTTCTCTCTAGGATGTGATACAGTAATTGAAAGGGTGTGGTACACATGTCAGTTCCCGCATATATATATATATATATATATATATGTATATATATGTATATATATACATATACATATACATATACATATACATACATATACATATACATATATATATATACATATACATATATATATATACATATACATATATATATATATATATATATATATATATATATACATATATATATATAGTATATGTGCATTTATTCAATTTATTTATGAAATTGAATGAAGGGGATACTATGGTTGGTTTTAAGAATTTGTTGTACTAACACTCTTTTCAACATATCTTCCTTCTACACATGACAATATAATTATTGCCATGACAAAAAGGTTTTCTCCTCATATGACTTCAGTTTAGCTTCAATTACATGAGTTAACATCAATAAGAGAAATTCTAAACTTTGTTGTCTTTGCTTATATTTAATTGCTTTTCCCTCATTGTTATTTCTCTTTTTAAATCTTGTGAAATCACAACTACATTGTCGTCTTTTCTTACATATTTAATAAGAAAACATACTACTTGACAATGTAAACAACAAGTTTTTTTCGCACCATTTGATGTATATTTTCAAACCAAATATTTAATTGTGTCACTTTTGCAAGAACATAGCTGAAACAAAAATTTCTATGATCTTAGAATTATTATACTGCAATGGTCATCACAAGTTGCTACAATATGCCATTGATTGCTATTGTCTGTTGCCATTTGCCATGAAATTTCAATTCCCACTTCTACTTGTAGTTTTTGAATTTTGGTTCATTTTTTCAACAACCTTGTAGGCATATGCATGATAAATGCCAAATTTTCACATCATATATAATTAGAAAGAAAATCATTTGTCACCTCATGAGGAACCCAATGCTAAGCAATGTAGAGTGGATGTGATTTTTTCACTACATTGGTATTTGTAGTCTACTTTGGTGTTGAGTATCTTCACACGTTCAAGACTGCCAATATCTTATATGTCTTGATTGGAGTAATATGTAACAACCACACTTGACGTTACTAGAATGTGCACCTTAGCCCTGACAATAAAAGTACGTGGAAAATTCACTAAGTTGACTAATGATTTTGAAAAGTGTCCTTGCAAAATGAGCACCTAGATCAAAATAACCAGAAACAAATAAAAGTCATTACAAAAAAACCATCGTATCTCAAGTCCGTGTCAACAAATCTCAATGCAAGATTATCAATGTTTCATTTCTAATCAACTTTAGGAACAACATTGACTCTTAAGTTTCAAATTTCATAATAACATGTATGAAAGTGTTAGTAGATACAACATCTTTACTACAAAGTGGGAGGGTTTCAACTTCATGTTTTTTTCAAGAATTTTTTAGCATTGTTTGTGTAATTTGAAGCAATAAAGGACGCCCCAAATATAAAAAACACCAAATGCTCTCCAACCATGTGCTAAAAAATCAACAAAACGTCAATGTCTCTTAGCAAATTATTAAATGGTAGCATGGTGATGAAAACCATTAATATTTCTGATTTCAAAAATGACCAAAATGATAGTGCATCAAGATTAAACTTTGAACCAATTGTGAAATGTTGATTTTTTATAAAGCACAACAAAATTAGATTCTAAACCAATTGATTTGTGGAATATTGATTTTCTATAAATTTGAATGTTGCATTTACCCATACATGTCCAACTCACACAAAATGTGCCCATATATTAGTAAAGATATACATCTAAACTTCAAAATTCATAACTCTCATTTATAAAACAACTCCAAAACATTCCTCCATGTTGCACTTCAAAATGGATTTTTATAGATCTTCAAATATGGAGAGACCCAAGAAACTTCAAGAGTAATGTCTTGCCATCTTATCCCCAAGGGGCCCAATTAACTCTACCTTGATCCAAATTTTTGATGTTCAATAAGTCTAAAATAGAGTCCCACATGTAATTTTAACTATTGGCTCAAGTTGCTAAAGACATTGCTAAATGTGCTAAAATATTTTAGGCACAAAGTTTGCAAAATTTTGCCACATTTGCAAACATTAGTCCAAAGCAATGTCAATAGGCTCTCAAATAGGACAAGGTAAATTAAGGAGACCACAAAAGCTTGTGACCAAGGGTGGAACAGCTCCAACTTTTCACTTGTAAATTTGTAAAAATTTAGAGAATTCTATTGAAGGACATTTGAAAATCTCAATATTTATATTTAGACTCAAAAGCTTTGAGTTACTCTGATACACTAATGCTTGGATAAAGTCAATGCCTTGGGCAAAGAAAAAAATATTGGCCATATCCAAGCATTCCCTATAAACAAATTATCCATCCAACTTGGCCCAACACACAAAATGAAGCTGGGACCTTTACACTATCCAAACGTTTTTCTCAGAAAGGGGAAACTCAAAAACCTTGGGTATCTCTAATATTACTATAGAGGAAAATTTGACCAACTAAAAATCAGGGGCATATTAACCCTTTAAGGACCACGTGACCATATTTTGGTCGCTGGGAGTAGTTTTTGGCCTATAGGTTGAAATTGCTCAATAATTTGGAATTTGGTCTTGAAGTATGCATGTGATCACAAGAATTTTGCATTCATCTAAAAAAATAACAATGCAATTGGGTATGTGAGTTGATAAATAATGGTGTTTATACGGCATGACTTCAAAATACATATCCAATTTTTGTCAAAGATGGATCAAAGCAACAACACAATACATCAAGTATGCAAGAAGAATGTTGAATTTCAATTGCACAATTCTAAAAAATTTCAAATTGCTTAAGAAATACGCTTGTATTGTTTTCATATATGGTAGTAGTATAATTGTAGTATTTGAAGATCTACTGAAATTTTGTTGTCATTTTGGCTTTAAAATTTGTCATCTTACATTTAAGGCCAATTCTTGATTGTTTTCACCAATTGGATTTTCTAGAATAATTATCAAATTTCTTGTAAAACCGTTCTAGAGTAGCAAAGAAAGTGGATTTTTTTACCCTTTTTGTTCACTTAGCTACACCTTGTGATTGCTATTTTTGTTTATTTTGTGTGAAACTAATCTTGTTGGAAAGGTGGGAAACCCTGCTTTCTAGAAATGTAAGGCTCTTCTCAATCAAAACTTGCATGAAAGGTTAACATTCAAAACTAAACAAGAATGAAACACAAGAGATTTTCCACATACGGGTCACTCAATCATTATAATATTTCACCTTCAACAATAGATCTAACTGAAATTTTGGTGCTTTACAATAAACAAGGTGTACTTCCCATTTGTACAATTGAATTATTGCAAATGGGTCCATATTTGAGTCAATTCCAAATCTAAGCTTACAGCCCCTGTTTTCAGTGGATTCTGTGGAAATGGGTGTGGTCATTAAAGGGTTAAGCATTTAGCCTTGTTATCCTTGTTTGCAAAAGGATTGGAGCTTTTCCACCCCTGTATTGTACAAACTGGTGTGTTCAGTATACCTAGCCCTCAAATAACCCCTTTTCACACTACAACGCTTGTTGTCAAATAGCCCTCTTCACACTAGGTCACAAGGTGGCAGATTCTAACAAGCACCACTTCCTTTGGAAAACGTAGACGTGACAACATTCTATCAAGCATTGTCGTGAGCAGAAAAGGAAGGAAATTCTCTCCAATCTAGGAATCCATCAATTGTGGTGCAACTACAGAAGGCGACATGGATGCTGCAAAAAAATAGCATTCTCTGCATGTATGTTATGATACCTTTGGACACTCATCGGAAGAAGCAGTAGGCCCAAACTACAGAGTATTGAGAGAGCTATGGCACATGTTTTCTATTCAATCAACCTAACCGAAGCCCGTTGTACACAATTTTGAGCCTACAGCGTCACAATTGCAACACGAGGGAGTACTCCTCTATCACCTGAATTCTCGCATGGCGGTCCCTGTCAAAAAGCTGGAACCCTAAATTTCTGTAAAATCTTCTAAACTACGGCAGCGGGTCTTTTCTCTCACAACTCTCCTTTGTTGAAACGATCACCGCCGCTGATTTTAGCCTTAACGAGATTCGAATCAAGCCTTTGGGGTGCATCATGCTAAGTCACGAAGGAATTCGGTGTTGTTCAAGATGGTTTAGGGTTAGGGTTTAGGAGGTTTAGAGCACAGGCACAGTTTCTCGACCATGAATGGGAAGGAGGAGAACGCTGTAGAATATGGCAGGAAGGCAAGGCTAGTAGTGGTACAACGTGTCAGTGTTTTGGTCGAGGAAGGATATTACAAAGTATCATCGTGTCTCAGGATTTCGTCAGCCAGAGGGTTGAGGTACTCCCACCACAGCTTGGCGCATTCCACTCCTTCGGATCCACAGCGTGAAACCACGTCGGCCGAGGCGCCCACTGGCCGGAGGCGTTTCCACGGCTTGAACTTGCCGTTGAAGTGCAGGATCTTGGCAGCGTCCGCGTCGAAGGAAATGAAGGGTTTGCGGTCTGGCTTGTAGTGGTGCTTCTTTTCTAAGTAGTACCGCTCCCGCTCACTGAACTCGCTGCGCCCAAGCCCTCGGACATTCCACAGTGTATCCAGTTTCTTGTACTTTCCATACAGGGCTAGCAAGAAGGGTGGTTGCGACAGTCCATACCTGAACACAAGCCAAAATGAAAAAAATACCAAAATACATCCTAAGGTGAGTACTACTACTACACCACAACCTGTCTTTCCTGAAATCCTATTGCAATGTAGAAAACAAAAGCTTGGGACAGCAGAGGAGTTGCTTGCACTAGAGGACTTTATATGAAAACATGTGTGTGTGTGTTTATTAAACCCTAAAACACGTGTGTTTGTTTACTAAACCCTAAAACATGTGTGTCTGTGTGTTAATAAACCCTAAGCAGGATATGGGTTAGAAAGGCGTACTTGTAAAGCACTTCGTCAGCGTTCTGAAACTCGTCCATCCACCAGAGAATAGCCTCGGTCACGTTCTGTTTGATCCATTGCTTGGTGTCAATCACAAGCACACCTCGGTTGAACACACAAGCCTCGGGATTGATGGGCACATCAGGAACCCAACCAGGTTTCTCAGACCGTGCCTGGATCTGGGCCAGTTGGTCAAAATCGAAGTACGTCTCGAGCTTTTGCGAACAGTCCTCCACTGCAGCAGCTGCCCGGTTTTCCAGATCCATCTGCATGAGCTCCTCGATGTTACCCTGCAGAACAAAGAATTCAAGGTACAGTATAAGCTGTTTCGATTCTTTTTTAACTAGGGCACTCAGGAAATAAATAAATAAATAAAAATAGCCTACAAAAAGAAAGCTGGGAAACCAGTGGCATACCTTCACAACTATATCCGCATCTAGGTAGATGAATTTGCCCACGTCTTGGAAGTAGCGGGGCAGTAGGAAAGGTATAAAATTGTACACGCTCTGTAGCTCGGGTCTTGCCTTACTTTTTTTCCGGAACGTGATATGTTGCTCCATCTCTTTCAAGTCAATGGTTTCACTGTAAAAAGAGTGACACACAACAACATCAGTCTCGTATGAGAGCAACAGAACAAAACAGACGTTGAACCTCCAGATCACCGTGAGAAAACCTACCAAAATGACATAGTCGGCACTGGAATTAGGGTTTCAAGGAAAGAGCATCGTCACCTGACTATCTCGATCTTCGCATCTCGAAAGAAAGCAGACAAATGCTTTGCTCTGAAGCGATGGCTTGGCGGCAACACCAAATGGAAGTGCAGCCGTTCCGGATGCCTGTTACCAAACGCCCACCGACACCGTCACGTTACGTCAAGTACGTTTATTGGATGAACAGCACCAGTGTAGAACAACATTATACGTACTAACTAAAACATAAAAATAACAGTCCCCCGTGTGATTCTTGCAAAGGATGTGAAGTTCAGTTTGGGATTCTCGTTCCATTAGGTTTTTACAGAGATGATTGTCAAGAGGTTAACCCTTGAAGGACCCAGGTGACCGATCCGATGGGGTCACCAAATGCAAGGGGTTTCTATTCCTTGCATACTGAATGAATACCGACAATCAATGTCACTTTTTCTAATACGACCCTCGTCCTTGTTTTGACATCATCACCCATAAGAGCTGCTGCTGCTGCTGCATAAGGACAGAGGGTATGAAACTCACAAGGCATTGGAGATGGTGGAATTGACGAGCACAGCTAGAGGCCGAAAGTCGCTGGCATCCGTGCTCACAAAGATGTGAATTACTTGCTCGCCAGCTTTCTTCAGGAAAGCTAGAGTATCTTCGTCGTGGTTCTCATCCTGCCACCATTGGAAAATGTCATCAAATTTGTCAGAAAGAGCAGAATTTCGCACCAATATTTTACATTACATCCGTTTATTCCACGTCCTCAAGCTCCAAATGCAAACCACCAAGAGACCTGGCTCCTTCTGCTGCCTAGACACAACAGTTGTGAGCTAGTACTAATTTGGTAAAAGATTGGACATTAGCTTGCAATTTTGTCATGAACAACAACATAGCCGAAACCAATAGGAGACGTATGGGAATTGGAAGAATGCTTGTTGAGAAAGTTCAACTTCAGCAAGCAGATGGAATTGGTCGATGCTGATTCCAATTCTCAAAGGAAAGGGGGTTGGGGGAGAGAAGGCACTTACTTTCGAAACGGCCTCGGAAAGGGAGGAGAGAGCCTGTTGGGCGGCGAGATCCTGGTCGTGCTGCTGTTGCACCTCATCCAGGGAAGTGTAGAAGGCGTCCTTGCCGGTGCTCTGAACGATGTGCGGCTGCCCGTGCGGCACCCAGCGCTTGAGGCGGTCCTGCGGGTGGCGCCAATGCGTGGAAGGGTAGAGCTGCAGCGCCAGAAAGCCAAACATCAGCAGCACGGCCACATACGGCATGCCCGGCCATGGCTGCGGCGCCGGCTCCAGGTCGGGCCGAATGCTGCGCGACCGCGACGACGACGCATCCCCGTCCGCGCTTCGCTGCGGCGGCTGCTGCTGCCTGCGCGTCGCCATCGCCGGGTACGGCCGGTAGTCTGCCATGCCCACCACTCTCAACTCAACTCAACTCAACTCAACTCTTCCTCCTCACTCACACATGTGCCATGTGCCATGCCCTAGAAAAGAAAACTCGGCATGCATCACATCCCAGAATCCCGCCCGACGTTGAACAAAGACCACACGTCCAAAACCCAGGCAGCGAGAGTCGACATTAGAAATTAAGCGCCTGATCACAACAACATTGAACCCACCATCCGAACCTCGATGATGTTGTGCAAAACAAGCTAAGATATTATGATCATTTTAACGTAAGAGGCGATTAGGTGCGCCGGGGGATCGCGTTGGACAGAAGTGAAGAATCCTCACTTGTGGGAGCGGGATTCCAGAGAGGCGCGAGGCGTTTGTGAAGAAACGTATACTAGTGTAGAACCGCATTGGTAGCGAGATGCGCGACTAGTGGCGACGCAAGTGCGTGGAGAATCTCCAAACATTCGGGGGAGCCACAGAGCCTTTTGCTGGCTCCTCCGGCACGCGAGGCCGAGGACCCCACTTCCGAGGACGACGCCGCTGACGACCATGCAATGTCAGCATCTTCCGAATAGAAAATTAGAGCAGCTCAGCAGCAGTGCAGCCCCCCCTAAAACAGCATGTGTATGTGTCCAAGTGCCAAGTGCTGTATTTGCTGCTGCACGGCAGTGAAGAATTGAAGATGCTTGTGCCGGCCAGAATCCACTCAGACTCCGGAGTCCGGAGTCCGATGAGAGGGTAGCCCATCCGATCCGGCATCTCGTTTTGTTCGAGCATCCGCATTCCGCAGCAAGGCCCGGTTCAGACCAGGAAGTCCGGAGCCACTGGACAAAAGCCCCTCTCCACTGTTTCGTTCGGCAGAGTTTAGAGGGGAAATTGCCATGTCATCATGGATTTTGTCTATTAGGTGAATGTTTTCATATCACACACCAAATTTCTCTTAGAGGAACATTTGTATTTCTTCTATTCTTAATTGACTTGATTTTGTCTTCATCTCATATGAATTGAGAGGGAGTGTTTTGTCCAAAGGACAAGATTTGAGCCGCCTCCCAAGGTGACCTCAAATCTTGTCCACCACAAGTGAGTTCCTCTCCAATTTTGGAGGGAAAAGGTGATGACACAGACTCATCCTCTAGTGGACGTCCCTCTTGTGTGAATGCCTTCTTGGACAAAACCTTGGGATTGACCAATGAAATTACTTACGGCTTTGTCCAATGGTTGTGGACGTCTAGGTCTAAACCGGGCCTAAGGTAGAAGCACCTAAAAGTAACACTCACTTCAAATGTGGTAATTTGGAAGGTCTTTTGAGAATCTAACGGCATAGGCTTGTTAGGAATTAGATACAGATGCAAGCAAAATTGTTTTTGGAATTTTTTGAGATTGTATGAATAAATTACAAATTGTTGAACATAACTCTATAAATTGGCCTATAGTGGACACTAGATCCTTGAAAAAGCAACAACAAAAAGACCATATCACATCCAATCATAAACCGCCACTTATAGGATTTTGTTCCCTTATATTAACTTGCGTGTCTGGTTTGGGTGCATGCGTATCTTGTTTGGGTGCAAGAGTGCTTAGTTTTAGGTTTATTTATAGATGTCACTAAACGGCTAGTGTCACTTTTGGGTGCTTCTACCTAACCTTGCTCTTAGCGTAGGCTCTAGTCACAGTCACATTGTAGCAAGAGGCACCAAACAAGTATTCCTCCAATATATTGTTGAAAATGTCACTTTCCTCCACTTATACAAATTCAAGTATATTGTTTGAGGGAATTGAAATATGCACACCCGGGGTTTGTTATATTTATACAAGTCCTCTACTCTTGTTGTATTGACGGGACAATGCATGAGTTTTTTTTACTACCCCATCCCGTGCCTACTCCATCCCCGTGCCTACCCCATCCCAATGCCCTCCATGCTTGTGCCTCCATGCCCATGCCTCCCATTCTTGTGTCCCCATCCTTGTGCACCCATCCTTGTGCCCTCCATCCCCATGCCCTCCATCCCCATGCCCTCCATCCCTGTGCTATCCCGTGCCCTTCATGCCTGTGCTATCCCATGCCCTCCATGCCCATGCTATCATGTGCCCCCATCCCCATAAGTTGTTTACAAAATCCCATGCCTTCTCATTTCCATAATTTGGTTACAGAACCCCATGCCCTCCCATCTCTATAGTTTGGTTACAGAACCCCATGCACTGTTACAAAATTGTCATCCTTAATTACAAAACTGTCAAGGGAGACAAGCACTAAAGACATAATTGTAAATTGTATCCAATTATATGTTATCTAGAGCCGCCAAAGGAGAATACATATGTATTCAATTATATATTGTCTAGAGTTGCCAAAGGAGGATACAATTGAACAACATTGAGTAGAAATGCTTAGCTAGGGGGCAAATCACTACTTTTATCCTTGTTTGTTAAAAAAGCTAAACTTTTCCATTGGACGTTGTTCAATTTTTTCCTCCTTTGAGGTTCTAGATTAAATCAAGATCTCTAAATCCAAATTTGAATTCAAATTTTCCAAATTCAACTTGTTGATGGTAAATATCTAAAATTCACCCAACCCCTCCCCAATGTATATACAAAGACAAACCCCAGATATGCATGTATCAATTCCCTTTTTAACCCTTAAACGACCAAAATTCCCTTTGCAACTATTACAATACGGGGTATTTTTCTTGTATTTGGAATGGATCCACACCTCTACTACATTGGAGACCAACAAAGAAGTTGGAGAATAGATCAATGCAATTCTAGTGAGCTACTTGAGATCCCAAATTAAGATTTCTTATTGGTAGCAAATGACAATTATACATTAGCGTATATATTATGCCCTATGGTTGTTTAAGGGTTAATCATGATGGGAGCACTTTGGAAATCCTCAAAACAAGTCAAAGATCACTAGAAAAGGCATGAACTATTCATGAGACTGAACCAATTGTTACATTCCAAGTCACTAAAATTCTCCATCTCAAGAACGCTTTCTATTTTTTGCAAGGCTAGAGTGGGTCACCTTGATACTTGGAAGCACTATGTGGTAAAAAAAAAGGGCAAGTTGGAAGAAGTTTGTTCTAAACTAATTTAGTACAACATAGTGTGGATGCTCTTGCATCAAGAATGGGTTGTTTGTCAACTTTATACTGCACTTGACAAAACTTTATTGTGCTACAAATTCATTTAATACTATATTGTTCATTTAGTATTATATTGTTGCTACTTGATATTCATTTGAACTTCGTGATAATGTTTATTTTTATTTTTATATCAAACTTTGTAAAAAGTTGCAATTTTTAAGGTATTTCTTTTATAATTTTCATTAGTTTGTTTTGAAGTCCTAAAGTTGTTATCAAATTGTTATTTGATTATAGTAAAACTAACATTTAGTGCGGTGTTGAATTTTGTATAAGTGTCCTTGTGTGAATTCTATGAATGACAATGACAAAAAATCTCTTTTACAATAAGGGGCTATGGATTTGGAACTTTTGAAAGAACACATGACTCTTGGATAACACCTCTTCTAAATTGGTAAACTATAAATAAGTTTCTTTTTGACACCCATGCTGAAGTTACATTTGAAGTTGTCTTTTTGAAGGTTACTTTTAATGGTATGATGGTTGCAATATATTGGTCAACAAAAAGAACTTTAGACATCTGAAAAATATCCAAACTATAACTTTGAATTCCTTTGAGATTTCAAAAATTCAAGTGAGGGCATTCTTTGGTGATAAAGGAGGTTACCAAAAATATAGGCCTACTTCTTGAATAACCACTTGTGAATCTTCTATTGCAAATTCCCATTTTGATGCCCCTCAATATAAGAGCAAATGCACCATTGCAGAAACTTTGTCAGCATCAAAGTGTTTGGTGTTGGATTTAGATGATGGATCAATTGTTTACACCACCTCTGCATTTCACAAGATCAATTTTCAACCAACTATATGTCTCATAGAAAAACAAGTCACAGATTACAGGAATTTACAAATATAGGCACAAAAACAAAAAAAAAAACTACAAATTGGGACATAGTTTCAAAATAAGTAGGGTCATAGTTTCAATTTTTTTTGTAAATTCTTATAAATTTTTAATTTGGACATTGATTGATTTAGATATGTCACATTAAATGTTAGCTAACTTCCAAAAACTTAGAAACCTCTCCAAATCAAGCTTGAATGGAGAAATTTTAGTAGAGGGAACTTGAAACTATACCCCTATTTCTAATTATTTTTGAAACTATACCCCTATCTAATAAATGCTTTGATTCTGTGTTCCTATTTGTAAGTTCCCGCACAGTTTATTGCAATAAAGTTGTTATCAAGAAATAAATTAAATTTTACAAAAACTCTTTATCTTCTACAAGAATTGCTCTTTTATAAAAGTAAAAAAGGATTTGAAGGTGGATTTAAGATGTAATTGAACACTTCTCATCCAAGTTTTGGGTTTTTGTTACATTAGTGTGGAATGTGAATGATCTTATTCCTAAATCTATAACCCCTAAAGGGCCATGGCCTTTATTTTGTCAAAAGACATTCAAAACTGCCATCTCTATGGCAAAGAGTAAAAAAATTTGAAAATCAGGCATTTTGCATATCTGACTATAGGATCTTGTGCTAGACTACTATAAGAATGTGTCATACAAAACTCAAGAACTTTGACCTCATATATTGGAAGATATATGAATTTAAAGTGTAAAATACAACTATTTTTGCACCTGGCTTGGCTAGATTTTTTAACTTTCAACAATTTTAACTTAAAATTTTTGCACTACAGAGTTTGGAATTCTATTTTTGCATGGTGGGAAGTTGATTTGGGAATCTTGGGAATTTATAAAAAAAAATTATAAAAAAAAAAAAAAAACTTAATTATCATTCTTAAAAAAAAACATTAGGTAGAAGAAGGTATGAGATTGAACAAAAACTTAAATTGCTAATAACCTTGCAATGGAATTGGAACGCAATAATCCCAACGGTGAGATTGTTCTAGAAAGAAAACTTCACCCTCCCCAACAATTTTTTTGAAAAAATGTTAAAACTGCATTCAAAAATGAAGTTTATAAGTTATTTTTTCAAGAAGATGCTTGAGTTGCCCGAAAAACAAGATTGTCCATAACTTTCTCATAACTAGTCCAAATGGAATGAATTAAAGCCTCAAATGTAAAAAAAGATATAATCTATAAGAAAGAAAAATTAAATTTTTTTCAAGTTTTATAAGAATTTTTTTTGCTGCCCCTAGTCCCCAAATTTGTGCTTATTTGGGCATAACTTTTGCTCCCTAGCATCAATTGGAATAAAAATTATATTCCCCAAAAGCTAATGTGTTTTTCTATTTTCAAAAAAGTTTCAAAAAATGAGGACAAAAATTGAAGCCATAGGTACCTACCCGAAATCCCATTTGTCCCCGTAGGGACAATGATCCTTTAGGAGTTAAAAAGACAAATCAACTCTTTTTACGTTGTTGCCACTTTTAAATCGATTTTTCAGGATTATATTAAAATATTAAAATTTAGAGCTTGATTTGTTTCATTTTGAATTTATATACATGTGATTATATTATAATGGAAAATTATAAAGGACATAATTGCAAAATGTGCTGTATTTGACTAGTTTTAAAAATGGAAAGAAAACACAATTTTATACTTTCACCACAAATCTTTTGTTCTTCTAAGTTTTTCACAAATCAACCAAAGTAGAACTTTAACCTATTATGATTATTTTCAACGATTTCTTAAGTAAATTCTTTCTTGGCCAAATTTCAAAGTCGAGTTTCAAATTTGATCTTGACATATAAAGCTTGTACATGCAACAACTTGATTTATGTCTAGACTGTTTCTAATGCTATCCAAGATTGTAATATGAGGTAAAAATCAAACTTAATTTGTCTAGCTTTTTAACCCCTATGTGCCTAAAGTACCCAATCTGGGTGTTTACAAAATTCTGATATTCAATAAACCTAAATAAGTTTCCATTTTTAGTAGTTTATAGTTTTGAACTTTTTTTTTGAAGTCTAGTTAAGCATCAAAATTTTGATTTTAAAAATGATTGACTATGATTTTTTTAATCAAAATTTTATGCAAGGGTCTTGACTATTTGTAGTGTTGAGAGCTTTTGGAAATGAGCCTCAAATATACTAGATCTTGGAGAAAAGTTTATACTAGAAATTCTTTTTACACAATTGTAGAAGAGATTTTGAAAAGCCATAAAGTGATTGGACTTTTATATGTTATGCCCTTTAACCTTGTATTTTTTTGGTGACCAATTTTTTAGATTCAACATGTGAAAAGAGGATTGAAAGACTTCAAGTCATTGTTGTGGTTTTAACACCCTCATGATTAACCCCTAAACAACCACAGGGAACTATAGATTCCTGGTCGTATTGTAATTCTACGGTGACTCAAATTTGGTTTTTGTTCTTTTCTTAGCGCGGATTGTGAATCGGAGCGGCTAAACGAGAGCGCTTGCTCTTGGCGCTCCAGCAGTGTGTTCATTTTGAGGATCCACTGTAGGATTCCATAAGTTGCAGATATGCTCCAGCTACGTATTTGTAACCCACCTCCAATACAAACTCTTTGCAAAGTTGGAAAAATGATCGTAGAAACATGCCAAACATTGCAAAAGGTGGAGAAGAATAACAATACACAACCCTCAAAAATCCAAATGAAACCAAAAACAACAACACTTTTGAATACGGGAAAAACACCCTATTTTGGCCACAGCGACACGCTGTGTCGTTTAGGGAATTAACATTATAATCTTTCAATCCATAAGTGAGATTGTTGTGTTTTCTTTTCCTATGTGATCTTTGACATATCTACTTTGAATTTGTAGAGTTACAATTTAAAAAATTTGATGCAACTTATTTCAATATAAAGCAAACTCCTAGAAGCTCAAAAAATGTCTCAAGCATTTAGGGGTTAAAATCAAACGCAAAAACATATTTTGTATGCATTGATTAAGTACAATAAGAACATTTAATTGATTACATGGGACTACAAAGAGATCAAGGACTAACTAAACAAATAGAATGGTTCATAAATTTATAAATTCAATAGACATCCACATTCTTCGTGAAAAAATGGGCAAGACCAAGTAAAGATTGCAATGTGGTGCCAGGCAATAATAGACATGCAAGAACTAAATTCAATATGGAATGTAGTAATAAATAAACTAAAGCAAACATTCACTTTTAAATTTGTTTCAAAATAACAAACAATGAACCCATTTTACACATCATATCACTTACTTACAAAGGTACAATATGTATTTTACTATGCAAGACAATGTAAAGCAATAAAGACCTAACAAACACATAAGCTGTTCATCATACCCATCAACATCAACAAGTTAAAACTCTTTGTAACTAGAAGCAAGAAGATCTTAGAGTAAACAATTATAAAAACAAACTGGAGCTATTGTTTGACAAAAGAGGGTTGCTGGCATTCATAATCAGCAACTATTTAATCATTTTGGCCAAAAAGTTTTGGTTTATGGTGTCTTGCACTAAAGTCATAATGAATGTTGCCTTAGAGTAAGCAATTAGTCCTAAACCATATTAAACAATACTACAATTGAGGATAGATACATTTCCTGAAGCAAATAACAATTGCAAAAGTGTAGCTCTTGTACACATTTTGTTATGGAAATTTCTCAAAATTTTAGGAATGCAAAATATTAGGAAACACAGCCAGCTACTTCCGCGCCTCTCCCATTCCGGAACTTCCTTCCATGCTTCAACGAATCCTTGTCAATTTCAAAAGATAAAATAAGGTATAAAACCCAGTTCTACAAGAAAGCGGTGTGACGTAGAAATGTTAGGGTAGAAACCGAATTATGTGCATTCAAATAATTCAACAGCTGAACTTCAGTTTCGTAGTAGAGAAGACCAAAGATGAGTCCCAACCCACCAATTTTAATATTCTAAGACCTGACAAGGCAAGGAATGTGAGTAACAAAAACTTAAATCCGTTATTGCAAATCTTAGATAGCTTTGAGGAAGTGTGGCAACTGAAGTGAATAGACACAAAAAGGAAAAGAAGAGTCCAAATTTCAATGCTGAAGTGTCAACAAGGATGCGCATCAAGCTGAGCTCAAACTACAAGAAGACTGTTGCAAGAACCGCTCCGTTGCTAACTTCAGATCAATAAAGTGCATTCAAAAACAAACCTCTCTCTCTCAAATCAGGCTGTTCCTTTACCTATTCACCTTGTATAAAAAGGGAGCCTATTGAGATTCTTGCAAGGTATTGTGTTGTAGACTCGCTACTTACTATTGCATTGTTTGACAATATGAATACATGGGTCAATGTGATAGTGAATCAACTGTTGCATGAACAAGGGTTCGGAATCTCGGTCGGCAGAGGTCGCCAGACAAGTTTAGGCTTTTAGAGCTCGCAATGGAGCGCATCAGACTACAGTACCGCAAGTGTCTAGGCTGATCAACAAGCTTGTACCTGGTCTTGATCTCCGTAATTACAGATTTCCAAAGGCTGTTGAGATAACAATAGGAGGGCCTTGTTTTTGCAAACATCGCCACATCCAAAGTGCCAGCATGAAGTTTGACGATGGCAGTCGAGAATCTGTTAAAATATCACAAATTCTTAGAACAATAAACCATATCATCGCCACGATCAATCAAAACAACATTGGAGGTGACGTTTACCAACGGAAACTTTCAAATTTTGGGCAACAGAGAAGTGGTACTTCAACTTACCCCAGTTAGTCGCTGAGCAGCACCCAGGATTTGCAGGCTGGTTTGCGAAAGGTGCCAGAACAGAACATCACCTGTAGCTTGACTTTTAAAACGCCCATTTTTCTGGACATATCATGTGGAGACCGAGCTCTGCAAGGACTCATCCCATTCTCCATCACCAGTCCTGTAGAGATATGGCTCATTGGATAAATCTATGCTAACGCCACTATCTTACTACCTAGCTAGCTCCATCTTTCGAACTCCACCAATGTAGAAAAAATTGTTGTCATCACTCTAATACAACACGAAAATAACGGAGGAGCGCATGCATGCACCCCTACAACGTGGTCAAACTTTTAAAGATCAAGGGTGACAGCTTTAGAGTCCAGATCGCTACACCAGATGAGAGGCTGGATTTAGAATGCTAGGGTAGGAACACAACGAGCTTGGACAAGTCAAAGCAGTGTGTGTGTGTGTATGTGTGAGTGTGTTGCACTGAGGTGTACAGTACAGTACAGTGCAGGGAGGGCCTACGTAATCCGAATCAAGACCACCATAAAGAGGAACATGCCAAAGACCACGAACAGAATGAGCCAGGTCAAGCAGCTGGTTTTCCAGCTCTGGGAGGAGAGAGTGCCCATGCGCACATTCGCTCGGTTAGTGGAAGCGAGGCTGGCCTCCACGGCATCCTCGGTGGATTCCAGCACTTTGTCGGTGTCGTGAAGAGCCTGGTCCATGAGCAAGCTGCTCTCCTTGAGCTGCGCGGACAATTCCACCATCTCATCCGTCAAGCCCTCCTGCAGCTCTCGGTGCCGCTGCACCAGCGTCTGCAAAGCAGCGTCCACCCTCACCGGGGCCCTGCCAGGGGTCTGACCTAATCCGGCGCTTCCGGACTTCACATCATCCCCTCGAAGTCGCCTCCGCATGCTCTGCGCTCCTGCTACCGAGACGGTACTCCTGTTGTTCTCATCACGTCGATTAGGGTTCTCGGGGCCCAAATTGGCACCCGAATCGCGGCTCTTCTGTTTCCACGTGCTCTCATCCTCCGGAGCTTGCGCTTGGGCTTGGGCTTGGGCTTGATCTTCGTCCGCCACCCCACGGCTTCGGAGCTTCTGCGCCACGAGGTCGATCTGGTGCGCGTAGTCGCGAGCGCGGGACGCAGGGATGGTGGCCAATCCCTGATGCTGGGGATCGCCCGTCAGATCCGCCAGCAGGGAGCGCATGGTGGTCACATAGTGCACCAGCTTGGAGTCGTTCGTCTGGTGCACTTGCGCTCGCAGCAAGCGTTTCAGATTCACTTCCGCCTTGCTCACGCCCATTGCGGCACAGTGCGCCCCCACTCCCACTCCACTCCGCCTCAGGCCGTGAAACCCTAAACTAGAAATGGATCTCTGCGACGCAAGGAGAAGAAGAAATGAGATTACAGAGATAAGCTTAGCACGAGAAAGGAGCCACAGAAGAATTCTGAAGCATTGCCAGTTTTCGTGTGAAGAAGAACGCTTGCGAGGATCCCAAACAACAACAACGGACAGAACGAGGCACGCCGCGGAAGAGTAGCGGCAGCGGCAGAAGTAGCCGCAGCCGCAGCCGCTGCGGCGGTGGCGACGAATCGAAGTGCGAGACAAGTGTCAGAGCCACCTCACCTCTTGGACGCAGTCTTGGGTGACGTCGACGCTTGGAAAGCCATACTTCACCATTTTTTCAAATTTCATTTGGTGAGGCTTTTGCAGTTTTTTGCAGTAATCTGCAGGCACTTGTGTAACTTTTTGCGAACCAGAATTTCATAATGATTTAAAAGTGTTTATTCTATTATTTTTAGGTTTGTTTAATGTTGGATTGAATAATTTCAGGGAATTACTACTGTGATACCCCAAAATGCTAACATGACACCTCTTGTGAACATGAAATGTGATTTTTAATGTTGATTTGTTATTTGGATCAAAAGATTTGTTTCACCTTTATCATTCTAAGGTTATATTCAAAAATAAAAATGTGTACTTAAATTTGAAATTAAAAATATGGGATTTTTGAGTTACTTAAAGCAAAAATACATCAAAAATTAGTATTGGTGCAATAATGTTGCAACAAAAAAAAATTTGTCTTGTTTTATTTCAAGGAGGTGATAATGCCATGATTGAATGAATGATGAACCACTTGAATAAATCAAAAATAGCACTAAATTATCAAATTGCATGCCCACAAGGGTGCCCGTGAGCAAATAAGGGTGTCACTTAAGCAATTCCCTATATGTATTAGAGTATAATTGTATGGAAGAGGTTTTTTTACGTAAATATGACTCTATTTCAATTTCAAAAGTTAAATATGTTTGCGGAATCTAGAATCCAAAGTCAACTTTTAATCATAGATCAGATAAATAAAAAAGGTTGGTTTTATATTTATTATTATTATTACTAATAATGATTTTCTACAAATATTTGAGGAAATTCTAAATCACATCTGTACATATATACATAGAGTTCCTTCACGCAAAGGGCATATTATTTTCAAACAAATTGTGATTTATTTGGGAGACTTTTGCAATACACTGATCGAGACCCCTTGAACATCTCAGTTTTTTTCAATGTTACATATTTTATTTTTGCATTAAATCTTAAAAGGTATGAGTGTTAATCCACATGAAACCTTATTTATATTTGTGTTGTTTTTTTTTTGTGTGTTTTACTTTGGTAGTGAAAAATTGTATGCTTTGATGACGAATTCCTATGAGTGCAGAACATTGTTTAAGGTAGAGGGCTCTAAAAATGGAGTGGGCTCTTAAATGGAGCAAACTCTAAAACAGTGCACTTTTAGGAATGGTTAACATGTTCCTCTCACATATCTACCAGTCAAGATTTGGCGATTGCATGATCGACACTCCGTCCAAATCAACCAACATAAAAGTCTATGAATCTCATTCCGTAATTCGCTCATGGTGCAGCATAGTATGAGCATTTAGATCTCAGTGCTCATGGCAAGCATTAAAAGATTAAACAAGTAGTATCGAAATCATTACGTCTGTATTAGCAAAATATTGCGTGAGGAACAAACTCCTCACGTGGTTCTAAAAGGAAAGAGATGGATCAACTAACCATAATTGTTGTAACCGCAATCAAGTCTTGCTGTTACTAACTAGTTTATAACACTACTAGTGTCATCGATGAGTTAGGTGGGACTAGCTTAATAGCTAGTCCCACCTAACTCATCAATGATACTAATAGATATGTGAGAGGAACATGTTAGCCATTCCTAGAAATGCACCATTTTAGAGCCCGCTCCATTTTAGAGCCCTCTACCTTAGAGCTGGTCAAGAGTTGCTCCCCTTGTCATGCCCTGCACGGGTTGTAATGAACTTTGTTTAGACTATTGTTTCTGCTTGCAAAGTATTATATTATGTTTAAACTACCTTTGTATATTTAACATTATACAATCATAAAGTTAGGAAATTTCATATGATTATGGGCATCTTTATTGTTCAAAATGTAATGCTTGTCTATATTTTTCTAATTTGCAACTATGAAATCATTCTTTTGGGTTTTGACATTGTTTTAGCTATAATAAACAAATGCAAATTTAATTTTCAACATGTAAAGGTCATTTTTTTTTTTCTATGAGGTATTAGAAAATATTGGAAACAATTTCAAAGAACCATAAATGAGTGTAACCTTTTGACTTGGAGAGGTTACTAGTGTAAAATATAAAAACTACATGAGAGACAATGAGAGACAATATAGGGTAGGTTTTATTTTGCAAGTCTACAAATCAAAATTGCACATAGATATATGACAGGGCAATCACAATATTTTTGAGTCCATATAAATATTATGAGGTGTTTTTGATTTACCACAATAAGAAAATAATATAGATACAATGAATCTAATTGCTAAAAACAAAATACATAGGATTGAATCAAATACCCTTTTATCTCACACTAAAACTTAAAATTTTAAAAAGTAACCTTTCCAAGCTTTTGTAATTTGAAGAGATTTAAATCAATTACAAGTGAATTTTAGTAATCTAAAAGTTACATGCAGTGCTCAAACTCCCAACAGAAAAACTTTGCAAATTTTTTTTGAAATATATCATGCTTGTGTTTAGATATTTGTTACCGAATGTCACTTTGTAATGTAACATGGTAATATCTCGTACTTCAAATTACACAATCAAGAATTTCAAATGCTAAGAATTACAGGTTTATTTAAAGTATCTTCATCTTAAAACTAGAGCAAGACAAAACATGAATTGTTTCAAGGGGAAACAATAACAATAAAACTCAATACAAAATGGATTTGATGATAAAGGAATGGAGCTATCTCCGAATAAGGGGTTTAGTAAAGAAACTACAACTCTAAGAGATCAAAATATGCTAATGAAAAACAAAGTTGAATTGCAAACAATGAACTATCATATTACAATGGGAATTGACATATGTATCACACCTTTTTGACTATTCTACCACACCTACTATATATGGCCTATATTAATGATATTATAGTAGGTGTGGACCATGGACAAAACATCACTAAATTAAAAATATAAACTTGTCAACTTCAACTTTGAATTTTAAATCTAGATCTCACTCATTTTATTGAATAAATATTTAAACTAAAGTTAGTATAATTTAGAATTTCTAATTGTTACTATAAGCAAGATCTAAATTTGAAAAAACAAAATTGAAGTTATAACTTATATGTCAAGTAATATTTTTACTTTAGTGATGTTTTGTCTCTGGTCCACACCTATTATAATATCATAAATATAGGCCAAAAATAGTAGGAGAAGTGGAATAGTCAAAAGGGTGTGATACATATATCAATTCCCTACAACAACATATGGATAATAGAAAGAAAGCTAGATTTTTAAACACAGAGGGCTATGAGCTAAGACCTTCATAGATATCACCATGGAAGGAATTCTGATGCTCTTCTTCAAAAAACTTTGTCAAATCTTTATAAGTGAATTGTGCTATTAGGTCCTAATAATGCATGTGCTCAAGGGAACTTGTACCAAACATTTTCAAGATAGTACTAAATTTAGGAAACAATTGCATATAACAAATATAATGATTTCCCGGATGGACCACTTAACGCATTTTAGAATTGACGTGCGGCATAATATAGTAAGGATTTTATTCATTTGAAATAAAGATTATAACAAACTTACAAATAAAGAAGAGAACATTTAAACTATTAAATCTAATATAAATAATATAGGTACATTACAAATCTAAGACATTACCTTTTTTTACAGCTTATGTAGAGGCACAAGACTTAACTTTATCCTATGCACAAGATTGTATCTAGTATGGATATGCATAGGCGACTAGGTATTCAAGGAACCATGTTGTATTAAATAAAAATAAAAACAAATGTGACTTAACAAAAATAACAAGAAGTGAAAAAAAACTCAAAATTTAAAACCAATCAAAGTATCATAGTCTATATCATAGCAAAAAATATGGTGTCAAACTAAAATACTAATTTAAAACCCAAAAGAAGTATCTAACAAAAAAGTGGAAAATGAAATAAATATCAATACTTTGTGTAAACAAAGGTGCCCTAATTGAGGTCCAAACTAAAATAATAAGATGTGAAAAAAAATACAAAATCTAATATAAACCAAAAAATAAAAAATAAAAAAGTAGGGTGTAAAAAAAGAATTAATTTTTTTACAATATTAAAATCCAACCATTAAATATTCACATGCTTCTTTTGTAACTTTTATCCAAAACCTTTGTCTTTCACTTTGTTCAACAACTCATTTTTTTCCTTATAAAAAAATAGCCTAGAAAAAATGGAATCCTTTAGGCCATATAAATAATTATAGAGTGCCTTAAAACAAGTCATATTGATAAATTATATAATTATATGAGCTCTTTTATTTATTCATAGGAAATAAATAGCCCCTAAAAAATACCCCATTGCTGCATGGGGTACTCAACGTACAAAGAGTGACCTACCTGAGAATGATTTATAAAGAATAATTGGGTATAAGAAAAATAATGGATTGTAAATAATATATGGTAGCTTAAAATGAGTCATTGGAAAAAATACAAGTATCAATACGATGCATTTAATCATTAACATTTACCTTTATTTAAAAAAATACCTTGTCTTATAAATTTTTTGACAAGGTAAATAACCTCCATTTAAATATGTCATTATTGTAGGTGTATGCAAAATGTAAGAGGGAGTGATCTCCCCGAGCCTTCACTTTGCAATGGTTGGGTTTGTAAAATGTCAATTATTTTGCTACTATTACCACCACTATGAAATCCACAAAGACAAATTTGCGTAAAATAGGCTCTCTATGTATTTTAGATTGCAGTAATATGTATGTTTTACAATCAATTGGTATCCAATACAATGACATGATATCCACATGAATGACAATTCATCCACAGTGGCACCTTGTCTACACCATCCACACCATTTGCGTTTGGCTCTATGGAAAAAAGCCACTCCGAAGGAAACAGAGTCCAACATTTAGTTAGAACTTAAACTACACAGATGAATACAAATCCAGTTATGGTGAGTATTGTTAGTAGCATGTAACAAACTAGTTAATAACAGCAGGACTTGATTGCGGTTACGGCGGTTATGGTTAGTTGATCCATCTTTTTCCTTTAAAAACTACATGTGGAGATTTGTTCCTCACGCAACATTTTGCTAAAACAGACGTAATGATTTCGATACTACTTGCCTAATCTTTTAATGCTTGCCATGAGTAATTTACAGAATGAGGCTCATAGAGTTTATGTTGGTTGATTTAGACAAAGTGTCGATCATGCAATTGCCAAACTTTGACATAATGTTGCGTCATGGACAATCCATGCTCCGTTCATGGTTCATGATTCTGTTCCGGAAACTTTGTTCACTATTCCCATGTGTATGTTACTATGGGTCATTGTGTATGATATTAGAGTGCTTGCACTGATTCTTTTGCCAGTAGTTCGAAACGAGGCTAGGTGTACACTAATTTCACCATGGATCAGAAAAGACAGGGAGGAGAACCAAAAGGACTCTCATTACCAGAGGGAGTTGAATCAGAATGGGCCAATATTATTCAACAGTAGATTCAAATAGTATTTCAAGCTGTAATTCCACATCTGGTGTAGGAAATTTTGGACCAAGCAGCTGTGGAACCCTGACATGTGTCTCCTTTGACTTTAAGTGATCATGCACAATGAGGAACAGAAAGGCATGACAAACTGGAATTTGGAAGTAGAGAGTCGAAAATGGCGAATCCTGAAAAGTTTTCTGGCAAGAAAGGCAACGAGGTGTATCGATAGTTTGCACAACTTTGCTTGGTATTTTGAAGTAAGCCACAAACATATAGTTTTGATGTTGATAAAGTAGCCTATGCTTTGTCATATAAGATTAGAGCTGCACAAAATTGGACTATGCCCTTCCTCTAATTTCTCGATGAAGAACGCGAACACGCATTGTTGGTGGATTATAACGCATTTTGAGATGCGGTTGTTAGCGTTTATGGCGACCTTGATAGAAGAGGTAATGCTAAAGATCGCATTGGAAAGCTGCGGCAAACAGGCTCCGTTGCATCATATATTTCTACATTCAACAAGTATGCAGCGCAGATCGACTGGGATGAGTCTAGTTTGATAGCGCGATTCCAAGGGGGGCTCAAAAACAAAATTCTTGATTTGATGGCCACTGTTGAAATTCAACTGCGTAGGCTTCATGAGTGGATGGCGATGGCGTCGCGGATAGATGAAAGATTGTGGGGCAGGCATCAGAATCAACGGTTGCAAATGGCTTCTCCAACTTTCAAAAACCCAACCATCCCTTCTTGAGATCTAGCAAGAAAATTTCAGGGTAGTTCAGGATCATCAGGCCCAGTACCAATGGAGCTCGGAGCAACTCAAGTTCCTCCAGCCTTAGCCAAGACGGAGGTTGAGAGGCTTGAATACTAGCGTCAAGGCAAATGTTGGGATTGCGGAGAGCTAGGTCATGTGCGGGCTAAGTCTCCTACAAATCCTTCAAAATCATTATCACTATTAGCAACAATCAAAGGTGGTGATGGAGTCTCAGGAAAAAAAGGAGCTTGGGACTGAATGAAGTGGTTCAATACCCGGGCACGATTTAACGTGCAGCTGCTACAATCTTGAAAGATAGAATGGTTGAAGGAATGGAGCATGGTCAATTTAGGATGGAAGGTCCGGAGAATGAGCTGGACACACTCTACTTATGTGCCATCATTAATCCAGAGGCACATAACATTGGATGCAGAAATCAACTCCTTGGCAGCATTCACATTGGTGGATTTAGGAGCCATAAGAGTATTCATGCACCCCAAATTTGCTGAGCAGTGCAACGCTATTTTACATCCCAAATTAATACCGCGAGAAATAAGAATAATTGACGGGCAAGTGATCACTTTTGGCCTTATTATGCAAGAGGCTACCATTGAACTTATTGTTAGGGATCATTGAAAGACATTAGTAGCAGATGTTACAAACACTGGGCAATGTCCATGCATATTGGGCACTTCCTAGTTGATCCGCTACGACCCAACAATTTCTTGGACTCAAAGGAGTGTATTATTTGACTCTTTCTACTGCCAAGAGAATTGCATGAGGCAGGTAATTGATGGTGAAAGTGAAGGTTGTGGCTGGTGTCGTTCAGTTGAAGGTGGGATTATTTCAACCATTTATAAGTCACAAGAAGAAGTTGAAGGAATGGCTGAGAAAGTCGGACTATGGCAATCTGAGAACTTGGGCACCATGAGTCAGACTACGGCCAAAGAAGTAAAGGATTTGGATTTGGCTGCTTCAGAATTGATGTCACCTAAGCATGCATTAGTATCAATGGCGGCTTTTCGCCATTCTGAAAAAGAGGCTAAAATCTACTCTCTTGAAATTTCGGAGTGCATTGATGTAGTTGACACCACAAGATCCATAGGCATTTCTGTTCTAACTGTGTACCATGATTTGCACGAGCTTTTAGCAAAGACGCATCAAATAAATTACTAGACCATAGCGTGTCTGACATGAAGATTGAATTTAAAGAGGGCCAAGAGTCACGTAATACCAGATTACGACTAATGTCTCTAGCAGAATTAGAGGAGCTTTGCAAGTATTTAGAGGAAGATCTGGGAAAAGGGTGGATTCAGAGGTCTAAGTCTCCTATTTTGACACTCATTGTGTTTGCCTATAAAAAAGATGGCTCAATCAGGGTTTGCATAGATTATTGTAATCTTAACAAAGTAACTGTAAGAAATCGCTGTTCCTTACCTTTTATACTAGAGCTCACTGACCAATTAGTGGGGCTAAAATATTTACTAAACTGGATGTAAGGCAAGCGTATCATCAAATACGTATGACATCAGGTCATGAGCAAAAAATAGCTTTTAAAACTCGGTACGGCCTATTTGAGTATATAATAATGCCTTTTAGATTAACCAATGCTCAGCTCAATTTCAATCTCATATGCAAACCATTTTTGGTGACCTTTTGAATATCTCAGTGGTGATATATTTAGATGATATACTTATTTTTTCTAAGAATTTGGAAGAATATCAACAAGTGGTGCAAGAGGTCTTACAACAACTCCAAAAACATAAGCTTTATGCCAAAGAATCTAAATGCCAGTTCTATTGCCAGTCTGTGGAATTCTTGGGAATGATTGTTTCAGGCAAAGGATTAGAGATGTATCAAGATAAGGTCCAAAGTATTAAAGATTGGCCCATCCCAAAAACAATTAAAGAAGTTCAAGCCTTCCTTGGATTTGCAAATTTGTATCGTCGCTTTATATGTGATTATTCAAAGATTGCAGTGCCCCTTACAACTTTAACGCAAAAGGATAAAGGATTTGAATGGACGCTACAAACAAACCGAGTATTTAAAGAACTTTGATCTAAATTCCTTCAAGCACCAATATTACTCCATCCAAACTTTAACCAACCTTTTGTGGTAGAGACAGATGCATCTGATACTACGACAGGAGCAATTTTTTCACAGCACGGGGAGGATAGACACTTACATCTTTGTGCATTTAGGAGTTCTAAAATGTCGTCAGTAGAACAAAACTATGACATCTACGACAAAGAACTTTTGAGTGTGGTTTTGGTATTCCAAGATTGGCAAGTTTACTTAGAAAGATCTCTGCATGAGATTTAGATAATTTCCGATCACAAAAATTTGGATTATTTCCTCACCACCAAACAATTAAATTGACGTCAAGCCCAATGGTCCAAATTTTTATCAGCTTTTAATTTTGACATACAACATCGATCAGGTTCATTGAATGGCAAGGCGGATGCGCTTTCAAGATGAATAAATATTACAGAAGGAAAAAATAGAGAACATTGACCCATTTTACGTCTAGTTGCACTCAAATCTTGTGAGCCAGTTTGGACTGATGCCCGTATTTTAGAAGAAGTGAAGGCGGCAATAGAAAAAGATGCCACTTTGTATTCAATACTAGCATTCTTCAAAGGAGATTCAAATCAAACCCCAGCAGACATCCATCGCTGACTTCAAGAATATACCTTCACTAACGGAATCCTTTGTTTCCAAGAAATGATACATGTACCGGATGATGAGGAACTTTGACGTCAAATTTTACGATCTAGGTACGATGTCCTTGCTGTGGGACACCAAAAATGAGCAAAGACTTTAGACTTGGTTACAAGGACTTTTTGTTGGCCTACTATTTGCCGGTATGTTCACCGCTATATTGACGGATGCGATCTTTGACAACGATCAAAAGCTATACATCATGCTAGATATGAGTTGATGCAACTCATCCCAGCCGGCTAGGCACCTTGGAAAAGAATTTTTACTAATTTTATAATTAAGTTACCAAATAGCAAATGATACGATTCTATCATGGTTGTGGTGGATAAAAACACAAAATTAGCTCATTTCATTCCTACAAAGGAAACAATTGATTCTAATGAAACAGCTTCTTTATATTTGCATCATATCTGGAAACACCATAGAATGCCGGATAATATAATATCATATCGGGGTTTGATTTTTGTATCTAAATTTATGAGAAAATTATGTGAACTTTTCAAGATTCAGCCATCTCCAACAATAGCCTTCCATCCTCAAGATGATGGACAAATTGAGAGGGTAAACCAAGTAGTAGAATAATTTTTGAGAATCTTTACCACAAGATGTCAAAATGATTGGACTGACCTCTTTCCGTTGGCCGAATTTGCATATAATAATGCATGTTAAATTGCAATAGGATTTTCTCCATTTTATACTACTTACGATTATCATCCGACATTATTGTTTTTGACACCAACCACATTTACAGTCCTGGCGGCAGAAGACCGAGTTTGGCACCTACAACAAATACATGAGGAGCTAAAAACAATGATTAAAATGGCAGGGGAATAAAACAAGCAAACTTATAATTGTGGAGTAAAGCTGCAATCAGCGTTTAGAATTGACAACAATGTCCTTATTCGGAATGAGAATATTGCCACCACCGCGCTATCCCAGAAACTAGATTATAAATTTTTGGGACCATTTACAGTGATATCAAAACTCTTAGATGTGGTTTACTGCTTGAAGTTACCAAAAACACTATGTATTCATGATATCTTCCATGTCTCTCTTTTTAAAGGATACCGGCAAGACACCATTCCAAGACAACACCATATACCGCCTCTACCAATAATCACTTCCAACGGAGATGGGGGGTTCGTGAAGTTCTTGATTCACGATTTTTTGGTCGCGGGAAGAAACTCCAGTATCTTGTTTCTTGGGAAGGCTATGGATCAAAGGAGCATTCCTAGGAGCAGATTGCAAATCTAGAGAATGCATCTGTTGTTGTTGCAAAGTTCCATACACTCCATCTCAAGGCACCACAATCACATTTTCAAAGAACACAACATGGATGATAAAAGAGGGGATAATGTTACAAACTAATTAGTAACAACATGACTTGATTGCGGTTACGACGGTTATGGTTAGTTGATCCTTCTCTTTCCTTTAAGAACCACGTAAAGAGGTTTGTTTCTTACGCAATATTTTGCTAATACAGATGTAATGATTTCAATACTACTTGCCTAATCTTTTAATGCTTGCCATGAACAATATACAGAATGAAACTCATAGAATTTATGTTGGTTGATTTGGACGGAGTGTCGATCATGCAATTGCCGAACCTTGACATATCACTTGTAATCATAAATGAACCTTAGGCGCGGGGTCTGGAGCAGGGGCTGGTACAAGATGTTGAGCGTAGGGAGGGGCAGAAAGGGCTACAGGCAACAAGATGTGAGGAGACAATCATCTAGCAACAAACTTTTGGATCAGGAATGCACGAGAAGCAAATACCACCCCAATCCAAAGAAAAATGAGGATTGTCATTTCTAAACAGCTGCAAATCAATGATATAGAAAGTAGTTAGTCCACTGAATTTACCTTGTAGGAAGGAACTTGGAATCTTGAATGATCCTGATATATAATAGGACTATTTGGGAATTGAATGAGATTTAAAGACCAAAGCTACAGAATTGTCATTAAATGAAAGTCGACCAAAGAGTAACGATGTGGGACAGAGTGCATGGAGAATGTGCAATTACCTTACTTAGAGCTGTTATCATTTTGATCCACTCAATGGGTTATCACTGAGCAGCAAAGTAGACTGGACTTGACTACTTTCTGTAACATTGATTTGCAATTATGATGATCCTCATTGTTTTGCTGGCTATAGCCACTGCCGCCCCTCTCCACCCTGTGCTAGCCCTTGCGCTAGGCTCTACGCCCAGCATCCCTGAATGATTACAAGTGATACTGGTGATACTCACCATTATTGCAATTCTGCTCTATTGTGAAGTTACAATGCTAATCTAATATTAGATACTCTTTCCTCCGGAGTGGCTTACTCCTACAACGTCAAACGCAAATAGTATGGATGGTTTGGACAAAGGTGCCATTGTAGACAACGGTGCCACTGTGGATGAGTTGTGATTCATGTGGATATCATATCATTGTATTGAATACCAATTGATTGTAAAACATACATATTACTGCAATCTAAATACATAGGGAGCCTATTTTATGCAACTTCGCCTTTGTGAATTTCATAGTGGTGGTACACTAGTAGAAAACTCCGTCCAAAACAACAGAAAACCAACAGTTTCTTGTTGTTTTGGGCACTTGCCCATGCTAATTGACTAATTTAATAGAATTCTGTAAAAAACTAAATACGTTCTGTTGATTTGGACACCACTATCTAAATCTACAGAAATTTTGGAATCTTTGAGAATTTTTTGGAAATCTTTAAGAATCTTTAAAAATCTTTTGGAAATCATTGAGAATCTTTTCATGATTTTTAAGAATATTTAAGAATCTTTTCAAGATTTTAGAATCTTTGAGAATCTTCTTGGAATCTTTGAAAATCTTTTAGAAATCTTTGAGAATCTTTGGAAATCTTTGGGAATCTTTTCAAGTTTTTTTGGAATTTTTGAGAATGTTTGAGGACAATTGAGAATCTTTAAAAATCTTTGAGAATCTTTTATGAATCTTTGGAAATCTTTGGAAATCTTTTCAAATTTTTCTGGAATGTTTGAGAATGTTTGAGAATGTTTGAGAATCTTTGGAAATCTTTGAGAATCTTCTTGGAATCATTGAGAATCTTTTAGGAATCTTTGAGAATTCTTGAAAATCTTTGAGAATAGTTTGGAATATTTGAGAATCTTTGGAAATGTTCTAGGAATTTTGAATTTTTTTGAGAATTTTTGAAAATCTTTAAGAATCTTTTTGGAATCTTCTCAAAAGCTTTGAGAAGTTTTGAGAATCTTTAAGAATCTTTGGGAATCTTTGAAAATCTTTTTGGAAATTTTAAAAATCTTTGAGAATCTTTGAGAATTTTCAAGAACCTTTGTGGAATCTTTGAGAATCTTTTAAAATCTTTATGAAATTTGTTAAAGTAATTCAAAATATTTATAGAAATAGAATCTCTTAAACTGAATTAGAGTCCTTTAGGAATCTTTTTGTAATTCATCAAAATACTTTAAAATATTTTTAATAAAAAAACTATTACAATAGTTTAGGTTTGTTTTTGAAATCTTTCTAGAATCTTTTTGGACCTCATTAAAATGCTTTGAAGTTTTCAAAAATAAAAAGAAGTTTTCAAAAAAAATAGAATCTTTTAGAAGTTTGAGTGTACATTGACTGGTTTTATTTTCTTTACTTTTCACCATTTGGTTAGATTTAAAATTAGCAACCTTTAAAGTCAAGTAAAAACATGACCATAATAACAAAAGAATCAACAATTTTTTGTTAATCTAGAGACTTTTGGACACAACTCCACTAATTCAACAAAAATTTATATAAAAAGTACAACATTTTGTTGTTTTAAATACCAAAATTTCTTTACAAACAAATATAAAAGATGCTCCTCAATTCTATGAAAAAATCATATATGTCCCTCAAGGATTAAAAGTACCAAAATTATCTTTCCTTTTTGTATAAATATCAAGAATGCTTCTAATATATTGGGAAAATATTAAAATGCTCCTCAACTATTTAAAATTATTAATATCTTTGTGTTATATGATAACCAAGTGTATAGTTTAATGCAAATTCTTACAAGAAACCAAAGGTGATTTTTACATTTCAAATAGCACAAGGATATATTTAACATTTCAAAATAGAAGAGCATTTTTATTATTTTTCCAAAATAATAGGAGTATAATTGATATTCCTACAAAAAATAAGGAATATTTTTTATGTTTCACATATTTTCAACGCAAACTTGATATTTTGAAAGACTTAAAGAGTACTTTTAGTATTTTTCCTTCTATTACTAACCAAATGAATAAAAAAAAAAAAACAATCTTATAAAATATTTTTACAAGCTTTAAAAGATGGGAATTGATATGCGTACCACACCCTTCTAATTACTATACCACACCACGGGGTAAATTTTAGATTTCTACCATCAAAAAGTTGAATTTGAAAATTTTGAATTCAGATTTAGACTTAGAAACCATGGTATTGTCTAAAACCATAAAAAAAAATTGCAGTTCAACAACACCCAGTGAAAAAGTTTAGTTAGGGAGAAAATTGTTAATTTTACTTTTGTTTGTAAAAAAAAAAAAACTTTTTCATTGGGTGTTGTTGAATTGCAACTTTTTTTATGGTCCTAGACAATATCATGGTCTCTAAGTCCAAATTTGAATTCAAAATTCTCAAACTCAAATTTTTGAAGATAGAAATCTAAAATTTATCTCGATTGTGTGGTACAATAGTTCAAAGGGTGTGGTTCACATATTAATGCCCTTAAAAAATATCCAAAACTATTCAAAAGTCTATAGAGTTTTGATTTTTTAATTGCAAGGATTTAATTCCGTAACTTTTCATGATTTCATGTTATTTAAAGCTATCAAACTATGAAGGCTATTTTAATAGAATGAGGTTTTTTTTACAAAAAAACTAGCACTAAGTAATAATTATTAATGAATCCAACCTTTGCCTGCAGCAATCTTTTTGAGATTTGTGAATTCCCATAAAAATTTATAAACAAAATCAAAAAGATGGAAACAAACAATTTTTAAAAATTTCTAAACACCTTCTCTAATTTTAGCTCACAAATTTTGATAAAAAGATTGAAATCCAAAAGAAATTGTTGGAGGTGAAAGTAAAATACATTTACCAACTTTTCTTAGTTCTAAGTGTTTTGAAAGAAAGTCCTTTAATGGGCCGAAATAGCCTCCAAAGTCTACTGGCTTACTAAAAACATGAACATTTAATGTACAAATACAATCATGATTCCATTGTGCACATGTGTGAGTACATGTGTGCTAGTGGTTGTGAATGATGTGGTAGTCTTGTGATTTGTGAACCTGATGGTGGGGGGTTCAAACCTTACTATCGACAGCCTTGCCTGGCATTGCAGGCAGCAGCTTAGTCCTTAAAAAAATTCTAGTTCATCATTTTTCAAAAATTAAAATTCTATGTAATTTTTTTTTTAATTTAAAAAAATTAGAATTGAATACAATAAAATACAGGAAAATTAATAGAAAATCGACAAAAAATTAATAGAAAACAGCAAATAATCAACAAAAATTCAAGATATTCTCGTTGAAAAGTACCCAAATCAACTTGACCAAATCAACAAAAAAAATCAACAATTTTTGGTTGAAATTTTGTTGATTTTGTGCTAAATTTTCTACTAGTGGTAATAGCAGCAAAATAATTGACATTTTACAAACCCAACCATTGCAAAGTGAAGGCTCGGGGAGATCACTCCCTCTTACATTTTGCATACACCTACAATAATGACATATTTAAATGGAGGTTATTTACCTTGTCAAAAAATTTATAAGACAAGGTATTTTTTTAAATAAAGGTAAATGTTAATGATTAAATGCATCGTATTGATACTTGTATTTTTTCCAATGACTCATTTTAAGCTACCATATATTATTTACAATCCATTATTTTTCTTATACCCAATTATTCTTTATAAATCATTCTCAGGTAGGTCACTCTTTGTACGTTGAGTACCCCATGCAGCAATGGGGTATTTTTTAGGGGCTATTTATTTCCTATGAATAAATAAAAGAGCTCATATAATTATATAATTTATCAATATGACTTGTTTTAAGGCACTCTATAATTATTTATATGGCCTAAAGGATTCCATTTTTTCTAGGCTATTTTTTTATAAGGAAAAAAATGAGTTGTTGAACAAAGTGAAAGACAAAGGTTTTGGATAAAAGTTACAAAAGAAGCATGTGAATATTTAATGGTTGGATTTTAATATTGTAAAAAAATTAATTCTTTTTTTACACCCTACTTTTTTATTTTTTATTTTTTGGTTTATATTAGATTTTGTATTTTTTTTCACATCTTATTATTTTAGTTTGGACCTCAATTAGGGCACCTTTGTTTACACAAAGTATTGATATTTATTTCATTTTCCACTTTTTTGTTAGATACTTCTTTTGGGTTTTAAATTAGTATTTTAGTTTGACACCATATTTTTTGCTATGATATAGACTATGATACTTTGATTGGTTTTAAATTTTGAGTTTTTTTTCACTTCTTGTTATTTTTGTTAAGTCACATTTGTTTTTATTTTTATTTAATACAACATGGTTCCTTGAATACCTAGTCGCCTATGCATATCCATACTAGATACAATCTTGTGCATAGGATAAAGTTAAGTCTTGTGCCTCTACATAAGCTGTAAAAAAAGGTAATGTCTTAGATTTGTAATGTACCTATATTATTTATATTAGATTTAATAGTTTAAATGTTCTCTTCTTTATTTGTAAGTTTGTTATAATCTTTATTTCAAATGAATAAAATCCTTACTATATTATGCCGCACGTCAATTCTAAAATGCGTTAAGTGGTCCATCCGGGAAATCATTATATTTGTTATATGCAATTGTTTCCTAAATTTAGTACTATCTTGAAAATGTTTGGTGTTATGAGTCATTGTGCAATGACATATACACAATTTCAATATAAGAAACCAAAGGCAAAGAAGAGCTGGTAGAAGCATTGGTAATATGTATGGTAATATAAAAAATAGTAAAAGAGTATAATTTGTGTTGAAAAGCACAGTGATGGATGGGAACATGTGCCCTCCATTGTTACACATTTGTGATTTGAAGTTTGCCCATGAGTGTGCAGCACATAAGCGGGAATTTTTTTTCAAAGAACGTGGACTTCCATTTGCGTCCCTACAGCAATGAAGACAAGTCTAGAAAGTAGTACTAAAACCTTTGGATGCCCACTCTTCTAGTGATGACCAAATGGTTGGTGATAGCCATCCACCCACAAATTTTGGACATTGAAATGTACTTTATGTTCTTGTTGAATGAATCCTAAAGCCCATGGCTCCAAACCCTATACCCTACACCCTATACCATAAGTACTCACTAGTCACTACTTACATTTTTTCTCTATTTTATTTTACATCTACGGCTTACATAATTCTATCATTTTTTTTCTATCCTATATTATATATAATTGTGTTTTCTACTACTAGATCACCCTATATTATATGTAATTTTTTTACAAATTTTACCCAAAATTAATATAATGGACCCTATATTTTATCGCAAGTAGTTTCTATTTTTTTTTTTGCAAGTGACCTCACCAAGGCTTCTTTGGATGCCATAAAAGGGTGTTATGTACTCTTTCTTTTGGGTATTGTACATTAGAAGTAACACAAAAAAATCCCAAAACAACCATTTATAGCAAAAACATCACTTTCAAAATCCATTTCAATAAAAAAAATTTGCCAAAGTTGATCAAATACAAAATTTGCACGCAACTTTTAAAAATATTTTCAATTCCAGATTTTTGTTTTTTTTGTAGAAACGTTAGTAATAGTATTGATAGATACAATCGCATGGTATATACATCATATATTTGAAAGGGAAAATTTCATGGATACTCCTAAAGTTTGCAATATTTACATAGATATTCCTCTTCTTTCAGAGATTACACAAAATACTTTGGGATAAAAAAGAATAGGCATTAATCCTTGAGCGCCCAAGCCATATTCACTCAAATCCATACCCTTGTGTACTTAGTCCAATAAAAGTATTACCTAAGTAAAGTCAAATAGCTTGAATTTTTTTTGAGTGGTAGTAGACACATGCCTAAAGGTACATGAAAAAGTACAAGTCCTTTGACTTTACAATTAAGAAGAGGATAAGAGTCAAATGTGGACATTTTTAAAAACTGAGCGTCCCATTTATTGCCTATGGGGCGCTCAGGGGTTAACACCATATTAGGTAATTGGGAAAAAGGGTATAATTTGGGACTTTCATACTAGCTTTCAAAAGTTTGAGGTGATCTCAAACCGAGCTCAGCCTTTTTTTTTGCACACCTATCTTCACCTGAGTAGACGGATTTGTGAGGGAAAAAATCTTAGTGGCTTTGACTGAATCTAATACCTTTGAATTTAGTTTAAAGTAACTTTTTGAGTTTGGGGGAGACAACAAAGTGGGACACCATTTTTTCCCAATTTACCTAATATGGTGTTCATTTATTTGTTGTGCTTATATTTCTTTCATGACCAATGTTGAGAAGGGAATGCAATGAAACAAAATAAGAAACCACTTGTGCACAAAGGAAGAAGGGAAGTGTCATGTGCATCAAAACAAACGCCTGAAAATTTTGATCTAAAGGCATTTATGTAATTTCTGAAAAAGCAAGGGTATCTATGAAAATATTGCAAACATCAGGGGTATCCATGATTTTTTTCCATATTTTAGAAAAGCCCTTGCGGCCATTATTCAAAGGCTTTGTGCATATGACATTCTTCTCTCAAGCAACAAGTCCTTGAGAAGCACAAATTGCTCATATTTGTTCTAGCATCTGTGCTTTATTTTTTTAGTAGTTGGTTGGCTTGTATTTTTTAGTAGTTGGTTGGCTTGTATTTTTTAGGTGTTATTGATGAAAGTCTTTACCTTTTGAAGTGCATCACAAAGATTTGTTGCAAGTTTCAAAAGTTTGTTTGATTATGTTATAACCACACTAATGGACAAAATACCCCATTGTCTTTGTTGCAAATTGAGTCTCTCACTTAACTTGTATTTAACCTCTCACCGCCCATGGTAGTTTGGAGTATCTTAGAATTTGCTTGAAAGTGAACACAATGCTAGCATTTTGATCAATCTTATTAAATTTCTGTAAAGCGCAACCATACAAATTCAAAGTAGACATGTTATAGATCACATAGGAAAAGAAATCACAACAATATCACTTGTGGATTGAAAGATTATAATGTTTGATCATGAGGGTGCTAAAACAACGAAAGTGATTTGAAGTCTTTCAATCCTCTTTTTGCATCTCAAACTTCAAATTGAGGGTAGCAAAAAAATATGAGTATGTAAAGTATAACATGCATAATCCCAATCAATTTATGGCTTCTCAAAATCTATGCTACAATTTTTTAAGTTGAATTTTTAATGTGATTTTTTCTCCAAGTTCTAGTGTATTTGAGGCTCATTTCCAAGAGCCTTCAACACTAGAAAGTGAAGATTTGCAACGGACACCCTTGCACAAAATCTTGAATAGACAAATCACTTTAATTCATTTTCAAAATTAGACTCCTAATGCTGAAACTAGATTTCAATAAGAGTTTTAAAATAATAATAATCACTAAAAAAAAATCTTGTAGAAAGATTGAGCATCCCATTTAAAATTCAGAGAAGCCCAATTTGGGCCCCTTGGGCGGCCTAGATATTAATAATGTTATATATGGTTCCAGTAGTACGAAATGGGAAAAACTTAATGGAATTTTATAGTTGCTAGTAACGTTAATCGATAAGAAAAATGATGGTTCAAATTGATAATAGTTTACTGTATTGCATGGGCATGTAATTCAAAACACAATTGTACAGGTTTTGTAATGATTTGAGCTTATGTAACTTAATTGGAGTTTCTAGGGCCTTTGAAGTTGCTACAATCGTGCATCAAACTTTTTTGCTGTCAAAATGTCACCTTTGGACATACCTAACAGATGAAACTTTGGATAATGACCATAACTGGACAGAACGACCCTAGTTAAATTGAATGTAAAACATGTGTTTTTTTAGAGCTCTGAAGAGATCACTTTTGAAAACAAGCGGTCAATTGCTTATGCAATTTCAATCTGACGCTTTCAACGCTTGCAAACAAGTCCACCTATGAACAGGGTCCTTATGGTTTCAATATCCTCCTACCTGATGTCCGAAATGGAAATACAAATAATACTCAAGAATGTTGTTGCATTGTGTATTAAAACTTCGGTTTCTCTTCCAGAGGCTGTAGCAACTAGTACTGGCTCTGTGATGAACCAATGCTAAGTTAATCACAACTTCAGCTTCAGTCTTGCCAATACATCTAAGCTTCTCTCTGCAAGAGCTTGGGCCTCAGACGACCACTCACAAAGCAGCACCACGAGAGGTTTTCTGTTCTCATCTAGGCGTGCAGTAGAGTCATTTACGGTGGTTCCCCAGTTGACTCTGCTACTCTCCGGGCTCACACTGATCTTGAATGACCGACCTTCTATACAATCAGGTTTCTCATGCAACACACCCTCTCCAAGATGTCTCACAAGGCACATGAATATCACCTGAAGAAGAGAATGGAGATCTACCCGCCGTTGCATGTGCGCTGGCCACAGGCTTGCAACTTCCAGCTCTTGGCCTCCGCTTCCAGTGGACAGGCTCTCGGCTGGAGTAGACGGATCTGGCGTTGCATTAATGTCGAGACTGATCCCACCTCCCACACCTCGGCTGCTCTCTTGAGGAGCACCTGACGTGTCCCGATCTGCGTAAGACTCAACTTCGTAGCCTTCCTCCGCGGAATCCTCCAGCACGGGCTCTCGTTCCAAGTCAAGACTGAGATGTCGCTGCAGATCCATACGGTACCGTTTCTTCGATGGCTCCTCTTCTTGTACCTGCGTGGCAAGCACACACACAGACAAGATCCTGAAACCATTAAGGATCTGATCATAAAAGACTTCGTTGGCCTACAATTAGCAAGGGATGTAAGCATGACTTGGCTAAATGTCCATGCCCGTAAATCTACAAATGGAAGTAGTGTTGACTACGGTCCCTAAAAGCAGCGATCAACAACCTCCCACTTTAAAATTGCATAAGAAATCCATACAATGCAAAAAAAAAATGATCTCAGCAGATTTAGTTCATGTACCTAAGGATCTCTTCACAGCTCTGTACATATCCCAGAAATCACACTCCTGCGTATGCTAAACTGCTTACAAATAGCATCCTCTGCCTTAGTTGCAATGACAAGCTTCACGAGTTTTAGGATTTAGGGTTTAGGGTTTAAGGTAGCAGAGACGCCCACCTCCATGTCAACTGGTGATGCGTGTGCCACATCCTCTGAAGCATTTAAATCAACTGGCAACAGAGGTTTTTTTGGAGTTACTTTGTCTTGCTCATCATTAGGAGCAGGGAAAATTGGGCAAAGGCAGGAGAAACGCATGTGGTGCTTCGTGATTCCGAGCTCAGCTGCAACCTCGTCAGGATGGATCACTTTGATTCTCGAAGAGTCGTCCATGACAACGAAGCCATGGACTGAAATGGCTTCTCTTGCAAGTGGGAGTTGAAAATCACGGTCTTCTGTTTGTAGCTGAGAGAGATCCAGTGACTCTATGATTTCGAGCGGTCTTTCCTGTTCTAGTGATAGTTCTGGTATCACTTGTTGCTCAGTTTTCTCGATGTTAGCATCGAGAAATTGCTTAGAGACCCCGACTTTTACAGGACAGCGGGAAGCTATCTCAATTGTCTCCAGGTTTGCTGGGTCATAGCATGGAATACCTGGAACCAGAGGAGAAAATCCATAGACCCAAATTAATACTCATGGAAAAAGCTCTTTGATAGTATCATTATTATTGGTGGAACATCCGTTGTTCACATATCTGTACAAGAATTGGCTTACGATTGTCTGGACAAAACGTTCCAACCATGTTTTAAGAAAGTGGTCCAAAGGTGGAGTTGTCCATAGGGATTTACATACAATCGAGACAGTCTAGAAGGAAAATTCCTGACAGTGAATGAAATATTTGTCATGGATACTTACATGACACCATTGTTCGTTTGATCATTGTGAAGTGCTCTAAATACCATCAACTCAATCAAACGGATAAGGCCACTCAACCTAACTTGCTAAGTTATTTCGTAATTACTGAATGGTTAACCATCTTGCCCACAGACTCCAAATACCTATATCTTGACCTCAAGTTTTTGCTTGTCCTCAAGACTTGTCCAGAGAAATGTAAACCGGCCCTAAGTTTCAGTATTCTGGTAGAATCATAAGAAGAAAGTCTGAAGGGAACTCACCTAAAGCTGAGGAAATCTTGTTCTTCAAAATGACCATTTTAGGCTTCTCTCCATGAACCAAGATAACATTCCTTGGAGCAACATGCCTGACAAGATCCATGATGCCCTTCGCATCTGTGTGAGCACTGAAAGACAAATGCTGGATCTGCAAGCCAATCAGCGGTATCTTTCAGCCTCGGACCAACAATGAAAGAACAGCAAATTTACCTTTACAAACTTTGCAGAAAATCCCAGAATGGCAACAATGATGCTTATTGAATTTTTGGCAGGTAAAATTAATGACTTCGTAATGATTGGAATAGAGAGCTTCTGTGCTGACCTGACAACGGACATCCAATTGAGTGCGCTTGTCGAGATCAATTTTTGTGGCCTTTCCAGGCATGAGCTTACTACCAACAGTTCCTGCAATACAGAACCTGTTCCCAGTCTCTCAAAGTGCTGACAATGTAACATTGAATGGAGTACTTCGTACTATACAGGACCCGGAAGAGGAAACCCTTCATTTCAAGAGAAGGGCTCCTCAATTTCAGAAATTCATATTTCATACGAAAATGGAACAATTTGAAGGAATCACCCACCCCGGTAGGATGATCATGTTGCCTTCTGAAGGAGCCCAATGCTTGAACACCTCAAGCGAGAGACCTCCACTAAGCATTCCAGGCGTTGCAAACAGAACACATGGTCCTGGAGCATCTATTTTGGAGCGTTCAAATTGCGTAACTGCTTCCACAACAACCACACGAAGCATGAGACTCAAAGCTGCATTTTTTGGGACATGGAACTTTGATAAGACATGCTAGCTCATATAAAGGAAGTAAAGAAAGAATCAAAGATGTTGACCGCGGGGTTTAGAATTAGGTACCATGTTTGAAATCAAAAGTATTTCGAGTAAAATAAGTGTCTTTGACTTTTTGATTGGTCCAGCTTATCAACAGCTTATAGTACACGTTTGCTTGCACAGTCAACCCTACATCCCAAATCACTCGATCACGTTTATTTAAGCTCGGTAGAGCTAGAACTTAAACTCTAATGAAGGATTTCATTTCATTCCATGTGAAGTGGAATATTACCAGCAGAAATATAGATGGGCATATCAAGATTCATACGCTCCCAATACTCATCGAGGAGGATGCATAACTCCTGTACACCGAGGAGCACACATCGACTGAAAACGCATCGAGAGATAAAAAAAAACAAAATAGAAATATAAAAAAGCATATGCAATTAGAGTATTACTACTGAAATACAAAATCCAAAGAAGAAAAACAAACTTTTCCTAAGCGCACAATTTATTGCATGGGAAATAAGTACAATGAAAAGAAGTCGTGTAATGCTTCATGGGATTAGACCTACCTGAGCTCTGCCAAGTGCAAACACAGGTATCAGCACCTTACCACCAGCGGCAACACACTTGTGAACCTACCAAGCCAGCGTGCAGAGAAATTATTTTCTAACGAACTCAAAAGGCAATCCACCTAAAGATATGCGACATACAGTAAAAAGTACTACAAGAGTCACCCAAGGGCATATCACTATATGAAACCTTACAGCTTTTAGAAAATCGCGTTCCCGAGCTCGTTTAGAATCTCGAACAGTGGTTGCATATGTTGATCTGAGAGAAAAAGTGATGATTTTATTAGGTTTAGCTTTACACACTTTGTACCGTCGAAATCTCCAAAATTCCGTCCATAAGTAAGAGCTTTTCAAAGAATGCACAAAAGGTAGTAAACAAAAAGCCAGAGCTGGTATAATTGGGATTCAAGAGCTCACTCGGTAATAAGGAGGTCTGGTTCCAAGCGATCTATCTGGGCAGCGCCAAGATGACGGTCTGGAGTCATATTATAATCTCCTGTATAAACGACAGTGTCGTCTCCGGCCTTAACCCAAAACATTGCTGCTCCAAGCACCTAATCTCATATAAAGTAGGTCAGATTTTTTTCTGATTTGGTAAAAAGCTTACAACGGGAACATAAGCATAAGGTGTAAGACATTGAGAACTACTGAAGGTGCGAGAACACTCACATGGCCTGCATAATACGCCCTGATTTCCAGATCCGCACTCACTTTTATTGTCTGGCGTAAATCCACCGCGGTCACTGTGAGGCCGACCCCATGCCATATATATCAGGACCAAAATCCAAAGCCTTTATGCAAAACAAGCCTCGTTCGAATCAGCCAAGCAGCAGTTTTAGCTAGTTACTAAATGCCGACACTACCCAAGTTGTATCAGGTAGCACCTTTTGTATTAATTTCAGGTAATAACTTGCAATGATCTTAATTTCATTTCTACCAGCTAACCGAATGTGCCTATACCAATGGGTTTGAAGTGTTAAAACCGCCCGCGCCAACCAAGTAGCAACAGATGGTTCATTTGAGATTCTAAATCTCCATCGTTACCTTGCATTTGCGGCATACAAAAGTGAGTTAATTTCCAACTAGCTCATGACCTTGACACCTCAGTTAATTGATGGGCGCTAATTGGATGGTGCAGGCGTGGTCATACTTAAGAAAGAAAGGTACTGGCTAAGGTTGTCATGTATACATTTAACAAAATCAAGTCCTATTTCTCAATCAAAAGAAGACTTTTGCTCTCAGGCTATTGTTTCCATTCCCTGCTCCCTGATTTGACATCATAAATACTGAGATCAAATTCGTGAATCCTGCAAAGAGAACGTACCCTTTTTCATGCACTTTTGAATGTGAAGGACGCTGAACTGCTCTTGCTCCCCCTTCCTCTCCACCATGACCTTACGATAGTCCTCCAGCATCAAAGGCGCTAACGCTTTGGTTGGATACTGAAAATTGTAGACATCTCTCCACAATTAGAATAAAATCAGTTAAATAATAGATAAATGGAAAAAGTGGTAACATTTGAAAAAACAGTTTCCTGCCAAAGAGACTTATATTTTCAACAACTTACAGTCATATATATTGGTCCATCATAACCAAGGACTTCGGTGAAATATGGAAGAGCTCCAATGTGATCCAGGTGGCTAGATACAAAAAAAAAAACCACGCCGTGTCAAAATACGAAAAATATGCCAAATTACAATTCTAAGAACAAGCACAAGGTTGCGACCAGTTCATACATATTCGAACAGAAGAAGGCAGGACATTTTGGAATGCATTTAACCAAATATGCTATTCTATTTCGAGCACTCCACAAAAATGGTCACACAGACAAGTTCATTATTATCCATTGTTAAGCTTATTTCTGCATGGCCATCCAGACAAAAATATAAAGCCCTTAAGGACAACTCCTGATCACATTGCTAAGTTTCTACAAACATGCTGGAAAAGAAACAAGACGATTCAGAGAAGTCCAACTTTACAAATAGGTATTTTCTTTTATAATACAAAATTTGAAGAAAGTTATTAGTATGAGATGTCTGTCACTCACAAGTGCGTGATGATGACACAGTCAATGGCGTGAGTAAAATCACCGCTCTTCGAGATGAAGGAGAAATCGGGATAGCGACGCTCATCTTGGTAGCCCATGTGCATTCCACAATCGAACATAATTTTTTTTCCTCCAACCGTCACAATCACACAGCTCTTCCCTACATCTTGTCCCGCCCCTGTCATACACTTTCGAATCAATCCACACATTTCCCGCCGAGCCTTTCTTGAACCCTAAACGCTAAACTCTCATCATCACTGCATCCAATTTTCACGATTCATTCATTCTAAGCACATTCTCTTGCAACAACAGTAACAAGAACTCATTCCAGCTCACCTAAAGGGACGCATTTGATGACCATGGCGCGTATGCAGTCTTCTTACTCGACAATCAGAATTCCATTTCAAGTACGTAGTTTAGGTAGGAAACGCGTTCAACCTCGTGATCTCTTTCAACTTCGACTCATGCACCTACGAATGGTGATAGCGAATAACTACAACGATCTCAAAACAGACGTGATTCAACTCAATTCAATTAAAGGTCCTGCATTTACGCTTGCAGCTGATTGAGCTTCTAAGCCAAATCCATATCTGTTCAATAAAGACAAAACTCTACAAACTTGCATCAGCGCACTTCACAAATCACAGCTTCGTTAGTAAGTCCACATAATGTATTGGCTAATCACGACAGTCCTTAAAAACATCCCCGGCAATCAATGAAGACTCGCAGCTCCCAATGCGACATAGTTTTATAATTGACTGACAAAACTCCGTGGAAAGAATCGGAACTCCTTCCGCAAATGAAATCGAAAAATCTAAACTGTCATGAATCCACTCCACCTTCTTTTTGCCAAGGCGAGACCGAATCCTAAGGCAAGGCAAGGCACAGGAGCTGCGCAGCAACAGTCGTGGCCATCGCCAAACGTTCGGAGACGACGACGAGCAGAGTAGGACCTCCTTCGCAGAGTATCGAGGACCGGTGATACCCGCCATGTAGTATCCAGCCCTTCTGATACCTGCATGGAATGTACTCATAGGCAGGGTTTGTTTTTTGAATTTGTCGAGTGAGCGACCCGCACCCCGTAATCAGCTCTTGCTCGGTATTATGAGATTTTTAGGAGCCTTTTCACAGTCCAGAATAATTTTCTTGCTTTGTCCAGACAGCGATTGGAGAAGCGTAGCAAGCATCTATTAGGGAGAAATAAGACGGCGACCATTGGTAAGAGAATAACTAGCAAAACTTGATTATGTCATGGAATGGACGTTGGGAGGAGCTTTGCTGGATATAGTCTACTAGTCCCTAGCGAGCGGCAAGAGCTGCAAGTAGAGAACGGCAGATTTTATCCAGCAACGCTCTTCCCAAATCCCATTCCATAATACAAAATGCACGGAGGTAAGGAAAATTTTGCTAAAATTGGAAAGTTAGAATGATCTCTGTATGTGCATCCAAAATTTTACTAATATAAACTACTTTCATCCAAAATCCGGCAAGTAGCATGTCTGCCCAAGTACAAATTTGGAAATTGCATCCACTTTTTCCTCTAAATTTTTCAGTCTAATGACCGCCACATACATTTTGAGGTTAGGCAAAAATTTGTCAAGAAAAAAAACCCTGCTCATAGGGTGTCAAGGGTATGGGGATCACGTTCTTCTCAACTCCGAGAACCGGGAAAACCGGTCAAATACAATTACAGCTTTTCTTTCGAAATGGATTTGAACTTGAATTCAAAAAATGGAGCTTGGCGAATTTCATTTTCTACTCCATTGTAGAAAATTAGATTTTATTAGATTTAAATGACTTGTTGCAAATTTGCAACTGAAAGCTTCAATGTATCCTAAGCGCCCAAGCCATTTTCACCAAAAATTAGGTTTTTGGAAACCTATGATTTTGATGCGTTGCATCTTAGTCAATTGGATAATGCACAAAAAGTAATCATTGAAAATAATGTAACACTTAAATTACTTAGAAAACAAACTTGCAAATTTTGGGAACAATGAAATGTGGGAGATGAGAAATTACAACATCCAATCAAACAATATGTGATGGTAAAATCTCATTTTTTTGGCAAGTCACTTAGTTGTTGTTTATTAATTTTTACAAAATTCTCTAAGCTTTTGATTCATCTCATAATTTTGTGAGTAGCAAGACTAGATGTGAATGCACACACTTGCAAATTGTTGGAGATTTTTATTTATTTAAGGCTTTAAATTGCTATTGCACAAAAAATAATGATCAACACAATTGGTGAGGGTTGTTGCAACAAGGGTTTAGGACATGCTTGAACCCTTGTCGGCAAATTTTTTACTATCACAAAGCCCATGCAAGGAAGCTTGCAAGGGGTATTGACCAGTTGTAGCTTCAAGAGTATCCATGAAATTTTCCCTAGAGAAAAGTATATTTAGAAAAAGGGAATTGATATATGTACCACCCCTTTTTCAATTCTTCTACCATACTTACTATATGTGGTTAATATTTACAATATTAAAGTAGGTGTGGACCATAGGAAAAACATCACTAATTTGAAAATATAACTTGACATCAAAGTTGCAACTTTTACTTTGTTCTTTAACTCTAGATCCCGCTCATAGTACCAATTTTAAAATTTTAAAATTGAGATGATTATTACTTTGAAATATGAAATAAAATCAAAACATTATTTTAGTGCACATTTGAGTCTACAAGCATTGCAAACATATAACAAATATGTCTCATTTGTGACATGGTCAAGAGTTAAACCTGTCGCTCCCTTCATTTATACGTTTAACTCTTGACTATGTCACTAATGAGACATAAGGTAGACACACCCATTCCTGACCCCTCCCCAATCTTGCACCCTAGATTTGAGGCTTTCATCACACATTCACACACTGTTGAACCCATAGTGGAGCAATGAATGTCACTTGCACAAGAAAATTTTGCCACATGTCAATTGCTAAGCTACTTTGGGATGGTTGGGATTGGGACCATCAATTGCCACTATAAGAACACATCCAAGTAGTTTCGAGGTTAGTTTAGAGTCACTAATAGGGACTCTTTGAGCTACAACTTTGCCCTTTAATATAAAATATATCCACAATATTTTTTTTTTACAAAAATTGCATTCCATAATAGCTTGGTGAAAGGCCTACCCTACATATTTTTTTCCTAAATTTTCTGAGACCTTGAGGTACCCCAAACCCATAAATGGTCAGGTATGGATATACCTACCTTATTTGTTGTATGTTTGCAATGCTTGTAAACGCAAATGTGCGCTAACCAATGTACGGGGAGTATTGGCATTTAATTACAAGCTAGCCTGTTGATTTTGAGAATTGCCGAATTGAATTCAAAAGTTTAGGAAAGAAACCGACCATTTAAGAGGAAAAAAGAGAGAATATTCTTTATTTCTATAGGCTTAGCCGAGAGTATACTAGACAACCGGTTGACTCAAGAGAATGTAGGATATTGGCCAATTAAAGCTTAAAAAAATCCCTAGACTTTGTCGCTAACATGTTGTTTTGATTTAGTTTCATTCTTAAATTTAGTAGGTTGGGCTATATGGGTGTTCACGTAGCAACTAGGGTGTCCCCTAGTCATTCCGTTTAAAAAAATACTGAGTTAGGTAATCTGCTCATAAACCGTGCAGGCATTAAAACCGCGCACCTTCTCAAATATTCCCTTGCTATACATGCTTTATTTCATAAGTTGTCAAAATGTACAAGGAGTGTACATATGAAAAGATGGATGATTTTAGAGACCTATGGCCTTTCCACTTCAAAATTTCATACCTAATTCCATAAAGCTCCAAAAAAATATGAAAGAATTTGGGTTAGATGTCGATTCTTCTTGTCTTTCAAAGGAAGTTTACTGAAAAATAGTTCAAGAAGTTTCACCTCCCCAAAATCCAGTTTCATCCCTTAGATGGACGGTTTATGAGCACACTACCTTAGAGCTTTGGCAAGAGGAAGCGGGGGCGCGGCAATGTTTCCAAAATCCGTTGAGGGGAGGATCTTATCCACTCCACAAGGAAATCTGCAAATTACTTGTGATTGCTTTGCTGCTGCGGCTGCCGCGGGGCGGCGTGCGGAGCGTTTCCTGTCCTCGCACTCTCGCAGAGGCTGTGCGACACCGGCGATGGCGACGCTGCAAAGCATGAAGGCACTGAATCGTGCTTGAGCTCCTGCGTTAACTGAGGCGACGCCATCATGTGCTTCACGGGATCGCGTTGCTGAGAGAGCTAAGTTAGCTTATCTCAGAAATGGTGCCCTTAGCACGCTTGGCTGTGTCTCTCCGGCCTTCCGGGAGGTCCGTTTTGGGAGACCTCGTTGTTTTCCAGGGGAGAATGAGCGGGGCCGATTTGAATTCATCGACGACCACGACACGGTGGACGCGGACCAGTTGGAAAGTAATACACGGCGTCTGTGCTGCACGCGCCTCTGTCTTGGTTCGTGCTTCGGGTGCGAGGCGGACACCTGCCTTCCTTTACTCGAGGGACCGAGTTGTGGATTTCGGGAAGAATAAGGGGAGCATGCTTGGCACTCTTTCCTCGCGGTAAGTTCAGAGCATGGCCTTTTCTTCTCTTCAGTGTCACGTGCATGCTTACCTCTTGATTTCAGATGCTGAAAAATGATCCCTAGGGTTGCTGCTAATCTTGGCCATTTATTTATTTTTTCTTCCGGGATATGAGCGATTCTGCTGCTGTTCGTGTACTTTAAACAAGCCCGTAGAAGTTTTTTTGCTGAATAGGAACACTCGATATTCTTCAGGGGACCTGAAACTTAGGGTTTATTGGTTATTATTAGGGTTTTCTTTCAAGTGCCATTCTTCATTTTACTTACGACACTGTAACGGTAATTGTATCTATACTTGTCGTCTCTTCCTCAAGGGGATATCGTAACCTATGGTTCAAATATTTTAGGAGTTTGGTGCTCAGATACTGGTAAATGAGACATGTGTTAAAATGCAATAGTAGCATGTTGAGGTCGACATCCTTTCGAAGAATGAATTTCTACGTATAGTAAAATTGTGAGGTGTGGATATGACAGTAGCCTTAAAACCCTAAGACAGTCAAACATGGAATTTGAAGTTTCTAATTAGTGAGGATTGTAATGAGGATTGTGTATGTACTAAGGGACATGAATATCGTTGGTACATTTCCATTAACCCCTAAAGGACCCTGGAATTTCTTGAGCTTCTAGGAATTTGCTCTAATTTGAACAAAAAGCCAACACTTTGATAAGTTGTATCAACTCTTTTTGAATTGTAACCGATTAAAATCAAACTAGACATGTTAGATATCACATTAGAAAAGAAAATACAACAATATCTCTTCTGGATTGAAAGATTATAATGTTGATCATGAGGGTGTTAAAACTGGGAAAGTGATTTAAAGTCTTTCAATCTTCTTTTCACATGTCAAATTAAAAAACTTGGTCACCAAAAAAATATGAGGTTAAATGGCTTAACATGCATAGCCCCAATTAATTTATAACTTCTCAAAATCTACTCTACAATACTTTTAAATGAATTTCTAATGTGATTTTTTCTCAAAGATCTAGTGTATTTGAAGTTCACTCCCAAGAGCCCTCAACACTACATATTGTCAAGATTGCAATGGACACTTGTGCACAAAACCTTGTTTAGAAAAATCATAATCAATCATTTGCAAAATCAGATTGTTGAAACTAAAACAAAACTTCAAAAAAAAAAATTGAAAGTATAAACTACTAACAATAGTAATGTGGTAAGGTTTTATTTAACTTCAAAAGGTCGAGGACACATTCTGTCCTCAGGGTCCTTTAGGTGTTAAAGGTAGAGACATTTGTGATGAGCTGTTTGTTTGGATGACCTCGATGCAACTGATCAATTAACTTTGTCATGCTGATGCTTAATATTTTTCCGTTGACTCTGTGCATTCTAATTCGTAATCAGGTTTATATACTTGCATATCTGAGTTGCTGGAGAGGTGATAAATCCTTCTGCACATGATCACTCTAATTGATGATTGATTGTGGTGAAGGTGCGGTTGGGCCTGTGGTGTTACAGTTACCTCCGGTGGATGACGAAGAACCTCAAGGGGACAATGCTGCATGAATGGGCTGATTATGCTCAGGAAGTTCTGGACGATCCCCTGTACATGGACAGAATTGAGTGGGAGAAAGTGGAGAAACTGCTCGTGCAATCACACGACCTCGCTCAGCTTTCCAACAGTCGAGATGCCCTCGCTCCAGCGCGCATGTATGGATGGGACATCGACAACGAGTCTGCTTGGAGTGGCGTTAATTTTTCACTGCTGGGAACCACCAAGGGAGGAAAGATTCCCAGGAAGCCCATTGTGAAAGAGCCTAAGCCCAAGATTCAAGCCAAGACCGAGCCCAAGAAGAAGGCCGCCGCGTCCACAAGAATCTCGACGGTTAGTAATCACATGAGCTATAATGCATGTCCTAGTCTGTTTTTGTTGTTTCAAGTCTGGTCCTCTTTCAATCTTTCAATGGGATAGCTTAAATCTCAAACGGCGTGCAGTTTTTTCTCATTTTTGAGTGTCATTTTCACTTCTTTCTTCTCATGTTTTACCAAGTTTCCTTTTAGAGGTTATGGATTGTATGAAAAAGAAGTATCGGAGTTTACTTTTTTGTCAATCGATGAGTTTTTTAATGACTTCAGAATAGGACAAGCTCGAACTTACTTATGGCTTTCATAAATTTGATTTATAGATTTTTGAATGACAACATGAACTTAAGATTAACGAACACACATATAAATGTACACATATGAATGGAATTTCTCGTAATTGAACAAAACCTTATATGGACATATGGACTGCCAAAAGAAAGTTGATTTTCTTGAAAGCTGCGATTATCCAAAAGCTCATTTTTTCACTTTGATTTTTGTTTTGTTTGTACTGAACAATTCTAGTAGATGAATAACAAAATGTTGCTAGAGTCCTATAGCTCTATGAAGTGACTGAAATTGTAGCGTCAGATTCGATTTCTGTGACGTAAGAAGCCGCCATGTGGCCTTCTAGGCACTTACAGGTTGAAAGATGTAACTTATACAGCGTGGTATAAACTCTTTTTAATAATACAGAAGTTATGCAGATAATGTCGTAAAAAAAACGAAGCCAACATTGTGACTTATCGAACTTGCAATATTTCCAAACGGTTGTTGATGCAGAGTGACAGTAATAAATGGTCATCAACCCCTGTGGCGGAGGGAGGGAGCTTGCGAGATGAGCTCGACCGACGACGGGAACTCAGAAGAGAAAGGCTGACGGCTCAACGAGATGCTTTGCTGGCAGGTAGCCAGGCCATGAAGGAGACTGAGAGCAAGTTTCCTGGTCGAGGAGGATTACTTAGTAAATTTCAGGAGAAGAACTCTCAGCAATGAGTGAAAACTAAGAGATTTTTGATGGTAAGGTGGTGTTGAATACGCATTTGTTGTGCAAGATTTTTGGAGCTTGGCGTCAAGGAAGGTGTTCCAATTAGATGTAGTTGATTACGTTGAGTTTGCTTCGGAAAGGTTACAGCTTAAGAATCGCCCTCTCACTCAGCTCAAATTTTGCAGACTACAGTTCCAATGTCCAGGTATGAGGAATTAAAATGGCTGTGCACCCATGTAGCCTCTTGAATGCGTACCTGAAACGAACAATCCTTTGAATAGAGCCTATAATGAGACTAGATCGAAGGTTTCCTTTTGGGTTCTGATCAGTAGGTATTTTTATTCTGATTCTTTCACTTCATCCACGCACTACTTGTGAGCTCATTCTTGGTCTCATTGGACCCAGATTATTCTCATTTCAATGCAGATTATTCCCATTTGATTGCAAGAATTGATCTCCGAACTGATTGTGTCAGTTTATCTTCAACTTTTGTTCAAAAAGTAACATTGAATTATTTCTTGAAGTTGTTTTATAATGCATCTCCACAATTTTTCAAATCAAGTCCTATTCAAGTTGCAACTATTTCTAACCTTTGCTGCAAATCTCAATTCAACGGATAACTTCACCATTGCATCAAATAATATGCCATGGTTAACTAAATGTGGACTGTTCAAAGTCCATAATTAAATATCCAATTTTCATTTTTTAAAAGTATGAGCTCCCATATTTTGCTTCCATATTGAGAGATGACGTCTTGTCAAAACATTGGGCATTTTCTTGATGTTTTGCATAGATCAAAATTAAACAAGTCCAAAAAGTCTGAAATTGCTTGAATAATCCAGATTTGAATAAAAGTGACATTGAAGCAAGTTGATTGTAGAAATGAGCAAAGCCGTTTTGAGAAAAGGACAGCTTAAGTTTGCTCTTTTCAAAAATACTACGAAGAGCAATTTCACACTGCCACATCCATTGAATTCTCAAAAACAAATTGGTGGCGAGCCAAACTTCGGATTCGGTTGGGATTTATAAACTCACCTTATATTTTAAGTCTTGGTTCATTTACAAATGTTTCCATGGCATCACTTCTTTGCAAAACTGATACCGACAAAGTGGGCAAGAGTAGGAGTGCATCAAGAATAGAAATCTATCTTTGGAGCCAAGCCTCAACAATCTCTTAAGTTTGCTTCAAGTGTTCATATATTTTATTAGCATTTCATTTTGTCCTTCTGTTGTCTAACAAAATTGGGAACTAGTCAGTATTGCACGGTAGTGCATTACAGTCAATCTGGACTTGAACTTGAGTATGCAAAGGAACTATTTGCCTTTATCCATCTATCAAGACCCGATTGTTTCCAGGCTAGATATACTACTACTCCTACCGTTATGGGGATCCAGGAGTGGTTAGACTCACTTTTATTAACTCAACAAAGCTGAGTTTTTTATTAACCCAATTTTTTTTCATTGACGTGATGGTATTCCAAGGCTTGATGGGCTTCTTCTTTAATTGGAGAACACAGAGGCGAATCGAAGAGGACAAGCAAGAGCAAGAGATTACAACTGTAATCAGGGGAAGGTTTATTAAATGAATAGTTGATACTGGATTTATAACAACAGAGAGAAAGAAAGAAAGAAAAGAAAGAGAGAGAGAGAGAGCTAGAAAGAATGGGACTGTCCAACTGGCGATACTCACAGTCCAAAAAATGTCATGCAAAGAGTTTCTCTACTTAAATAGCCTGCTAGCTGCTGCTCCTCCGCAACACAGCAAAGCATACGTACATGTATTACGCTTCTACGTAAACAAGAATCCAAATAAAACAATCAAAAGTAAAAAATAAAAAATCTGCTGTACAAAGCCCAACTGTTGTTGCGTGAGCCATTGGCTGTACGCTGGCCAGGATCTCTAGAGACTCTAGAAATTAAAGCTTCAAGTCATCGTCGTCGTGGCTGTGATCCTCTCTTCGTCTGCTCGGAGTTGCCACTGGTGGCACTGTTGCCGAGCAAGAGTGATGATCTGTCGAAACTGTGCTTAATTTCTGGCCAAGGGGGTTCGTATTGATGGTCATTACATGGGCGCTTTGTTGGATATGCTATGGTACAATCGAAGGCGTAGTAGTTACTGTAGTAGTTCTGTGCCGAAAAGAAGGCCTCTCTGTCTGTGCATGTATGGCAGAGTACGTCGTCGTCGTCCTCGTCATAACTCCACCTTTAACTTGCCTGGCAAGCACATACTCGACGACCCTGCAACACTCGCAAATTGGCTAACGCTAGTTAGAGCTGAGAATTTCAAAGCACGCGGATTATATTGTCTACAACGGGATACAAAACTATGTCAGAGTCTCGAAAGCCATAATATTCGTTAATTTAGGAAAATCAGATTCCCAAGTTGTACTTCACCTTAAGCATTTAACTCGGTTTAAGGTGCTTACCTCAAACCTAGTTCATTCCCAAAATCAGGATTTCTTCCCAAATTAACGAATATGGCGTTCTAGTAGCTTGGAGTGGCATGGTGCATCATCAACTTTAGAAATCTCGATGTTCGAAAGTCCCGTTCGAACTGGTCTCTTCGGGATGACTAACTGATGGTTAAAAACCTCTTCTTTCATCGAAAGTAATGTTCGACTATTCAGATAACGTTTTTTTTTGTAGCAATATGACCGATTACCTCAGTCTTTGTATATAATAGATGTAATGTAAGTTGATTTGGCAAGAATTCAAAAAAAAGAAATGCGCACACTAAAGAGTTGATACAAAAAAATTCATACATTTGGTTATTAGTTGAGCAGATGGTTGACAATGTAAAGGTTGAGTGAGTGATCAAGTACCATGAATGTGTTGGGTGGTGCCTAAACCCAAACCCAAGCCTTGCCTGCCTTGGATAAACCCCATCTCCACGACACTTTGAAGATCGCCGTTGCAGACAGTCACAGCCTGTGAAGCATTGATTCATTCGAAAACCACCCGTATTACTTACATCAGCCTACAAACAATCATCTCAAAGTAGCACGGGTAAAATTAAAATCCTACCTACAGTAGTTGGGATATGTTACAAATAGTGCTCAGACTGATGTGTATTGATGTCACACGCACTGAACCAATGTTTGTAGTGAGATCAACAATTAGTTTTGTTGCAATGGTTGATTAGTGTAATCAGTGGTTAATTAGTGAGTGATGTTGGCTAGATTAACAGAGTGAGAAGTGTGTTTTAGTAAGTTTAATTACCTGAGAGAGAGGATCACTGAAATGGTCGTCAGAAACCAAGGTCGACATGCAGGGCACGCTCAGAGAGCGGCGCAGATAGGAGTCGCAGAGGCCCTCCAAGCCGCGCATGTCCAAGGCGGGCATGGGCAGAGGCACTTGGCCATGGCAGTGCAGGTCGCCATAGCCCAGTGGGTCCGGGCCCAGCAACGTGGTTTCGGGAGACCGCGACTGCAGCAAGTCTTTGCCGTTGCCGAGCAGCTGCTCGTAGTTGAAGTCCAGCCGCGGATTCACGGCGGCCAACTTCATGGACAGAAACTCGATCTGGCGTTGCAGCGATTGCACGTAGTTGATGATCTCGTCCAACATGACGGCCTTCCCAGTCACCTGCAAATTGTACGTGTTCGCGTACAACCCCGCCACATCAGTCGATATTCCGTGTGCTAAAATGCTAGAAAAACTCGGTAAAACAGCTTGACATCATAATCTAGATCGACCTTCGGACTGGCAAGACTAGTGAGTTTACTTAGCTTTGACAGCAGCACGGTTAACTAAGAGTGTTACCTTGCTGCAACCGGGTACTAGATCTTGCAGGAACTTCATGCGCTCGCTAATCTTTTCGCGGCGAACCTGTGAAGATCGAAGACCCGGATTGGATATTAGCTTGAGTCAAAGACCGAAGAATAAAGCAGGAATACTATTTTTGATAGTTGGACGTCCACAGCATCGTCGTTGAACAGGAATGCTTTGACTGTAGTAGGAGACTTCACGATATGCGGTCTTAAGAATCTGTGTACCGAGGAAGAAAGCATGTTAACACGCAAAAATTGAAGGGGAGAAGGAATGGGAGCATACCCGTTCAGCAAGGCTGTGACTGTCGGTGGCTTGGCCTCGCCGTGCTCTAACGTGGATGTAATCTTGCTTGGGGAGCTGGTCGACTTGCTGCGGAGGCTTGGAAGTGGCGCCCTTCAAGGTTGATCTAGGGCTGGAGTCTCCCGAATTCTCGCTGCCGCTGCGCTCGGCCTTCAGTCTCCCGTCAGATCGCTGCCGTTTCAACGACGTTTGCTCCGTCGCTTCAACGGACGCAGCATTGCCAGTGGAAATTGTGATCTCTCCGCCAGTTGAAGGTTCTTTCACGGCGGAAGTGGAAGTGCCTTTGCGCTTCCTTTGAGGAGCGGTAGCAGCAACGGCGGGGGGAGCCGAGCCGGAGGAGTTTTCCTGCGATGCCAGCCCCTCGCTGGAAGCCTCCGTGTTCAAGACCCCTCGCTTCGCTCCCTCCAGGGATTCTCCGCCGGGGCTTCCCCTGTCGCTGCTCCGGGGCTTCGTCTCTTCCTCGGAGGAGAAGCTGGAGTTGCGGGGAATGGCTCGCATGCTCTCACTCTCCAGCACGTCTCGGAGCCTTCCGGTGTCGAACGATGAGTATCCAGCTTGCGTGTAGCGCGAGCTTCCAAACGTGGAGTACTTGGCCGCTCGCTCGGCGAAGCTGGGATCGTACGACAATTGCTGCAGCGAGTGCTGGGTGCTAGCTTCTTGTAACGCCAGGCCGCCTTTCGAGGGATCCAGAGTGAGGCTGTAGTGGCTTCCCATTGTCCTCTGCAGCTTGTCCATTTGTTGTGACCCCACTCACTGTGAGAGTGGTGATGCCAACAATGACTTCAGCACCGTAGCTCAGTCTTCGATGTCGATCTTCAGCTTTCACGGCTGGGAAGACCTGACCGACCCACCCCCACACACACGCACACGAGTAACAGCGTCAGAGCAGCTCGTTCAACTACCTCTTGAAATGGTCGGTGGGACTGCACGCTGCAGTCATGTTAGGCACCGGTGAAAATCAAATTCTTCAGAAATGATCAAGCCGAGACAGTCGTTCCATTTAATATTGGTTTCTAGTCAATATCGCTCATTTTTCTATGACTTTCAGACAAAGAGAATATTCGTGGACTCGGTAACGTAAAATTATAACTTGATCTAGCTTGCACTCTGTTCAGCTCTCTTACAACCCCTGGCTGGTGCGGCATTCTAGCGCTCTAAAGCTAAGAATTCTTCTACATTCACAAATTACACCCGGTCTTGTGAATCTATTGACCACTATAGTAGCAGCTTCTGGCACGACAAGACATAGTGTAGGAGGAACGAGGATCGGAGGGTGACCCACTCGCCTCAAGCCTCCAACGGGCAAAACACGAGGTTGGGGACACACAAGACTAGATCATCTCTCCGAAGTGAGATTGAAGCATTGTGTGCGAAACGGCTTACTGCGAGAGCAGGATGAGATCAGTTGCGCAGTGCCGCAGCCATTCGCCATGTCGACGCTCAAATTTCAGAAGATCGGAGTAAGAGAGGGGGTGAAGGCAAAGAGGTCTATTGTGAATCTACCATCATCAGACCAGCGCAAGGAGCAATTTCGACGCCGGCCCACTGACTAGACTAGACTAGATAGGCTAGTTGTTGGCCTAAACTGCGAACGTACAGCCACAAACCTCGCTTTCACGAAGTACAACTAGCTAGCTCTGGAACCTTGATCCCGAAGCCAATGGGGCTGGACTGTAGCTTGGGCAACAAAAACACTCATCAAACCAATGTTGACGCGATCCTTAAACCAGGGGCACGGACGACTCCTGTACAAATTTACCCAAACTAAGGCGGTGACCAGCCTCTGAACGAGAGAGAGACACGAAAGTGGCTAGTGCGAGCTAGCGAGAGCTAGTGAGAGCAAGGCTGTCAATGAGGCCGGGGTGACATTGAGTGCGATCGGTGCAATCTAAGGCAAGGCGGTAATGGAGAGCGATGCAGGCTGTCGACGAAGTTTGACAGGCAATGAGGGGGCCGGGGGGGCACGTACCGACGACGACGCAGCCAGGGGTGCAGTTACTACCTGACAGGGTGACACTCGTCTTTCAGCAATGGTAACAACAGCAAGTGACACACAGGTGTTAAAATAATAATATTCAGTAATATTAATATCTCCCCTGCACCCACCCGCTGCTGCTGGTTCCGATTCTGGCAACCCGAGATGGCGATGTGAGGCCGGGGCTCCAGAACACCGCGCTGGTCAGACCAGGACAGGCGGAAAAAAGAGGAAGCGGCAGACGACTAAATGGTGCACCCCCCAAACAGCACTCATCTCGCTCCCAGCTCGGCAATTAACTCAGCGCGAGGTGCGATGGCGAGAGAGAGAGAGAAACGGCTTCTCGAGTGCACAAGACAGACAGCCCTCATCAATGCGAGCAACACCCCAGGACAGGTGCATGCCACCCACTTACTGGCCGGCCTTACACGGACCAAAAGAGCCAGATCGACGTATTGACTCGCATTGCGTTTAAGTTACTCCCCCCACACAGTACGTCAAACAGCAGCCCCCTGGCCTGCCGTCGAGCCCGCCTGGGGCATCGCTCCCGGCTCCCTAAGTAACTAGCTAGCTAGGCTTCCATGGTGGGCGCATGAGGAGTTTACGCCTACGCGAGAATCTGGCCTGCCACGCACTTGCACAGACAGACAGACAGACATGGCACACCCTCACACGCGCTTGCCTGACCATCCCTGTGGAGTTCCGACTTTCCGTTACCTTAGCTGTGCTTCCCGCCAGCTGATCCTGCTCGTGTGCAACCTCCTCGCTCGCTACCTCCTCCTGATCATTAATGGTGCAGCTCCTTTATAATATGATCCGTAGTCTAGTTGTAGTACGTCCCCGGTCGGCTCTTCTTTCTAGTACCACTAAACCCTCGCCTTGACTCTCTCTCTCTCTCCCTCTCTCCCTCTCTCCCTCTCTCCCTCTCTTCCTCTCTCCCTCTCTCACTCCCTTGTATTGCAATCGATCGATCGTCAACACAATGATGGACAGCGTGTCAGTCGTCAGCTGCTCGATCGCCGCTCCAGCTTCTCTGGTCTCTCGCTTGCAGGCTACAAGCACAATAACTGCGAGCTCGCTAGGGAGGACTGATGATCAGCCCCATGATGAGAGCGACAACTAAGCTCCTGCTTAATGAATGAACTGGATGTCTGTGCTGGTTGCACTGCGCGCAAGTTGACTGGGAGAAGCTCGTCCACGGACAGATGCTTGCCTGACGTGGTGGGCAGAGAAGCGAGCGAGATTTCGAAGTCGGAGGGACAACAATGCAGTCCAATGCAGTCCAATGCAGTCCAGTCAGTCTGTGCCTGCGACGCTAGCTTTGCTGAGGCAGAGCGGTGAGCGAGCGGGGCTCATTCGATCGGAGCGCTTGCAGCGAGCGAGGCGCGGGGTGCGGCCGTGAGTTTGCGAGCAGAGCGCCTGACCTTTGTTTATAGTCACTAGCACTAACTTACTTGCAATTGGCTGCGCTCTCGATCTGCCGGTGACTGCTCCTCTGCAGAAAGTCAGACTGAACCCCCTCTGATTTTTCTGAATGCCCGGCTTCGTGGCTTCTTTTCTCTCCCAGTCTCTTCCGGTGTGAACTTGTTCTCATCTGTGACAAATATATGTGATTCTACAATAAAAAGAATTAAGTACATAACAACTCTTAAAACATATTTATTAACAAGTTTTCAAAATATATTAAATTTTATTAACAACCAGACAAGCAAGCACACAACACATGAGCAAAAGTTTGAGCCCTCCAAGAGCCCCCTACAAGGGTCTCTAAAGGGTCTTAAATCATGTACTTATTACAACAAACAAATGACCAATTCCCTATTTTCATTCATAACGCCATATTCGTTAAATTGGGAAAACACGATTCCAAAATTGAACTTCACCTTAAACCAGATTTGAAGGTATTAGATTCAATCTGAGCCACTAAGATTTTTTCCCTCACAAACTCCTTCTCTCAAGTGAAGGCACGTGTACCAAAAAAATGTTGCTTAAACCTAGAGTTGGGTTTAAGCCTTTAAGGTGATCACCTTAAACCTTAAGAAGTCCCAAATTTGAACATAGTTCCCAAATTAACGAATATGGTGTTTCACCCTTTGGATTCAATGCAATCATGAAAATTATATTATTATGTTATCCCTATTGGACAAAAACTATGGGTACAAATGTACAATAGGACCATAAATTCCACTTTACTCTACTTTACTCTATTTGAATAGATAAGTGAAGTACTTGGATAATGAGTATAGTAGAAAACTACGTTGGAATTCACGTTTTCATATCATGTAGTTTTTGTTGAGGACTTGAGTTTGTTGTTTTTAACGCAAAGTTCCTTGTTTCCAATGCAAAAGCGTTGGAAACAAGGAACTCAACAAAAACTAGAAAACATGAGTTCCAACGCAGTTTTCTACTAGTGGTAGTGACTAGTGAGTACATTTACATATTTTTTGAGCACAATGCCTTCTTTATTGAATTGGGTTGTGCATTTGGCTTAGGTCCTTAAAAGATCATAGAAGGTAGCAATGTGTATGAGTATCATTTTCTTGTACTGATGCTAGCCAAATAATAGCTTGATTTCTCAAACTTTCCGAGGCTCTTGAGGACTCAGACTTTTGGCATTGAATGCAATGGCTGAATTATACTAGTCCATGTCATCAAAACATGGGGCAGTGGGTAGTTGCAAGAAAGACCAGCCTGTTTTGTTGCAAACAACCATAGTACAGGTAGTACTTGGGTACTTCTATGAGCTTTTGAAATAATTTTTTTTAAATAAAATAAAATATGGAAAATTTGTAAAGTACTTAAAGTAGTACACTTGTAAAAATTCAGACCTAAAAAAAATTTATTCTAAAAGTTATGCACAAAAATAGAAAGACAGAAATTACCAATAAAAAGACAATTTCCTTTTTTCTTTTTAGAAAATAGTAAAAAGGTTCAAAAAATTAAAATTAAAATAAGCCATTTTTTTTCTATTTCAAACACTTGAACTAATGAAATTGCTTTTTTGGAAAAGTTTGTTCTCTTTCTCCAGTGCTTGACTAAAGGATGCCCACTTTGAGAGCATGTGGAAGGCAGAGAATTCACAATTTCCTAAAATCCTTCTACCAATCCATGTAAAGCTCTATGATGAATAACTTCCCTAATTTGTGGCATGAGATTTGCTTTTTTGGACCCAAAATAGTACTAAAAACCCCCAAAATGGCCAAGGTAGACACCTATTTGGGGGCTATTTAAAAGTAGTAAAATAATTTTAAAAAATTTGCAAAAATAAATAAAGGTCAATAACTATGACATTTACCTACTTCTGAAATTTCAACTCAAAAAAATTTGCTGAGCAAAAGTTACAAGCCAAAAAGCACCCCCAAGAGAGCAAGGAGACATAAATTGTACTAGTGTTTCTTGCAATCACCCTAGTTTGAACCAAAATTTCAGCCTTGCTAAACAAAAGTTCTTTAATTAATAAGAGTATCTTAAGGGTTTTTTCCTCTCTCATCTAAAGGTGGCTTAAGAGCATCTTCACCCTTACACACAATCATTGATGTGCCAACTATTTATATTTGTTTTTGATAAATGTGCCTCACAAATAGTTCAATGATCAATCATCAAGTGGAGTATAGGATAGAGCTCACTAAACTTGGTGAATAATGATTTCAAGGGTCATTGCTTGACACGCTGTCAGGTTGAGAGGAACGTGCCTTGGGAACACGCAAGGTATCTTGCTGCGATCGTGCGTTGTCGACTAAATCGTCTTCAATCTTGATCTTCTCTTCAAATCTTCAATCTTCAGTCTTCCGTTGGCCTATCCTATGGCTGGCTCTAATGGTATAAGGGTCAAGGTAGGGATAAGAGCCCACTGGATACGGGACGGGTAGATCGAAACAGCAGACACGAGCTGTCGTCCGTATGACGGGATCCCAAAATCAAATTCACGATCTGCTGACCAAAACTCCAGATCGTGAGAACAGAGCAAGTCTCGACCATTTGGGTGATCAATCCCACTTTGTCACCACGACAATAAATGGGGTTAAGTTTGGTTTAACCCAAACTGCCCGCAACAAGGTTTACAAAACAGAATGGAAATGAATTGACAAACGAGCCTCCAAAACCGGCTAGGAATAACAAAGCCACATCTCACACATACATAAAAAATAAACCCAAAACATTCCTCTTAAAATCTTCATATCTTCAGATCTTCAAGTCTTCATGTCTTCAAGTTTTCAAATCTTCATGTTTTAATAAAAATAATGAGGAAAATCACAAATAACAAGTCATAGAAAAGCAGCGATTTTCTATCTAGTGCCACAGATGGCTCAAAGATTCAAATGCTAAGTACAATAGCAATTTAAAAAGCTCTTCTAGTCCTCTAACATTCCTTCAAATTTCAACTCAATCTAAGATAGTGTTCAAAAGTTATGTGGGTTCAAAATAGAGGCTCTTCTTCCTCCTTACAAACTAAACACTGCCTCTATAAACCTCTATAACTTTTGTTCTATACATCACCCATAGAAACGTGATATCAATTTAAAAAGATGATATCACTGGCTACAATCCATAAAATTTTCACTTCAAAACAAAACTTTGTCCGAAAGTTCTAGTCAATCAAAGTGTGGGTCTCAATTTTTTAGAGAGCACCCAAACCCGCAACTTCTACCCACTATAACTTCTTCAATAAAACTCTAAATGAATGATTAAAGACAACTTGAAAAGCTATGACAACAAACTATCACTCCTAAAAATCTGAGAAGAAAATCTCATATTGTCCAAAAGTTGTAACTCTTCAAGTCTCGGCTTTCTCCTAACAAAAGGGCAGCCACCTCTAAACCTTTACACTTCCATAACTTTTTTGTCCAAGCTTCAAACCTCAAGTTTAAGGACTTTCTAGAAAGCCAATACTAAGATAAATACTCCCTTCAAATCTTGTTGCAAAATGATATACAGATCATAAGTTATGGCTTGTCAAAGTCTCAGCCTTTCTTCATAGTTTGGTTTTTTGACTCCAAAATTCAAACACTCATAACTTTTGCATCACAACTCCAAATCAAACTTGCAAACTCATTTTGAAAAGGTAATCACACAAGGAACAACCTCCTCAAATTTCAATTCAAAATCATGTATACACAAAAAAAAAATCTCACATCAAAGTTTCGGGATTTTTCCCCTTCATCCCACCAACACTCATACACTATCTTCCAACAACTAAGGGATCTTTCCTCCATAATTTCGACCCTATGTAAGATAGGGAAGTGGGGCACATCAGCCCATGCTCCTCCCTATTCTAACCCCACCATAGATGCCAAACCCTTTTTCCTTTCACACCTTTTCTATTGACTTCTAAACCCTTAGTATTTTTGATCAAACAAAGACAAAATATATGAGCCTTTCAAAACATCTAGATAAACATATGAAAATGATTAAATTACAAAATAAATGCCATCGTAAAGTGGCCACGTGCCCTTGCGAGCATATAATAGCGTCAAACGCTTGTCTTCAATCGCCAAGTCGTGGACTTGGTTGGCTGGAGAAGCGGTCGTCTCTGGTCGCCCGCCGGTCCGGGTTCGAATCCCATCGGACTTGTCGAGCGGTGATGGCGGCTCACGGCTTGGCAGCTAATGAGGCAGGAAATTGGCCCAGCCAACCCGCTACCTACCTCCCTGAGCTGTGCATGTGACAAGACGGCGCAGCGCACTGGAATCTATGGCCGCTGCGCTGTCACCAAACCGTGGTCCTCACCACAACCACCCTTTTTGCCTCAACTGTTGATTTATTGAAATCAACACAAACATAAATATGTAACGAATATCTACATGATGGAAATATCTCCATCAGGACAACGCTCATATTGACTATCAAAAGAACATTTTGCAGACCCTTAGCATTTATCATCAAACCTTTACTTGTGTCAAACCTTGAGCGTGTAATAATACAAATGCTTTGAGATGAGAAAGTTAAGGACAAAGCTAGAATTCTTTAAAAAAAGATTAAAAAAAATGAATAGTCTAATAGAGTTAATGAGATTTCAATTCCATTGTATAGTATCCTGAAGAAAGAGTATATAAGTTCCTCTTATGGGATTCAAATAAGTTTGTACTATAAATAAATTAGTTTTTGGCAAAATAAACATATCATCATGTTTGAAGGTACAAACTTAATCACAATGTATGAGTCAAATAACAAAAACTAATTTCCATAAAGAAATATATATTTTACTAAATTTAGTCATGATCACCCTAAAATCAAAATCTTTATAGAAGGAATTTTGAATTTTTTTGATAATGCTTGTTTGAAACAAAGATGTGCATATGAATGTCTCATACATATCCATGCAATCAAATCTCAAAAAATCATCACCAATTTTTTTTATCTCCTTTCTTGTAAATCCATGATTTTGACACAAAACAATTTACCAGAAATAGAATTTTTGTTTTTAGTAACTGAAGTTTGGCATGCTTGATCATGATTATACGAAGATCACATACCAAAAATTTGAGGATAAAATGCCAATTATATTCTTTGTTATACCAACTTTTATGAATGCCATGAGAGGGACTTACGTATTCTTTTTGGTACTGTACAATGTTTATTGTTTGAACTTTCAGTTCTTTCTTTATTGAAGTAATTGAATTTCAAGGAAATTTGACAGTAATTCCAAGATGTGGCATGGTATTGGCCTTTTAGTTTTTGGTCAACCCAATTCTTGAAGATGAAGACATGTGAGATCTTGTCTATTGCGTAGTAGAATGTTATTGAAACTTTGGCCTTTGATATTCAATACTGAGAGATGTTGCAAAAATTGACCCAGTGAGTAAGGTAAAGATTGTGATCTAATTGATCTTCAAATTGGTCTCAACTTTTGGTATCAAGCTTCCCTACAAAATCTCAAACTTACATTCATTGTTTTAAGAAATCTTGCTTTATGTAATACCTAATAACACCACATTAAGTAAATTGGGAAAAACAAATGGACCATTTTGTATTCCATCTTAATCTTATATACAGTAAATATAGACATAGTTATAGCTCAAAGTTGGAATTATTTGAAATTTTTGGAGGCAATCACTAAGACTTCACTATTGTACAAGAAAATGTACGCTTGTTTTTTTATAAAACGTTAATTTGTACATATTGACACAAATAGCAAAAATCTCATAATGTACTCTTTTTCCAATTCACCTAATATGACATTAAATGTTCTGAGGAATGAAGTTGTATTGATGAATATTTTTGAACATGTGACTTTTCAAAATAAATTAACTTATAGATTGTGTTTTGATACCACATTATACAAAATGCATACTATTCATGTAAGTAAGAATTATCTATATAATCTAGGATTATACAAAACTTTTGGAGATCTTCTAATATCTGAATAAAATGAGGCACATTATTAGCAAATACACATAAACGAGTTTCTCAAGGTTTTGCATAGTTACACTCTCCAAACTATTTTATGATTATCATATATGGACTTTGGATATTTTGAAATTAATTAAATATGTTGTTTTAGATGTTTTGTGAGTCTTAGATCTTAATGGTAGTGACTTCATGATAGTGTCCAACGAAAGGCACTAAAGTTTTTCATTATAAAAACAATAATAGAAAGGACAAAATGGTCATCAATATTTCAATTTGTGAATCAATATTCAATAGACATGACACAAAGATTGATAGAAGCTTAGAAAGATTACATTATGTTCTATTTTGTAGAGTTGTTTTTATCATTCAATCCAAATTTTGCCTAAAATGCATTTTTCCAAGACAATGCTAAATTATTACCTTTTTAATATATTTAATTTGTCTTATATGTAAATTCACTATCTTCTTAGAATTTTAGAAGAAAACTTCTAACCAATTGCAAAAAAATAACAGCATTAAATAATTTGTAAAAATGTCATACATGAATGTGACACTTTAGTAAGGCCAATTGAGTTTAACTTCAAAGTTTTTGATTGTTTACATTCGTAGTTTTTCATTGTTTAGGTCAATGAGTACTTCAATGTTGACATGCTTTTACATTAATTTTGCTTTTGTCACAAATCATGACTTGATATTTTGAACTTACAAAATGTAACATTTTCATATGCCATAAGACATTTTCACAAATACAACATAAATGCTTAAATTTTAAAAAGATGATTTCCACCTTATGCAAAGGTGACACTTCGCTTCCATCTCTTATTCTTTATTAAATATTCATAAGATTTAAAACTTAAGAAGAATGTTATATTTGCATTTTGCATTTAGTGCTTTTTTGTTTTTAGCATTAAAAATGAAGCCCGAGTAAGAACTTCAAACATCCATTTTGCAAAGAAGTAGCATCACGGCTTGTTTGATGAACTTCACGATTAATGAACTATTGTGGTTAACTATGGCTTCATGTGGAAATGAAGTAGGCAATCACTATTCACCATACAATTTACAAGACTTGGCAACATTCTCTTTGTTTTCATTTCAAAGATTTCCATTTATTTATTTATTTTGGAAAAGACCATCAATTTTCTTTCCATTATCTTGAAATTAAACTTTTAAAATATATACTTAGTTGACTTTCCCTCAAAATAATTGTTAGCTCGTGTCATCAACTAGAACAAGGAATTGCAAATTTGTAATCAACTTGTCAAGTAGATCATGATTTAGAACTCATTTAATCTAGCATTGCACTAACCAAAGCCTTCCCAAAAACCTTGGTTGTTTGAAATGTAAACCAATTCATAATGTTGCTACACTTGAAATTTAGCATTCTAAATTCCTTTTTCTCTAATCTTCTAATGATATTTGATTGATAAACTTTCTATTAGGTGTTTTCCTCAACCCTTCTTTCCACACTCCATTCTCACATGAAACATTGTCAACTTTGAAAAGTAACTTCTTTTTACTCACTACTTGAATCTTTACATCCTTTGGATCCAAAAGTGAGTGCACTCAATAATTTGCCAAGTATGCTTAACTCACCAACCTACCTGTCTCCTGTCTCCACCAAGGTGCTGCAATGCCCAATTTGTGAGCAAAGGCGTCTCAAACATTTTAGTTAGGAAAGGTGTGACATATATAGTTGTCCAAGTCCATCAACATTGTTTTATTTTACATGTTATAAATGATACGATCTCTGTGTATCATTACAAAACTTATAGTAGATAATCTCAAACATGCCTTCATTCAATATGCGCCCTCCTACACAAACAGTGCACACTAAGTTTTCCATACATCCGTGGTAAACAAGGAAGCCGTATGTCACTGCAACTTCAGCATTTTATAACTAATTTCAAAACGGTTCAACAAAATGAAGCAAAGTGGATTATATGTGATGTCTATATGTCTTTCATGAACTGCGTAACAAATATTGTTTCAAGACTTGCAACCCTTTTAGGAAGGTATGAGACAAAACATGTCTCATGTCTTGTATTTTTTGAGATATTAAGCACCTTGAAGAATTAAAGGAAGTCAACTCTTTTAGGACCACATTCCTTCCTTAGTTACTAGTTAACCCATAAAAGACCACTTGTCCCTACGGGGACAAATGGGATTTCGGGCATGAACTTATGGCTACACTGTTTTGTGTAAATTGTTGAAATTTTTATGGAAGATGGGGAATTCAAATATCTGTGTGGGCATCTAATTTTTTCCTCATTTTGATATTTATTGAAGAAGTTTAAAAAAATGAATTTATGAGAATTTTTGTTTGGCAGGCAACCCAAAAACTTCTTTTAAAATTGTATTTTTTTGAATAAAAATTTGAGGTTAGCTTTTTAGACTTACGTATATTTGGGAAGTTTTTTATCATTCAATTCTAATTGATGAGATGAAAATTATGAGAAGTTTTAGTTTGCGGGTAGGCATAGTTTTGAGATTTTCCACACCTACCCGCAAACTAAAACTTCTCATAACTTTCATCTCATCAATTAGAATTGAATGGTTCAAAGCTTCCCACATATACGTAAGTCTAAAGAACTAACCTCAAACTTTTATTTTAAAAAAATGAAATTCTTAAAGAAGTTTTTGGGCTACCCGCCATACAAAATTTCTCATAAATTTATTTTTAACTTCTTCAATAAATGTTGGAATGAGGAAAACTTTAGATGCCCACATAAATTTTTGAATTCCCCATCTTCCATAAAAGTTTCACCCAAAATAATGTAGCCATAGGTACATGCCCAAAATCTCATTTGTCCCCTGAGGGGACACTTAGTCCTTTAGGGGTTAAAATCACTCGAGGTACTTGCGGCCATGTCTTAGTGGCTTTGGCCTTAACACACCTATAAGGTGGACACAAGTTCCAACCCAAGGTTGGCGGATTTTGCTAAAACTCACCCTAGACTTCATGACTTTGGCACCTTATTTATGGGGTGAGGCAAAGTAGACCCAATATTTTATGAACTAAGGTAAATGTAAGAATATCCCCCTATTTTAGAGTTTATCATATTCAATACTTTTGGAATTCTTATACTAAATAAGGGTTCTAAATGCAAATTCAAAACTTCCAAATTCAATCTCTAAGGTAAATTTTAAAACTCTTACATTTTTTGACATGTGAAAAAGAAAAGTTTGTTCATCCTAACCCCATAAATGAGGTGTCAAAGTCATTAAGTTTAACATGAGTTTTAGTGTGCTTTGGGTTACCATCGTAGTACACGCAATTATGGTGAGGTTAAATGACCTTATTATCACACAAGGACTTAAAGATTTGTTGGTTATTTACAGGGTCTACTTCTTAACATCAGCATCACCAATGAAATTTGCCATCTACCTCCATGATGCACATATAGTTGGAAAACCCTTCATTGGCATGTCGATCTTTCAAGTCAAAGTTACCTATTTCTTCTTTTTATTGTTTTGGTGTACTGGGTTTAGCGAGTTTGCACTTTTGATGTAGATATTTCCTTTAACCCGTAAAGATTCAAGCCTTTTTTTGTGAAAGTGATTGAAAATTGTCACTTTTGGGGAATGAGTAGAAAGGTAGGAAAAAGTTTTTTGGAACTTAACCGTGCAATCTTGTCTTAGATTATGGGAGGTACTTTTAAGAAAAAAACTAGCTCATTCTAGATGTAGAGGAGTGAGATATTGACATCTAAAGTGAACAAAAAAGTTTCTTTCCTTGGTGTCCAAAATTTTGAGAAGCCTATAATTGCTCCTATATCAAAAAAACTGCTCTATGTAAAGTTGAGGTTTATTTTTTCCTTGTAGAAGACCAAATTAGGTATGTGTGAGAGAATTTTCAAATGAATTGGAGGTGTGAATCATACTTTGTAAAATCTTGCAATGTTGTAAGGCCATGAAATTTGCGTATACTCTAGGCAAAAATGGAGGATTTTTATGTAAAATTCATAAACCTAAATTACTTTAATCCAAATGGTGAAAACCAAGGAGTCTTAGTCTATTACAACTCAGAAAAAAGGAAATTCAAAAAACATATACACAAAGAGCTCAAAAAAGTAAAGACAAAATTTTACAATGGGCAAAAGAATGGAGGTTTGGGAGTTCCTCCTACCTACCAACAAACTAAAACTTCTCATAACTTTCATCTCATCAATCAAGATTCAATGTCAAAGCTTCCCACACATGTACAAATCTAAAACCAGTTTTAATTAATTAATTTTTAAAAAATGCAGTTTTGATAGAAATTTTTGGGCTACCCGCCCTCCCTTGTTTTTCAAAAATTCATGCATAACTTTTGCAATAAATGTCAAAATGAAGAAAAAATTAGATGCCCATGTAAACCTTTGAATTCCCCATCATCCATAAAAGGTTCAAAAAATCACACAAAGTAGTTTAGTTGTAAGCACATGCCCAAAATCTCATTTGTTCCCCAAAAGGGCCAACGGTCCTTTAGGGGTTAAACATCAAGTTGGCCATTGTGGCTGCCCATGCTCTAGTGGTGTAAGCGGTGTGGCAAAGTGTACACAATATTTAATACAATTCCCAATAGTTCCATAAGCTAGCATGCGATGATGCCTTCATGAAAATTGCAAGAAGGCAACACATGGGGCTTAACAGCGTTTTTGTGAATATTCTCATAAGTTCATTTTAGGGTAATTAAAAGTACAAGTGCAGTCAATGAGGTAAATTTTTGCCTTCCATGTTGGATTGTGTCTCCATAATCTTTTTTTAAAATATATGATAATTGACTTTCTTGCATCTAGCAAACTATTTTTTGTCATTCATTAGACAAGAACATATCCGCATTAGCATTTGAGGGTCAACTCCTCATTGTCTAAGGACATCATCAATCTAGCACTAGGAACAACCCGGCAAAACATTACTATTTTTTACTAGTTTATAATTAGAATGTGGAATTACTATCATTGGAAGCATATATAAAAACTCTTCAAATAAATAAAATAACATATGGTATTGGAAATTGGACAATCAAAATAACTCTCATTGAAAAGTAGTTAAACGACAAACAACATGGCAAACCATGCTTGATAAAGAAAATCCAAGGTAGTGGCACACCAAATTTTTGAAGAGTTTTTGTATACACTTCCAATGATAGTAATTCCACATTCTAATTATTCGGTAGCCAAAAAATAGTAACATTTTTGCCGGGTTGTTTCTAGTGCTGGATTGATGATGTCCTTAGAGCATCTCCTACCACCTGCTTAAACAAGGGCCTGGAAACCAGGTTTGGAGGGGACAGAAGTAGCAAGTAGCACAACAAGGTGTGAAGTTCCCCTTCGGCCTAGCATGAAGTCCCTCCAACAAAGCAACAATATTGCCAGAGAGCCTTCACGCCCTAATTTCCTTGTTTTTGCTTCTTGTGTGTGACATGAGCCGTGGAGGGGACCTATACAAAGTTGGAATTTACATTGAGTGTGGCTTAGCTTGAAAGGCCCCACTCTTGTACATCAACAAGTACAATACTGTTGGAGACTTGAAGCGGAGAAGCCGTTAAGGGTTGAACGCAAAGGGCTCATTTGGCGTGTGGCAGAAGATTTTCTCAGCGAACAAAAATTTCCTTGGTTCTTGTGTATTTTGAGATCCACCAACGATGAGGGGTTAATCCTTAAATGACCATAGGACATAGTATATACGCTGATATATAATTGTCATTTGCTACCAATAAGAAATTCTAATTTGGGATCTCAAGTATCTCACTAGAACTGCATTGATCTATTCTCCAACTTCTTTGTTGGTCTCAAATGTAGTAAAGGCATGGATCCATTCCAAATACATGAAAAATATTGCGCATTGTACTGGTCGCAAAAGGCCTTTTGGTTGTTGAAGGGTTAACCTAAACAATGGACCCTTTCTCCCTTGTCTCCACAAAAAGATTATTGTCTGCATTCTGATATGAGAAGAAAACACATACAATTATGTTTGCTCCTAGGACCCCAATGGATACAATAGGGGGCTTCAAACATAAAATTTGGCCTTTGAGCTTCTCACCTCACAGGATCTCCGCTCACTTTTGCAAAAATTTGTGCGAAAGAAGTTTTGAGGTTTGAGGACACAAGTGGAGGAGCCGTGGCAAGCCACAAAGGTGAGTTTTTGGAGTTCACTCCTCACGTGAATCACGTTAGGAGTGGACTCCAGGCGTAAGTCACGTCAACTTTCATTGATGAACTCACGAACATGACTGGCTAGATGACTCACGTGTTTCAAGTCATGTTTGAAGCCCCCTAATGGAAGTTGCATTTGGCAGTTTTGGGCTTTTTAGCTTTTGCTTTCTCATTTTACAGAGGCAGGCAAGCAAATTTGTTAACCCCTAAAGGACCTAGCCCTTTTTTTTGCTAAAATCATTGAAAACTGTCACTTCTAAATGATGAGCTAGAAGGTTTTTTTTTTTTTTTTTCCTGAAACTCCAACTGTAGGATCTTGCCTTAGACTAGAAGAGGTACTTGTGGGGAAAAAATCAACTCATTCTAGATGGAGAGGAGGGAGATAATGCATCCAAAGTGAAGGGAAAAGGTTTTTTTCCTTGTTTTCAATAATTTCAAAAGCCTTTGACCACTCTTACATGAATAAAATTGCTCTACCCAAAGCTGTGCTTTTGATTTACCATGTAGGAGATCAAGTTAGGTATTTGTGGGAGAATTTTCAAATCAATTGGAACTACACAACACATGGGAAAAAAATAGTAAGTGCAAAGAAGTAGTGAATGAGTCAAAACTCTAAATTGTTAAGAATTTAATTATTGAAATGAAAAGTGCAAATCCCAACGGCTCTAATGTTGTGATAAAAAATCTACTTCATTTGATTTAATTTGTTTTCCAAAATAATGAAAATTGAGTAAAACAAAGGACTTCAAAGTTTATTTTAGAGTAGAGGATCTGTAATTGCCCGCAAACAAAAACTCCTCATAAATTTCATCTTGTTGATTGAGATTGAATGATTCAAAGCTCCAAACATACAAAAAAATCTAAAGAAACAATTTCAAATTCTTATTTTTAAAAAGTGCAATTTTTGGAGAAGTTTTTGGGCTGCCCCTACAAGCAATCCTCCCCAAATTTTCATAAATTCTTGCATAACCTCTTCATCAAATGTCAGAATGAAGAAAAAATTAGATGCCCACATAGATGTTTGAATTCACCATCTTCCATGAAAGTTTCAAAAAATCACATGAAATAGTTTAACCATAGGTACATGCCCAAAATCTCATTTGTCCTCCAAAGGGACAATGGTCCTTTAGGGGTTAAGGCAAATTGTTGCCACAATCTTATCTCATTTTGACACTAGCTACCATAACAGTCAATTTGTGGGTGGAAAATAAGAATGAGTTTGTCAAAAAACCTCCCAAACAAACATCAAGTTAGCTAAATTTTGAATGAAAGTTACTAATATCTGTATATTTCACAGATGAACGTGCACACATTGACAATTCTATCTATTTTTTCCTCACATGTGCCATGTCTTGCGGTTAACCAAAAAAAAGGGAAAATATCTATAAACTAGGCCTGCCAATTGGCCATATTTCAAAAATAGTCTTGACAATTTAGAAATATAAAAAACAGGCCTCATTTGGGTTCTGAGTTTTTGTGTTCAACTAATGATTACAAATTGCAAATGGTTTTTTTCTCATTTCAATCGGCTAGCTTTGACCTAGTTGTTGGCAATCCATTTCTTTTTGACGATTTGGAGCCAAAAGGCACTAAGTTTAGCTCTGGCGATTGGACCCTTGAAAAAAAATTGATAATTCTTTTTACATGAAGCCAAATTGTCTCCCTCCATGATAAAGTAATTGCCATGTGGCTTTGCATGTCACTCCTATTTTCACCAAAGTTGCTAGTTGGTTTTAAGGACAAGACCACTGCATTGCAAGTGGCTTCGCCACTTTGCACTAGCACATAGTTGCATGTCGCTTATTTCTTTTTGGTTGTCACTTTCAAAGCACCATATTGCAAGCTCTTAAGTATGCTTCCCACCTAAGTTATGGATTTCTTTACATTGATACAATCTTTGTAAATTGCCTTGTTTCACTTATATGATTGCCAATTTTGTAGTTGTGCTAGATACACAGTGCGTCAAAACTTACAATAATGGTGGTTGCATAGTAGGAGTGCAAGACAATTGTTTATAGTAAAACTTTGAAATTGTTGTTGTTGATGAGAAGCTTATGGAGTTACAATGTGCTAGTTTAGGGTTTTAGTGTGTGCTCATTGATGAGAGGCTTACGGAGTTACAATGTGTTGGTTTAGGATTGCGGTGTGTGGTTCATGGCTCATTTTTGCTTTTTTGCTCAGTTACAATATTATGTAGAGAGATTGTCATGTTTGTCTTGGGTTTTTGAAGTTATTGTTTTTTATTTGGGACTTTGAATGCAAGCCTCACCACAAGTAACAAAAATACGTTGAAAATTGTATTACTATAGACATTGGGAACTAAAATATGTTGAATATTGTATTATTGTAGGCGTTGAAATTATACTCCTCATCAAGACATTTTGCATGTACTTGTATTCAAAAAATTTACTTTGTCGCCAGATTATTGCCTACACTTTTCACTCAATGCCATATGTTTTCTCCTTGCAAATAAAAAAAACGCATGTTTGACTTTATGTCTTTCAAACTAGAAGCCATAGTGGCTAATGACCAAAAACGAAAAAAAATGCCCTGGTTGTTGGTTCTTCCTGGATTGCCTCATCATATATAAAAATGGGAAAATATCGAAACTAGGCCTGACAATTGGCCGTATTTCAAAAATAGTCCTAACAATTGGCCGTATTTCAAAAATAGTCCTGACAATGCAGAAATATTGAAAATAGGCCTCATTTGGGTCCTGAATTTTTGTGGTTGATTTCTTTAAATTCTTCAACCTGTTAGTCTAGGAACTTTTTTTGTTATTTTTTCTATATCATATTATAAATATTGTAAAATTGGATTTTCAACCAATGTTTACAAATTGCAAACGATTTTTTCTCATTTCAATCGGCTAGCTTTGACCTAGTTGTTGGTTCTTCTTGGACCAACTCATCATATATAAAAAGTAGGCCTTGCAACTAAGGTGACCAACATTTTGTGCATGTTTGTATATGGGAATTGATATGAGCACACCCAGGTTTTGATACATGCACACAAGGAGAGGGGTAAATTTTGGATATTTACCATCAACAAGTTGAATTTGGAACTTTCAAATTTAGATTTGGATTTAGAGACCTTGATTTAATTTAGAACCACAATGGAGGTTATTATTGAACTACATTTCATAGAAAAGATTGACTGTTTTTACAATCAAAGGTAAAAGTAATAATTTGCCCCCTGGCTAAGCTTTTCCATGAAACGTATTTCAATAATAACCTCCATTGTGGTTCTAAACTAAATCAAGGTCTCTAAATCCAAATCTGAATTTGAAAGTTCCAAATTCAACTTGTTGATGGTAAACATCCAAAATTTACCCCTCTCCTTGTTTGCATGTATCAAAACATGGGTGTGCTCATATCAATTCCCATATATAAACATGCACAAAATTTTGGTCACCTTAGTTGCAAGGCCTACTTTTTATATATGATGGATTGGTGCGGGAAGAACCAACAACTAGGTCAAAGTTAGCCGATTGAAAGACCGTTTGCAATTTGTAAACATTGGTTGAAAATCCAATTTTATAATATTTATAATATGATATAGAAAAAATAACAAAAAAAATTCCTAAACTAACAGTTGAAAAATTTAAAGAATGAGACCTATTTTCAATATTTCTGCATTGTCAGGACTATTTTCAAAATACGGCCAATTGTCAGGCCTAGTTTCGATATTTTCCCAAAAAAAAAAAAACAACAAAAATCACCCTGTGCTGGAGGTTCAAAGCAGCAGCCATTGGTCCATGTTGTCATGACCGTAGCCTTCCTGGCATGAAAAAGCCAATTTTGAGTCTTCTTTTGAGGACCGGGGAGAGCCTATTTTCCACAATTCTGTGCTGGTAAGGTAGTCTGCTCATTCCGCTCATTGCTCTAAAACTGCTCACCTCCCTAAATGTACCCTACTGGTACATGTCTTATTCATAACCTTTCAACAATGTATATGGGACAAACATTTGAAAAGTGGGCAATTTTAGAGCACCTATGATTTTTTCACTTCAAAATTTCATAACTAATTTCACAAAATTTCATAAATTATGAAAACATTTGAGATAGATGTCAATTCCTCTTGTTTTTCAAAAAAAATTTACTGAAAATTATTTCAAAAAATTTCAACTCCCGAAAATTCAGTTTCAGCCCTTAGATGAACGGTTTACGAGCACACTACCTTACTTCTGTAGCACTGGCTGCCGGACCACAAGTAATTTAGCAGGGGAGCCATAGTTTTGGCCTTTTGGGTCTCCTAGTTTGTGACTATGTGGCATTCTTTGCTGCCTCACTTTGCTTGCATCAATGATCTTGAAAAAACCGCCTTGTCCTTGCAAATGATCTGGTGAAAAATGTAAAAACAACCCTTTGTACTTTGAAAATCAATTTGCTACCAAAACCATGGATCCATACTTGGTGAAACCCTTGTAAGGTAGGAGCACCCATAAACGTCAAACTAAGGGTTTTGAACATGATGACTATTAATAAACAACTAGCAAATTATTGGATTCTATTAGGAACAAAAAAAAATACTGTATTTGTTAAATTGAGAAAAACAATATATTTTGGGACTTCTGAAGGTTTTAGGTGATCACCTAAAATTGAGCTTGCAACGTTTTTTTTGGTACACATGCCCTCACCTGAGAGGAGGAATTTGCGAGGGAAAAAATCTTAGTGGCTCAGATTGAATCTGATACCTTCAAACCTGGTTCAAGGTAACTTTTTGGGTTTAAGGTGGAGTACAAAATGGTACCTCTATTGTTCCCAATTTAACAAATATGGTGTTAAATGAGTTTGCACTTTCAAATGTATTATTTGGATATTGTGGGAATAAGTCGTGAATTTTTAAAGAGCAAATTGCCATTGCACCCATAACCAACATTGAGGTTTCATGTTTACATGTTGTACATCCTTGTAATTACATCTATTCATTTCCACACATTTTCCAAGATTCCAAAGATGATGGTTATGGGGACACTGACGCTTATGGGTGTTCCTACCTCAAAAGGACCAAACATTGATTGGCTAGAAAATAAGGAACAAACAAATGTCACAATTCACAAACAAATTGCAAAAATCACAATGCCCTCTATAATATCACATCTTGACCTCTATAGTATCACATCTCCAGTATTTGTAATATCATACTACTAAAATCACAATGACCTCTGTAATATCACATCTCCAATCTTTAGGATATTATCACATAGACACAACTTGAAACTTACTGAAATTTTTATTTTGCATTCTATCTAAAACATGAAAATCCCAATAAAAATTCTAATGGTAAATGCACAACGTAAGAAGCGCCAATTACTAGTAATAATAAAAATAAAAATGAAACCAATAAATAAAATAATATATGATATTTTTGCTGTGGTCATTCCAATTATGACTGACTTTAGCAATTAGTCCTTCAACAAATTGGATCTTTGGAGGTTACATTAACCCCTAAAAACCCATTGTTCCTATAATGGATAAAATGGATCCTGGGCAGCCTTGTTCTATTAGGATTTTTTATCAATGAATATGAAGCTTATTTTTGAAATAAGTTTTTGCAAGGGCTACATGGGGACATGTTTATTCATATCAGATCTATGGTTCAAAAGTTATGAGTGATATATGAGTAACTTTTGAACTAGGGCAATGTGAGCATATCATTTTTCATTGACTTCTTCCAAGTGCAATCAATGAAGGCATGACTCTTTATTGGAGTCTATCCAAAGCAACAATGTACTAGATAATTACATTATTGAATTTACTAAATACATAAACCTTTGAATTGCAATAGCTACTAGAGATATGTTTTTTTTTCAACTTTTTTTGTGTGGTTGTCAACAAAGATAAAACTTCCAATTCACCATAAGGATATTTAATTTCAAAAAATACCATTGGAAATTTGGTTTGCAAAATAACCATAGTGTAATGTGAATTTCAAGCACATGTTTGCAATGTAAACCTATTAAGGGAATGTTACAAGTCCTTGTTGCCCATGAAAACTTGTGGAGATATGTTTGACACGATTTGAAGCATAATGACCAAAACTCTCTTGCATCTATAGTGCAAAAAATGTCCACAATATGTGGTTAAAAGGACTTGAAAATTTAGGGCAGAGGTCAAAAAAACTTTCTATACTAACTTCAAACACTCATAACTCTCAATCCATATGTTCAAACGGCATGAAACTTTTACTATGGCTCCCTGCATGAGTCTAATGCAAGATTATATGATTAGATATTTAGAAAAGGGATAATTATTTTTCTTAGGATCCAATGATTGAATTTGATATTTTTGAGTGATTTTTCAAAAGTAATGGGCTTGCGCATTTATAAGGGATCAAGAACATAATGTCATACATTTGGAGCTTAGAGTAGTTTCAATGGCCATGCCATGTAGACTTGTATTTCTAAGATGTAGGTGACAAGAAAAAAGGGACCCAATGGAAATTATAACCAACATATCTTTATGGAGTGCGCACCTAAAGAGAGCTCTAAAAAAACATTTTGCAGTTGGTTATTGTGTATAGTAAGTGAAACAAAAGGTGTAGTCAATAGCATCCGCAACAACTTGATCTATTTGGAAAAGAATAAGGAAGAATTGGGAGTTTTTTTTTAAATTCCTTAGAATCTCACACCCTAACTTGGACAGACTCACCCTTGTGTCAAGGAGTAAGTGAGCTTTTGTATTAGCCCCTTAGTGCCAGCTTTTTGTGGTAGTTCCCTAATGCCAACTTTTTGTGTTAGCCCCCAATGCCAGTTTGCTATGTTAACCTTTGTGTAAGCAAACTCCTCACATGGAAAATGAATTGTTGAATCCCTCCACTCCATACAACAGTGTACACACAAGAACCCACCAAATCAACCCTTAAATCCTTTTACCACTCTCATATACATTCTTACCATTGAGGCTTCTTTTACTCAAAGTTTGGAACAAGAATGAGGTTGTAGGTTGAGCTAAATGTATAGAGCTAAGATGAAGAAATTAGATCTTATTTATTAAATAACTTTGAATCTCAAACTCTAGTCTAGTGTATGTGAAAATCTCTTTATTGTCTACACCTTTGTATGGTGGAGGATTATGCCATGTTTAATTCTTGCCTTGGTTATCATGAAATTGAATACTTACGTTCCTAAACAGCAATGTTACAGCTTTTGAAGATTCAACAATTGCAATTGTTTCATTTATATATCTTTTTGTTTGTAAAGGTAATGAGTTAGTATTAAAAAAATTGAAAAAAAAAGTAAATAAATGAACAAATCAATAAATAGGTTTTTAGAAGTAAGAGCATAAAACCCCAATGTTTTTGGAGGAGGTCAACCCCAACACATTCCTTCTTGAAGGCGAGCGGGGATGTGAAATGTCAAGCATATTTTTCAACTAAGAGTTGTCACATGTCATACTCCAATACTCCCATTTGATGCAGAAATTTTAGGTTGAGAGAAAGGGAAGACAAAAGAAAGTACAAAGTTAGCAAAGTAAGGCATTGTTTGAGGTGGGCTGCACAAAACAACTTGTCCACCGGTTTGCCTTTCCACCCTGCTACATGCTAGGTTCCAAAGCTAATGAGGCAGCTAGGGTGGAGTTACACTACGGGCCACTTTATACTACAAGTGGCGGATGGTTTCTAGCCTTTGACACTCTGAATACTCAAATATGATTGATTCATATTTTGAAAATGTCCTCAAGGCTTTTATATTAGGAGTCAAGGTCAACATTTCATAATACATTTTAGTATTTAAAAGACAAGATTTGAAATGGTCCCAACTCCAAAAATCAGGTCTCCTAAAAATGTGAAGCCAATTCTTGACCCTGAGGTTGTTGTCATATTTTATTAGAATGTGACTTTCTCAACAAAAAATATTCTTTTGAGATACTCAACATTGTAGGATGGAGTAAAAATATTAACAATTATCCTTAGTTTCCTTTTTTTATCCCTTCTCTCTTGAAAATTTCAAAATTTGCTCTAGTGGCCCCAAATTTTTGGCCTCAAAGCCATTACACAAGAGAGTTCACTCCCACTATATTCATATTACAATGGATACTAGGGGCTATTCTTGAGGCCATTTTCTACTCAAATTTTGGTTGAAATGGCCTCAAATTTTCATGACCTTGACTCCTAATGTAAAGATGTCTTAATTGTTTCCTATTCATCCAAAGTTCTCCCTAACCCATTGTTTTATAAGGTGGGCAGAGACGTGGAGATGCTCTGCGGTCACCCGGTAGTGATGCAATAAATTTCTTAGGGCATATGTAATGGCACTGGGAAAAACCCCGGCAACGATCCCGGCAGTTCAGCCTGATCTTTTAATAGACAATGAATTTGACCATAATTTTTTAGTGATTTGAAGGGTGTTGGAAATATTATTGTGAAAACGTAATAATATTTGCATTTGGACATTGACTAACTTAGATATATCCCATCAAGTGTTAGCTAACTTCCAAAACACTTGGAGGCCCCTCCAAGTGTTTTGGAAGTTAGCTAACACTTGATGGGATATATCTAAGTTAGTCAATGTCCAAATGCAAATATTATTACGTTTTCACAATAATATTTCCAACACCCTTCAAATCACTAAAAAATTATGGTCAAATTCACTGTCTATTAAAAGATTGAGCTGCACTGCCGGGACTATTGCCGGGGTTTTTCCTGGTGCCATTACAGATGCCCTTAGGGGAAGTTCACATTTGGATAGTGTAGTCCAGTGTTACCGCTGCATGCCCCTAAACATTCCCAATCTTAAGTTTTCTAGAGGATAATTAACGCGGTTGCCAGGAATATAATCAAGTTAGGGAACTCTATTATTTGACACTTATCCCTTCTCTCAATTACAGTAAAACTCCTTTAAATTAATATGGTTGGGGCCCCAAGAACTACAATAGTTTAAGTAAGTTATTAGCTAGGTACCTTGAGGTTAGTGCTGGGACAACATCAAGGAGTATTACTACTATTGAATTAATTATTTTGGTTTATGACTAATATATGATCTGACATTGAGATTTGTGTTGTATATTAGATTATAGAGGATATCAGTTTAGAGGATATCGGTTTAGAGGAGTTCTACTGTACAAGCCTCCCCCAATTAGTGCTACATAACTCATAACACCTTAAACTTAAACAAAACTAAACATTTCCTTTCTTCCTTTCTTGGGGATTTTTGTCTGCTGCCCAAGTGGGCGAGGCAATTTTAGCTCGATGTGATCCGTGCACGGTGCACCTGTTAACCGTCTAGTCAAAATTATTTTCTTTCAACAGATTAGTTAAAACTGTGGCAAATTCTCCATGATATGGTGGGGAAAACGATTCTCATGCATTGTAATAGACGACTCCTCCTTAAGTTGGGTAGAGAAAACGAATATTCGTGAGGAATTCAATGAGTGCAAGCCGTACTAGACGTTTTATATTGTATATTATATATATATATATATATATATATATATATATATATACATATATATAAAAATAAGAAATGCAATATAGAACAAGGGAAAATATTGAAAGTAGTCTTGACAATTGGTCGTATTTCGAAAATAGGCCTGACAAATAAAAAATATTGAGAATAGGCCTCATCAAGGTCCGATTGATTTTAGTCAAATTCCGAACCGGTTTACCAAGGAACTTTTCCGCTATTTTCTCAAATTTCATGCTATACGTATGAAAAATTAGATTTTCAATCAATTTTTTAGTCGATGTTTACAAATTGCAAACAGTTTTTTCTCATTTCAACCGGCTAGCTTTGAACTAGCCGCCGGTTCTTCCCAGACCCCCTCATCATATATAAAAAGTAGGCATTGCAACTAAGGTGACCAACATTTTGTGCATGTTTATTCAAGGGAGTTGATATGAGCACACCTTGGGTTTGATATATGCATACTAGGGGAGGCATAAATTTTAAGTATTTATCATCAAAAAGTTAAATTTGGAAAATTTGAATTCATATTTGGATTAAGAGACCCTGATTTAGTCTAGAACCACAATGGAGGTTACAATTGAACTATGTCCAATGGAAAATATTAGCTAGGGGGCAATTTATAACTTTTACCCTTGTTTGTAAAAAAAGTTAAGCTTTTCCATTGGGCGTGGTTCAATTGTAACCTTCATTGTGGTTCTAGACTAAATCAAGGTCTCTTAATCCAAATCTGAATTCAAATTTTCCAAATTTAACTTTTTGATGATAAATACTTAAAATTTATGCCTCCCCTAGTATGCATATATCAAACCCAAGGTGTGCTCATATCAACTCCCTTGAATAAACATGCACAAAATGTTGGTCACCTTAGTTGCAATGCCTACTTTTTATATATGATGAGGGGGTCCGGGAAGAACCGGCGACTAGTTCAAAGCTAGCCGGTTGAAATGAGAAAAAACTGTTTGCAATTTGTAAACATCGACTAAAAAATTAATTGAAAATCTAATTTTTCATACGTATAGCATGAAATTTGAGAAAATAACGGAAAAAATCTTTGGTAAACCGGTTTGGAATTTGACTGAAATCAACCAGACCCTGATGAGGCCTATTCTCGATATTTTTTATTTGTCAGGCCTGTTTTCGAAGTACGGCCAATTGTCAAGACTACTTTCGATATTTTCCCATAGAACTATTTGAATACCGCACACCAATTGAATGACCCTGTAGGCCTGTACACCAAGCAAAATCTACATAGATTAGAAAAACTATTCTGGCGTGTGATTAAAAATAAATAAATGCAGAAGTTTGTCAGTAATATTATTTGCATGACTCACGTAAATGTGATGATATTTTCCTGGAGTTTCCTGTTGAGACAGGACAGTTGATTGGGCCCTCGTAACATTTGGATTGAAAAAGACCATGCATGCTTACATGGAATCAAGGCATTTTTACAGACAAGATTCCGCAAAACTTTGACCAACTTAGCATTACAGGAACAGCCATTTGTACAACACTATCCTATGACTTTTGTAGTTAGAAGGAAAATAATGAATTTTAGCAACGTTCAATGGACGCAAATTGAATTTGGAATGGTCGTTTGGGTGCATTAGATTGGAAGGCAAATACCTCCACTCTAGCTGCCTAGAAGGCTTGCATTTAGGTGTTGGCTGATGTCAATTTATTTTTGTGTTCTCCTAGGCTCTTTTTGAATGAAATTATGTCCTTTGCCATTGCACTGAATTTTCTTTTGTTTTGTGTCACAACATGAATAACACTATAGAAAAAAACCACCATGTCCACGACATCCTCTGTAATGATGAGCAAATTGCAATAACAAGAATTTATCAACAAGAAATAAAAGGTTTTCTTTTTGTAGTATTATTGCAAAATGTGATCATGGATTGAATGAACGAACTCCTCTAGTTATTTTTTAAATTGTCATTTTTTTCTTGATGGGCGTTTAGATTTATCTTTTAGAGTATGAGTAATGAATTTCTAAGCATAGAGATTTTTAGATAATAAAGTCAAATTTGAGGTGATTCACATTGCATACTTTAGAATACAAATTAGAGTAAAGGCATATTTGACCAACTTTGGACTATTCATGCAAATTTGGATTATGTTTCTAAAACATCAAGATTTCTCTGGACATTGACAGACATGGGTCTCCCAGTGTTTGCATGAAATATATGCAACACATACAAGGATCTACCAATGATTTGTACGTATTTCCAAACTTCATTTCTGGATTATTTCTTCTACACATTGGATACTCCAAAATTAGCTAGTTAAATCATCGTAGGACGAAGCCCTTTTTTCTTTAAAAATTACTGAAAACTGCCACTTTTGGGGGAATGAGTAGAAATGTACGAAAATTAGTTTTTTTGGAAATTCAACCGTAAAATCTTGCCCTTGACTATGGGAGGTACTTGTGGGAAAAAAATCAGCTCATTTTGAAAGTAGAGGAGTGAGATATTGACATCTGAAGTGAAAAATAATTTTTTTTCCTGCTGCCCAAAATTTTCAAAAGCCTTTGATGGCTCCTATATCAAAAAACTGCTCTACGCAAAGTTGAGGTTTATGTTTTCCATGTAGAAAACCAAGTTTGGTAAATGTGAGAGAATTTTCAAATGAATTGGAGGTGTGGATCATATTTTGTAAAATCCTGCAATACCGTAAGGCCATGAAATTCGCATATACACTAGGCAAAATTGGAGAATTTATGTAAAATTGAGAAACCTGAATTATTGTGATCCAAATAGTGAAAACCAAGGAATCTTAGTCTACTACAACTTGGAAAAAAAAAAGTAAAAAAAAAAACACAAAGAGCTCAAAAAAGGAAAGCAACAAACTTTACTAGGGGCAAAAAGAATGGAGGTTTGGGAGTCCCATACCCTCCCGCAAACTAAAACTTCTCATAACTTTCATCTCATCAATCAAAATTGAATGATTTAAAGATTCCCAGATTTGAATAAATCTAAAGAACTAATTTCAGAAATTTATTATTAAAAAGTGCAATTTTGATTTTTTTTTGGGCAACTTGCCCTCCCCTTTTTCAGAAATTTATGCATAACTTCTTCAATAAATGTTGAAATGAAGATAAAGTTAGATGCTCACGTAGATCTTTGATTTCCCCACCTTCAATAAAAGTTTCAAAAAATCACAAAAAGTAAATTAGTTGTAGGTACAGGCCCAAAATCCATTTGTCCCGAGGGAACAGTTGGTCCTTCAGAGGTTAAAAATTTCAGACCTTACCAATGTTAGGAAACTCAAAAAAGGATTCTCATGAAACTTTTATTTGCATGTAGTGAACATTCTGAAAGGACATTGTGGTATATTAGAATTTTGTTTAGAGTTTTCACTAGTCAAGCAACACGCACCATAAAAAGCATGCAAGTAAGGAATCCAGAGAATCATCCATGTGCACATTCACCTCAGTTACTGTATTCCTAGTATATTTCATCCAAATATCAGCAGTTGAAAATGTCCCTTTTAGAACGATTGCAAGTCTCATCCATTCCATCCGTTCTTCCCCCAATTTTCGGTTTGCAAGTGTCAAATGAGGTAAGATTCTGGCAATTTTTTGCCTAGAAAAAGAACCTGCCAGAAAAGGACGACAACTGCCCTTGTTGGCAGAGTTCACAAACGTGGCTAGCAAGACTACTTTTAAAACCTTTTTTATGGTTATAAATGTGGTGTATTACATATGGCCACAATCTGGTGTTAAAAATTTGAAGTTTTAGCACTTATTTTTACAATATTTTTAATACATTACAGCCACTTGTGAAAATCACATGTGGGAACACTGTATAACACAAGTCACATAACTGATTACAATATGGAAGTGATTGACAAAAACAAACAAACAAAGTCTAGGATGAGAACTGGTTCGCACTAATACACTACTTGAATATATTTGAATACGAAAATGAATCCAAAACTTCCAAATTCCATCTCTGATAATAAATTGTAATTAACCGTTTAGAGACCACCGAACCATATTTTGGTTCGTGAGAGTAGTTTTTGGCCTATATAGTAAAATTGTTCAATATTTTGGAAAATGATCTTGAAGAACGCTTGTGATCACAAGAATTTTGCATCCAACCCAAAAAATGACAATGGAATTGGATATGTGAGTTGATAAATAATGATGTTTATATATCATGGCCTCAAAATACATATTCATATTTGGTCAAAGATGGATCAAAACAACAACACAATACATCAAACATCTAAGAAGAATGTCACATTTCAATTGTGCAATCTTAAAAAAATTCAAATTACTTAAGAAATACGCTTGTATTGTTTCTCTATACAGTAGTAGTACAATTGTAGTATTTGAGAATTTATTAAAATGATATTATCATTTTATTTATAAAAAAATTCATCCTACATTTAAGGTTACTTCTTGATATCTTTCACCAATCAGATTTTTTGTAACAATTTTCAAATTTCTTGTAGGACCGTTTTAGGGTAGCAAAGAAAATGGGTTTTTTGACCCTTTTTGTCCACTTAGCTACACTTTGTGATTGCTATTTTTGTCTATTTCATGTGAAACTAGTCTTGTTGGAAAGGTGGGAAACCCTGCTTTCTAGAAATGTTAGGCTCTTCTCAACCAAAGCTAGCATGAAGAGTTAACATTCAAAACCACACAAGCATGAAAAACTAAAGACTTTCCATATACGGCTCACTCAATCATTATAATATTTCACCTCCAATGATAAATCTAGTTGAAATTTTGATACATTGCAACAAACAAGATATCCTTCATATTTGTACGATTGGATTCTTCAAATTGGGTCCACATTTGATTCAAATGCACATCAAATTCTTTTGTCCCGGTTTCTAGTGGATTTTGGGAAAATGTGTGTGGTCTTTAACAGGCTAAGCTTTTCGACCATGGGTTCACAAACCCCATCAAAGGCATGCAAGTTTTGAGAAAATTTATAGGACCATCCATGCATGCACGTTCATCCATTAAATTAAAATAGTAATTATTAGAAATTATTAGTAACGTAAATACTGCATGAATAGAGTCCTGTGCGTTTTGGTTGCCCTTATACTTATGAATGTAACAACAAAAATTGCAGGGTGGTGACACGTTGGGTAACGTTCCTCCTACAACAAGTTGAATGGACATGTGGCAGTATTTTTTTCAAGCAAAGTTTACCAAGGCTGAGGGCCTCAGACACAAACGTTCTCACGTTTGCACCACTGGTTGCTTAGACTCTCTCCTCATTCCCAATGACTCAAGCGTGAGAATACCCTTATATGATCAAAACGTTGGCACACCTTACGGTTATTTTGAGATGGTTTTCATCATTTTTTTTCACCTGATTCTTTTTGGTGTTATGGTGGCCGGTGTCAAAAGGAGGTAAGAATCTGGCCCCCCAAAAGAGGTTAGGGGAGCCAGGCAGTGGGCATGGGTGCAGCGAGAGGGAACTCAAGGTCCTTCCTTCCAGAAAGGTAAGTAATGGGAGGAAGGTTAAAAAAATGGGGCAAGATACCAACTTACGGGCAATGAATGGCAAAGACTGGAGAGGAGAAAACGTAAAGTGAAGGGTTTGCATGGCAGGGGGTGAGGGACTGAGAGGGGGCAATGGTCAGTTAGCTTTCAGTGGAGGCAGTTACGCTCGATCTCACAGATACTACTTGTGTACCCTGGCCTGGACTCTGGACTCTCTGGCGTAATTGTAATAATTCCTCCCCCCCCTGCATCCCCCCTGCATCCCCCCTGCATCCCCCCTGCATCCCCCCCTGCATCCCCCCCTGCATCCTCCCCTGCATCCTCCCCTGCCCCTGCCCCTGCCCCTGCATTCAGACCATCATTTTACTCCCTTTCTCTCGCTGCCACTGCCACAGCCAGTGAGAGGTCCAGACTCCAGAGCCACTGCCCCTGGCACTGCCCACTGCCCAGGGATACACGGACGTCCCAACCAACGAAGGCACGAACAAACGGACGAACATTTTGATGAGCAAATGGATGAACGGAGGCATGAACAAATGGATGAACGATCCACCGTTCATCCAATCGGATGAATTCTCCACCAGAGACGAGACGAGCCTCGGGGTTGGGGTTGGGGTTGGGCTCGGGGCGTTAATCAAGCCGACTGCTGTCGGAGTAAGCTTAGACAAGCTCTGCCCACATTTCGGAAGGGCTGAGGGCTGGCCAGGGGCTGCGGCCTGCGGGAAAGGTGTTGGAAGGGCGCTGGCCGCTGGGCTTGGAGCGTTCCCTGGACAGTTCCACATCGCTCCCAGGCTTTTTCTACTGCACCAAGTTTAATAAGTTAGTAATAACTCATGGACACAATCACGCTACACCTTTGGAAGAACTGACGTGGTGTGAACAAAACCGGGCCCCGCGGTTTTGCATTTCCATTCTCCATCCAAAGGGTGATGGTGAGGTTAGGGGTGTCTTGTACGGTAGTGTGTTCTAATTGCATTCATGCTCTAATTGCGTTCGGCTCTAGGATCAAGAGACATTTTAGATTAAATATCTATGAATGTCATTGATGAGTTGTGTGAGACTAGCTGTAAAGCTAGTCTCACACAACTCATCAATGACATTCATAGATATTTAATCTAAAATGTCTCTTGATCCTAGAGCCGAACGCAATTAGAGCATGAACGCAATTAGAACACACTACCTTAAAGGGATTGAGAACCACCCAAGTGTCTCGCTGATGTTGAACCAAAATTCTAGCACCTATGGTCTCACAAATACCCTGAAATACGATTGCGAGGTGGGCTTTTTCTCTGGTGTAGATCAAGGCCTTGAGGCCAAATCGTTGAGACCAAAACAACAAGCTTTTATTTTTAAAAAAAAGAAGAATTGAAGAAGACGTACACCCACTAGAGCATTTGGGGTTTCAATACAATCCCACAGTGTTGACTATATTGCTACAGTGTCATCTTGTACATGTTTTAACTTCGGAATCCTCTAGGTTTTTATATGGAATTATGAACAAACATATTTCTAACTAAAAATATGCCAGTTCCAAAAAAATGATGAATGATATCTCTTATGAAAATACTCGTAAAGTTATAGATCAACAGGTTATTTTGAATGAGAGAAACATCATTTTCTCTGAAAAGTGGTACTTCTTCATTAGTTCAGTTTAGTAGTATCTAAAAGACTGAAGAGATTTCAAGGCTTTTAAGAATAAACTAGCTACTGCAAAACCTCTCTTATTGCATGGGAATGGTGGGGAGTGTATTTCAGTAATGTGCACATAAAGAGGTCCAAGTGCCATAAGTCATTTATTTTAACATGTGCATCGGATGTACAAATGGTAGGTGACTCATTTTAACAAATTAGTTATAGATGACTACTTTCCATTAACATTAATTGATAAAAAAAGACACCAATGAGAGTACATTGTATTTTGCAAGTGGTCCTACTTTGACAAAAATTACTCCATTGGTGGTTATTGCAACACACTTTATGCACATAGGAAATATGCAGTTTAAGAAATATAATTTGTTATGCAAATAGAGAATTTGCATTATGGGAGGTCTCACTGTATATAGTAAGATGTTTCAGGGCATAATTTTCTATACATGCTTCTTACAGTAAAAAACCATAAGACTTGATGTGTATAACCCTTTCATTCAACAAATTTTGAGATCAATAAAATTTCTTCATAAATTAACTTGAATGCGTTGAACCTTGAGTATTTGTTATATAAAACATGAGGTTACTTGAAGTAGTGTGATTGGTTATATTTACAAGCACCTGTTAGACAATAAAAACTCGCAAAAGTTTGGATAGCAAAACACTATATTCTGTTAATCCCTGAAGTCCAAAGCTAAGTTTTCACCAAAACAGCTCCAAAACTGTCAATTCTATTAATCCCTGAAGTCCTAAGCTAAGTTTTCACCAAAACAGCTCCAAAACTGTCAATTCTAGCATAAGTACCAAATTTTAGAAAAAAATATTTTTTGGCAAATGTAGCCATAAGATCTTGTATTACACTAGTATCAAAAGGTGTGAAAAAAAAAATTGAGAAATCGTGCCATGCAAATTGTAAGATATTTGAGTTTGAATTGACAAAAAGCAATTTTTTTGTCTCTGCAAAAATTTGGGTAGTTGCACTTCATAAGGTCATATTTTTTTGATTTTTTTCTGATATGGTTGTAATTTTTTGGATTTGTTCTTCAAAGCAAGTTGGTACACACTTGAAAACTTTCAAATTATTTGGAATTGTAAAACACATGGAAAGCAAATAGTAAGTAAAAAGAAGTAGAGAATGATTCAAACCACTATATTGTTAAGAACTTAATTATGGAAATGAAAAACTCCAATCCCAATGCTTGTAATATTGAGATAAACATTCTACATCTTTTGAGAGTTTTTATTTTCTAAAATATTGAAAGTTGAGAAAAATAAAGGACTCCAAAGTTTATTTTAGAATAAAGAATTCATAATTGCCCACAAACAAAATTTCCTCATAACTTTCATCTCATTAATTGAAATGGAATGATTTAAAGCTCCCCATGTATATATAAATCTAAGTAACCAATTTCATAAAATACAATTTAAAAAATACAATTCTTGAAAAAGTTTTTTGAGCTGCCTAGATTGCCTGCCAAGTAAAGAAAACTACATATCATGCAATAACTTTTGAATTATGAAATCAAAAGCTATGAAAATTATTGGGCCTAAAAGCTACTCCTCAAACACATCATGTGTGAAAATTTTAAGAAAAAAAAACTAAATCCCATTGGTAGTGAGCTGCCCAAAAGTGCTATGTTTCCAAAAAAAAAACAACGCTATGTTACCAAAAGAAAAGGTGTTTAGCACTTTAGGGGTTAAACACATTGAACTGATTGAAGTAACAAAATTGTGTAATTTTTTTTTTTGTTCTTTTCTACATATCAACCAAGCACGATACCTATATTACAAGATGTTGCAATTTATACACAACTCAATGACCATGCAACATAAATGGCAAAAAACAATAGGCTCTCAAGGAAGCTTTTTAGGTAGAAGACAATGAAAATGATATGTTGATATTCCTGCTTTTGTAAAGGGATGTAGTTCTAGAGGGGACTACACCCACTCTAATTAAATGACTTCATTGCTAGATCATCTACAAAAAAGAGAAAATCAACATGTTGCAAATTTGACACTTGAAATAAAATGATAGCATTTATGCAATTTGGTATTAAACAATTTACTTTTTGATGATGATCAGAAGCACTCAGACACATGGAAAACTTTGTTGGAACAATAAATCAGTCATTTGACGCATGAAAAGTATTTATGGTAATGTGGTTTGCATGGTCTTTGATTCAAGTGTATCTCTACCCTCACTTACAAACTAATCCTATTAGTACAAGACTCAGATTATTTCTTCTTTTTAATTGTCTTTCGCTTTACTGTCGTAGAAAGTCTGTCATCTTTCAAAATACCTAGTTTATTATAATACATGTTCGACCTTTTTTAGACATCTCGTTGGCCAAATTATTATAACTACCTTCCACATACTCCTCAGGATTTTTGGTTGTTTCAATTCAGATAATCACGTGAACATTAGCAAACATTGGAACTTGGACAAATGTGGTTACTTTTATAAGAAACCCAAATTTCGATCACCAATCACTCTACTGGATTGAAAGAGGTGGAACAACCCTTTCAATTTTTGTGAGACCATAAGCATCGTCAATGCCATTTTGTGTACATGCACTGTTGTGTGGCAGAGATACTTCAACCTTGATTTGCTTTCAGGGTCAATTATGCAGAGTGCCGTTGAGGATGCTCGTAGACTGGATATATCGACACGGTAAGGGAGATGCTGAGGAAGAGCCAGGCAAGAGTTAAGTTGAAAATTCAGTGGATGGACTCAGGGACAGTCCAACAGAAATATCCAACAGACAAGCTTTAAACTGAAGGTCCAATAATTTTGCACACTCACGACAATCAGCTAAGGTTCCCTGGAGCTTGGCAGGTGCCCTGTTAGGGCAGTTAGGGAACACAGTAACACCCCACTTTAACTAGGGTAAGTACACTGTCACCAAATGTCAACCCTTGTTTCTGCACTTGGTACCTCCAAAGGAAGTTTGAACCAACCAAGTGGGCACCCTCAAAAAAAATTGAACCTACAAAGTGTGCCAAAGTGTGTGTCCACCTCCCCCCCACCAAAAGGTAAACCAACAAAGAGTGCTGAAGTGTGAGTAGTAGAATAACAACATGGAGTTGGTGGCAATTTTGGGTAATGAATGGATCCACTTATGATAATGTGTAGGTAGTAGCTTAAAGGGGATTATAGTAATGTTCTGTGTATCTGAGTGCATAGTGAGGGCATGAAAAAATCAATTAGAATCATGTAACTTACATATCAAACAAATCAATCCAGAAGGAAAAAAGGGGATACACATGCCAGTCTGCCAAAACTAAAAGGGATACATCTGTCACTACATTAGTGGTTCAAAAAATGGGATTAGTGTTTGGGACCCACAACACCGTACTTGTATTTGAGTGAAACTAAGGGCAACTTCACACTATGACCGGCCAAGTCGAGAGGCCGTGGGATTAAGTGGACAAATTTTGGTGAGGCCAACAAAATGGGATTAAAATAGGTATTGAAATATTGTTTTTGACATCTTTGGCCGACTTTAGTGTGAAGCCTCCAAAGGCCAAACTCTTGACAATGAGCTTCCACGGACTCTCAATTTGAATGGCCATAGTGTGAAGCCTCCAAACCAAAATCCAAAGTCATAAACTTTCATGGCCACTCAACTTGAATGGCCATATGTGAAGCCTCCAAAGGTCAAGCCCAAAGTCCAAAGCTATAGCATTTATGAGACCTTCCAAATCCAATGACCAAGATCTTGTAAGTTTTTGATTATTTTATGAAAACAATGTGACGGCCTCTCAATCATAATTTGGGTCTCCATTTTTGCTTGACCCAAACTATTACCAAGAGGCCGTCAACCTTGGATGATAAAGTGCTACCATCTAAACATTTGGAGGATGACAATTTTTGGAATTTAACCACTAGTGTGAAGGATTGAGTGACCGGACTTTGGATTTCTTATGATATGATTGGTGCAGACCGATGGCCTCTCAACCTTTGGCCATAGTGTGAAGCCGCCCTAAGACCTCTCTAAATTAATAGCCCTTGTGATGAAAATTAGGGTGTTAATGGAGGTTACCGTGATAGCATATGGACACTATACAAATCGACAAGATGTTACTGAGCTGGGGTTTTATCAAGTTAGGGAATTTAGTCATTTACAACATACACGTTTGGAGAAGTTCAACTATGTATTACCGATGAACTTTTTCAATTTTGGCCTCTTGTTTTGGGTAATATTTCAATGCAATATATAAATTTGGATATGTCGTAGTTGGCTTCTTGCAACATTCATGTTGTATTATGTTTATTAAACTTATGCAACCACTTGCATTTTACCTTATAAATGTTTCCAACTTGCAAAAAACTCTTCATTAACCTCCTTTGCATCTCTTTGGTGGAAAAAAGGAAAAAAGAAAAAGTGGCTAGTGCTATTAAATCTGCACATTTGTAGAAACCTAACTCTTGTTTATATAGAACCAATCCATCCACCTATTTCACCATTTCAGTTTAAAAAGTTTGCTCCAATCACAAACTTAGGGTGAGGGTTCTCATGCTATCAGGATAGAACGCATGATAAGTTAATTCTTGGGTGTCGCTTGAATTTTGACTTTGAAAATTTTAACAAAAATAGTTATTTTCCTCCTATAGGCTCCTATTGTAAAGAAGAAAAAACAATAATAGTTTATTCTTTACTGTCATAAGTACGGAAGATAGCTTAACCCCAAAACGGCCCTAGAAATTTTGGAGCTTCTAGGAATTTGCTCTAATTTGAACAAAAAGTCAACATTCTAATAAGTTGAATTGGTTTTTTTTTTAATTGTAACCTTATAAAATTAAACTAGAAATGTTAAAAATCACATTAGAAAAGAAAACACAATAGTATCTCTTATGGATTGAAAGATTATAATGTTTGATCATGAGGGTGTTAAAACTATTAACCTCTAAAGGACCAACTATCCCCTTGGGGAACAAATGGGATTTCGGGCATGTACCTGTGGCCAAATTACTTTGCGTAATTTTTTGAAATTTTTATGAAAGATGGGAAATTCAAAGATCTATGTGGGCATCTAATTTTTCTTCATTTTGACATTTATTGAAGAAGTTAAAAATGAGCTTTTGGGAAAAGGTTAAGATTGGGTAGCCCAAAAAAATCTCAAAAATAGCATTAAAACAAACAAAAATGTGAAATAGATTCTTTAGACTTATATATAGGTGGGGAGCTTAGAATCATTCAATTTTCATTGATGAGATGAACTTTATGAGAAGTTTTTGTTTGCGGGTAGGTGTGATTTTGAGAGAAACCACACCTACCCACAAACAAAAATTTCTCATAACTTTCATCTCATCAATGAAAATTGAATGATTCAAAGCTCTCCACCTATATATAAGTCTAAAGAACCTATTTCACATGTTTCTTTATTTGTAATGCTATTTTTAAGAAAATTTTGGGCTGCCCAATCTAAACCTTTTCCCAAAAACTCATTTTTAACTTCATTAGTAAATGTCAAAATGAAGGAAAAATTAGATGCCCACATAGATCTTTGCATTCTCCATTTTCCATAAAAGTTTCAAAAAATTACGCAAAGTAGTTTAGCCATAGGTAGATGCCCAAAATCCCATTTGTTCTCTAAAAGGGAGCTTGGTCCTTTAGGGGTTAAAGTGATTTGAAGTCTTTCAATCTTCTTTTCACATGTTGAATTTTAAAACTTGGTCACCAAAAAAATATGAGGTTAAATGGCTTAACATGCATAGCCCCAATTAATTTATAACTTCTCAAAATCTACTTTACAATATTTTTAATTGAATTTCTAATGTGATTTTTTCTCAAAGATTTAGTGTATTTGAGGCTCACTTCCAAGAGCCCTCAACACTACATAAAGTCAAGATTGCAATGGACACCCGTGCACAAAATCTTGCATAGAAAAATCATTATCAATCATTTGCAAAATTAGATTGTTGAAGCTAATACTAAATTTCAAAAAGAAAAGTTCAAAAACATAAACTACTAAAAATAATAATTTGGTAAGATTTTATTGAACTTCAAAAATTGGTCAAAGACACATTCTGTCCTCAGGGTCGTTTTGAGGTTAAAGGATTGAGAATACGCTTGTTTTCTCAGTGTTGGTCATTCACATCCAAACTATGGCCTTTATAACTAAATCCAAAAAAATGGAGGCAAAGTTATAGTGTATAAAAGTTATGGTGATTATGAGACTTTAATGTGGAACACAACCTTAGAGCTATATTCTCCAAGAATGAATTGCCTATATGGAGGGAGGGATCTCTTGATACAATTTATAAGGGCCAAAAATAAGCAAAAGCTTCTTATTTTTCTTCACCTCATGGAATCACTTTTATAACAATTGGATTTGGAATTGTGCAAAATTAGCGAGGCATAGTATAAACTTCTTTACTAATACATTCTATATCATCATCCTTTTTGTGTTTCTTCATTAAAAATTATTCAATAAACACACTATAACTAGTTCAATCCACCGAATGTTTCAAACAATCCCTAACAATTTGTGAAAAAATCTAAACTACCTCCATGGCTCATAATGACCAATAACAGCTACTTCTATAGCAATAAAAATTAGAATTAAATTTCCTAAAGATGGTTAGTTGACTGACCAATAAGAAGAAATCATACTGTACATTTATAAATGTTTAAAATGTGTGGTGAAATTATTACAGTACTCCAAAAAAAGGTCTTTTGTTGACTCAGCACTATGATTATTGTGAGTTATTCAAAATGATTCACAACAGTCATAGTGATGAGTCAAAAAATGGCCTTTTTCTTGTAGTGAATTAGATATTAGTTTTTTCTTAGTTTCAATATTGTGCATTTTGGAGTTTGATGTCATTTTACAAGCATCACTGTTGATTGTCGCAAAGGCAAAATAGAAATTCTACAATACTATATGCCTTTTAAGAGTGACGTTGAAGAGACCACAAGAGCTATTTTTTTGGGACATTTTCTGCATTGTTTTTTACCTCGTTTTGATATAAACATCTAATACTTATAAAAAATGCCCCCCCTTACCCGTCTGTTGGAAAATTACTACCAGATTGGCAAGTAAGAGGGGGGTGGATGGGGGATGGGGGGATGGATGGATGGGGGGATGGATGGATGGGGGGATGGATGGATGGGGGGTGGATGGATGGGGGATGGGGGGATTGGGGATGGGGGATGGGACGTGGGGATGGGACATGGGGGATGGGGCATGGGGGATGGGGGGATGGATGGATGGGGGGATGGATGGATGGGGGATGGATGGATGGATGGGGGGATGGATGGATAGGGGATGGGGGATGGGACGTGGGGATGGGACATGGGGGATGGGGCATGAGGGACATGGGCACATGGAGGGCATGTAATTATGCTCAAACTTGCATTTATCTTGGTAAATGGATTTACATAACTTGTAGAAAAATAAAATAAACTCGAGTATAAACTGAAATAGAGAAAACTGCATCAGAAGATATGAATATGTAAGAGGGTGGAAAAGTAAATGAATTTACGAAACCTCTCTTAGGGTGGAGTTATAGATGGATTTGTAAAACCTTTCTCAAGGATAAAAAAATTCCTAAGAGCTTGGCTTTCATGTTGTGGACAGTGAACAAATTCAGAATCCCTGGATGAAATAGATGAAGGTTAACGCAATATTCTTAGAATTTTTATTTATTTATTTTGCAATTATGTGGCTTGTCCAATCACTGGGTCCTTCATGGTTTTTGTACAAGGCTTTGAACTAGTTCATGTAAAGAGATGCAAAATAAAATACAAAAATTATTGGAAACTTCATAGAGCATTTCACGGCACTAACACTTGTTAAAGACTAGTCTAACATGAGCCAAAATCATATGAAAATGATTCAAGCCCTCCAAAATATTCTCACAGCACTCAATTCTAATGTGTCAAGTAATGGCCCTTGACTTCAATGTTTGTTTTAAGATTAGTGAGTCCATCCTATGTTTCACTTGGTGATCAATTGACTAACAATGGGACAAATTTTGTGGGCAAGAGTAGGGGAGAAAAAAGTGAAGGACTTTTCATATACAAATGTAAGTTTTTTGCACAATAAATCTGGCTAGTGCTAATGCGGATGTTCTTTGGTCACAATTTATTTGGCATCAAAAGCTCTAGATTTGCATAATTCATCGTTATGCACTTAGGGCATCTCCACTAGACCTCAAAAGCTTCATCATTGCAAAACACCATGTTTCTTGTTTCTAGTGTTGACCACATGTTTCCCTCACCCATCCAACTAGGCACATTCTCTTTCAACCAATGACAAGTCTTCTTGTTCTACAACAACAATTAGATGCTTCATTAATGAATCTTCAACTTAGCAAATGTGAAGAAAAAAAAAAACATTTGAAATAGAGATGTGGACAAAAAGATCCATTCCTCATTCAAACCCTTCCCATGTAATCAACTCTTCACCAAATCTGAAACCAATTATACATTTTAAAAGCTTAGAAAGGGTGACAATATGCATTAAAATTTGAAGATTAGACCATTCCAACTCCATACCTTGAACCCATGTCAAGTGCAGATTTCCACTATCAAATATGCTAAATTCACTAGTTGACTTCTAGTTTTTCACCGATAAATTCTTAGCTTTTAACCCCTAAAGGACCAACTGTCCCCTTGGGGGACAAATGGATTTTGGGCATGTACCTACATCTAATCTACTTTTTGGGATTTTTGTAGTTAAAAATGAATTTCCAAAAACAGGCAAGATTGGGCAACCCAAAAACTTCTTTAAAAGTTGCATTTAATAAAAATAAAAATATGAAATAGGTTCTTTAGACTTATATATACATAGGGAGCTTAGAATCATTCAATTTTCATTGATGAGATGAACTTTATGAGAAGTTTTTGTTTGCGGATAGGTGTGGTTTTGAGAGAAACCACACCTAACGACAAACAAAAACTTCTCATAACTTTCATCTCATCAATGAAAATTAAATGATTCAAAGCTCCCCACCTATATATAAGTCTAAAGAACCTATTTCACATTTTTGTTTGTTTTTAATGCTATTTTAAAAAGTTTTTGGGCTGCTTGATCTTGCCCATTTTCCATAAATTCATTTTTAACTTCTTCAATAAACGTGGGAATGAAGAAAAAATTAGATGCCCACATAAATCTTTGAATTCCCCATCATCCATAAAAGTTTAAGAAAATCACGCAAAGTAGTTTAGCCATAGGTACATGCCCAAAATCCCATTTGTCCCCCAAAAGGGGGCTTGGTCCTTTAGGGGTTAAATATCTTTTAGAGCTTGAAATTGCCATCAGCTCAAGCAAGCCTCTTGTAGATAGAAAGAGAAACACAATGCACTAATATTTGACATCAATCATATTAGGAAAGTGTAATTGAAAAAACACTTTTGAAAAAACATCAAATTATGATTGAAGTGCATTCAAAATCACTACAAGTCCACCATCAATCTATCACCAATATGTTCTCAATCTATTCTCAAAACTTTCAAGATATGTAATTATAAATTTTCAAATCTAGCAAAGTATTGATTGCATGGGAGGGGTTTGAGTGAAGAATGGATCTTTGTGTCCCCATCTCTACTAGCCATACATAGAGAATTTACATTTTTGCTATAACAAGGAGAGTATTTTGACAAGTCCATACATTAATAGCTTCCATTTTGTCCAAAAGTCCTCCAACCTGATGTTTTGTAGTATAGTCGGGTATAAGGTTCTTAGCAATTGCTAATTTCAGCAATTGAGTTTTTTTGGTGAAAACATGGTGTACATTTGGTATGTTTTTGTTGAAAAAATTGTCATTGCATCCTTATGCAATATCAAGCAAGTGTACCAAATTTTAGTTCCTAAAAACCAAAACTCCATTTTTGGTGAATGGTTTTGTAAGAAACCCATAGTTGTACATGATAATTTATTGAAAAACGTTGGTGACGCATTTTTGAGATTTGATTCCACGGGTATGTAGGAAACATCCATATTCACATCTTCCATGCTAAAAAAACCCCCCTTAAGTAACAAAAACTTTACCTACAAAAGATTTAATGAAACTAGTGATAGACCCAAATTTTGTTAAATACATGTTTTTGTTTTTTAACTAACTTTTCATCAAGTAAATAGAAAATCAAGGTTAGAGATACAAACTTAGTTACAATATTTGAGTCAAACAACAAAATTTGATTTTCATAGAAAAATATATATTTTGCAAAATTCAGGCCACTAGTTTCATTGAATCTTTTGTAGGTACAGTTTTTGTTATTTAAGGGGGATTTTTTTTTAGCATGGAAGATGTGAATATGGATGTTTCCTACATATCCATGGAATCAAATCTCAAAAATGCGTCACCAACATTTTTCAATAAATCATCATGTAAAACTATGGGTTTCTTACAAAACCATTCACCAAAAATGGACTTTTGGTTTTTAAGAGCTGAAATTTAGTACACTTGCTTGATATTCCATAAGGATGCATTTATAATTTTTTCAAAAAAAAAATACCAAATGTACACAATGTTTCACCAAAAAAATTCAATTGCTGAAATCAGCAATTGGTAAGAACCCTGTACCCAACTGTATAAGTGCGCATGCTATTAGGGCTTAGAGCATCTCCACCGGTTAGCTCAGATTGCTGTCTAAGTGAGCCCGGAGGCTCCTGGCTGTGTCACGGATCTCCACCAAGGGCACGGGTAGCCTAGATTTTTGAGCGTGGCCGCTCAATAGGCGTTTAGAAACAATAAGTTCTTGGGATAGTGATGTTTCTCAATGAGCTTCTTTTCCGCTCATTCAAAAATTTGTGGGAACTATTTTGCAATGCCGGGAAATGCAGCTCTATCCTTGTTTGTTGATGAAGCCTGACCCCACAAACTTGCCTACAAACCAGGAGCTTCTTGGTCCCACAAGGCACAAACATGGCATGCCAAGCAGCAATTTTGCCTAGTAATTTGCGCTAATGAGCCAATCTTGCTGTGAACCACTGGAGATCCCAAACCTTGCTACTCTTTCCATATATATTTGACCTGCTCAAATGCTTGTGGAGCGTGCCATTTTGGGCGGTCCAGTGGAGGTGCCCTTAAGATTCCATAATTGGATGACAGTCACTAATAATACACGATTTAACCCCTAAATGCCCAAGGCACCACATTTTGGTGCCAACGATATTTTGATGTTCAATAAAACTTAACTAAGCAACTATTTTTAGTATTTTTCATTTTACAGTTATTCTTTTTGAAGTCTAGTTTTAGAATCAAAAACCCAATTTTGAAAATTATTGATTGTGAATTTTCTATTTAAGATTTTGTGCAAGGGTGTCCATTACAATCTTGATTTTTTTAGTGTTGAGAGCTCATGAAAGTAAACCTCAAATACACCAAATCTTGGAGAAAAATTCACACTAAAAATTCATTTAAAAAAATTGTAAAAGAGATTTTGAAAAGCTGTAAACGGATTGGAGTTATGTGTGTTATGTCGTTTAACCTCATATTTTTTTGGTGACCAACATTATAGATTTTACATGTGAAAAGAGGATTGAAAAACTTGAAGTCATCTTTGCAATTTTAACACCCTCTTGATCAAACATTATAATCTTTCAATTCATAAGTGGTATTGTTGTGTTTTCTTTTCCTATGCGATGTCTAATGTATCTAGTTTGAATTTGTATGGTTGAAATTTTAAAAAAATTGATACAATTTATTAAAATTTTGGCTTTTTGTTTAGTTTGGAGCAAATTCCTAGAAGCTCAAAGAAGGCCTTGGTTATTTAGGGGTTAATGGATGAACGTTGATAAGTAGATGATCCTATCCCCCTTTCCCCCTTGCTAGCAAGTATTCTAGGGCACATATTGCTTGACCAGTGGTAGAATTACACAAAAAACTTCCTCGACCGAGGGTGGGATTGCTCATTGCTGCGCATATCTTCACTACACTAGCATTGTTAACTTTCACTGGGGTCCCTCTTGCTCCCAAATATGAGGATCCCTAGTGAATTCCTTTTGTCAGATTTAAACCAAGGCCCAATTAGCTTTCAAAATCTTTAACTAAACCCTCCCCCAAGCATATAGGGAGGGATATTCCTCAAGGGTCGGGGGGAAGAATAAACCCTCGTCAACAATGTTATGCAAGTTGATGCACAATTCACCACACGCATTTCACCAAATTGAGCGCAACGATTTTGCAGAGCAGTTAAGTTATGTAGCAAATCCACTCCATGAACATTCATCTACCAAATACAGCGCAATGGAATTGAAGTACAAATGCATAGCAATTCCGCGCTAAGGTAGGAGCACCTATAAACGTCAAACTAAGGGTTGAACATGATGACTACTAAAAAAACAACTAGCAAACTATAGGATCCCATTAGGAACAGAAAAATAATGAGTTTGCACTTTCAAATGCATTATTTGGATACTGTGAGAATAAGTTGTGAATTTTTAAAGAGCAAACTGCCATTGCACCCATAACCACTTTTAAGATTTCATATTCACATGTTGTACATCCTTGTCATTACATCTGTTTCCTTCCACAAATTTTTCAAGATTTCAGAGGTGACAGTTATGGAGACACTAACGCTTATGGGTACTCCTACCTTACTAGCTTGAGCAAACTTATGAATTTCTCCCGCAATATTTCTTGATCCAAAATCCAAATGAAAAGAGCTCCATCGCAGACAGTGCAAAGGTAAAGTGTACATAACATTGTTAACCTTCACTGGGGGTTGCTCTTACTCCCCAAATATGAGGATCCCCCAGTGAATGCCATTTGCAAGCTTTGGCCTCCTTTGACTGAGGACCAATCAACATTGAGAATTTATAACTAAATCCTCCCCTAGGTATATAGGGAGGGATCTTCCTCCATAGTTGGGAGGAGGTATAAACCTTGGTGAACAATGTTATGTAACAATCCAGCTGAAAACGGCATGGAGCAAATATAGATTACAAAACAAAGGTCAGCACCCGCCTCAAAACTACAATCCGAGCAAGAGGGACCACCAAAGTAAGGTAGACACACCCATTCCCGAGTGGCTCCCAATTCCGCACCCTAAATTTGAGGGTTTCACCATACACTATTGAACTCAAGGTGGAACTTTGAACACTACTTGCACAAGCAAATCTTGCCACACTTTAGCTACAAAGCTAGTTTGGAAGGGTTGGGATTGGGACCGTCAAGTGCCGTTAATAACAACACTTCCAAATAGTTTCTGGGTTAGTCTAGAGTTGCTAATAGGGACCCTATGAGTTGCAACTTTACCCTTTAATACAAAATATTCTACAATAGTTTTTTTCACAAAAATGACATTTCATGATAGCTTATTGAAAGGCTAACCCTATTGATTTTTTTCCTGAATTTTCCAAGATCTTGCAGTACCCAAAACCCTTAAATGGTCAAGAACAAGTATATCTACCTTATTGGCAGCACTACCTAAGGGAAACCAAAGGTAGCCCATGCAGCTGAAAGAGCTTTCTCTTACAAAATCATCTCCTTGTATTAGGGGTAGTCATGGCTTCTCAAAGAATGAAAAGAGAATGGGGATTGAGAAGTTGTGGAGGGAAAAGAGGAGCCAATAGGAGCTCATTCTTCGTGAAGATGGTGTGACATCTCATTTGTTTGCTTTAGAGAATGAGAATGGGAAATGGTAATCTACTTTTAGAAGATGCAATAATTATTGCCCTCTCCACCAATGGGAGGAGTCAATCAACAATAAAAACAAACACAACAAGGTAAAACGTGGGTCACAAAGGTGAAACTTCTCAAGCTAAACTTCTCACCGCCCCATTCTTCACCTTCGGAGGAGAAGAATAGGGCGGTGAGAAGTTTCACATGCTAAAAAAACGGAAGCTTCAGCAAATAGCAGCAAAGCGACATGTTTGCGTTCTCATTCTCCACAAGCGGCCCGGCCAAGAAAGTGCTGTGACTACCCCTATTGATTACAAAAAAAAATCTTTGAAAATTTATGGTAGAAATACCATAAATGGTTACTACCTGATAATGGCAAAGTAGAGTGTCCTTAAACCAATATGAGCTGGTTTTGAAAGAGATTTCAAAAAGATGCTCTTTCCTTGCATTTGATTGGTTCAAATTTATTTTGGAACAAGGTTTTAGAGATAGCTGTTTAAGGTGCACCTATGAAACCGGAATTGCTCCAAACCCTAAATCCACATTTATATTGCATAAATTATTATTATTATTATTTTTACACTCTTCCTCATCCTTACTTCTCTACAGATTAAGCTTGATTTCTCAAGAAATTACCCATATCTTCAGGCGAAAGTGCCTTATTTTAACCGTTTATGGTATTTCTACCTTATTGCTCTTGAGTCACGAAGGGGCAGAGGCAGGGGCAGGGGCGGTATGTGGAAGAATCCAAGGAGATGCGAATGAGAATTGGGAAGGAAAAGCGGGGCTAAAGTTAGGCCCGCCTTGAATGTGGGTGACGAATCCAAATAGAAATAGGGTGTGGCGCTTCGGTTTTCCTGAAATACGAGAAAGGTGAACCCGGCGAATCTTCGGTTAGTGTCAGGACTCGGGACTCGGGAAGCCGGAGGTCCGGAGAGTCGGAGGTATAAGGTAAGAGGCTCAAGAACCGGGCATCTAAGGGCTGAAACTGAATTTTGGGAGGTGAAATTTCTTGAAATATTTTTCAGTAAATTTTTCTCGGAGGAATTGACATCTAATTCAACTTATTTTAAATTTTTTGGAGTTTTGTGAGATTAATTATGAAATTTTGAAGTGGAAAGTCATAGGGCTCTAAAATCGTGCACCTTCTTAATCCCTAAAAGCTCACTTGTCCCTTTGAGGGACAAATTAGATTTTGGGCAACTCACTACAAATGAATGCTTCATTTTTTTCTTTGAAAATTTCACACATGATGTATTCAAGGAATAACTTTAACCCCTGAGCGCCTCAGGAACAGAATCATGTCGCTGAGAATTACAAAATAGGGCTCCTGCTGAGATAGGTTTGTACCTTTGTGATAACAGAGTACCCATGCATAGGTGCTAGGATTTATGATGAACGTCAGCGGGTTGATGGACTGGGGTCATTTGTGGTTATTCCTGATCTGGCAGACCCATGAGGTTTTTGGGTCATTTTTGATTTTATCGACCGGTTTGACTGGTGAGTGCCGGTTTTTGAACCGGCATGGTGTTTTGGCGTGGTTTTAGAGTGCAACCTTTTTTTATAATTTATGGGTTTTTATTGCACTGGTTTTTGTATGCAGCCCTTTTTTTTTAAATAATTTGTGGGTTCAATTGTGGTTGTGGGTGACAGAGTGATGCTTATGAATGATGAAGTGATGGTTATGGGTAACAAAGAGGTGGTTTTGGGTAACTAATATGATAATTTTGAGGGACTTGATATGTATACTACACCCTTTGAACTACTATATCACACCCTTTGAACTACTATACCACACCCCCGGGGTAAATTTCAGATTTCTACTATTAGAAAGCTAAATTTGAGCATTTGGAATTTAGATTTGGACTCAGAGACCATGATTTTGTCTAGAACCATAAAAAAAGTTGCAATGCAACAACTCTGAATGAAAAAGTTTAGCTAGGGAGAAAAGTGTTACTTTTACTTTTGTTTGTAAAAAGGATAATCATTTTCATTGGGTGCTGTTGAATTGCAAATTTTTCATGGTTCTATACTAAATCATGGTCTCTAAGTCCAAATCTGAATTCCAGATTCTCAAATTTAGATTTTTAATGGTAGAAATCTAAAATTTACCCCGGGGGTGTGGTATTGTAGTTCAAAGGGTGTGGTACACATATCAATTCCCTAATTTTGAATGCCCCGTCTCACTATTCCAAAACCAATGAACATCGTTTTTAGCACCCTTACACAAAACTATACAATTTTAGTGATTTTGGACAAAAAATCTATGTGAACAATGCTTGCAATTGGAACTTTGAAATTGATACCAATATTTTTGATTTCCTGACAATATTATTTTCAAAGTTCATTGATTGATTTTCTTACCCCAAATTTTTTATAGTTTGACGCTTGTGGGTGACCCTAAACCTTACTATTGCTAAAGGTGGCAATATTGGCCCTTCCAAACCTGCCGGCCTTTCTGTCCACAACAATTGGACTTTGAATGTGTTGAATTTTTTTGTTCTAAACCCTAGCAGCCAGCTTGAAGGTGCTCAAACCCTAACCACCAAGATTTAGCTAAACAAACAATTCGGAAGCAAAACGCGGGAGAGACAAGCTGGAACAGGGTACGAGTACTTGGGGCAAACTAGCCGGTAGTTCCTTGTACTAAACCGGTTGACGGGGCATACGATGCTCCGAGACACGCTCATTCAATGAATTCTTATGAATTGGGTAAATCTCCAAATCAAACCAAAATTTCACAGGCCACTCCCTACCTTCCCAGAGGACACCATGTAAAAAAAACAAAGCTAAATTTTGCCTTTGCCTACACGTACGACCAAGTGGAAACCCAGAAGACCCAAAAAATCAGCAAAATTCTCTGGTTCAACTGAACTTTGACCATTATAAGCTACGGAACCAAACCGTGAAAGCACATGTTTATCAAACTCACCCCTCCAACACCTTACCCTCTTCCAATTCCTAAGGTTAGTTCTTGCAGATCTGATTCTTGAGTAAACGCACAGACCTTTAAGGCTAGGACCTCACCAAACCTCCTTCACATGTGAAATAACTGCGAGCACTCAGGGGTTAAGGTCCAACAATTTTCATAACTTTTGACTACATGGTTCAAAAGTTATTGCATGATATTTTATTTTTTTAAAACTCCGGGCAGCCTGGACAACTCAAAAAGCTTCTTTAAAAATAAATTTTTTTTTGAACTTCTTTTTTGAAATTGGTTCTTTAGACTTATGTTTACTTGGTAAGCTTTGAAACATTCAATTTTGATTTATAATATGAAAGAGCCATACCTACCCACAAACTAGAATATCTCATAACTTTCATATCATCAATCAAAATTGAATGGTTAAAAGCTTCCCAAGTAAACATAAGTCTAAAGAACCAATTTCAAAAAAGAAGTTCAAAAAAATTTAATTTTTAAAAAAGCTTTTTGAGCTGCCCAAGCTGCCCGGAGTTTTAAAAACACAACATATCATGCAATAACTTTTGAACCATGTAGTCGAAAGTTATGAAAATTGTTGGACCTTAAAACTACTCCTTGGATACATCATGTGTGAAATTTTCAAAGAAAAAGATGAAACATCCACTTGTTGTGAGCTGCTCAAAATCACTATTTTGCCAAAAAACAGTGCTTGGGCCTTTAGGGGTTAAAATGTACATTACCTGTACATTACTAAAAACAATGAAAAACAACATGTATGTGGAAGGTACATTTAAGAAGGTGCACGGTTTATGAGCCGACTATCTTACAAGCAAAGGCAATGCCAGTACGCCATCCAGCGGCTGCCTTTTCTCGATGCAATTGGAACAAAGCTAGGGTTGGAAAAAAGAAAAGGACGCTATGACCTAGAGCACTGTTTGAGAACTTTTTTGGCCTTCACCAGTTAAAAACTGGCATTTTCCATATTCAACCGGTTTTCTTCCAGACTGTGCTAGATATTTGTCTAAATTTACATAGTAATATGCTATATTTAAAAAAATTAGTAAAATCTAACCGGTTTTTTGCCGGCAATTTCAAAATGCAATTGGTTTTTTTCCTAGTTCCACCCGCTAGCAATGAGCTAGGAGTCGGTTTTCTCCACATGTTGCTCGGAGACTGACCAGAAGCAATTTCCTACAATGGTTGCACGCAGCATTGTTCAAAAATGCCCCCTAGGTAGGTATGCCCAGTCTCAATCATGAACATAGTGTCGTCATATGTACAAAAGGTGTTTATTTAGAATCCAAATCTAATTATCTTATGGATAGCTGATCTTTTGTGTCAAAGAAGATATGTTATCTTTGGAATATTTAGATTGGAGTTCTAAAATGAACACCTTGTGTACATATTGATGACATTATGTTCATGATCAATATGCCTATCTTACATGGCTTGATCTATTGCAGATATGTCAATGTGAGACCAGGGTAAAAAAGCATTGACTCTTTTCTGCCATATTTTAAATTTTCACTTCATTCTTCACATCCATATTTTAAGTTTCTACCTAAGGGAGACACACCTATTCTTGATTGCTCTCCAATTTCATATCCTATTTTTGATGCTTTGACCACACACTCTTGAACCCATACTGGAGCAATAAACACTCCTTGCACAAGAAAATCTTGCCACACAATTGCTGAGCTCCTTTTAGATGGTTAGGATTGGGACCAGCAAGTGCCATTATAAGAACGCATCCAAGCAATTTCAAGGGTAATTTAGAGTCGCTGATAGGGACCCTATGAGTTGCAACTTTGCCCTTTAATATAAAATAATCTACAATACTTTTTTTCACAAAAGTTACATTCTACAACAACTTGTTGGAAGGCAAACGCGACCATAGTGCAGAAAAACCGAAGGCTAGTTCATTATTAGCCAGTGGAATTGGAGAAAAAACCGGTTGCATTTTGAAATTTCCGGCAAAAAATTGGTTAGATATTACTGAAAATTCTAAATATAGTATATTACTATGTAAATTTAGAAAAATATCTGGCACAGTTTGACAGAAAACAAATTGAACCTGCAAAATGCTGGTTTTTAGCTGGTGAAGTCCAAAAAATTAACCAATTGGGGTTTCTTGAAATTTCCTAAACCTTGAGGTATCCCAAACCCTTAAACGGTCGGGTATGGGTGTGTCTACCTTAAGGTACCCCGTACCCTTAAATGGTTGGGTATGGGTGTGTCTACCTTAAGGTAGGCGCACCCATGGGCGTCACGTCCCCATGGGTGTGACCTTCTATTTTACCGAGCTTTGCCACTGTTTCACCTAGCTCTGTTGGTGTTTGTCCTTTTTGAGTCAGAATAAGGTCAGAATAGGGATATGTGCCGGTGCATGGTGGGTTTAGATTGACCAGTTTGTGGGTATCAAGGCTTTGGTTTTTATAATAGTTGAAGGCAGTAAGAGGCTCCACAATGCATGATTTAAGCTCACTCTGGCAATGCCCATGGGTAAAAAACTATTTAGCACTTTAAAAAAAATTGCACAAATAAATGGCAATCTAAACAAGTATTTTAACATACCCAATATTTTTTATTTCCATTTCCTAACTTAAGAATATTAATTTCAAGCCTATTTCATAACCTCAGATACCCTAATATAGAAAGTTTCTTGGTTATGAGTGCTCCTACCTTATATGGAGCCTTGCGAGCTTCTATTTCAACACCACGGAATAATCCGCAATTGCACAGCAGCACAGGCCCGCGTCCCTCTGCTTGCTTGCAAGAGGCGCGCGCGCATCCGGCTGCTCGGAATTGCCCTCCTCGGTGGGTTCCAATTTCTGCAGCTTTCTAAACAAGGTTGTCAAATTATGGCTTTCCAGGATCCCGCGTTTCTCTGCACTCCTTGAATATTTTCCTTGCATTTCGTGTCGCACAGCTCCCTTGCAATAGAACGCTCTTCGGATGGATTGCAAAATAGAAGATGCACAAATTCCTTCCCTAGGGTTTTTTTGGGGGTTTTTTTTTTATTAGTTTAGGTTTTGCTTATAGGGGGTTTCTCCAGAGATAGCAGTAACCTTACTCGTCGACACAGTGATAGATATTTTGCATTTCCATAGCAGTACCAAAGTACTAAACTACCAATGCCCATTTACTGGGGTGTGATCATGTCGTGGTCAGTGTCCTTTGGGTCATGAGATTCTGCCTGCCTTGCTTTTGACCAGATTCATGGCGAAGTTAAAAAAGAGAAAAGATAAAAAAAACAGATCCGGTCATCCGGGTCTAGTAACTTTTCTGGTAATCCAATCATTACGAGTATGCCTTGCAGTCTTGCACCCGCTTTGTCCTGTAGCTTTCTTAATTTCTGGTGATTTTTGAGGTAAATTTATTCCCTCCTTTTCATGTCTTTCCTCTCATTTCCTTGCTTTTTGTTATTTCAAGTTTTGGGTAACAAACACACCATAACAATGTTAACCAGGGGAATGTCTTCCCCCGGGTGGAGGTATATCTCTCTCCAGATACCTGGGGGAGTTTGGTTATAATATTCTCATTCTGATTGGCTCAGAGCGAGTATTACAACCAAATTTCCCCCAGGTATCTTGGGAGGGATGCCTTCCCTTGGTTAACAATGTTATGACATTACTTAACTTCTAATGCTTGACATTCAATGCTTATAATAGAGAATTTTGAACTTATGATGTTAATAGAAATAACTTCTTTAGACAAATTGACAACTCATGCTTTACAATATAAATGTCACTTTTGCCCAAATCAAGTTAAGTTCAATCATATTTGCCCCATGCAAATGGAGGTGAGTTTTTTGGTGATTAACCCCTAAAGGATGTTGCTAACTTGCTATATTGTATACGCTCTCGTGTGTTGTATAGGAATGGGGTATTTGGGCAGCACATGAATTTTATTGGAGTTGTAAATTTTAAACCAAGTCATAAACATACTACCAATCAACTTGGATTTTTTTGGGGAATTTTTGACATTTTTCATAGAGTCATTTTTTCAAGTACTAAACAATCCTTGTATGAATACATCTAACAATTTTGGTAAGCAACATCCTTTAGGGGTTAATGGAATTAAAAACTAAGTTTTAACTTAAATTAAGGATTTTTTTGGCAATGGCTTAAGTGGACTTTGTTTTGAAAGTATTTTGCACAAAAACAAATGTTAGATATTTATAATTTCTTAATTCTATGTTATTTTTACCTTTCACTCCTAAATGACAAAGTGTTTGTTCAATGGACACTTGAGAACTTGGGTAGGGTCATATGAAATCAATTTTTATTAGAAGTTCTCAAAATTATTACACAAGGTGTAAATATGTATCTCCTAAATGGAAATGTAAATTTTCCTCAATTGGACACCCAATTCAAAAATTACACCACTCAAAATAATTTGGGCAACTTAGGCAATTTGAGCATCTTTGGAGAATCTTTTGCTAAAACTCTCATCAACTTTTGAAAGTTGGTGTGTATGTCACTAGTAACATATGTTATACAATTGCCAAAAAAATTGAGCTCTCAAATTGCATTCTAAGAGGAGTTAAACTTTATTAATTATGTGTGGGCAGTTTCAAGAAAATATATTTTCTTTTAACTTCAAGGCCTATTACCTTGCAATTTATAAATTCAAAGTTCTTGAAACTTTTTTCACATAATTCAAATGTTTGTCTCTCATTCATTGGATAGATTTCAAATTACAGGCTTCCTCATTGCACAAGAAATCATAAAAAATGACCAATGTATTGGCAATTCACTTAACCTCCTTGCATTACATGGGAAATTTAGAATAAGCTAGATTCCATATTGCTTTTGAAAAATTTCACAAGTGAACCTAACATCATTTACTATGAATGGTCAAAAACCTCATTTTTGCATGGAGCAATAACTTTAGTCAAGGAGGGCTCAAAGTTTGTTGACCTTGTTTTGCAGAAATGAAAAATAGTTGTTTTTCTCAATTCAAACTCTATAATCTTACGATCCACGCTATCAAATGGGCTGAATTTTTTTTGCACACAATGATTTATTTGTTTAACACACTTTTGTATGGTTGGAATTCAGAAAAAAATCAATCAATCAATCAATTTTTCGGCGATGCACGAAAAGTAGGCAGTTTCAGAGATTTTTTCTCAAAAACACCCTTGGTCCTTTACGGGTTATGCCCCATAGTTCTCATTAAAAATATCTATGTATTGTCATCCTTTTGCAGCTTTTAAATTGTGCAATGACCGAAGGCTTGATTTTAAAATCTCAAATGCAAAATAACAAATTTGGTGTTTAGGTGTAATTGTCTAAATTCCAAAGTTTGACGATGGTGGAAATATTTTGTGTTTGGTCACTTACTACGGGTAAACATCTCTATTTTTGAATTATACTGTGGCGTGTGTGAGAAATAGAATATCTAATCCCTAGTTCAAATAACCAAACAATAGAAAATGTTCAAGGTGGTTTTTCTAACCGCATGCATACAATTATAAAGTGACATTCTTGACACTTGGTAGTCAATATTTAGCAACTACAGCAGACCCTATAATCGTTTCAGTAAACATATTTATCCTATTAACATTTGAGCCTCGCAATTTGCTAGTAAATTTCTTTAGCCTAAGATTCAAACATTGTGATTTGAATTTTGAAAATTGGCAAGCAATGACACACACAAAACATGGTGGATTCTGAATTTATTTTGAGTGCAGGGTTGCAACTTTTTAAATATAAAAGTCCAACAATATATCACTTAAAGCTTGATTCTTTGACAATTTATACTCCAAAATTATAAAACAAATTAAAGGTATTTAGAAGTGAGTTCTAAACTTTGTCTAGTGATTTGAAATGAAAGACATTACTTGGTGAACTTAAGAAGTTATTCATCCTCAATTGTGTAACTTTATGAATACAAATCAACAGTACATTACTCAAAGTCTAGCCACACTCGGAAATAAAAAACCCTAAGCTTTGATTCAAATAGACGCGTAAAGGTGAGGCTGAAACTTTGGCAAGCAACTTAGAAAGTACCGTGTGACTAATTTTGGAATCAATTGAATTTATTGTAAGAATTTTTTTCGTATGAACTCATTAATACATTACTCAAAATTGAACTTGTTGTTGATCAAAATTTGCAATTTGGACACATGAGATGTATTGAGATATTTTTTTTAATATGCCATATTTAACCAAATCTGAACATTACAGAGTCCTCTGAAAAAAAAATCTCATATTAACTTTTTTGGAAAGATATGCCAAAACACCAAGAGATCTTCCGTTTTCTGTATAGTTCAAATTTAAAAGGAAAAATGATCAAGAAGGTTTGGATTTACATGAATAGTCCAACTTTAGATAAATATGGGAGTAAGAGCATCCTCATTGCATTCGGCAAGCAGGCTCAGCGTATCATATCCAGTCATTCATTAGAAATATATTATAACATAGAATCGTATGAAGTATTATTTAAAGGCCATTAAAACTATTATTGTGAAAATGCAATAAAATTTGGGTTTGGACATTGACTAATTTAGATACATTTCATCTAATGTTAATTAGTTTCCAAAAATTTAAAGGCCTATCCAAATTAGCCCTAAGAAAGGAAAATTCAACCAAAGGAATAGTACCATGACATCCCAATGCTGCTCCTTTGATTAAAATTTCCTCTTTTAGGCTTAATTTGGAGAAGCCTCTAATTTTTTTGAAAGCTAGCTAATATTTGATGAGATGTTTCTAAATTAGTCAATGGGCAAATCCAGATTTTATTATACTTTTACAATAATATTTTTAATACATTTTGAAAACTGTTTGTTATAAAATATTTTATAATAAAATATTAGATCTGATATACTGAGCTTATTTGCCAAGTACATTGCAGATGCTCTAGTATATTCATACATAAATTAGTGTGATACAAGAAATAGTGTGTGATAATATTTTATGCCAATTCTTTTCAAGAATTGCTACCTAAATGAGTGCGTGCAACACTAAATGCTAAATTTAGACAAAAATCACCTAAACTAGTCATATTCTTGCACTACACCAAATAGTGGATTTAGGTTGCCTTAACAATTAGGTTGCCTTTCCATAATAAAGTTACCTCATTTCTCACCCTTGATCACGTGGAGGATATGCAACTCTCTTTATGCTACAATAATTCTTGGTTCTTTCTAAGTTCCAACTTCCGTGCTCCTTGACTTCCATGCTTGTTGTTGGGTCCAACTTGTACTTCCCTCCTCCATTGTCTATTGTAGTAATTGTTGACAAAAGTTACTGTAGTCTTGGACTCTTGGTAAACATTTAAATAGTGTGAAATGTTGAGAAACTAGTATGAGACAACCTAAATGCACTATTGATGTAGTTGAAACGAGGAAAAATTAAATGGATACCCTTGAAGTTTGCAACATTTTCATAGATACCCTTGCTTTTTTAAAAATTGCACAAATACCCTTGGACCATGAATTTCAAGCATTTTTATGTTGTGCTTGTACTTCCTTCTTGATCAATGTTGAAGAAGGGAATGTAATGAAACAAAAAAGAAATAGCGTATGCACAAAAGAAGAAGGGAAGTGACATGCACAACAAAACAAACACCTGAATATTATGATCCAAGGATATTTATGCAATTTCTGAAAAAGCACAGGTATCTATGAAAATACCGCTAACTTCAAGGGGTATTCCATGATTTTTACCCTTGAAACAACTAGGACGGGCTCCTTCAAACAAAGAAATAAACATATATATATAGTATCTTTTTTTTTTGAGTCTGGATTTCGAAGGATTTCGACTTTGTTTGTAGTTTGCACCGCTGTTGTTGCATCAGTCACGTTGACTCCGCTTCCGGAGGCTCATGCGGGCACCACTGAATCCGAGATCTTTCGGAATGCAAGGTGTCAAGCATGGCCCCACCACCAGCGATTTACTGTCGCAGAATGCAAGAATGGAAAGATGCACACACAAAAGCATATTACTTTTGCTTTAGAAAAATGAAACCCGCGGTGCCGGTGATTCATCTGATTATCTGACATCGATGTGGGTCAGGCTACCCATGCACCTCCTAACTGATCAAAACTGCGATCAGTAAAGATCAGATGATTGAACAGTAATTATAATAAAACAAACAAGTAAAGATCAGATGATTGAACAGTAATTATAATAAAACAAACAAGTAAAGACGTAATAAAGAGCTTGTTTTCATGAGTAGGACACAAAGCAGAGAATTGAAGTGAACGGAAAACTCTGGCCTCGGAAGAGAATCGAGTTATCAGTCGTATTATTGAATGGCACTGCCAAACATGAATGGCCGTCGCATAAGGAGGGTCCCATCGCCCCTGCAAACTGTGCACCGTGATAAATATAAAAAGCAAGCCTGGCACTGGAATTTGCTCTGCCCTGCCCCTCTGCTACTCCCATACTCTATAATTGTCACAGTGATTTGACCAGTCGTTACTCCGCCAGGAAAAACTTCGTCCCTCTCACAACCAGCACATTTTGTTGGTGTTGTTTTTTTTGGTCTTGGTAGTTTTCTCCAGATTTCTGCTGTCCACTGCACATTTGCGGAAAAACGGAGAAATTAGCCATCACTGGTCTTAAATAAATGTGTCGCTCACAACTGCTTTGACAGCTGTACCGGTCTCAGGGCAATCCCACCCATGGCGGTATCACCAGCACATGTGAAAGGTTGCATGGCGTTGCAGTTTGGTTTGTAATTGGAAACCAGTATAGCGCCGCTACCCAAGGCAGTATATTTTGGCATCACTGACAGACGGTGTGTTTTGGGTTGTGGGCATGCTTGTCACATTGGACTGCTCATCTGCTAGTCTGTCCGCTTGAAGTGCCTAATTGAGCTCATGTTTGTTCAATGTAGTTAACTCATAAATCATAATTGATTATAGAAAATGATAAAAAAAAGAAGAAGCTTATTTTGTACATGCTGGTGAATGTGATATTTGTTAGTTTGGGAAAAAATCTCAATTATAGGATTTTTGTATTTTTCACTTTTAAGAGTTTTTAGGTGATCTAGACTTCTAAAGTGAATTTTATGATAATTTCTTCAAGACCTTACATCAATGATGAAACATCTTGAAGGAATGATAAAAAAATCTCACTTTAAATCACCAAAATATGCTCACAAATGTAAAAGTTAGTACCCCTAAAATCAATTTTGGGGAAGTGTTTTTCCCAAATTAACAAATATTGTGTTGGTGACACTTATTGATGCTAATATAAAGTCAAAATATGGATTTAAAACCACATAATGTAGTAAAAATAAAAAAAAGTAAATATATTCTTCCCTTTTAGGTCAAAAATCCTAAAATGCAACATTGGACGGACATGTTTGTTCTTATGTTTGAGGTGCCCATTTGCCTCACTTGTCCACCAACTAATTCTTGCCCAAAGTGACACCCACAACTCGTGAGTGGTTAAGAGCAAACTTTCATAATGGATCCGGAATTGGAAAATCTGAGGAACAAAAAAAAACCCCACTGCAGACTTGTTTGTTGTTAAAATCAAAAAAATGTGGTGGAGAGCAATAAACAAGGTTGTTCACTTGACGAAGGTAAAAGTGTTTTGGTGTCTTGCTACTAATAACAATTGACAGGGTTTGGAGTCATAATGAGCGGGTTGTACATACAGTATCAACATAAAACTGTTACCGTTGCCATAGTGTTACCATTGCATGGGTGGACTCTTGAGCTTCAAGATACGGGACCTTCTATTCCCCAGCAATGATTAGGGAAATTTTTGAACTTTGCCCACTAATCTCATTTGTTACTTTCAACCGGTGTGTCACATTTAACCCCTAAAGGACCAAGCAGCCCGTGGTAAGCAGTACAATACAATGTATTTTTCTTGTATTTGGAGTGCATCCACACGTGCATGTACACCTTTATTACATTTGAGATCAACATAGAAGTTAGAATGCAGATCAATGTTGTTCTAGTGAGGTAGCCAAGATTTCAAATTAAAATATTTTGTTGGTAGCAAATGTCAGTTATAGAGCAGCATACATTATATGTATTATGGTTACTTGGTTCTTTAAAACACCATATTTGTTATAATGAGAGAATGGAGATCAACAAACAAGTTTATCTTGACCAAAATCACCAATTTCCATTAAAATGAGAGTTTTCAGCTCGATTCAAGCTGAATTGACATAAAACCTTTCAATTTTAGGTTAAATGAAAAGTTTTTTGTCAATTCATTTGAGAATTGACGTAAAACCAATGAAAAGTTTTATGTCAATTCATTTGAGTTGACCTAAAACCTTTCAATTTTAAGTAGAGTTTGAAAGAGTTTTTGTCAATTCAACTCGAAGTCTCGAATTGAGCTAAATTGACCTAAAACCTTTTGTCCAATTGACCTTTTTTTTTTTGGATTTTCTTTTGAATTTCCTTTATATTACCTCTCATTTCACTAGAAAACTCTCATTATAACGAATATGGTGTTTTAAAGGTTAACTCAGGATTAACTATCCAGAGTCCAAAAGTAATACTCTATAATTTGTTTCGGTGATACTTGCAAAACTTTTACTAGTATGCCCAAAGTGGAAGACGTGCAAAACCTTGTAAAAAGATGTGCAAATTATCTAAAATTCCAATGTTCAGGGACATGAAAAGTCCATTGTTATATGAATAGTCCATTATCGGTCAAATGAAAAACCAACTTTTTCAGTGTGACTTACACCAGATATTGCCCAACCTTCGTTCTACATTAGATTTTTATTTTTGAAAACCAGGCCTGTAACCTGCAGTTTCAAAATTCAATCAGTTTTTTCTGGCATGCATTTTTCCACCGGCTAAAAATATATTAACTACAGGTTCTCCCAAATATTGCTGCCAATGAGCGGCAATGTTGCTGGTGGTGGTGTAAACATGTAGAACAGCTGAAATGACTTTCAAACCTTCACAAATTTCTCAAATTTGCAGAAGAAGAAAAAAGATAAGCAACCAATGGCGATTGAAACTTAGTGATTTGAAACCTAGTCTACACACTGAAAGTTCAGTAATGTCAACAAGAGTCACATCAGTACCAATCCCGAAGAAAAAAAGTGTTGTTCGATAGGGAAAGTAAAAGGACTACATATGAATAAGAGTGACACTAGTAGAAAATTCACGTTTTGTTGTACAGACAGGGACCACATCGGCACTGATCAACTTCAGTACTGTACAACTGGTCAAGGTCTTTGTTTTTTATTTTTTTTGCTACGACCAGGAACCAGAAGGCAGGCGTTTGATTGGAGGGAAAGAGGTTTTATATAGAGAATAGGCATGTGGAGGAGGGGCATTAGAATCTCGTTTGCGTTGCGTACCTCGCTGCTCAGTCTCACTCATGAAGAAGGGGTGGAGCAGTAGTAGTAGTACTAGTACCGTTTCTGATCGCCATATACTCTGGCATTTACGGTGGCATTGACGATGACCCTGCCCTGAGGCATTCTTGTGGTGAAGCCAGTCCAACTACAAAAGTGCGTCCCATGGCAGCACGACCAGTGTTTTGAACGCAGCGCACTCCACGTGGTTGCTGTCACTCTGACGACTCTTTGGATATGCCCGGTGTCATGCACTTGGCTTCCTCTTCCTTGCCTTGCCTTGCCTTTGCCCAACCCTACCCTGCCATGCCTTGCCCTGGAGGCCTGGACTATACAGTACTTTACAGTACAGTAGTACCCCAGCCTGCTTCTCCCCTTGAAAGCTTACTTGACCAATCCGTCGCCATTAGCATGCAGAATTAGATTAGCTGCAGCTAGCATCAACACTGAGTCTCGGCCATTGCAGCTCGCTTACTTTGCGACATCCCTAGAGTTCACTTAACTGTCCATGTATTAAACTAAAGACAGAGAAATTCTGGACGTCCATGCCGCCATGCGATATGTCTCTACTGCAGCTTCGATTGACTCTCAGGGTGGTAGGTATTGCTCGTCACCATTCGGTGCATGCAACTGTACAATACAGTTGCTAGTCATGGTTTGGTAGATGAAGTCTTCACTGTAATCTTCGAATAGTGCTCATCACTGGGGTAACACTGAAGCTCAAGTTAGGATCCAAAAACAAGTGTTTAGATTGGCTTCTCCGTAATTCAATACCTATCTACATCCATCGTGCATGTAACAAAGAGCTGTGCAACAAGAGGGTGTCTCTGTGACATTATCTATGGAGCTGTGGTTAAGAGCTATGGTTAAATTGATTACAATGAAATTATTTAAACCCATTGGAAAGAGAGGTTTAGCATGAAAGCAGCAGCAGCAGCCGCATGCGTCATCGAATAGGAATCGATGTCTGAATATGCGGTTACTGAATTCCCATGAATGGGATGATAACATCATTCGGCAACAATGGAGAGAGAAGCGCTGCAGGAACTGAGAGAAAGTCCTGGTGGAGAAACGTCATTGAGAACGATGCAAAGGTCATGGGTCAACGAACCTGTTAGCTTCCGAGGTGCTGTTGCTGCTGCTTCAGGTGCTGTTGCTGCTGCTTCAGGTGCAAGGATTGATCCACTAGTAAGTTAAGGAGAGTTTCAAGCTCAGAAGAGGATGTCGGGGTCGGGGTCGAGGTTCCAGCCTTCATCAGCCACATGCGGGGCGCCGGTGCGGTTGGCGCTCGGGCTGGAGTATGGCAAGCTGTGCGGGCTAGAAGCTCGGCTCGTTGTGCTAGTGGCAGGGTTTGGGAGAGCTCTGTACGAGCCATGAGGGCTCGTGGATTCTTCGTCTTCGTCTTCGTCTTCGTAGTCCTCGTCGAAGTCTGGTTCGAATGGATCGGGAGTGGCTGGAGGGGAAGAATGCACGCCTAACAGTGGGAGAATGGGGTACGCGCTCATTGTAAAGGAGGAAAAGCTTTCTAGTATGCTAGCTCGGGCATGAGGAGGTTCAGATGCGCGTCGATTAGGGTTTGGGAGTGACGACATGGGAGGAAAGCTTGCAGCGGGTTCTGTTGCGCGTCGATTAGGGTTTGGTAGCAAAGATGTGGGAAGAGGGGGGTTTCTGGTTGTGGGATTAGGGTTTGGTAGTGACGATGTGGGAAGGGGAGGGTTTCTGGTTGTGGGATTAGGGTTTGAGGGTGGAGGAGGGTTTGTTTGTCTTGGTGTGGGAAGAGGAGCAAGTGGATTAGGGTCTGTAGATACAGACGTGGGAGGAGATGAGAGTGGAGATGTCCTGACAAGGCTTGGAGATGTCTTGCTTGGGTTCAGAGGTGCAGATGGAAGAGGAGGTACTCTATTAGGGTCTGGAGATACGGATGTGGAAGAAGGGCTTGTTGGTATAAGATTTTTTGGCTTGATTGTGGAAGAAGAGCTTGTTTTCGCAGTTGCGGAAGGAGGGTCTTCAAGTGTAGGTGTGGGACGAGACGAAGGTGCCAATGTCATGGTAGGGTTTGGAGGTACAGACGTGAGAGGAAGAGTCGCATGTGCAGCTGAAGGTGGAGTGATTATGGATATAGATGTGGGAGGAAAGGTCTGTGCAGATGTGGGAGATTGTCTCCCACGTGGAGTTGAAGGTGCAGATGCGCTATGAGAATGTATAGGTTCAGATGTGGGAGAAGCAGCTTGAGAGGCAATTGTGGGAGAAGGGCTTTGTGGTGAAGATGTGGGAGGAGGCCTTGTTTGGACTAATAATGACAAAGTATCAGTCCGAGATGTAGATGTGGAAATAGGACTTGTGTGCACAGATGTGAGAAGATTGGTTGGAACAGATGAAAGAAGACGGTTTGAGGGCGTAGATGTGGGAGACATGTGTTTAGGTCCAGACACTGGAGGAGGAATTCTAGGCGGAGCTGTGGAAGGAGGGCTTGTCGGTGTAGATTTGGGAGGAGATATCAAAAGTACAGGTGTTGGAGTAGGAATCAAAGATAGCGATGTAGGAGGAAGAACTTGAGATGGGGATGTGGACGGAGGGCTGATAGGTGCAGCAGATTCAGGAGGAGAAATGCTGGGTTGAGATGCAGGAGGAAGGATCGAGGGTACAGATGTGGAAACAGGAGAACTTGAAGGCGCAGATGGAGAATATGGAAATGAAGGTGCAGACATAGGAGGAAGAAATACTGATGCGGATGTGGAAGCATGAGAACTTGAAGGCGGCGCAGATGGAGAATATGGAAATGAAGGTGCAAACATAGGAGGAAGAAATACTGGTGCGGATGTGGGAGGAAGAATTGAGGGATTATATGTGGTGCAAGGAACTGAAGGACCAGACGTGGGAAGAGTACGTGCAGGTGTGGTATTAGGGTTTCTAGATGAAGCTGCAAAAAGAACACTTTCACGTGCAGACGTTAGATGAAATTTTTTAGATATAGACGTGGAAGGAGGGTTTGTAATTACATATGCAGGGGGAAACCCTAAACTAATGTTGACCCGAGGATCTCTTTCTTCGGATTTGCGATGACGAAATAAAGATGGAGATGTAGAAGAAGAAGACCTTGTCGGTGTTGGAGTGCGAGGAGGCATTGACGATGCGTATGTGGGAGGAAGAAATGAATGTGCAGTCATAGGAGGCAAAAATACAGCTGTAGATGGTATAGAAGCAGACTTTGTTTGCTTAGATGTAGGAAGAGCAACTGAAGGTGGACATGGAGGAGGAGCACTCTGAGGTGAAGGTGTGGGAGGACTTGATGGCGAGCACGGAGGAGCAACTGAAGGTGATGGTGGAAGTGCAGGTGTTGAGAGAGGACTTTTTTGTTCAGGTGAAGGAGGAACAACTTTAGCTGCTGATGTAGGAGACTGCGGAATAGTTGCTACAGATGTGAATGGATCAAGTGAGGATGCATCAGCAGGAGAAAGATTTGTGGATATAGTTCTAGGACGAAGAATATATGACTCTCCAAATGTGAGCAAAAGCGAAGGGGCTAATAGTGCAGGTGCGGTAGGAAGAGCTCTATCTGAAGCGGGGCAAGGATTTGATAAAACATATTTATGATAAGCTGTATCGTGTCCAAATGTGGGAGTAGGAATCGAAGGAGCTGTAGATGGAGGTGAGGAAGGGTTTGGCAACACATATCTGTAAGAATTCGGAGAAACCGAAACCCTAGGGCTCTGCATCGACGAACGCGGGCTCAAAGCAGGATAATTTGAATTTGAAACAGGCGTCGTTGGGACGTGCAAATGATCCAACGACGTTCGAGTTTGACTTGCCAAATTCCCGTTTGCATTCAATATTGCTACCAACGACTTGTCATCCTCCTCCACCAGCTTCTTCGCCATCTGTTTCTTCTTGTTCGTTTGCACTTTCTTCAACCTAAAAAACTCCTCCCTCTCCAACTCGTCAAGCTCTGCCTTTATGTACGAAATCGTGTTCTCTAATTTAGGTTTCACAACATTCTCCAGAGCGTTAACCCTCCGGTTGGTTGTCTTGATTGCCTTGTCCAACGTTACGAAAGAGGTCTGTAATGTTGCAAGTTCCAGTAGAACTTCGACCACCTTCAGAAACGTGGATCTGCAAAGTCGAATCTGCATTCCTCCGTGTGCCAGTCCTGTGAGGTCGTGTCTCAACTCGGTGGTCTCAATGTACGGCTCAAACTTTGACAGCTTCACTCCTGCAATGTTTTCTTGCCGAGTTCTCACTTTGTAGCTTGCTTTGGCTACGTTCTCAAACACAACATGCCTAATGTTCTCCCCTGCTGTATACTTGGCTTCCGTCAAAGAAAACTGAGACGCTTTCATGAGGTTGCCAACAGATTCTTTTGTATCTACAATCCGCTTCAAGATTTGTCGGAATTGTAAAGTGAGAGCATCGCTTTTCCTCTTCAACAGCTGATGCCCCTTGGTGGCACCCACCAGCCGGGTCTTCACTGCTCCCATCACGGCTATGGTCGGTGCCACATTCAATCGCTGCGCTTGCCCCGACATTTTAGCCTACCAATTCTCTTCCCAACGCATGAACTTCAGACTTCCCGAAGAACTCCCGATTTCACCCAAATCCTAATCTCCTAACCCTAACCCTAATCTCCTGTGAAGATTGTGACCAACTGCAATTTGTGTCTTTGTCTCCAACGCTTGAAGGAAAAATGGAAGAAGAAAAATATCACTTTAGACCTAACTTATCCCTAATCCAAGCTATCTTTCATTATACATTCTTGCCTTTTTTGTGAATCTTGCAAGCACAATTTACAAACACACTTTCAAGAAAACTTCATGCCACTTTTGTTGCAAAGAAGTCAACATGCTTAATACAAAGAATGGCTTGATTCATTGTAGCGGCATACATTGATCAATTGTTTAACAAGTGTCTACTCTACAAGTGGCTTTGTCCTTGCTGCACTCTCTTTCTTGCTTTTTAAGTAAGATACTTGCTCAAACTTTCTCATTCTTTAGGGCATCTCCACCTACCCTCAAAAATCTCATCACTAGAAACACAATGTTTCTTATTTCAAACACTAATTACTTATTTTGTCCACTTGTCCAATTAGGTTGTTAACTTTAAATCAATGACAAGTCTACTTGTTTGCTAAAGCAAATAGACTCTCCATCATTGATCATGCAACATACTCCAGCTTTGGTATGCCATGGTGAATACTTTGATGGATCCTCACATTAGTTGTTCCCTTTTCATCCAAAAGTTTTCCCAACTTATTGTTTTTTTGTACAAAAGTAGGTGCTTTTAGGATACATAAAGAAGAGGTTTACATATATGGAGTCTTGAAAGCTTTGGGTTTGCTTTAAGAGAACATGGTAATGTATGTTCTAATTTTCCAAAAACAAAACAAAAAAAAATCTTCAAAACTCACACGCAGTTCTATGTAAAAAGGAATGAATTTAAAAAAAAGTTAGATAAATATCTCTTTGAAATACCAAAGAATTTTTAGGACCAGAAAAAAATGTTGAAGGATGCAATTTGGATGTCTACATAAATTCTAGCAAAACAAAAAATATGAAAAATTAGATTTTCATTCAAACATGTTAAAGTAGATAAAATGTAGGATTTAGCACATGTCAAAGTGGTAGGATGGATGGGAAGGTTGTTGGTACTATGGGAACCCTAATTAGACTGTGCACATTGAAAATTGCACATAAATTGGGCATTAAGATGGAATCTATTAATATTCTTGTGAAAGATTAAAAAATATGGAATTTTGTATGGAGTGAATTAGTAATACTTGTAGCAACAATACTTTTAACAATTTTTCAACTTTATATATCTAATATCTAATATCAAAATCTAAATTTATCCTTATTGAATTTTTTTACAAAATACAAAAAATAGCAAGTAAGTACGTATAGCAATGATTTTGGCTCTCAAATAGAAGGAGGGCACAAATTCCAATCTGAAAATTTTATGCAAAGTATGATATGAGATGGTTGCTCTTTACAAAAAAAAATTTGAAAAAATGAAATATATCTGTGAAAAAAGTTCTTAGATGTGTTGTAATTTGTTTAGAAAATTTTAAAGTGTCCATAACAAATGTGCATCATACTCTCTATTGCTCTTATTTTCTTTAGCCCTTACATGCTCAAGGGGTAAGGACAAAACACAGATGCATTATAAGAAGATATTTTTGTAACGTTGATGAAGTTTGCTTCAAAATAGAGAACAAGAATCATGATGTTTGGTAATTATCCATATAGTCAAACATTCAAAAATGGTTTTGGATTCTTGTTTAACAATTTTTGAAGCATTTATCATTTAATATTTAACAAAATTTTAAATTTTATTCATAGAATTTAAAATTTGTTAGTGTTGGATAAAAATAGACATTCTATCCTAAAACTTGAAAATGCAATCTTTTTGAAAGAGAGAACATCATTAGTTTCCCACAATAGTCAATTTTATAACATTAGCCAAATGTTAAAATGTTTGGCTTTGAAAAATTCTCCTTGGTGCGGAGTTAAAATTGAATTGACATGATTCAAATTGGGTTGGAAAGTAGACTTGTTTTTCTACTTGAATATGAATTTTTGAATTTTGGACTTTTTTTCCATTTGGGGAGCCCGCAAAAAAGGCAGCAATCAAAAAAATGGTCAATTGAGCATCGGTCAAGTTAATTGGTAGATTTCCGAATTTATGTTCAATTCAATAACATAGCATCAAACGTTTTAATATGTGTTGAACATATTTCAGTGAATAAGAGAATATTGGCTTATTATGCAGATTTCTGTAGACATTCTTTTGAATAAATGCTTGCTTTTGAATTCCCTTATTTTAGAGCATACTTAAGTCATCATAACCATGTACTGTAAAATGGATTCATCAAAAGACTCTTCATAAAATTTGTGTACATTCTGAAGGGAAATACAAAAAGTCATTGCAGATTCATTCATTATTGTTTTCATGTACGTTTATCGACATTGTAATTGTCAACGTATGAATTATTCTAAGTTTCTCAGCTTTAATACAAATCAAGAACCTCATTTATTAAATAACTTATATGGCTATTTAATTCATTGCAAGACAGTATTCTAATAGGCTAAATATATTTGGTTCTTTGTACAAAGTCAACAGAAAAACATGAAAGACCAAACCATTTTTTATGGATATAGAGAATGTCAATTTGAGTTTCTATAAAATGGATTTGGAGATAAAAAAAGAAATGATCTTTGTAGTTAGTGGTTCAATACATTGAAATGTAAAAAAAAATCGATATGGTGTCAAAAAAATCCATGTTGTATTGTCAATTACTTTTTGCTTTATGTATTGAAAATTCATAGCTTAAGGCATGAAGGAAAACCAAGTCTACAATGACTAAGAAATAATTAAAATGAGTCATTGAGGACACTTTTTTTGTCATTGTAGACATGTTTTTTTTTCAAGAAGCTTCTTGATATTAAGACAACCTTAAGCAAAGTCTTACACAATCTTTGGACACATACCATACATTACACTTTGGGTTATGAACATAACTAGAGTAAAACATTGACTATTGAGTTGAAGAAAAGAATGGAGTTCTTGTACATAAATATAACGAGTGGCAAGTTGGTGGCCTAATTCCCTTGTTAATTTACTTGATGGGCAATATAATTGCTATTCTGATGCTTGGTTTGTTTTCTCAACTCAACCATTTATTGATAATGAAAAGTTGAAGAATAATTAATCTCTACTTTCAGAAATTCAAAGAGGAACTACCAAAACTTTGAAACAAGTTGTTGATGTACTTTAGACGAGCATAATCACCATTTATAAAGTCTCGAAGTGTTTCAAAACAAGAATTGTTAAATTTTTAATTTAGAAAAACCTAGCTCTGATATTATTGGAAAGAAATCTGAATAAATTTTTAGAAACATGCACATACAAGGCATAACAAATGTTTACAAAATTCAAAATAAGAACTCAAAGACAAGCTCCGCCATCCCATTTCGTGTTGATTCTTGTCATTATGGATTGATTGCTATCTTTGATCAGCTTTTCATTTTCCTGTATGAATTGATAAATATCACGTTTGCAATTAAACAACAAGTAAGAGGAGGGATATTGCACAAAATCCTAATATCGCAACATCCAATTGATTGGAACAACGTCCACATTTTAGACCTATTAGCAATCAAGTTTAACTGAATGCAAATCATTATACAAACTTCAAAGATACCATTGCTCATGATTTCCTGTAATCATGTAACTTTGTGAGCTAAGTTTTCATTTTAATGGACTATCAAAAATACATACAATTACAAGAGTGAAATTTTACATAAAGTAGTGAAGTTGAATTTCATATTTGAGGCTCATGAATTTCTCAACCCACTAAATACCGAGATGCAAATAGCAAGTTCTCCCAAAAATATTTCATAAAATAAGTGATGAGCATAGGAATCATTCATTTGTTAGTTCCAATTAACTTGCAAGAGAAAATAACTAACTTTCAAGGAAAACTCAAAATCATGGTGAAATCCATTTTTTGAAAAGTAAGCTTACTAATTATTTGTCTTGGATAGGATGAAGTTAACTTTTATCATCTTTTGACTTGTTGCAATAAATAAATGCCTCTAGGGATGGAGGTTGAGCTTGTTACCTGCAAGAATTCGCTTGACAATTGCATCAATCTCCTACATTCTTTTCCCCATGGTGGACTTTCATATTGTTACTTTCTCTTGATACCTCCAATGACATTTGCAGTAGTGTTTCCAAATATGACAGAATTTAACAAAAATTTCCCAAATTTTTTTAGTACAAAAAAATATGAATATCACAATGTTAACTTTGTATTTTAAGCAAGTTTCCAGTGATATTCTTACACTTGAGCTAATTCTGGAAATCACATATTGGATCATTGCTAGTTATTTGATGGAAATACAAAAATCAAATCCTCAAACTATGGAAGCCATTCTGTATATTCATTTATAATCCAATTGCTTATGAGGCCATTTTGAAGCAAGAGGTGAATTTTTTGGAATGTTTTTGGAGATTTTTTGGATTTCAAGAATGTTTCAAAATATCTCACAAGCTTCAATGCACGAACTAAATTGGAGTGCAAAAGCGTCATATGTTAAACTTGGGAGATACCATGTTTTTGAAAATTGTTTGACAAGGATCGTCTTCTCCTCTAGGACTTCATACATGATTGTTTTTTTAGAAAATAAAATCAATGTTGGTAGGAGAGTGATTGAAATGGCGCTACATGGGACTTTGAAGTTTAATGAAAATCAAACTAATTTCAAACAAATGGATTCTATTATTGTTATGCAGTCATTTTTACAACTAGTCTGACTTTGGTACTTATAATAATGCAAATTTGGTAATTATCATTTTATCCTTATTTTTGTAAATTTGGATTTTTTTTCTGCAAACCTGATGAATATGTGTTGGTCTGAAAGAATTTAGAATATAAAATCGTGATACCAAAAAATTTAAGGTGTAAATCAGATTAACCTAATAATATGAAAACAAACAAGAGTCACAAAACACCATTTCCAAGTGCAAAACAACAATGAAATTAAGTCGGTGTAATGCATAAAATTGATCGTCATTTGTTTTACCTCAAAAATGATTTCAAAACTGCCTTAAGATTTCATAAGAAAAAACTTAGAATTTTGAAACAAAATATTCAAAAAGGAGCCAAAGAAACTCTTTATATTATTAGTGGACAGTTTTAAAATACATCTAAATATTAATTACAAAAATCTACACAGCTCTGATGTTATTTTTGGTTCAACATTTTGCAATCACACCAATTAAAGCCATCAAAATGACATTTCAGAACTACCGTCTAAAATCGTACAGTTTTAGCTACATTAATAATTATCAATGTCATGCTGATTGTTTTTCAAGCGAAGAAACAAGTGTTTTGAATAAATCAAACAATAAACTAAAAGCCACTAGTGTTGCAATCATCAAAACAAATGTAACCACTAATAACATACCAAAAAAAAAGATCTGTACAAGATCCATAATGTCATACAATAAACTAAAGAAAATGCTTATTCTTTCAAATGCAGAACTAATCAAAAATCATATGACTATTTTTGACAACGACAAAAAGAGGCTCAAAATCTTAGTGATTTAATCCTGTCTTGATAAAATGTTTTTAAAAAATGGTAAAAAATGGGGTAAAAAATGACCAAAATTTGAGAAAATTGATAAATCTATTTACACTGATTATAAAGCGTGGGTTGTTTGTCTCATGATATAATGACATCATGACATGACATAATTTTTTATTAACATCACAAATTCTAATAAAGAGGGAAAATGAGAGGGAAAGGCATCCAAAGGGAGGGTGAAATGTCACAAATAGACATTGAAAAGTAATTAAAGTTGTGAAAAGTCATTGAAATTTTTGAAATTCTATATTTTAAAACATTGGATGTGAAGCATCGGATGATTGTGAGTCACTTAAAACTTGAAATTTGTAAAGGAGAAAAGGAGAAAAAAAGGAACTCAAAGGGAGGATTAAAAGTTGTTGGAAATTCAAAATACTTAAATAAGAGAAATTATCATTTGTTGCATGTGTAAAATTTCATAAGAAATGATTTCAAGAAAAATAAAAATAGAAAAAGAGAGGGTGAAAAGTCACACGTAGCAAAGCGCGTGCAAAGCATACTTGTGTTGTATAAAATAGAATTGCCACATAAGCACTTTTTGACTTAAGAAAACTTAGATCCTTATATTTTGCTTGCTTCTCTTAAAAACCTCCATGAACATTGTTTCTCATTCTCTATTATGTTGTTTTTTAGAATGCTTTTATGCATGGCTTACATAACTTGTTTGTTGTTTCCTTATTTTTCCAATTCCAACCCATTGTAAAAGTCAACCCTAATTAAGGTCAATTTCCATGGGCAATGAGAATTGGGCACAAGGACGGGTTGTTTTCTGACTTTGGTAAATTAATACCTCAAAATTCTTATGCTCCTAGCTAGAAACTTGCTAGAATACCATTTTTGTATCCTAAATTTGTTCTTTTCCAACCTGTTTCTTGGCCCTTACCCCTCTTGAAGTTAGGTGAAAACAAAATCTCTTTCATACAAAAAGGTTTAGTTGCTCCCGTTTTTTTCTAATACTATGTAAGATAATATAAATCAACAAAGACCTAACAACCATATGAGTTTTTCATAGCACCCTTCAATGAGTTTAAAGTCTTTATGACTATAAGCAAGAAGGTCTTAGGACAAAAACTACAAAAAAAAATTGAAACTATTGTTTGTCCAAAAAAAGTTATCAGACAACTTTTGACATTTTTGACTAATAATTTGTAGGAATGACTAGGGAGACACCCCCCAATTGCTAGGGAGACACCCCCTATAGCCCAACCTATTAAACTTGAGATTATTATTACGTTGAAATATGAAATAAAATCAAAACAGTATTTTAGCACACATTTGCATGTGCAAGTGTTGTGAACATACAACAAATATGTCTTATTTGTGACATGGTCAAGAGTTAAACTAGTTGTAATACCATATTTGTTAAATTGGGAAAAACAAAGGTACCATATTGTACTCCACCTTAAACCCAAAAAGTTACCTTAAACCAAATTTGAAGGTATCAGATTCAATCTAAGCCATGAAGATTTTTTCCCTCGCAAATTCCTCCTCTTCAGTGAGGACAGGTGTACCAAAAAAAAAGCTGCAAGCTCAATTTTAGGTGGCCACCTAAAACTTTCAAAAGTCCCAAAATGTACTATTTTTCCCAATGTAACAAATATGGTGTTTTGTTCCCTTCATTTGTAAGTTTAACTCTTGAGCATGTCACAAAAATGAGACATGTTTGTTGTATGTTTGCAACGCTTACACATGCGGATGTGCGCTATAATATTGTTTTGATTTTATTTCATATTTCAACGGAATAATAATCTCAAATTTAATAGGTTGGGTTATAGGGGGTGTCTCCTTAGTCCTTCCCTAGTTTGTTGGTTTAAGTTATGGTGTCGTGCCATGGCCCGTCACGCCGCTGCATGCATGCAAGCTCCTCGCATCAGATCGCAGCAGGTGGTTTGCTTGCTCCCTTCCTTCCCGAGACCGTACAAATTTGAAACCGAAGTGCTACACTGCGGAGAATTCCCAAGTTTCTTTGTCCGAAGGGTTTCGCAATTGTTTGCAGATTGCGAGACGCGTAATTGATCGTGAAGAAGATAATTATATGACAGCATGCATTGGTTCCTAATTTGAAGTCTGCTTGAAACCGACACCAAATCATTTGATGGTTGGGAAAATTTCATGGATACCAGATACCCCTGGTTTTTCAGAAATATCACAAATACCTTTAGGGATTTGTTTTGTTGTGCATGTCACTTCCCTTCTTCCTTTATGCGCACACATAACAAGAAAGAAAGAAGTAGTGTGCCCACAAAAGGGGAAGAAAGTGACATGCATAACAAAACAAACGCCTAATTTTTTTTGATCCAAGGGTATTTGTGATATTTCTGAAAACGCAGGGATATCTATGAAAATACTGCAAACTTCAGGGGTATCCATGAAATTTTCCCTTAATAGTTTTAGGAGCTTTTTGAGCAATTCGTGCATAAGTTACACTCAAATCTCATGAATCTCTCGATCAAGCTTGACTTAGTTTGAATGTTTTGACAGAAATGGCAGGGGATTCAGAGAGGATCGTGAGAATGAGGTCTGAGAGTATCGAGGCGATGATGGTGTGACGGGAATTGGGGATGTAGGTGTCGACCATGGCGATGGCTGTGAGAGCAGTGGCGACAAGCTGCTTGCGGACTGCTGCAATGAAAGCCGCAGCTTCACAGCGGCAGGCTTTCACTTCCGGCGCTTCCGTTTCAATTGCAACGAGAGCAGGAGCAGCAGGAGCGTCGTGGCGCCGGTGTTTTGGGCAAAGCTCGGGTGCTGTGAGTGCTATGAGGAATCCAAGGCGGAGATTCAGCAGCGCTGTGTCGGCCGAGTACAGCGTCACGGAGGAGGGAGAGGCACAGTCCCTGGAGTACAGGGTCTTCCTCTCCGACAAGTCTGGCAAGACGGTGAGTACGATTAGGGTTAGGGCTCCATTGCCAATTGATGCTTTTGAATTTGAAGCCCTCAACATGGCAGCCATCGATTGCACACCCCCAAAGTTTAAGTTAGAATTCATTAGGGCATCTGCACCCTTACTCGCCAAGGACCTGACACACGTCAAACTTGGGAAGTTAAACACTCTGTACCCTTCCATACACAAGGTAGGAGGTTCGCCCTTCAACAATGTACAAATGATGTACATTTGAGGGGGTGCACCATTTTAGAGACCTATGACGTATCCACTTCAAAATTTCACAACTAATTCCATAAAATTCCAAAAAATATGAAACAACTTGGGTTAGATGGCAACTCCTCTTGTTTTTCAAGGAAAATTTACTGAACATTATTTCAAGAAGTTTCACCTCCCCAAAATTTTGTTTTAGCCCTTAAATGCTCCATTTTAGAACCTCCTATCTTATTTGTGTCACTCAATTGTAAGCTAGCGTTTGAAGCAAGGGAAATTTTTATGGATACCCTTGAAGTTTGCCATATTTGTACAAATATTCCTAGATTTTCAAAAATTGCACCAATACCTTTTTACCATAATTTTTAGGCGTTTGTTCTATTGTTCTGCATGCCACTTCCTTCTCCCTTTGTGTGCACGTTGTTTCTTTTCTGTCATTGCACTCATTGCTTAAACATTGATCACAGAGGAAATAGCGTGCACAACAAACAAAACGAACGCCTCAATTTTATGGTCCAAGGGTATTTGTGTGATTTCTGAAAAATCAGGGGTATCTATACAAATATGACAAACTTTAGGGGTATCCACAAAATTTTCCCTTGAAGCAATGGCTCTTGAATTTACAGTTCATTCTAATTTTAGCAAGCTTTGCTGGATTGACTATTTATGAAGCATGTTTGATGAGCAAGTGTGGAGGGCAAGAATTTCAAGAGCTCTTCAGAAATAGATGCAAAATTTTAGTGAGTCAAACTTGGAAAACCTAGGGTGTGGGTGCGCCCTAGTAGCAATTGCAAATTCAAATTTGTTTTGAATTGTTTGACGGTTCTTACAACTATTATTGGTTGAGCCTTAAACCTCTCACGAGAAATTAAAAAAAAACGGTTCTGGAATCATGTGTTATCTTATGACGCATAATTTAGAGATGAGCTCTCAAAGTTACACTATAACATTTGCTTTGCCATCTACTACACAAGGTTATTCTCACTTGTAGTTTTCATGGAATTGCAGGTCTCACCATGGCACGACATCCCCCTGCATGCTGGCGATGGGCTTTACAACTTTATAGTGGAGATTCCAAAAGAGACCAAGGCTAAGATGGAGGTGGCTACCGAGGAGCCCAATACCCCATTCAGGCAGGACACCAACAAGGGCCAGCCCCGTTTCTACCCGTAAGTGATCACCCCAATCTTTCAAATTCTGATCTCTGATTTGGGAGATTTTTTTCAAAATCTTTTAGAAAGCATTTTTTTTCTTTGTTTAAGAGCTTTATGAATTTATTTTGCTGAACCTTCTGTTGTGGTGTATTTCGGCAGGTACAACATCAATTGGAACTATGGACTTCTTCCTCAAACATGGGAGGACCCTGCTCACTCCCACCCTGATGTGGAAAACGCTCTTGGCGACAATGACCCAGGTAAATTTATGTGAATATTTTCTTAGGGATACACATGTGACAGAGGAGTACTTACGGTGATCTAGCTATCAATGACTCAAGCTGTTAAAGTCAAGTAATACTTTCGATGTATTTCTACTGGAACCTGTCACTGCTGAAATTGAGCTGAATTTTATGTCTTCGTATCTCCATCCACACAACCTCCTGTATAATCTCCTTGAAGGAAGAACAATCCTTCATGATTTGCTATAATGCAAGAATTTACAAATAAATTACACTTTGAAAACGTGAAGTGTATCATTTCTCTATTGCACTTTTTGTCCCTTTTTCTGTGTTTTGTGAGCAGTGTCGTGATAGTTTTTGGCAGTGGACGTTGTGGAGATTGGGGAGAGGCAAGCCAAGCTTGGAGAGGTGCTCAAAGTGAAGCCTTTAGGAGTGTTTGCCATGATTGACGAGGGTGAGCTCGACTGGAAAGTGATAGCCATCTCCATAGACGATCCCAAGGCTGACATGGTCAACAATGTGGCTGATGTTGAGAAGCACTTCCCGGTGAGTGGCACTGTACCAAATGCGTTTTTTGAACATGCATTCTAATGTCAAAAGGGTGAAGGTTAAAACACGGAAAGACAAATTAAAAAGAAAGTTGATATGTGCATACCGGGGGTTGATATTTGCACACCCCCCTGGGGGTAAATTTTAGATTTCTACCATCAAAAAGCTGAATTTGAGAAATTTGATTTCGGATTTGTATTTAGAGACCATGCTTAGAACCATAAAAAGGGTTGCAATTGAACAACACCCAGTGAAAAAGCTTATCTTTTTTTACAAACAATAGTAAAAGTAACAATTTTCCCCTTAGCTAAGCTTTTTCACTGGGTGTTCAATTGCAACCTTTTCTATTATTCTAGACAAAATCATGGTCTCTAAATCCAAATCCAAATTCAAATTTCTCAAATTCAGCTTTTTGATGATAGAAATCTAAAATTTACTCCCAGGGGGGTGTGTAGATATCAACCCCCCGGTGTGCACATATCAATTCCCATTAAAAAGCCCATGATGATTTCAGAAATCCACCACTTGATACTCTTTTTCGTTGCCCTTACTTGATTATTTTCCTATGTTTTTTGGGGAGTCTTGTGGAAGCTCCTAATTGGTGGATGCATATTGTAGAATGTTCTACTTGATGAAACTTGGTATGTTCCTCCTCATGTTAATCTGTTAATATGTTGCATTGCACAAATGTAAATTTTGGAAACACGGAGACACCGAAACACGTTTGGTGACTCAATGCAATTGGGCCTTCACTTGCAAGTGCTCAAACAAAGGCTTCTCTCTACTCAATTTCTTAATTTATGTCAATTATTTCTTTCTTTCAAGTTTGTCATACCAGAAAGGAGAGAAAGCATTCATTTGATTGGCTATGACATAAGTGTCACCATTGATCGCTAGGGTTGGAGACAAGTTTTGCAGGGAACTCTAGCAGCAATTAGAGATTGGTTTCGGGATTACAAGGTCCCAGATGGCAAGCCCGCCAACACATTTGCATTTGACAACAAGGCCGCTGACAAGGTAAATTAGATCTCTGTCAACCTAAATTAGCAAAAGTGGCTGCTGGTGTTGAGATAAACCATTTTAGTTGCTCCAAAGTAACAAAAATGTGCCAACAGAAATGAGAAATCATATTCAAGTATATTTTTGAACAACAGAAATCACTTCTGTGTTAATATTATAATCAACTTGTAGCTCTAAACATTCTATTGTTTAATAGGGCAATTAGGAGTTACATGCGTTGTATTCAACCTCTAGTTTTGTTTCTTTTTTGATTCTCTTATCTTTTGATTCTGTATGCTTCTCTGAAGGCGATATGCCCATTTTTCAGTTCCTTCACACTTCCTGAGTACCCCAACCTGATTCTTGACTTGAGACAGGTGCTTGATAATTCTCATCTGCATAAAAGCTTAATAAGCTCTCTCATGTTGCAGGACTACGCACTGAAAGTTATTGCTGAAACCAATGAGGCATGGGCGAGGCTGGTGAAGAGGTCTGTCCTGCAGAAATCTGTCGTTTCGTTGATTTCTTATCACACTCAAGAAATGGTGCTGTTCCCATGTGGGGTAACCAACTTTGACACAACATTGTTCTAATATTTTTACAAGCTTCAGTTTCGCTAGGGCTTGGTGTTGCAGTGTGACTCGTATAAATAGGCAATTGTCTGGTAGGCATCGAACCCTAACAAGGTAGGCATATTAGGTATTAGAGCATGCGCACGAGTCAATCCAACTGGCCCTCTATTGGAACCTAGAGTTACTACAGATCATTTTGCGCCTTCACCAACCACTCTCTAAATTGTAAAAATGCAAAAGGCCCTCCATAAAAGCGTGAAGGTCCTTTGTGGAAGAGGATTTTGGTGTGGTCCTTCAAACTATTGTAAAAGTCGGTGATAAAATCTTTTTTGACATCAATATGCCACATCATTTTGGAGCTAAACTTGGCAATGTGGAAGCAACTTTGAAGATCTTCCCCTCCTTTTTTTTCCCATGGACACTGTTGCTAGTAGAACAGAGGTCAGACCAATAGAATAGTGGAACTTCGTTGAAGACATCAATTGAAAGTTTGGCGTGCCACTCCAAGGTATGTGGTTGTACTTATGTCCAAGGACAAAAACTTGGTCAAGACACCTTAAAAAATGATGTTTCACTTGATTCATTGTAGCCTCCTTAGAGTTGAATTCTGGACCCAAATGAAATTAGGCAAAATAGGCATTTACTTTTAACTGCCTAATTTTAAGTGGGCGGCTTTTGCTGCACTTTCTTTCTGAAAGATTTGGAACTTTCCAACTAGGAAATTTAGCTAGTAGATGAAAATCATTGTTTGTTTTTGTTCTTTTGTGTTTGATTTTCAATCTGAGTCATATCTATTTACTTCTATTACGTTCCAAATGATAACATGTCGGAGACTAATTGAACAGGTTTAAACGGAATACACGTCGCCCTTAGACGCTAGTTGAGTGATATTCCCAGAAGGCAACTAAATATTTGGATGCTTTTGATGCAGTGTGGTGCAGATGAGAATGCTTTTGTTCCCAAATGCATTTGACAATTACATGGAAATACAAGACTTAAAGGCATGGTACCTTTTGGGGATTAACTAGACAACTTTCTTTCTTATTTTCTTTACATTTTTGAGCAGAACATTAGAACTGAGCTTTGTGAAGGAATTGCAAATGTTAAAAAGATTGGAAGTTAAAAAGTTATTGAATAAAGACTGGAAAGTAATCGAAATATTGTTATTGAATATTTACATCACACAAGTTGGTTTCGGATACAACGTTGGGTACCTGGATTTGAAAGAGCACATTTGGTCTAGCCATTTATTCTGACCTTCCAATCACTTTTGCAGCCACTGATGTGTAGAAATTTATGGTTGATTTTGTCCAGAAATATAAGGTCACACCTTGAAATACCGAGGGCTTGACTGCAAAACAACACATTACTATGACTTTTTCGTTATTCAATATGAATCAAAGATCAGAAGAAACAGCCATCTCACAACGAGTGAACCTGTGAAAATTACCAAGTAACCTATTGGATTTTGAAAATAAAGGATGTTAAATTGGTGAAAGTTCTGGAAGGGCCGAAAAAAGAGGAAAAAAAATCATGAGGAAATTTTAGCTTCCTACTTTCCAAATGTGGTTGATTTCACCTTGCTCTCCCTTCAATAAAGTTAGATATTTGCAAGTTACATAATAATTATCAAGTTTGGTTCTGAAGCTTATTCACAGTCAGGGGTGAGTTTGAGGTGGGTTTGGGGCTGTATGGCTCTATGGGGTTTACACTATAAGAAACCCGCGTTTTTTTAAATGCTCAAAATATGTCAATTTTGCATTGATTTGGATGTCAAATGCGTCTGCATCTATGTCAAAATTTTTGCGTTACCCTCGATTAGCAAAAAACATAAAAAATCTCAAAAAAACAAGGGCATGTTAACGGTGAACATCAACTTTAACATGACTACAGGGGGGTAAGAAAAAACTGCCCAAGGGGGGCAGATGGGCAATGCCCGCCCTAGAAAACTTCATCCGGTAAATTTTTTTTTTCATCAAATGAAAATCTGACATTAACTCTGACATGCACGCATTTCAAAATCTGACATGGCATGTCTGGGTAGGGTCACTATGATCAATTCCAACAAAGAGAATAATGTCAACCGTGATGTCAAAATCAATGTTAGGCTATCATTAAGAACATCCAAAATTTAAAAATCAATGTCAACATTGATGTAAAATATCACGTAAACCTTGTTTGTAAGATCTTATGATTCATGCAGATGAGGACACATTACTCTTGGACTTTAGGGTTTAGTGTTCTAATCAATGTCTTATTAGATGTACCATTCAGTCACTCAAAGCAGTGACGCTAACGCCCACGATTAATTTGGATGTTCTTGGAATTGTCAAATTTAGCATAGACCTGTCAAACTACGTGATCTTGTTGACACAACATCCAATGTCCATGTCTTTCCATGAAAAAACATTGCTACATCATTGGTCTTTGTAAGGATGTTAAGCTTGTCCATCCTAGCATTCTAAGTGACACAGGGCATGTACCATGCTATATTAAGCATGTACATTCCCGCACAGTACTGCTAAGCAAAATGCTTCAATTTACATGTTCTTTGGCATTTCATGTTTACCGTGACATCCTTCAATACCTAACATACATGAAATTGAATATTAACTTTGACAAACATGGTTGCAAACCATGTTGTGAAAGTATATAATTTCACATCAAAAATTACAATCATGCATTACAAAATCTGATGTGGCATGTCAAAGAGGGGTCACTATGACCATTTTCAACATATAGACAAACGTCATCAACAACGTCAGAAACAATGTCAGGCCATCATTAGAAACATCTAATATTTAAATATCTATGTCCACATTGCCGTCAAATATCATGTGAACCTAATTTGCAAGATGTTCCAATTCATGCAAATGATGGCATGTTACACTTGGACTCCAAGGTTCTGTTCCGCATTCACTGTCCTCTTTGATGTACCATTCTGTCACTCTAGGCATTGAAAGTAGCACCCACTATTAATTTGGATGTTATTGGAATTGTCAGTTTCAACATACAAATGTTGGTTTAGGTGATCACCTTCACATCAAACTACACACGCATATGTTTCCATGAAGAAACTTTGTTACATCATTGGACTTAGTATGTATGTTAAGCTTGTCCGTTTTGGCATTCCACATTACATATAGCATTCTACCATGCCAAATTAAGCATGTGAATTCTGGCACATTACTACTAAACAAGTGCTCAAATTGACATGTTCTATGGCATTTATGTTTTCCATGACATCCTTCAAGACGTAACATACATTGGCATGAATATTGATTTTGATAGCCATGTCTATACACCATTTTGTAAAAGTGTACAAAATGATGTCTTCCAATGTGTAACTTCTTGTGCATTGCTGTTAAAAAAACATAAGTTCATTAACAATGCATGTACTGATACATATACCTCATGATATCAACTGCCATGAAACAAGCGTCCAGGTGGATGATTGATTGATTTTACATGGCATTGCTCTATGCGCGCAGTGCGTTTACGTGATGTCATTGACTAATATAGCGCAACCTCTGCTTGTTGGTGACAATGTTTTGTATGACATCAACTTTGATGCATGGGGTTTAGGGTGATGTTCATTTCAATGCAATACTTTCACAATTTCATGTTCGTCCATGTCTCCATGTCATTTGAGTAAACATCACGGGTTAAAACGGGCTTTCATAGATGCTTACAATTCACCTCATACATGCCTATATCAATGTCATGGATTACAGAACAAAAACGTCAATTGTTGAACTCAACAGCTCCATGAAGATCTATTTCGATCAAGTCCTATATTCCATGACATCTACTTAGATGTACCATTGGACATCCATCGTGATTATAGAAGTATCTTATTAAACATGCTTTTATGGTACATGGAATAATTGACGTCCCCTACATGACTAGATGAACATCAAGGCAGATGTGCCGCTGACCACATTCTAATGTATTCAATGACATTTCCCACATGCATTACAATCAATTTCATCCTCCCGTATTGAATGATGGTGTATGACCAATATTGAAAGTCAAACAAGAATCATAACCATAAAATAAACAGTGCTCCAATGCATACTTCAAGGTTCCATGTGTATATAAAGTAACTCGGCACTAAAACTGAGCTTCCACATGTAAAGCTAAGCTTCCTCTCCCACTAGATGAAATCTAATGTTGCGCCAAATGTTCATTGAGAAGTCAAAATCAACATTGCCATTGTTGAGGTTGATACACGCAAAATGCTACATATAACGTTGACTACAATATCAACTATGTTAATGATAGCATGCTCACAAACACAGAAACACTGACCATGACGACTTCACCGCAAAATCTCAAATCTTCACACTCACCAGCGTTCCAAAAGCAAAGGGCTTCATTTCTTCTTTGCCGCATCTGCCCTGGTCATTGAAGCCCCGGCCTACACAACCACATTTATTTTGTCAAACCTATACTTGTGGTTTAGGGTCTTATCAAAGTTCAAGGAAATTGCAAAGCTCACTAACCTTTCCATTTGATTTGATGGACCTCAAGTGGTTGGTCACAACCGGCTTCGGTGCAATTGCCCCTACATTGTCACCCATTTTATATGAGTCCTCCGGGTTTGCTTGCTGATGCAAGCAAATGTCACCACATAATATAGCTATAAACAATGCATATCAAAACGTCAAAATAAACGTTATGTGCTCTAAGGGGTGTCCAACAAAACATTGTCATTGACGTGTACCCAATCAAGAAAATTTCCTAAAACACATCTTGATGGACACCAATATGTCAAATCCAACATTGAAAGACACATTATTTACCTTCTCCGGCACATCCACGGCAACACCCTTTGACACAGCTTTTGTCGGAGGTGTGATGCAATCCAACATGTTGTTGCAAGCGACACCTCCATTTTGTGTCACCGCCATGTCTTCTTTATTGGATTTCTCTGCACCTCCTCTATCTATCACCAGCCTTTCATCCACCAATGCACCACCACCCACAACCACCACTTCTTCCCCACCAACCTTTGCAGTTCCTGACTCCCCTCCTCCCTCCATCTTGACCTCTTGAACTCCTTCGTTTGTTGGTTGCTTCTTCTCTCCTCCTTAAGCTTGTGCAACGGTGAGGGCGGCCATGCTTGCAACCAACTCTTTCAGCATCTCATTTGAGTGAGGTTGTATACTCATCATAGTTAATGACAACTCGGCAACCAACCCTCCACTTCTCCTATCTCAGCATGAAGCTCTACAACATCTTCTCCCAGTTGTCCACGCCCTTTTCCCTACTCACCCTCCAATTGCTTGAACTCCTTCTTGATCTCCTCAACAATCTCAGACTCATACGGCTCCCTTCCAAGCTCATTGCCCTAGAACAAAGAAACCCAAGTCAGTGTTAGAGAAGACATCTTTGTAGACGTCCATGATGATTCACTTGAGGATGAATTGTTCAAGTGGATGTCATTGTAAATATAAAAATGATCCAATTGGCGTTGCTCAAAATGTCAAATATTACAAGACTTACACATGATAAATTTTTGAGACATCCAACACAACATGAATTGACATATATCTTACCAATTTATAAGTCACACCCGTCTGCAGCTCGTTCATCTTTGCCATGTTCCCTCCTTTGCCTTGTGATATTGCCCGCATCTGCTGAGACTTTGCCTTGGACTCTAACATCACCAGTTTTTCTACTAGAGACTTCTACTACTCATTTGTGACCTCCGGCGGCTTTGGCAAGTGGTCATCAATCATCTTGTTAAGCCGGAATCGCTTTGTAATGAGTAACTTGGTCATCCTTGGACCTAACCACTTTGCATTGATCTTTCTTTCCCTCATCCTTCTCCGCAACTCCCACTTTGCAAGGACGTCAAACAATAAGGTGACATGACATACCATGTGCATACAAGCATTAGTGCAAGATTGCTATGTTAGAACAAGAAAAATCTAAGCCAACCAATAACAAGTTTAAAGTAAAATGGAAATACCGGCATACAAACAATCAAAGAATAGATCCTTGGCCTCCCTCATCTGCTGCTACCAATTGTAATAGCATTCCAAGTCCTTGGAGAGGAGCCTAATGTCTATCACTAAAGTCTGCACCATCTTGCCACATAGGTTGTAATTGACGTCAGTCAAGATCTTCTTCTTCTTTTTAACGTCCTGCAGACGTTGAAGCTTCTTGGAAGGTAGCTTTTCAGCCTACGGCCTCACTGACAGAAGAGCATGGTCAAAGTCAAACTCCTCCTCATCCATGCCCTCATCCTCTTTGTCACTACCCTCTTCTTCATCTTTCTCAAATGAGGAATCATAATGACTAAAACATGTATGCAAAACATCAAGACTAAAATTACAGTGTCTCAAGCAATGTAAAAATGAACAATTTATGAACATGGATATCACAGTTGTCACCCTTGTCATGTAAATAGATATCGCTAAATACAATACATCGTGTATTATCTCTAACAGCAAATAAAAACAAAAATATAATCTAAAAACATATATACAAATATGCTCTCAATATTAGAGACCTACGAGTCATCTAGGACTATATTAAAAATATAGGTAGATCCAAATGCTAAGATGAATATAAATCCTCAGCATCTATCTTTACTAAAGCTGATGTTGTTGGCAATCGACAATGACAAGTGACTATGATGAAAAAAATGTATAAAAAATTGTAGGCTGGATGCAATGATGAGCCCCATCGTTAATCGCCCTTGGCATGTTTTTAGTAACAATCTCTTATTCAATCTCCTATTAGTCCAACTTGTACACTGCAAATTTGGTATCTAGTCAATAAAGGTGGCAATGCTATTATCTCAAACATAAGAGACTTAACCTCAAAAGATTATCAGCACTTGTCCAAAGACGTAGCATGGCCTGAAAATCTCCTACAACGAAGATAAATCTAATGTTCTGGAGGCAGAGTCAACAAGAGCGGAACTAAGCATGTCATATGCCCACCACATTGGCACTAGTCACACAAAAGCATAGTAGCCACACTTTTTTTTTTCTCCACAAACAAAACAAGGTAATCCCTTTAGCGCCACTACCAACTCCGACTGCACGGTACCGTCAATGTGCAAGTGATAAGAGGCACAATTTTTGGAATGCTCCCTACACTCTCGCCTATCTTTGCCTTTCAACAAGAGAATGCCACTAGATAAGACGTTATTCATTTGAAGAGTGATACATCATGCTCTGACATCCAATGTAGTGGACGCCTCACGCTGCAAATACACATAATTTCCTTGAGAGAACCTTTGCAGCTGAGGTCGATAAGCGCCGCTACAAATGCGCATATAATGCAAAGAATTTTAATGCTGAGCTATGTGTAAATTCTCCAAAGCCATAGGCATAGCCTTTTTGAAGAACTCAGTCCAATCATGTAGGCATTGAACCCAAACATCTGGACTATCTAAATCCACAATTGAAGCCAGTTTCTCCTGCACGGAGCTAGGCAAAATAATCTTCCGTCCATAGAGCAACTGGTAAAAGCTGTAAGAGGCCAAAAAAGCTTGTCTACTGAAACAATAACCAGGGTTGTCTTGTTAGACAGACTTTGGAGTTTGATCATTGTGTTGTCTATCTGACGTCTGATGTTGCGCATGACAAATGTCAAATATGAGTGACATCTTTGTCTAATAAGGCCGTATTTAACAACTGAGATAATTTGAAAAGTCTATTTTAAATTTGACCCAAAATGTTGAATCTAATAAATGTATATTGAATTGAGATACTTTAATACTATGAAACATTAATATATCAAGATTGGAATCAAAAATTGACTCTATTAGACGAACAAAGGGACTAATGTCCGTCTATGACGTCAAGTTTATCGAGTTGTCATCGTGTCAAGGAAGACAACCATGATAATAATCCATGGCAATCCATGGCAACATCATATCCCAATCCCAAAGGTTTCCATAAAGCAATCCATATTTGCGTAAATTACGTTTAATTGTTTAAACAACCCGTTGTTGGATTGAGAGGAGCGCGCCTTGGAAACACGCAGGGTGTCTTGCTGCGATTGTGCGTTGCCAACTAAAATCGTCATCAATCTTAATCTTCTCTTCAAATTTTCAGTCTTCACTCTTCCGTTGGCCTATTCTGTGGCTGGCTCTAAGGGTATAAGGGTCAAGGTAGGGTAAGAGCCCATTGGATACGGGACGGGTAGATCGGGACAGCAGACACAAGCTGCCGTCCGTATGACGGGATCCTAAAATCAAATTCACGATCTGCTGGTCAAAACTCCAGATTGTGAGAACAGAGCAAGTCTCGATTATGTGGGTGATCAATTTCACTTTGTCACCACGACAATAAATGAGTTTAAGTTTGGTTTAATCCAAACTGCTCGCAACAAGGTTTACAAACAGAATGGAAATGAATTGACAAACGAGCCTCCAAAACCGGTTAGGAATAACAAAGCCACATCCCACACATACATAAAAAATAAATCCAAGACATTCCTCTTGAAATCTTCATATCTTCAGATCTTCAAGTTTTCATGTCTTCAAGTCTTCATGTTTTAATTAAAAACAATCGGAGAAATCACAAATAACAAGTCATAGAAAAGCAGCGACCTTCTATCTAGTGCCACAGATGGCTCAAAGATTCAAATGCTAAGTGTAATAGCAATTTAAAAAGCTCTTCTAACCTTCTAACATTCTTTCAAATTTCAACTCAATCTAAGATACAGTCCAAAAGTTATGCGAGTTCAAAGTAGAAGCTCTTCTTCCTCCTTACAAACTAAACACTGCCTGTATAAATCTCTATAACTTTTGTTCCATACATCACCCATAAAAATGTGATATCAATTTAGAAAGATGATATTATTGGCTACAACCCATAAAATTTTCACTTCAAAATAAAACTTTGTCCAAAAGTTCTAGTCAATCAAAGTGTGGGTCTCAATTTTTTAAAGAGCACCTAAACCCCCAACTTCTACCCACTATAATTTCTTTAATAAAACTCCAAATGAAATGATTAAAAATAATTCAAATAGCTATGACAATAAACTATCACTCCATAAAAATTAAAAAGAAAATCTCATACTGTTCAAAAGTTGTAGCTCTTCAAAGTCTCGGCCTTCTCCTGATAAACTGGCAGCCACCTCCAAACCTTCACACCTCCATAACTTTCTTGTCCAAGTTTCAAATCTCAAGTTTAAAGACTTACTAGAAAGCCAAGATTAAGGTAAACACTCCCTTCAAATCTTGTTGCAAAATGATATACAGATCATAAGTTATGGCTTATCAAAGTCTCAGCCTTTCTTCATAGTTTGGCTTTTTTATTTTAAAATTCAAACACTCATAACATTTGCATCACAACTCCAAATCAAACTTGCAAACTCATTTTTGAAAGGTAATCACACAAGAAACAACCTCCTTGAATTTTAATTCAAAATCATGTATACACAAAAAAATCTCTCACATCAAAGTTTTGGGATTTTTCCCTTCTTCTCACCAACACTCATACACTAACTTCCAACAACTAAGGAATCTTTCTTCCATAATTTTGACCCTATCTAAAGTAGGGAAGTAAAGCACATCAGCCCATGCCCCTCTCTATCCTAACCCCACCATAGATGTCAAACCCTTTTTCCTTTCATACCTTTCCTATTAACTTCTAAACCCTTAGTATTTTTATTCAAATAAAGGCAAAATATATGAGCCTTCCAAAACATCTAGATAAACATATGAAAATGATTAAATTACAAAATAAACATCATCGTAAAGTGGCCACGTGCCCTTGCAAACATATAATAGCGTCAAACGCTTGTCTTCAGTCGCCAAATCGTGAACTTGGTTGTCTGGAGAAGCGGTTGTTTCTGGCCGCTCGTCGGTCTGGGTTCAAATCCCATCGGACTCGTTGAGCGGTGATGGCGATTCACGGCTTGGCAGCTAGTGAGGCAGGAAATTGGCCCAGCCAACCCGCTACCTATCCTCCTGAGCTGTGCATGTGACAAGACGGCGCTGCGCACTAGAATTTATGGCTGCTGCGCTGCCACCAAACCGTGGTCCTCACTACGACCACCCTTTTTGCCACTACTGTTGATTTATTGAAATTAATACAAACATAAATAAGTAACGAGTATCTACATGATGGAGATATCTCCATCAGGACACCGTTCAGCCAAACCATCTGCCTCAAGGTGATCTCTAGAGGTGGTGCGGTGATTAATCAAAGCCTTGGTGCATAGAATCTCAAAAGCCCCGAGAAACTCTCAGCCTTGATGTGTCAAGACTTTAGCTAGTGCTCTAAAGCGTGCCAATACTTGGTTTAGAAAAGCCATAGCTGCCAATTCTGAAAAATTTTGAGGCAAGCAACCAATTCAATCCATTTGCTAAAATGCTCTACTATCACCAATACATATTTGGCTCCACATGGAGTGACAACAAGTGGCCTGGTAAAATCTAAAAACCAACGATAACCTAAATCCATGATATGTAAAGGCCTCAACTGTGGTGATAAGGTGTTAAAATTTGATCTCACTCAATCACACACCTCACAAAAAAAAATATAGGTGGAAACTTGCCGATACATGCTAGTCCATCAATATTGGTTGCGCAACATAGAATGCGTCTTGTGCATTCCAAAATGACCAAGTTCCTCATGCACTTGCCGTATCAAAGAAGCTCTCTAATCCAACCTAAGAACTATGCGTCTAGCTCCATCCAGCTAAACTCGAATCAACAAGCTGTTATCCCAAAAGAACCTTGCCATTTGATGATAAACTCTGTCTTGCTCCATGGTAAAAATATCCAAAGGAAAGGATCTATGCTGAAGTTTGTGCAAGACCATTAAGTCTTTCCATACATATCCAATACTTTGAGACTTATCAAGCTTATTATTCAAACCTAAATCAGTCGCCTCAGTAGCAAAGCTCGACATCAAAATCAAATAAGCAACTGCGTGCCAGCTAAGAACTGCTTCCCTGTTGCAATTCCCATGTCATCTAGCACCAGTCAAATCCTCATTAGAGGAACTTAGATTGCGAGAAAGTCCATCCGCATCTAAGTTAGTGATACCAACTTAATGAACAACCTCAAAGTTGTACTCTTGAAGTAGTAGAATCCACCTAGCAAGCTTGCCAGTGAGTTTATTTAACTTCGTAAGCCACTTTAAAAGTTGATGATCTGTTACCAATATAAACCGCTATATATATAGGTAAGGCTGAAAATGTGAAATGGCCATACCGCAGCTAAAACTTCTCTCTCATAAGACAAATAGTTGGATTCTGCTAAGTTATTATTCCTTGAAGCAAAAGCAATAACATACTCTTGTCCTACATCATCTTTCTGAGTCAAAACTGCACTTAATCCCACTGCAATCCAATTTGTGTGTAGTTGGAAAGGCCTAGTAACATCGGGACGTCAAAACACAGGTGTTGAGCCCAACTTTTGTTTCAACGTGTCAAAAGCCAACTACTGCTCACGCCTCCATGTTCAAATCTAGTCTTTGCCAGTGAGCATAGTCGAAGGCTTGGCAATCAAGCTGAAGTTTTTGACAAAGCAGCGATAATAATTCGCTAAATCAAGAAATGCACACAACCTTAAAATATCACAAGGTGTTGGAAGCTTTTGAAAAGCATCTACCTTTACCTACTATACGCCAAGTCCTCATAGAACTATCATGTGCTCCAAATACAACAGCCGGTTATGGAAAAATTTGCACTTGCCAAGATACAAGCGCAATCTCCACTCACGCAACCGCTCAAAAACGGCTTACAAATGCTTTACATGCTCCTGAGTTGAATTACTAAAGATAATAACATCATTAATATAGCACCAAGCAAATGACAATGTAGTCAAAATATGGTCCATCATCCTTTAAAATTCAGTAGATGTGTTTTTGAGATCAAATAAAAGAAACTTCCAATGATAGAGTAAATTTCTACCATCATGATCCACTCTCTAAAATGCGGTCTTCATACAATCTTCCAACCGTAATGGCAACTGGTGATATTCAGATCTCAAATCCAATATACTAAAGATTTGAGCTGATCTCCGTGTATCAAAAAACTTCTCTGGCGTTAGCATAAGATATTAGTCTAATTTGATCTTTTTATTGACCGGACGGTAATCTCCACACATCCTCTTTTTAGTCCAATTTCCAAAGATATTCTTTTTAGAAGGCATCATTGTAATATTAGTGTACTTGCCATTGAATAACTCAATTAAACTTGTGGCTAAAAGCTCATGACATCGGACTTGAATACCAGTTCTGTCAAAACTGCTTACTTTGTAAGAACGTCTGAGGATCGGATGATCATCCTCAAGCTGAATGTGAATGGGCTTGCCTTTATAATCCTTCAAATTGTGAAGATTAAAAGCAAAGCAACTCCGGTACAAATGGATAAATGCTCGCACTCCATGTGCCTCAACATCTGTAAGATGATGATCTAAACTCAAAGGCCAATCATCAAACTCCGTAGTAGTCTTCTCTATTAAAAAACCACCACCAGATGTAAACACAACCTATGGTTGCTAATTAGTAGAGGGATGGACAATATCACTGCTCCTAGCATTGCCACTTAAGGCTAAAATAGCAAAGGCTTTTTAAGCTTGAAGCTCATCCAAAGCTTGTCACTATAAATGAAAATGATGCTCAGAATCCTCTCCAACTATAGCAATTGATATTCCTGTTGTCCTTCGACTATTGTCCCCTGCCCTCAGAGTAAAAAAATGGCCATGTTGGTGCTCAACAGCAAAACAAATGCCAACAGTCCAAACCATGGTATAAAGATCAATAATTTGACCCAATAAAAACGTTGTTGACCTTCAGTGAGATCATGAGTTGCTGTAGTGCCGGTAAAAAAACCCATGGCACACTCTTGCTCATCCGTATTGAATTTCTTATAAGTGTGACTGTGAGAATCCTACACCATGCCAGGTTCATGTGTTCGGAATGCAAAGAACTTAGGATATGTAACGAAAGTTGGTAATGCGCCACAAGGCTTTTCAACTTTGTTGACTAATGCAAAGAAAAATAAATCATCTTTGGTCACAGCCAAAGGTTCCATGTGGTCATCTAAAATTTCCTTCACTACACGTCATGAATGTATAATAATATGTGAAAAGGCCTGAGCCAATATGGAATGTGACATTGTATTGGTTCAAAGCCAACAAGGTCGATGGGCAAATAATCCCAATGCTGCGGCATCTACAAAGGTTGGAAGGCCAAGAATTTGACAACTATAATGGCCATCCTCCATCATCTTTGGCCGCTCACCATTCAACAAAAGTATATTCTCAAAAATATATCCAGGAGGAGTGGTTTGATGATTATATCACCAATGTATAATCCTCACCAATTCCATAAAAAAACTAAATTTTGGATCGTCTAACCTTTAACCTACACCAGCTCGTAAGTGATCTTGGCAAGGCCATTTTGTCACATGCTAATCAATATGGCCTAACCTCCTCAAATCCTCATCACTAATAAATGTAACGTCTCTAGGAAGGTGGCCAAAACATCCATGAATGGATGATGGAGGCAATTACTTAAAAAACTGAGACATCAACCTTTGAAGATGGTGTCGAGCTGTTTTGGTATACACATAACTATTATCAATGTGAATGTATTGGCAAACCATGAGCTCAGCCTCTAAACTGGCTACCAGCCCAATGCCAATGTCTTTAAAAAGCTCTACAAAACTGATACTATCTAGAGATAGACGCCAATAAATAGATAGTCCAAATACAGAGCTAATGGAGGTAGAAGCCAAAAAGTCATAAGGTACAGAAACTGTAGTGTCTCTACATTGTCGGGACAGTTCTTGACGGTTGGTCTAAGGTGGCAATGCATCCTTGGAATGCCAAAGTGTAGCCACTAAAATCGGCGACTTTCATCGATTCTTTGGAAATGCTGCAGCAAATGCCAAGGTCTCTTCTAAAAATGAAGAACCAAATGGAAGGCTCTCCAAAGGTGTCAAACATTTAAACATACTATTAGCAGTCATAAACATAGTCAATGCTGCAAATGCCACTGGAATCAATTCCTTTTGGCCATTACCAAAAAATCCTCCTGGTCGAATCCACGCTTTTTTGGTTTAGTTATCTATACCAAAATCAAGAGGGTAAAGCACTTGCTGACCAACTAAGATATCATAGTTGATAGCATCAATGACAATGCATCTCAAAGAAAAATGAAAATAAGTAAGTTTTCCACCCACTCAAAAAATCAGCTATAGAAGCTCTTTAGTGTAGCCAGTAGCATGCTTTGTGCCCCCAACTGAAGTAATAATAGTGAAAGGACAAGGCTCTAAGTACTTAGCAATCAAGCCAAATTCTGTAACCAAATGTTTGCCAATCATAACTAGCTAGGCACCTGAGTCTATTATCACTCTAAGTGGAGTAGCTTGATGCCCTTGCTCTCCACCACGTAAAACCACAAACACCCCATTCTCGTTTACCAAATGAACAACACTTGGGTATATTGCCTGTCGCTCTTTAGCAGATCTTGCTAAAATATCTGCAAGATAAGCTACTCCCGCAGCTCGAGGCACATCTATAGAAGAATGATGCGGTATGTAGCTATCCACATGCTCGCCAAATGCTGGAATAGTTTCAGCTGCAAGCTTAGCACGTAGCTTTGCTTAAGCTTTTGAATCATGAACTAAAAAGGTCTCGGCAACAGCCTGAGAAATCTGAAGAGATGGCATATTTGCCTTTCTTTCTAAAACATGTCCCACCATATAAAAGACCTCAGAGGCCTGGAAACTAGGTGCCATCAACTCTGAGTCAAAAAATATTAGCATCTATATAATTTTGGAAACCATAGTTTGCAGTAAATCAGGTGATGCAGAACCTCCAAGATGTGGGAGTGCAACAACTTGGCGTTTGCCCATAGCAACAACATCAGCTAAACTAAAAGATAATGGTTTGCGTGCCTAGCCAATGGAATTAGTAGAACTACTATAGCGTGCATATAAGACAGCCGTGACATCTGGCACTGGAGAAACAACTAATCCTTTAGTAGTCTGGGATTGGGTAGCAGCTGCAGTTCTTAGCTCTCCAGATGCGTCAAAGATGTAATGTTTAAAGCTAAAATAACGAGCTGTCTTCTTAGGAGATGTTCAAGAGTCAGAAGTTTGAGCCAATGAAACAAAGATCTTGAGCTTCTGCTTCAACTCTGCTACCTTGGCCTCAAAGGTCTTTTCTCTTTGTGACCTAACAGTCACAAAAGTAGCTGACTTCATTTTAGGATAAAGCTGAAAGTAGTGATCTTCATCATGGTTAGTGCCACCACAATGATTGTACTTTAAAGCTTTTTTCTTGGCCTTAGCTTCACCTTTCACTTCTTCATTTTTAGTAGCCTTGAATGACTAAGAAGGAATTTTGGGTTTCTCTGGGCAATATTTTTTGGCATGTCCATTTTGTTCACATTTTTAACAATGTATGATCTTCTTTGACTTAATATCTGCTAGATTGCTAGTGATAGCAAAGATTTTTTTAGATTTAAAAGAATTTGTCATGGAAGAAACCATATCCATAGCATCATGATGATAAAGTGCCCGGTCACACCTCTCAACCATAGCAAAAGCTTGGACTAAAGTAATCATATCCTCATAATCAAGGATAATTTGAGGGGATGCTAAATCCAGCAATCGCTTGTTGATCTTTAATAATGAGATCTTCACAAACTGACTTTCAGTAAAAACTCTACCAAACTTGATAACAAACCGTGCCAAACAAATGTACATAGTGCGTGACATATCTTCTTTTTCCTTCCAAAAATCTTAAATACGCTAAATCTGATCATAACAGAATCCGTCATATTTTATCTCCAAATGCGTAATAAACTACGCTAGTGAATCAAATCGAGATGGAGGACCCATTGAGGCTAGTGCCGCCTGAATAGCCTGTGCCATGCACGATATGATAGCTGGTGTAGCGTTCTCTGTTCTAAGTCTCAAGGCTATTATTTTATCTTTAAGATCTTTAGAAGTTCATTCATTACTCTCGCTAGGTTTTTTCTCTACCTTCACAAATGATCAGACAAAAGCAACTACCACGCCATCCTTGAAAGTTGAAACAAATTCTTCTCGCGTCTTTTAGTAAAACTACACCTCTAAAAGCTCAAGCTGGTAAGTATGAGTCTACTATTCATAGGTCTAAAAGGCTTCAAATTTCAAATGCTGAGGTAAAAGTTCAAAAGTAAACCAGTCGTTAAAATTTAATGACCTTTGACGCTTTTCCTTCATCCATGTACGAAAGCGAAGCCTCCAATCAGGAAGGAAAATCCCCCCTGCTTGTCCTGAAAAACAATCACGCACCAAACCGCGATGATCGTCTTCCATCTCGTCAAACGTGCCTACACTTAAGACCCGAAATCCATTAATAATATTTAATACCAAATGAAACTGAAAAACTTCTTTTGTATCTACCACTAATCAAAAGTCTTTAGAGTGGTCACCCTCCAAGTAATGTGGTGAGAGAGATCGATAATATCAGCTCCTAATCTCCACCATAAACTGACTACCTAAGTATCTGCAACTATTTACAGATTTAGAGCAACCTGCAATTATCTATAGGCTTAGGACAACCTGACCTACAATCATTATCAAACTATGTGGTTTATTGGTAATAACATCCAGTAAACACAAGTCCAACACATACAAAAAAGTCTTGTCGGCAATCAACCCGACCTCACTCCCACAATATGCTCACCCCCAACAAACACAAAACGGGACAATGTCCACAAACGGAGAAGGTACCAAAAGACAGAATCCAAAACACAAATCTTGGATCTTCTTCTCCAAACAATAGATAAGTAGAAAAGAAACCTGCACAACCAGCCAACAATAACTAAAAAACGGACCACGTCGTTCCACAACAAAGATCAAAACGTGTTAATCCTTAGCCGCTTCCCTAAGAGATTACCGCCACTCCGTCAAAAGATTGCATGTTAGACAACATTGTCATCCATATGGACTTCATCTTTCCAGCCCAAAACTATCACCTAACGACATATAAATAGAAAAGAAATGAAACTAACACAATCGGCACTTGCATGCGGTTGGCGGTAAATAGCAAAATGGAATGCAACGACCTACAAATCTAATGCCCCCAAACCCAATGTCCACCAGTTTCACAAGAAATTTAACAATTCTTTGTAAAACTGATTGTGGAATTTAGGTGATGAAAATCCAATAGATTGCTTTCAAAATATTATTATGATTTAATTAAACCACATTTTTCAAGAGCTTCAGCATGTAATTTTGAGCTCAAACTCTGATGTGGTGGGTGAAAAACTGGAAGGGGAAGAAGATGGGAGTCTTAGCCGGAGCTGGATGTAACGGCTGTTCACCAAAACCTCTGCTGAAAGTTACGGAGTAAATGGGAGCTAGGCGGTCAAAACCCTAGCTCCCCTAGCTGGTGGTCGCCGCTCCGTCGCTGGCTGAGCGAGCTGCTCCGGGCTGCTGCCCTGGTCGGCCCTGGCCTCCGTTGTGCCTTCCCACTCGCTGTCAGCCTCCAAAACTGAGCCCTAATCTCTCGCGACGTTTGTCGCCTGTGACTGCCGGCTCCGCGCAACTTTGCTGGCTCTCGTTCCGCCTGCCGCGCTGGTCGTTGTCTTCTCCGTCTCTGTTGGCCCTGCGCCGCTCCCCGTCGCCCTGATTCCTTCGCCTCGCTCCGGCGCCTTGCTGGCTCGGCCCCGGCGCTGCAGCTCCCGAAACTCAACGCCCTCGCAGGTCCCCGAAACCCTAATTTTGTGTGCACGTTTGACGTTGCTGGCTCGCGGCTCCCGATCACCATCGCCTTCTGCTCGTCGCCTGCTTTCGGTTCTTGCTCCAACGTGCTGTCACCAAGACCTCCTCCCGGAACTGAAACCCTAATTCTCCATCGCCTTCGTCTTGCTGGCTTGGTCCGGCTCTCGGCCACCGTCGCCCTCGCTCCCAGCTCGACCACGCACGTTGGCGACCACGTCATCGGAACCCTAATTTTCAAGCTCCCGTTGTCAGGCGCCGCTCAAGCTTGACCGCTTGGCCTCAACGTTGCTCCCTGCCGACAAGATTTAGAAATCCTAACTTTCGCTCCAAACCTAGTAACTCCAGCTCACCGTCTAGAACCTCAACCTCAGGCGCTCCGTACTCCGGCAAAGCTCACACCAAGCTCCAGCAACGCAAAGCACAAATCCGAAACCAAAAACTCGAACTCGGACACAAACTAGAAACCCTCAAAATTTTGCAAAACCACAAAAATTTCAAGAAAAACAAAAGAAAAAGGCAGATTTTTTGCCAAGTGATAAGATATGAAATCTAAACACTTAAGCGTCAATCAAACTACTTCTCACTTTACTCACGGGAGAATCCAAGAGTGCAAGGAAAACCGTGAAAGATAGTATAAAACTCAAGAAAACATAACAAGCATACTCTCTCTCAAAAACACCTCACAAGACTTGACTTGACAAAGAATGCCAAGTCAGGGAAGTAACATGCTTTAACTAACCCCAAGTTCTAAGTGGCCTCAAATGAGGTGCCAAATGGAATGAGGTGCCAAAGGCTCTAATCTTTCCCAAAATTACTAAAAACAAAAATCATTCATTAATGACATACATCCGAAGTAGTATAGCCACGATGCCACATTACGTGACATCCTGGTGAACAATCACGACATCAAAAGAAACATTACATTTAACAATGACATCTGTAGAAACAACCATGTATGTCTACAAGACACATTAGCTAAGACTTGACGAGCTTCAAACATGTACACCATGCACATATCATCATCCTCCTTCCACTGAGGCCTTCCATTTATAACCATCAAAGATACTATTAGAGAATGAACCCTTGAAACCAACTATATCCCATCAAATCAAGTACCAAAATTTAGTGAAGAATGATTGAAATGTCCCCTCAGAGCCCCTAGCAAACCCAATTTTAATCGATCCCAAATGAGAAAATAGTCCCTAACACATGGATAGAACTTAGCAATCAATTAAATACCAAAATCAGAGCTTCAATTTCAAAAAAGTACCTTGTAGCCTCTAATGAACCCAATTTTTATCAAACTCAAATGACCAAATATCCCTAACACATGGCCAGAACTTAGGAATCAATCAAATACCAAATCAGAGCTTAGATTACACAAAATTACCTTGACGGCCCCTATCTAAAACAATTTTTATCAAACTCGAATGACCAAATATCCCTAACACTGGATAGAACTTAGCAATCAATCAACAAATCCAAATTTTTATCAATTTCAAATGAAAAAAAATCCCTACACAAAGGCCAAAACTTGGCAATCAAACGAATACAAAAATTAGAGCTTAAAACTCAAAATATCACCTTGACAGCAATCAACGAATCCAAATTTTTTAAATTTCAAATGGGAAAATAGCCCTACACAAAGGCCAAAACCTGACAATCAAACAAATACAAAAATCAGAGCTTAAATTTAGATAATCAATTTCGATAGCCCCTAACTAACCCAAATTTTATCAAATTGAAATGAGAAAATAGCCCTACACAAAGGCTAGAACTAAGCAATTAAACAAATACAAAAATTAGAGCTTAATATTCAAAATATCAACTTTACAGCCCTTAACTAAAACATTTTTTATCAAATTCGAATGACCAAATACCCCTATCACATGGCCAGAACTTAGGAATCAATTAACGAACCCAAATCAAAGCTTAGATTTCACAAAATTACCTTAACAAGCCCTAGCTAAAACATTTTTTATCAAAATCAATTGACCAAATACCCCTAACATTGGACAGAATTTAGCATGCAATCAACAAACCCAAAAAATTTCAATTTTGAATGAGAAAATAGCCCTACACAAAGGCCAGAACTTAACATTCAACCAAATACCAAATCAGAGCTTAGATTTCACAAAATTACCTTGACATTCCCTATCTAAAACAATGTTTATCAAACTCGAATGACCAAATATCCCTAACAGATGGATTGAACTTAGCAATCAATCAACTAACCAAAATCAAAGCTCAAATTTCAAAAAATTACCTTGCAGCCCCTAACAAAGCCCAATTTTTATCAAACTCAAATGAGATAATAGCCATACACATGGAAAGAACTTAGCAATCAATCAAAGACCAAACTCAATGCTTAACTTTCAAAAAATTACCTTCACAAGCCCTAACTAACCCAATTTTTATCCACTTTGAATGACAAAACAGCCAAAACACAAGGCTTGAACTTACCAATCAAACAAATACCAAAATCAAAGATTAAAATTCAAACAATTACCTTGCGGCCCCTAACTAAAACATTTTTTATCAAACTCGAATGAGAAAATAGACAAAACACATGGACAGAACCAAGCAATCAATCAAATACCAAACCTGAGCTTAGATTTCACAAAACTACCTTGGCAGCCCTTAACTAAAACTACATTTATCAAACTCAAATGATCAAATACCCCTAACACATGGCCAGAACTTAGAAATCAATCAAATATCAAATCAGAGCTTAGATTTCACAAAATTACCTTGACAGGCCTTAACTAGAACATTCTTTTATCAAAATCAATTGACCAAATACCCCTAAAACTGGACAGAACTTAGCAACCAATCAACAAACCCAAATTTTTTCAAACTCAAATGAGAAAATAGCCCTACACAAAGGCCAGAATTGGGCAATCAAACAAATACAAAAATCAAAGCTTCAAATTCAAAAAACCACCCTGACAGCTCCTAACAAACCCATATTTTATCAAATTCAAATGAGAATATAGCCATACACAAGGCCAAAACTAAGCAATCAATCAAGGACCAAAACGAGAGCTTAAAATTCAAAAAATTACCTTGCGGTCCCTAATTAAAACATTTTTTTATCAAAGTCAAATGACCAAATATCCCTAACATTGGACAAAACCTAGCAATCAATCAATGAACCCAAATTTTTATCAAAATCGAATGAAAAAATAGCCCTACACAAAGGCCAAAACTTGGCAAGCAAACAAATACAAAAATCAGAGCTTAAAACTCAGAAAATCACCTTGATAGCAGTCAACGCACCCAAATTTTTTCAAACTCAAAGGAGGAAATAGCAGAGATACAAGGACACATCTTACTATTCTTTGAGCCAGAAGCAATTGGTGATTAAATTAAAAGCAATCCCTTGAGGGCTCATACTGAGCCCAGAATTTTTTAAACCGGGAAGATAAAATGCACCCACTACATGGACACAACTTACAAATCAATCAAATACAAGCAATCAATGACTACAAACTCAAAGTACCCTAGATTCAAATCTGAATTCTTGCTTGTTTTGACATATACGAGACGTTCACTACGTATGACAAGTGACGTTCTCGGAGGTACCAAAGAAACTAGTACATGTATTCCTCTTGCGCCTCCTCTCGAACCTCAATTTCCTCTTGAGGTTTTGAGGATTGCTTTACTTGTCCCTTTGGAGCCTGCTGTCGCGGCACCACTTCCATTGGCAGTTTGGCCTTTCCTCTCGAGTTGGATGCTCCTGAGTCTTGCCGAGCCTTCGGGCGTGCCTCCTCGCTGCATCTGCGCTGGGGCTCACCATGCCTCCGACTGTCGTCCGACCCATCACCCAAGTCAATGGGCTGTGATTGCGGAGAGCGAGGCCACTTCTTTGATCCCAATGTCTTTCCCATCCTTGCTGGTTTAGAAGTCCAACGCTGAAACTGCCAAGATAAAAGGCTGAGTACTACCAGATGCAATTCCAACCTTATCTTTGCATGAACAACCACAACAAACTTGAAGCAAGCAACGCAACATCAACACACCTACAACAACAAGACATTTGAATCTGTAAATTGTGAATGTCTCCAACTCTCTAGCGCCTACCTCTACTGTCCACAGGAACAAATCCCACCCATCCTATCAGCCAAGCTCATTAAAGCCGGAACCGCTAGATTGGCGGCACGGCCATGCAGCCAGGTACCACAAGTGGGGCCTACTACCACTAAAGCTTACATGTTCTCCATTCTCGCGTGTCCCTAGGGCTCCAATTGCCGCTTCTTGTGTCGTTGCTCCTCCAATCACTACTCTTGATGCAGCCGCTTCTACTCGTGTTGCACACTGACCTGGCCTCCCCTTCAGCAACAACGCTGCGGAACCTCTTGTGGCTGAGAGTCTTGTCCGCTCTGCCCTCATTGCCTTGCTTCCATGCGCAGTAGCCTCTCTTCCAAGCCTTGCATCTTGGTTGCTAGCCAATCCTTGTCTTGTTCGCGCACTCTTGGATCGCGTGATTGGAGCTATAAAAGAAGTTATGGTGGCCACTTGCTGCACGAAATTTGTGAATACGGCAAATGCAGCATCCGTGACCTCCAAATCTAGTGGTATGCCTTCTCCAACCTTCTAAACCCTATCATCTTTGTAATGCATTGCATTGACGTCTTTGAGATGCATCGTGCACATTCACAATCTAGAATGACAGACTATAAACCACCTACTGATTCCATGCAATTTTTTGAGCCTTCTAATAGAAGCTAGGCAATAATGTCATCTTGTATATTTAGTACACCACGTGGAATACTATGAGATTATCATTTTCTCAAAATCCACGTTAGCGAGAGTCAAGTGTTGCCTGAAACTTCATGATAGACATCAAAGTTGACGTCATTGCGTTTTAAACAATGTCAAAATCCAAAATTCTATGAGCAATGATGCAATAGATTAAAAAAAAAACCATTGTATTGTCAAGCTTCATGCTGAGGCAGTAATTATTTCTTGGGCAATTTAAGGACATATTGCTTAAAAAAGGAGGTGGGTTTCAAGCGTATACAAGAAAAAAATTGCCAATTTTTTTCAAAAAATGCCAGCTTCCAATAATGGAGTATGCATTGCAATCTAGGCTTCTTCAAAGTTATTGTTAAATTGAAAATTGATGCCATCACTCTAAAATTACTTGAGGTATTGTCTAATATAGTTTTGTGCAGAAATTAAGAAATGCCAGTGGTTATTTGGATATCTCTAAAGAAATGTCAATGATTTTTTTTTTTCATACAAATATTTCCCATAATGTTGAAAACATTCATGTGTAGAGACACCTTCAACTCCAACCAAAAGTAGGGTGGGTCATTGCAAGTAGATGTGGACTTTATCAATTGAAGTAGTCCCACATGTAGATGTCCTTGCCCCGTATATTGTATCTTACAGTGTGATCGTACAGCTTGAAAGGGGCTGAGGAACTTTAATCACTAGTTTTTGGTATTTGATTTGATTGGTAGATTGTGTGCACTTGTTAGAGTATGTTCTGACATTGATTTGGTCAAATTTAGACTTCTCTATGGGCTTGAGGGATGCTTTAACTCATATACGTGAGTTCTGGTATTTTTTTAGTCAATCATGCTTTGTCCATTAGTTAGGTACGTTCTCTCATTTGGAATTAATGAATTCTGAATTTGTAATGGAATGAAGAGGGGTTAGGGCTGTAAATTTTGTCAATGATTTTGGTTTTTGATTGATTGCTAGGTTCTGTCCACGTGTTTTGGCTATTTTCTCAATTGAGTTTGATAAAATTTGTTTTAGTTAGGGGCTGTCAAGGTAATTTTCTGAATTTTAAGCTCTCATTTTGGTCCTTGATTGATTGCTAAGTTCTGTCCAGTGTACAGCTATTTTCTCATTCTAGTTTGATAAAAATTGGGCTTTGTCAGGGGTTGCAAGGTGATTTTTTCAAATTTAAGCTCTGATTTGGTATTTGATTGAATCCTGAGTTCAAGCCTTCGTGTAGGGCTATTTTCTCATTCAAAATTGAAAAAAATTGGGTCTGTTGATTGCTGTCAAGGTGATTTTTTGAGTTTTAAGCTCTGATTTGGTATTTGTTTGATTGCCAAGTTCTGGCCTTTCTATAGGGCTATTTTCTCATTTGAGTTTGATAAAAATTTGGGTTCATTGATTGATTGCTAGGTTCTGTCCAGTGTTAGTGGTATTTGGTCATTCAATTTTGATAAAAATTGTTTTATTTAGGAGCCGCAAGGTAATTTTGTGAATTTTAAGCTCTCATTTGGTCCTTGATTGATTGCTTAGATCTGGCCTTGTGTATGGTTATTATCTCATTTGAGTTTGATAAAATTTGGGTTAGTTAGGGGCTATCAAGGTGATTTTCTGAATTTGAAGCTTTGATTTTTGTAATTGTTTAATTACTTAGTTCTAGCCTTTGTGTAGGGCTATTTTCTCATTTGAAATTAAAAAAACTTGGGTTTGTTGATTGCTGTCAAAGTGATTTTCTGAGTTTGAAGCTCTGATTTTGGTATTTGTTTAATTGCCAAGTTTTGGCCTTTGTGTAGGGCTATTTTCTCATTTGAAATTAAAAAAACTTGGATTTGTTGATTGCTGTCAAGGTGTTTCTCTGAATTTTAAGCTCTAATTTTTGTATTTGTTTGATTGCCAAGTTTCGGCCTTTCTGTAGGGCTATTTTCTCATTTGAGTTTGAAAAAAATTTGGCTTCATTGATTGATTGCTAAGTTCAAGCCTTGGGTTTTGGCTATTTTCTCATTCAAAGTGGATAAAAATGGTTTTATTTAAGGGCCGCAAGGTATTTTTTTGAATTTTAAGCTCTTATTTTGGTCCTTGATTGATTGCTTAGATCTAGCCTTGTGTATGGCTATTTTCTCATTCTAGTTTGATAAAAATTGGGCTTTGTTAGGGACTGCAAGGTAATTTTTTGAAATTTAAGCTTTGGTTGTAGTATTTGTTTGATTGCTAAGATTTGGCCTTGTGTATGGCTATTTTCTCATTTGAGTTTGATAATAATTGGGTTTGTTAGGGATTGTCAAGGTAGTTTTTTGAAATTTGAGTTTTGATTTTTGTATTTATTTGATTGCTAAGTTCTCGCCTTGTGTTTTGGCTATTTTCTCATTCAAAATTGATAAAATTTGGATTTGTTGATTGATTACTAAGTTCTGTCGATGTGCTAGGGCTATTTTCTCATTCTAGTTTGATAAATTCTTGGTTTGTTTTGGGCTATGGGGATGTTTTCCATAGCGCTTGATGTATTGGATCCATTACTCATGAACTGCTTAGTATTAGTATTACCTCAAGGTTAGGGATTAGCAATTGAGGATAACTTAGATAATTTATAATTGAAAAACAAAGTGGATTTGAGTTGAAAATCTTAGACTTGGTACTATTTGTAATTTGTGGATGTTTTTTGTGAATATATAGGTGCACAATAATGTCATATTGACGTTACCCAACGTTGTTCACATGTTGATGTTCACATAGATTTTTACGTTCATGTTTATGTTGATGTTATATTGGACAGGCAGTACGTTTTGAAAACGCAACAGCAGACATTAATGTAGTTGTCTCCTTACGTTTCCTTTACATTTACGATACATTCCCATCTCAAGTCCAGCCCACACTACATGTCTAGGTATGCATTGAGAGTTTGGTATACATATTATGAATTAATGAATTTCTTGCATTCTGTATGTCTAATTCATGTTCTAACAAAATGGACATGCAACAACACGGGCCCCTGAACTAGCCAACTTGCCATTTAGTATGCCTCCACGCAGTGCAAGAATCCAAATCGCAGCTAACGGGCATACGCTGTGGCATATCTCACTCGAAGATTTGATTTTGCAAACAAAATTGCAAGTTGCTACAGAGAAGAACTACTTGTCCTTTCCTTGTCCATGTAGAGATTGTCATGGAGGTTTACGCAAACGTATTGAGGTGATTAGAAGGCACCACCCGCTTGTGGACAGGGATCCATTCTTGATGCGATCCATAATAGGCGGTGATCCACGAGATGGATTCCCTCAGCAAGGAATCTAGGTTGAAGACATGGCTTATGATGACGACAATGTCATTATGGGCAACATTGATGTTCTTGGCAAAGCTGATGTCAATGAAGCTTGTGCTGAGAGTGAGGTGCCGAGTGTCGAAGAAAGAGCTGGCATTGACAACAAGAACGTTGTGTTGGACAAGCATCATGATGTGCAAAGGCAAGTGATAGAGGCCTTCAACAATGTTGACAATTTGCACCAATAGGCCCATGCTAACGCAAACGTCCCCCCGAGTTTGAGGACCATAATGATGCCACACTGATGGGTTGCAAGAGTTGTACAAGTTTGCATCAACACCTTTGTACACAAGTTTGAAGACAAGCGTGGTGTCAGCCACCATTGTTCTCATGTATATGTGCGTTGTCTTTGGTATTAACAACAGATTTCCAAACGAGCTGTTGCAATATTTGGCAACAAATTTGCTGCCCCTTGATAATAAATTGCCAAGGACTCAGTACGAGGCAAAAAAAACCATACGTAGATTAGGTTTGGAGTATTACAACTTTCATACCTACCGTAACGGGTGTATGTTGTATGAGGACAAAGAAGCAACGTTGAATGAATGTCCAAAGTGTTCAAAATTGAATTGGATGGACAGTACAGATGCTGTTCCTGCAAAAGTCATTCGACATTTTCCTCTCATCTCGCGTTTGAAGCAAATGTAGAGATTGCCAAATATTGCAAGCATGCTGATGGGCCATACCGAGCATGTTAGCAATGACGGTGTGATGCGTTCAGTAGTAGACAGCCCCGTATAGAAGCACATCAACGTAGATGCTGCCTTTAGGAATTTTGGCATTGAGAATCGGAACATGCGTTTGGCGTTGGCTTTGGACGGGGTCAATCCGTTCAAGCTTAGCAACACAAATTGATCAACGTGGCCAGTGTTGATATTGATTTACAATCTTGAGCCATGGTTTGTGACAAAGAAATTCTTCATTTCACTTAGCATCTTCATATCAGGCAAGCAATCTCCAACTGCAAAGAACATTGACGTTTATATAAAACCGCTATTACGGGAGTTGCACATTTTGTGGGAGGGTGTCCTAACATTGGATTATTTGTAGCTTGAGGGTTCTCAACGTTTCACAATGCGTGGGCTGTTGATGTGGACAATTTTGGACTTTCCAGCACACAATTTCATATCTAGTCTATGTTGTAAGGGCTATCGGGGATGTCCATCGTGCGGCTCTAACACTGACTCAAGGATGGCTAAAACCGGAGACATGCTACCAGATGGGTCCATGAGGGGCAACAAAATTGTGTATGGCGGGGCTTGCAGGTATTTGCGTGCTACATATCCGTATTGGCTAAACTCAAGATTCAATGGGCATCCCGACCATTGCCCTAAACCCAAAATCATGTTAGGGTTGGATGTCATCAGGGATACTGGGTGGCGCCAAACGTACTTGGAGATGGGCGGTCGAGAGGATGGAAAAGATGATCCCATTCACTATTCAGGCATGAAACAAATGAGTGCATTCTATGAACTATCGTACTAGTAGGTGTGTGAATGGAGAACCCTAAACCCTCATGCATGTGCTCTTAATTGTCAAACAAACAATATGAATGGAAAGAAGTGACTATTCCAATCAATGTCAATTAAAATGCAATAGGCATTGGGTCAGACGTCAAAGTAAATGTTAGTGTAATTGGATGTGCATGTAGTTTGTCTTTGCAACTGCCCATTCAAGTCATTTTATATGTCACTCTAAACTGCACAAAATTTGTATGTGCATATTGACATGAAAGAGAACATCTCTTAGTTACAGTAGACGTTTTGTAGGTTTTCCACAATGACAGTAAGGTTGTGCACTGTTTTCATAGGGTACAATGTCATGTTGGAAGAAATGTTGACTGAATATCTGTACATCAAAATGGACATTCCTATGTTGTTGTTCTGGTATTCAAAAGCATCCATTTCATGTTGACAACACTTATTGGTTCAACACACATTAGACGTCATGCACTGCAAAAAGAACTTGTGCAAAAACATTTTGAAGACTCTGTTAGGCATGAACAATAGCCTAGGAAGTTGACAAGACTTAGAGGACTTGGGAATCTGAGAAGAGTTATGGGTGCGTTGTCAAGGAGATTGTTTTGACATGCCATAGGCCCCGTACATTTTAAAACCAAATGAGCAAAAGGAGTTTGCGCAAATAGTGTCAAACATCCGTACACCCTCAAACTATGTGGGTTGTATTAAAAAGAGACTCAAGGACGGAAAACTTCAATACATGAAGACGCATGACTACCACGTTTTCATGCAATAGGTAAACATGTACCACTCCTTGGCGTTCTATTTCATGTCCATAATTGCATATGCAAAAGTAATGTATGTGTGAATGGACGACTTGATTTATATGAATAAGACATCTAATACTCAATAGTGATGTCTGGAACATGTCAAAATGGAACGCAATTGACGTGCTTGGAAGTAGAGGAGGTTATATTGAATGTAAAAATTAACAAAAACTGCTTGTTGTAGATGACATGGTCTAGTCATTGATGTTTAGTAATGCATCACATTTGGCAGACAATCACGTTGCGAGAACTTATCATTTGCAGGTTCTTTGTGTGGCAATTAGAAACCTTCTAGACAAAGAGGTGCGGCTAGCAATCATAAAGTTGTGTCGAGTATTTCAGAGGTTATGCTACAAGGAGGTGCCAGAAGACAACAAAGAAGAGCTCATGGAGAACATTGTTACCGCAACTTGCATTTTAGAGAAGGAGTTTCCACCAACATTCTTGAACGTCATGACACACTTCCCCGTGCATCTAGTGGAGCAGCTATTTATTTGCGGTATTGTCCATTGCAGGTGGATGTATCTCATTGAATGATACTTGAAGACCTTGAAGGATTATGTTAGATCTTACGCTCATCCAGAAGGGAGCATAGCAGAAGGCTATCGCATGGAAGAGGCGTTGGGGTTTTGCACAGAGTACATGATACGAGACAGGGCAGGGCAACGACTCATTGCACGTGGGACGCAAACAAAGATTCAACTATGAATGACGAGATCTTAAACCCCAACAAGACTAGGAAACAAAAGATGTCAGACATAGTGCGCGGCCATGCGCATTTGTTTGTTCTTGACAATGTGGCATGTCTAGAACAGTTTTGGGAGTAATTGTCATCATGATCTTGTGAATGTTAGGTGTGATTAGAAATTATAACAACCATGATTACATCTGTGACTTGGTAATGCCGATTGGAACTCGTGGCCATGTTGTTCTGTATGTTCGCAAACGTTGTGAACAACCCATTTGCTTACATTTCAAATTGTTTCCATGTTATATATAATGTTTTAATATATGTTAGTTCAAACATAGCAACATCCCTAGAGAAGAGTACAGTACAAAGTGTGACGTAGCTCTAAACCCCAAAAATGTCAACTCCATATTTTGCATGTCTAGTATAATGCAGGCAGTATCCAGGAGGACACCCAGGAGAATGGAACAATGCTTCAATTAATGTGCAACTAGGCATGGTTGCTGATTAAATATATTATATTCTGATATCATCAAAATCTTAAATTTTTGAAGGGCTTTGCAACTGGTTGCAGGGATTATAGAGCCGCAAAGGCAAGCAGATGGGAAGAGCGAGAGGCTCATTGACTTTAATTTCACTGCCATGGCCTTCTTGGATGGCAAAGGTACCCTGATGAATTGAACAAGCTTCCTTCATTCGTAAATTGGTTGAAGTCACGGGTGGCAAATGTGCGAAGAGACAGGGAAGAGCTTGAAGAGAACATCGTCCAATATACTTTTCCACCCAAGAGATATGCAACTACACATCAACATATGCATGCATTTGGGATGCATTTATGTGTTTGGACTTCGGAGTGCAAAATACAGTCTTGTTACTCATGACTCTTGCATGGTTGCGTCTTTCACTAAACAACTTTGATGGGGAATTTTCAATGGAAGACCCATTGAAAGGACCATAGAGTATGTGGGGTACATAGAGGAGATCTTGGAGTTGGATTATCGCAACCATTGCACCACAGTATTGGTGTGCGACTAGGTGAGAGGCACCTGGGATGCTCAATTCCCTACAGTCAAGCGTGACAAGTACGGCTTTAGCATGGCCAATTTTAACTGCATGGACAGTACTATGAACGCTGACTTGTTTGCATTTCCATTGCACTGCCAGCAAGTATCTTGTCAAACGATGCGGGAAGAAACGGATGGAAGATTATTTGTAGAACGGACTTGCGTGGGCAACGTGTAACACCGCATGAAGATCAACATGACCTTGCCATCATTGATGTTGGTAACGATGCTAACTTTGTCGATTTAGCACCTATTGCAAGAGAAACGGAACCCAAAAGAAGACTAGACACTAGGGGTGGTACCTATGTTGTGCCTGCTACAAAGGGAAATGAAGAGGATGCCATTGCAGATGAGGATTGATACACGTTATAGCTCTAGATTACATGGCCAAAACATTGTCATAAGCACGTTTTGTATGACATTCACAATATTTTAGTGGACGTCAAGGCCTACGTGAGTCACAAACAGTGTGGACTTTCAAAGCATTTGCATACTTAGTGGGAAGTTCCATTGGACACACAGTCGTCAGCCTAGCATTATAACTTAGTGTTATCTGCATCAGAAATTGTGTTTGTGAAAACATCAACGTTGACGTTGATAGTATTGTGGCACATGTCCACACAAATGTTACGTGCTTGATCTACCTCAGAGAGTCTCTTGCAACCCAATTGTCACCCTAAACTGAAGGGGCATTCAGTAGGATGTCAAAGTGGACGTTGTTTTGAATGTGACACATCATGTTCATAGTGATGTGTAACTCAATGTTGGAGCAAACATCAACATGTACGCGGTTTGTGACTCTAGAAATGGGCAATGTGTTTACCTAGCCTTGCATGATAACTCTTTGAAAAATTACACACTGTTAAACTGAGCCAGAATTGCCAGCATGGCAGACATGTTGAGGTTGATGTTGAAATGGACATGTCTTTGACATCCAAACTTTGACAAAATTAAATTGTTAAAGTGAGTAGGCTTTTCACCTTACAATGCATGGTAACTCCCAAAAATTACTTTCAGTGAAATTGACCTAATTTGTCAGAGTGTCAAACACGTTTGTTTTGACCTCCGAGCAGACATTTTGGCAGACATGTTGAACTTCCCAAAGTAGGTGTTTTTTAAGGTATACAATTTCACTTGTATATGCTCAGTAACTTTGGAGAAGTTACTTCTGGTAAAACAAACCGTTAGTGCCACCCTAGCAGCTATGTTCATTTTGACATCAAGGAAGACATCTTGTTAGATGTCCAAATTTTTTGTGAACTGTGTTTTATACAATGGGCAGCCCTTTCACCCGTATGTAAATAGTTAAATCCAGGAAGCTACCCGTGGTGAAATTGGCCCTCCACTGAGGGAACTACAATCATGTTAATCACAATGTCTAGCCAGACATTTGAACAATGTCTTTAATTTTTTAGGCCATAATTTTAAAACGGACAGCATTTTTACCAAAATTTGGAGGGATAAATTCTAGATAGTTACCCATAGTGAAAAAAAAGTGCCCTTGTCAGACTGGTAATTACGTTTCTATTCATGTATTGGTAAACATCTATAATGACATTTATGTATTGAAAGATGTTATTGTGGTGTTTTTGGACATTGAGAGTGCTATTCTTGACTATTGCACATTGAGTTCACGTTAACAGATTTTGACATCAAAAAAATTTAGATTTTGAAAGCCAATTGATGTCAAAATTTTGTTGGAATGAACACGGTTAACATTGGGTTGTTTTTGTTTTGACATCACCAAAAACGCAGGTTTCTTATAGTGTTATGGAATGTTGTGAAATTGAGCTAGTATTAATGGACTTACTTGATGATAATTTTGTGCCCTGAATCCAACTTTTATTTATTTAGTGTAGTACAGGCTTGTCACCATCAAATTTCATCCTATCTTCAGTAACTTGGAAGGAATTTCAACCTTCATACGGTCAAGGGCTATAACATGTTTAGTTTTTGCCAAAGACGCAATGAAAATGAGTATTTGACATTCTTGAATTGCCAATTTTACAACTTCAAAGGATTTAAACTAGCGCAAGTTTTAGTTTAAAGGTAATGAGATGGTAAAAGTTTAGCTTTGGATTTAAAAAATAAGAAATTTATTTTCAAATATTTTCTTCCCTCCAAAATCTTTTTATATACCTATGAGCAAAGGAAAATTACTAAAGGAGCATGAAATTTTCCCCTAAACACTAACAAGAATTACGAATTAGAGCACCCTCAATGTGCTTGCAAAGTTGGCAAATTTCCAAGATGTTTAGCAAAATTGGTAGTTGATTCTCAAGTTAGTAAACAATAGTTTTGCTACACCCTTCCATGTGAGTAGGGAAAAGTGAAAGAATATGACTGCCTTGTTGTAATTGAAATCTTAAATATGCTAATGTCACTTGGTGTTGTCAACAACTCTATAACCATGTGCTATTGGCTAATTTTTTTCTTTCTTTATAATCAACTGCAACAAAACTTCTTAAATCACAAGCTCTATTTTAAACCATAGAGGTCAATCAAGTTTACAGCTTCTTCTTTAGCCAAATTTAGACAAACTACATGTATAAGCATTAGTCAAAGTGCTTTCTTTTGTACTCAAATTTGGCCACATATGGGATTTTGATAGGGAAAATTTCATGGATACCCTTGAAGTTTGCAATGTTTTCATAGATACCCCTGCTTTTTTCAGAACTATCACAATTACCCTTGGACCAAAAAAATTCAAGGGTTTGTTTTGTTGAGTATGTCACTTCCCTTCTTCTTTTATGTGCACACATAACAAGAAAGAAATATTATGCACACAAAAGAAGAAGGGAAGTGACATACACAATAGAACAAACGCCTGAATTTTTTTTGGTCCAAGGGTATGTGTGATATTTCTGAAAAAGCAGGGGTAAGCTTATCTATGAAAATGTTGCAAACTTCAGGGGTATCCATGAAATTTTCCATTTCGATAGCCACCGCGGTCCAGCTCAGCACATTCTTATTGCCACCTGGGTCCTTTCGACGCTGACGTGGACAACCGAGATAGACTGACCGACCGCAGCAGCGTGGTGCCGATCGGACTTCGGAACTCGGAATTTGGAATTCGGAAAGATTTCATCGGCAGCCGGTCGGTGGAGCGCAATCGCGTGCATCTCGTCGTCATCGTCGTCGTGATTTCAGAGCGAAATCGATTGCAGTTGTGGAGTTACGGTTTGGTAGAGAGTGGTGGCAGGGGCGCCCGTCCGATCCGGCATCATGGCGCAACCGAAGCATGGGCTGTCGCTGCTCAAGTTCATCCCCAAGGCCATGCGCCCTTCCACCTCCGACGTCAGCTCCGTCGCCCTCTGGGGCACCACGGCTGCCTGCGGCGCTCTCTGGCTGGTGCAGCCGTTCGATTGGATTAAGGCGCAGCTCTCCGCCCCTCCCAAGGAAGAAGAGGATAAGTGACAGGGCCGTGGTGGTGGCATCGGGTTCCGCACTTCTGCGATGGCCATGATTTCTTCATGTTTTGCATCAGAGACAGGCGGGGATCGTGGTACAGGCCCCTTTCTCAGGTCAAGATCATCGTAGCTGATTAGGGTTTCTGCTGTGGTTGAACATTTTCGGGATACCGGACAGGATTCCTGCACTTTGGGGTTTGGCTGGACGCCCTTGTGTATTCCGGACTCGTAAATCTCTAGTGCCGGACCTCCATAGTTGTGTTGGTTGGCTTTTAATTCTTTGTTTCTTGCAAAGGTATTGTGTTTTGGGATGATTTTTCTGCACGATCCAAAGTGTTGAGCTGTTTCTACCTCCAGTGATGATTTCTTCTTACTTTATTTTTCCTTTGTTGTTTCTTTATTTTTCCTTCTCTTTTTCTTGAAAGTTGTTGCACGAGTGACCTTGTTTTGAAGCGAGCTATGTATGAACTGGAGGACTTCTGTTTGAATTGAATTAGCAGTGTTGCGAAGGCTTGTCGAGAGCAGTAGCAAACCCTAATCAGAGACCTGCCGAATGGGCTGGGCCGTTACTGGTGGGTTTTTGCTTGTTGGATGCATGTGATTCTGGCTTAGCATTGCAAACCCTTGGTCGTTTATGATCTTTTATGCAATTTGTGAATAGTTGAAACATAATTTGGGGCACACTAATCATACTACTAAAATCACAGTGAAAATGAGGAGATAGCAGTTGAAGATGAGGTGATATTAGAGAGGGTGCACAGATTGATAATAAAGACGTCACAGTTTTAATGTTTCTCTTCCTTTTGCTTCACATTTCATTGCTTTTCAAAATTTTGTGATCTTTAGGAGCTTTGGACTTTCATGATTTCACTTTTCTATTGCTATTATCAAATGATTTGAAATGTTTGTTCCATTGAAGCAATTTTGAATTTCACAACAATTTTAATGGTGAATGCGTAGTGTAGCAAGTGTCAACCACTAGTTAATTAATTAGAAGAATATTGAAAAAGTAACTCTAATAGTTCGTTTGGATTTTGTACCTTGCAATTTTCTTGTTTGAAGATTACTTATTTGGCTCAAATGTGCATGGGGCAAAATAGTTGACTCGAACCTTGAGCAAAGTCTCACCTTCTTGGCACCAAAGTTTCTAAAAAATGCTTTTAGGTATCAAAATTTCTAAAAAGTGCTACCATATTAACCCATTGACGCTCGGAGGTCCGGAAATACACAAGAAATCAACCATATTCTAGTTGATTGGGCGTTAATGGGTTAACAAAATGTAGTGAATTAAAATATGTTACTTGGGACATATTGTGAATTGTTAAATCACTATATTTTTGGTCTTGACCAATCAAACTCTTGGATTTTTGTGGGACTTGGGATGTGAGACATGTTGCATGGCCCCTAAATGAATAATGTGCCATCATTTATTAGGGGGTTTCAAACATAAAATTTGGCCTTTGAACTTCTCACCTCATAGGATCTCCGCTCACTAGTGAATTGTTTTTGTTCCCTCGCACGCGCAAAGTTTGAGACACCCATGAGTTTGCGGGAGTTTTTGCAAAAGAAGTTTTGGGGTTTGAGTACGCAGGTGAATAAGCCCTACAAAGCCACAAAAGTGAGTTTTTGAAGTTCACTCCTCATGTGTATCACGTTAGAAGTGAAGTCCAGAGGTGAGTCACCTCGCGGTTCACTAGTGAATTCACAAAGGTGAATTGCAACGTGAGTCACTTACAAATGTTGATGTTTGAAGCCCCCTATTATGAGACTTACTAATTATATAAGTACTAGTAGAATTTAAGAAGAAATATTTAGTTTGGTGCACAATCAACATCTAGAGTTGAGCTCCCCATTCTTTTGCTAAAGTAACCTTCCCCATACCTAAGCAATCCGCAAAGTCAACTCCTATTTTTGAGGTGTTCACCACTCACTGTGAATCCAAGATGGAGCAGTGAATGCCACTTGCACAAGCAAATCCTATCACATGTTAACTTAGGAGTTAGTTTGGGAGGTTTGGGATTGGGATTGTTAAGCACACGTAAAGGAACACATCCAAGTAGTTTCAAGGGTGGTTTAGAGTTGCCAATTGGGACCCTATGAGCTGCAACTTTGCCCCTTAACCCCTAAAGGCCCAACTGTCCCTTTGGGGGACAAATGGATTTTGGGCATGTACCTATAGTTAAACTAGTTTAGGTGACTTTTTGAAACTTTTATTGAAGGTGGGGAATTCCAAGTCCTACGCGGGCATGTAGTTTTTTTCTTCATTATAACATTTATTGAGGAAGTTATGCATGAATTTTTGAAAATCAAGGGAACGTGGGCAATCTAGGCAGCCCAAAAAACCTCTTCAAATATTGTATTTTTAAAATAAAAATCTAAAACAGATTCTTTTGATTTATATATATGTGGAAAGCTTTGAATCATTCAATTTTGATTGATGAGTGAGAAGTTTTAGTTTGCAAGTAGGTATGGGACTCCCAAACCTTGGCATTCCTTTTACCCCTTGTAAATTTTGGTGCTTTATATTTTTGAGCTCTTTGTGTATTTGCTATTTTACTTCTTTTTTTCCCAACTTGTCTTAGCCTAAGATTCCTTGGGTTTCATCATTTGGATCAAAGTAACTCAAATGTCTAAATTTTACATAAATCCTCCAATTTTGCCTAGTGTATATGCAAATTTCATGACCTTATGGCATTGCAAGAATTTACAAAGTATGATTCACACCTCCAATTCATTTGAAAATTCTCCCACACTTACCTAACTTGGTCTTCTATATAGAAAAAATAAACCTCAACTTTGTGTAGAGCAATTTTTTTGATATAGGAGCGGTCAAAGGCTTCTCAAATTTTTGGGCAGCAAGAAATATCTCACTCCTCTACATCTAGAATGGGTTGATTTTTCTTCTCAAAAATACCTCCCATAGTCTAGGGCAAGATCCTCTAGTTGAATTTTCAAAAAACCTTTTTTTCCTACCATTCTACTCATTCCCCCAAAAGTGGCAATTTTTAGTGACTTTCAAAAAAAGGGCTTGGGCCTTTACGGGTTAAAGGAGATATCTACATCGAAAGTGAAAACTGGCTAAATCCAATACACCAAAACAATAAAAAGAAGAGTTATGTAACTTTGACTTGAAAGATCGACATGCTATGGAGGGTTTTTCAACTATCTATGCATCATGGAGGTAGATGGCAAATTTCGTTGGTGATGATGATGTTAAGAAGTAGACCTTGTAAACAACCAACAAATCTTCGAGTCCCTATGTGATAATAAGGTCATTTAACCTCACCATAAATGGGTGTACTATGATGGTAACCCAAAGCACACTAAAACTCATGTTGAACTTAATGACTTTGACACCTCATTTATGAGGTTAGGACGAACAACTTTGCATTTTCACATGTCAAAAAATGTAAGTGTTGTGAAATTTACCTTAAAAATTGAATTTGGAAGTTGATGTAGGAGCATTATAGTCTTCATATTGTATATTTGTCTTAATGGAGAACACAAGACATTATTCAAGTTCATACTTTGAAAATCTATGTCATGTTAACCCTTGAACGTCACGAAAGTCCTTTGTGGCTATATGTATGGCCATATATACAAATGTATTTGAGCTGCTTTGAGGGCTTTCTAAATTATTTTATGCACCCACCATTATTCAACTCTTCAATATGTATGTTTATAATACTTAATTTCCAACTGATTCAAACTCCAGAATATTGGTTGCAACTGTATTTGGTACCGTAGCTCAAGAGCCCAAGGGCCCTTCACGGGTTAAACTGTGTGGCATCATATAGTAATTTGAATTTGTCATGATATTATGGAATTACAGAGTACTTGATTTTAATTGATTTTAATTGTGAATGTGAAAACCAAATGTTTGAGTAAAGCAATTTTTCAAAAAAATTGTGATGTTTGACCCTTGGTTTTTCCTTACCAAATAGATTTTTAACATGCTCATTTTGATTGTGTCATTTTTTTTATAGATTTGTTAACTAGTAAAAAGTTGGTTCACCAAACTTTAGAGGTGAACTAGGAAAATTTATTAGATCCAAAACAAAGTTTTAACTGTAGAGGATGATGTTTAGAATTTATCCTAATTATTTCATGCAAGAACATTTTAACATATCTGTTTAATAGGAGTTGTTTGAATCTTTAAAAGTTTACAAAGTAGGTTTGTCAATTCTATGCAAAAAATTGCACAACATTATTTGGAAGAATTGGAATATATGGTAAAATATTCGATATAAATTACTCAATGCACTTGTATTTTGTCATCACACAATAACATATAGTATATACAAGAGTAAAACAACACTAAATATAAATGCTCTAGTTAAACTAAGTGCTTTATTACAGTTAGTTGACAAGGGTTCACAACACTTTATAAAATTAGCAAAGTCTCTATCTAGATCGGCAACCCAAGGTTTTATCAATCAGTTCCAAACCTTCATTGTAAGGAGAGAGTAAACAATGAAAAAGTGGGTTTGCATAATTGTGATGAAAAGCTTCAAAGTATTATGATATGTAAAACGTGCCACGTTTTAATTGGAGTCTTACTCAGAAGCTTTTAACTCTCAAAGGTGGCCAAAGTTAAAAGGCTTACAAATGATTTTTGATTAGTAAATGGGATGATGAATATCAATTATTTGTCCAAGATTTTTGTACAAGTTTATCAATGGTATATCTACATTATTGAGAAAAATTCAATTCACATCTGGTGTTTTTGGATTCTATACAAAAATATTATACAAAAAAATAGAATACTTGTAAAGAATATTTTAGCAACATTGATATTTTGTAGCAAGATTTGATGTTGACATTCAAAATGATTCTTTTTTGCTTTTCAGCAGCATTTGAAGTCAAGTTTCTACTCCTTTTAAAGATTGATACATTCCCAAAACAAAAAATTGAGTACAATTTGAAGTTGAGACACAAAATTACGTTTGCAATTATAAAATGAAACAAAAATTTGGATTGCTCTATGAAGTTCTATACTATAATATGGCCTCCTTGTAACAAAAACAAATCAAATTACTTCAACAATGTTTGATTTTAAATACAACTTTTTTTAAATTTGTCCTCAAAATCTCACCGTGATTTCAAATTTCAACTATAAATTTTATTGTGTTTCTTTTTTTTATTACAAACAAGGAATTTTATTGCATGGTCATAGGCTCCAGCTTTTAAGAAGTCATACACACAAGTCACTTGCAAGATATAACATGAGATCTCTCAACACCTATCCAATGACGTTCACATATTAAATGTATTACCACCTTGTAACAATGGCTTACTCACAAGGCATAATCAATTTTTAGATTTGACCGAGTTTTGTAATATTAAAAAAATCTGAAGACTTTGAAGATATAAGTTATTTCTAAATGGTAAATTTATCCTAATCTTTGTTCTCATAAATCAAAAGCTGTTCTATATACTGTAGTAGGATCTTTGCCCAATTCATGATCTATTGGATTACTGGCCCACCTTTAATTTAAAACTAGTCAAAGTATTGTTCATATCCTAATATTTACCACATAAGCAACCATTTCATTGTCCAGAACAATTGGAGCAACCCTCAATAAAATGTAAATATAAACCTTGAGTACAAAATCTTAGAATTTTGAGCATCTACATACGTACTTGTCAAGGTTGACTTGCTAAAGGTTTAATTATATTTTTGATAGACCTTCAAGATTCTTGTTCCTCCACGCAAGATTCTTTTTCTTGTAAGATTTTTGCCACATCTTGTCAAAACTTGACAGAGGTTCCATAACACAGAAATTAACCCCTGAAGGACCTTGGAATTTCCTGAGCTTCTACAAATTTGCTCTCGTTTGAACAAAAAGCCAACATTTTGATACTTTGTATCAATTCTTTTTGAATTGTAACCGTATTAAATCAAATTAGACATGTTAGAGATCAAGTTAGAAAAGAAAACACAACAATATCTCTTATGGATTGAAAGATTATAATGTTTGATCATGAGGGTGTTAAAACTATGAAAGTGATTTGAAGTCTTTCAATCTTCTTTTCACATGTCAAATTTAAAAACTTCGTCACCAAAACAATACGAGGTTAAAGGGCTTAACATGCATAACCCCAATCAATTTATGGCTTCTTAAAATCTACTTTACAATTTTTTTAAATGAATTTCTAATGTGAATTTTTCTCAAAAATTTAGTGTATTTGAGGCTCATTCCCAAGAGCCCTCGACACTACATAAAGTCAAGATTGCAATGAACACCTGCGCACAAAATCTTGAATAGAAAAATCATATTCAATAATTTGCAAAATCAAATTTTTGAAGCTAAAACTAAATTCAAAAAACAAATTTTCAAAAATATAAACCATTAAAAATAATAATTTGGTAAGGTTTTATTTAACTTCAAAAATTGGTCAAGGACACATTTTGTCCTTAGGATCCTTTAGGGATTAAAAGACAAAATCAATGAAATTGCCAAAATCCTCCCTAATAAGCACCAAGGTTGCCAAAATTTGGATGAATGTCACTAAGTTGATAAACGCTTTGGATGAACGTACACATTGTTGATTCTATCCACTTTTTCCTTACTTGCTTGCATTGTTGGGTGTGTTACTCTACTAGTGAGAATAAAAAAATATCCTTGCTCCCACACTTACCACCTAATGTGTCCTATAAATAGTCAATCAATCAGTCACCAATTGGAATATTGGATAAAGCATTCTTTCACAATCAAGGAGGATTGGGTGCCATGCGAATAACATGTGGGGCCCAAGGTACCACATCCAAGGCTCAATTTGTGGATACAAACAATCCTATTGGCTCTTAAACTGGACCGCATGCTTTTGTCTTCTATCAGCAGGCAAATGAAAGTAGTCCTTTTTATGTTCAAGCAGCAACAAATTGGAGCCAATCATTTCGAACAAACACGCCGTCAAAAAGGGCCAGAACCATCCACTTGCAAATAAAACAAACAAGGCATATCTCTACAAGCATTATCTAGACACAACGCCGCACACACGATTCCCATACCTACAGAACACGAGATTATTTTAAGTGCAAAATTAGGCTACAAGTAAGGTAGGCGCACCGATAAGCGTGGAAATAAGGGTTTTGGAGGAGGTGAAACAATTGACTAACTTTGGAAAAAATACTATAAGTTAGGAAGTGGAAACCAAAAATATTGGCATCAATTTCAAGGTTCCAATTGCAAGCATTTGTTCACAAAGATTTTTCAAGGTCCAAAATCATTGAAATTGTAGGAATCAAGTGTAAGAGATGCTAAAAACAAGGCTTGGTGAGATGGGTACTCAAAACCGTCATGCCAGTCACCCACAACCACCACTTTGTCACCCATAACTATCATTTAATTACCCATAACCATTTGATTTATATTTGTTAGTTCCTGACAATGTCAAAAACTATTATTTTGCAAGAATGAATTCTTTGAAAACATGGGTTACAAAAACCAAAAATTTATCATGAAAAAAGCATTATCTCAAAGAAATTAAGGGCAGCTTGATATTCAAAAAATGGCTCCACATGGCATGAAGATCACATTAGGGGTAGTCTCGGCACTTTGGAGAATGAAAAAAGAATGGAGATTGAGAATTGGCTAAGTGAAAGTAGAAGCCAATAGGAGCTCATTCTTTGTGAAGATGTTGTGACACCCATTTGTGTGTGATGAAAAATTGAGAGTGGAGAATGGATCATGATTTACTTAGAGAAAGGTAGCACAGACAATGATTGGAGTAACATAAAGAACTTGGATGAAAGACAATTCATGAGCAGGGAAAATGAGCATATCATGACAAGAAATTTATACACTAACTCATTCTCCACTCTTCTTTTCACCTCCGGAGGAGAAGAACAAAGCTGTGAGAAGTTTCAAGCGTGAAACAGAACGCAAGCTCCAACAATTACTAGCGGCGGGACAAAACTGCGTTCTCATTCTCCAGTTCCGGAGATAAAAATGCCTTGCCTATCACTATTGTTTTCTTTGCGGGTTTCAAATTGACTACTTACAAACAACAAAACATTCTTTTTTTGAATGCATGACAAGCATCTAGATTTGGAACGTTAGAGCAACATTTAGCACCATTACACTATTTTTTCTTCGTTTTTTTGTACAGGCCTGAAGCTTTGAAAAAAAATTCGTAGCTTTTTGGCTTTTAAAAGCCTACAAAAACCCGTGCTACACGGGCATTCATAGAGTCCCCAGTCCAAACAAACACTATTTGCAGCAGTCGAAAATACTCATTCAAATGCCACTCCCAGATCCGGAAAAGACTGAAGTTCCAAAATAAAACCCTTGCAACAATACTTTACAGGTTGGAACTCCTCCCACGAATATTACAAAAGAATCAATGATCCCACTATAACAGGCTACAACTGTCACGTCCGCTTTTCCTCCACCAATCCTTCCTCCAAAGTACTGCCATATCCGTAATAAACTCTATCTAGCTTGCTTGCATGCTACCGGTCAAGCTACAGACTTCAGCCCATGCAGTGCAGGAAAGCTAAACCCAACGAAACCCACTGCGGTGTCCGTGGAAAAACATGATGGTGTACAAAAGAACAATAAAAACAACGAGGGAACCGGCTCAGAGTGATGGCGCTGTTTGTCACCCTGGCCGATGAGTTATACTCGGAGGGCAGACCAAAAAAACACCCACTCATACCTCGACTACTACGCCGAAGAGGAGGAACTGGCAGGCGAGAAGCGGTACCCCAGTTTCGCACTTCTACGCTACGTCTAGTACACGCACTGTGATCCGCGCTTCTCTTGCAACGGCGACATGCAGAGATGCTTTCAGCGCGCTCTGATTCATCGATCGTCGTGGGAGGGATGCTGAGTCACTGGAATCGTCGTCTTCGAGACCTGGTGCAGTAAAATTATCCACAGAGCTGGAGTGGGGAACACGCCGATGCCGCGTCTCACACTCCAATGAACTGCACCGTTCAATCTACATACACCTACTATCATAGCAAGCTACGGGCTTTTGTAACCACCTCCCTCGCTGCATTACATTGCGCACACGAACTCCCCGCTGCTGTCAATGTCTGGATCGCCGTCCCCGTCGTTCTCCAGGTCCATGTCGTCCGCCGGGCCGCCGAAGTAATTCCCTGGAACGCCTGCGCCTGGCACCTTGGCTTCACCGATGATCCGCATGATCTCTTCGATGCTCTGCGGCGGGTGGTTGGGGTCCTCGAAGTCGTAACTCCTGTCTGCCAGATCCACCAGATCTGCGGGAAGATTCTTCAGGAACCACTCGTGGTTCTTAATCTCCTGCACGTTGATCCTCTGCACGTGCACATCATTGAAGTCAGTGCAACTGCTAAATGAATGCAAAACAGAGCAAGCATAATCATTCAGCTAGTTTAGACTAGCCACGAACTTTGGATGAATGCGCAATCGAGATGCTCTACCTTGGCTGGGTTGGCCACGAAGATCCGAGACAGCAAGTGTCGGCACTCCACTGAGATGTGCACGTAATCAGGGATGGAGTACTGCACGCTCAAGATACGCTGCAACAGAAACCAGATGCAAGCTCAGACGTGATTTTTTCACCACTGGAGACAGCAGCGCAACAATATCCAGAAAAAACTCGACAAACAGCTTTAGTGTTACTTACCCCGATGGTCTTCCGAAAATTTCTAGGATCCTCGGGATCCTCAAAGGGATATGCTCCCACCAACATCACGTACAGCGTCACGCCACATGACCACACGTCGGCAATCTGCATCAAGCGACCTCATTCCCTTAAGGTTTTTGATAGAAGAGTCTCTACCCTAACCTCTAAGAGAGCTTGAAACAACGGAAGCATGGCAAACCTACTGAACTACGAGAGACTTTGAGTGCGAGATGCTCACCTTGCCGTCGTATTCTTTCTTCGACAGCACTTCGGGAGCGATGTAGGCAGGTGTCCCCACAGTCGACTTGGGTTGCGAGTGCAGCAAAGATGACTGTAACGACAATGAGAGACAGCTCAGCAAAAGCGTGACAAACTTCGAACTTGTTGGAGCTGCTACGACCAAATCCAAGTACTAGCGGAGCATTCACGGGAAAAATCGATTCAACTAACCTTGGAGTAACCAAAATCGCAGATCTTCAGCCGAGGAGCAGGGCTTCCATCAAGCAAGGTGTTCTCGAGCTTCAAGTCGCGGTGACAGATTTGCTGCGATCATCGTGACAATGTTAATACGAATCTCGGCAGATGAGAGAACATAACACAGGCAACTGAAGTGATAGACTCCAATTTTGAGAACAATGATGACGTGTACTGAGTACTGATATCGCTGAATGCAGAGATAAGGTTAAGATCAGGATGAGTACCATTGAGTGGCAGTAGCTCACTCCAGAAACCAACTGCTGGAAGAAGAACCTAGCCTGCGCAATAGCACCCACGAATATCCAAGTGATTCATTGCTTCAAAAATTGTCGAGAATGTCAAAGATGACAATGAAAAAACCACAAATATGCTGAGGATGGGCAACATCAGCTCACTTCGTCCTCGCTAAACCGACCCGCGTTGCAGATGCGCTCAAACAGCTCGCCACCCGCAGCATACTCCATCACAATAGCCAAGTGAGTCGGAGTCAACATGACCTGCCATCGAAGTACAAAAAACCTTGGTTAGCGCCCCGTGCACTTTTGTAAACCCACTCCGGACGAAACCCAGCACGTATGCATTCATTCACTCACCTCCTTGAACCGCACGATGTTGGGATGACGCAGCGACCGATGATTGATGATCTCCCGCTGGACATTCTCATCAATCTGCACCAATCCACCCGATTCGACATCAGGATGGAGCCAAATTACCCCCACTACAACTAGGTATCTCCGGCTACACACAAAACCCCACGACGACGCACCTTTTCGCCGCGCTCGATGTACTTGACGGCGACGAGCTCGCGGGTGAGCTTGTCGCGCATGAGACGGGCGACGCCGAAATTGCCCGAGCCAATGTCCTTGACGAGCTCGTAGCGGTCGTGGTGGTGCATGTCGGGTATGTCCAGGTGGTCCATGGCTACCGTCTGGGTGTGTCCCTCGGCAACCCACCCTCAGATGCTCGCTCTCCAACTCTCGATGCGCAATACCAACTCAATGACGGGATGCAACCCCGGAGGTGATGATGATGCGAAGTGATTGCGGAAGCTGGAGTTAGTGGAGTAGGGGCGGGGGCTTCTTCCCTTGCTGGCTTTGCTGGCTGGCTGGCTGGCTGGCTTGGCCTTGCTTGGCCAAGTCCGGGGAGGTAGCGACGATGGGATGGGTGCTGCGGGCATTCGAGGACGCAGCCCCAGGGGAAAGTCCTCCGCCGAGGCTCTATTGGGAGTGGCCGCGTGGAGGCCGTTCCGCGCCCTTAGCTCCGGGATCACGCTCGGAGCTGCTTCGGCTGGAGGTTCGGTGGAAAGTGCGTGGCGGGCTGTCCGTTTCCAGCGCTCTTAAACGCGTCCCTCGAATGCTGACGCGTGGCAGTGCGCCGCTGTTTGCCTTATGCTCGTTTTAAACTTACAAACAAGTTGGACATATTCAGAGCGCTGATTCGCGAATTTTCCGGTGCTGCACCTCTCTAATGCCATGCTCCATTGCTCATGGTCATATTAGGGGAGTTTCAAATCATTGTTAATCAGACAGGATTTATCATTAGAACCTTCCCTTTCAGAAAAGAGAGAGAACTCACCTAAGTTATGAATGCAAATTATGCAAAATTCTCCACCTGTAAGGTAGACATACCCATTCCCAGCCTTTAAAATCTGTTTTTTCTTTGGTAGCGTGACACGCACCCACCGATGCAAGCAGGTAAGAGAAATTTTGGACGGAGATGGATAGATTTGATGACTTTTGTACGTTCATCCATAAAATATGTTAATTTTAGTAGCATCCAAAATTTGGCAAATGTTGTGTATGCTTGTGGAGGGATTTGGCGATTTCATCCATTTCTTCACATGATTATTCTAGTGTTACGGGAGCCATCACAAAAAATAGGTAAGATTTTGGCAAAAATTGGCCAAGATTTTAAAGGCTGCCCATTTCCAAGTGGCACTCAATTTTGCACCTTATTTTTGAGGTGTTCAGTGTCCACTCTTGAACCCATAGTGGAGCAGTGAATGCTATTTGCACAAGAAAATCTTGTCATATGTCACTTGCTAAGCTACTTTGAGAGGGTCAAGATTGGGATTGTCAAGTGTTGTTATAGGAACACATCCAAGCAGTTTCAAGGTGGTTGGGGATGGGTATGTCTACCTTAGGGGGTTTCAAATCATTTTTTGTCAGACAAGATTTATCATGGGAACCTTACCTTCAGAAAAGAGAGTGAACTCATCTAAGTTGTGAATGAAAACTTATGCACCTCTATGAGGTGAAGAGCAAATTATGCTTCATAAACCTTGAAGAAAAGTGGCATCTTTCAACAATGTGCATCAAGATTATAACTTTTTGCTTAAAGATATAACTTTTGAGTGATGCATGTTACATCTAGGAGGAAAGTCAACAACAAACTTTGATGTCCTTATTATAGCTACATGCAAATTTGATTTTTTTATTGAAAAGGAAGAAGCTTAATAAGAGGGCTTTCAAAAATCAAGAAGATATTGAAAATCTAACTCCTCCCCTTGGTCTTTTAAAATAATCTAAAAGTAAAAAGAAAAATCAGTAATGTAATTGGTGATCCTAAATGTTAGGCCTACTTTTGAAAACCAAAATTTTCTATTGTTTCACATAAGTTGTATTCTTAATGCCCCTTGATAAATCCAACTTGGTTGCTTTATGGCACTTTAGAACCTTGATCCAACCAAATGGTAGATTTTGATGACATTTTTAGAATTCAACTTATTTTGCATGGAAAATGAAGATTACAATATGAGGTGGGATTTAGTTGACCAAATACAAAAAGCACCTTGCCATAGTGGTAATCAACAATGCAACAACAACTAAATTGTGGGGTTCATTATTACTAGCTTCAAGTGAGAATTGCAATTTATTTTGTAAGTACGATTTAACTTACTTATCTTTGTGTGCTCTATCTATCTCTTATGCTAAACTACAAGTATAGTGAGATTTGTGCACAGTCTCAACATTTGTAAGAAAATCATACCTTTTTTTCCATCAACAAAAAATCAATCAAAGAAGATATCTACCCCCATGGTGCACTATTTTATAAAATATTCCAAAGTGCATGTTAGTTTAGATACACAAATCTAACTTTTTACAAGCATCTAGTTTTTGAAGGCCATGCAAAAACAATATGTTCAACAAGACTAACTAAATAATGTTGAAGGATTGTTATAAGAAACAATTTTGAAAGAGAAAAAATATGAATACTGAGAGTGTGATTAATCTATATTCTACATTAATTCATAACAATAATTCCTTGACAAAACTTCCACTTCAGAAAGTAGAGATATTGCATTTGTTTTTATAGCATACAATATGTCATCCTTAACCCTTAAACGACCATAAGGCATAGTATATACGCCAACATATAATTACTATTTACTACCAATGAGAAATTTTAATTTGGGATCTCAAGCAGCTGACTAGAACTGTATTGATCTATTCTCTAACTTCTTTTTTGGTCTCAAATGTAGTAGAGGGGTGGATCCATTCCAAATATAAGAAAAATATCCTGTATTGTACTAGTCGCAAAGGGTCTTTTGGTTGTTTAGGGGTTAAAACACCATATTCATTAAAATGGGAAAACTGGATTCCCAAATTGTACTTCACCTTAAATCCAGCATTTCTCTTTAAATCATTTAAATGCTAAATTTGAAAGTATCAGATTTGGTTTAAGCCATTGAGATTTTGTCCCTTGCAAATTCCTCCTCTCAGGTGAGGACACGTGTACCAAAAAAAATGTTGCTCAAACCTAGAGCTCGGTTTAAGGTGATCACCTTGTACCTAATTTATTCCCAAAATGGACGTTTTTTTCTCAAATTAACAAATATGGCATTGTTAAGCAACAAGCTCACTTGTGTTATACATATAGAAATACATCCATTGTTGGTTGCAATTGAATGCCGTCACATCTTTCACAACAACTTTATTAGTCATCAAACTCAATGCAATACCACTTTTTGTACATTATTAATTGATTTTGCAATAGTGAGAACAATGTAAGAAATGAAAGAATCTAAATCATCTATTGCATTTCTCACAGATACACAGTACATAAACTTTTATAATAACATATTCAATTAACAAAATATTAAAAAATCAGTGGAACTAATTAACATTTTTTTTTGTTGAAAAAAGTAGGTGAGTCCTTCTAAACAAGACTAGGATTTTTTTATTAAAAACTTTTAGATTTAAGAACTCACATGAACCTCACAATCAAAGATCTTTGTAAGTAATAATATCTATCTATACTACTATGCAAGAGGCACTCACTCTGCGCCCTATTCTAGAACTTTCTAGAATTTTTGGATTATGGAAGGTCAATAGTCCTTGGGAAACTTAGCATCAAGGTTGTTGAGCTTCTTTTATACAAATTCTTGAGCTTCCCTTCTTGAACTTCCTTCATACAAATTGGTTGATCTTTTTTTCAAGCAGTCTTCTTGTGAGCATAAGAAGAAACACTAAATGCATCAAAACTAAGAAAATCCACACTAGCAAGTTACCAGTAGATGCTTCTTTAATTTGCTTGCAAAGTTTTGAAAACAACACAACTTAAATGTCATAAAATCCCAATAAACCATAAGCTTTTAAACTACCTTATCAAAGTAATTGCTTATATTTGACTAGGTTGCTTAATACAAAGTGACAAAGTTGTTATCAAGAGGAAGCACTGAAGCATATGGGCACCAAATGGTAAGCTAAGAGAACAAGCCACCATTTGTGGCATTTTTTGTGCTCTTTCAACAACTAGTAATGCCTTGCTTTATGAGTTGCATGATTGCATCATTCAAAATCATGGACAACCTTATTGAAGTACTGAAGTGTATGGTCGTTAAACCCTTCTATTACTCTTGATGTAGACTAGAGTATTTGGAACCCTATTGGCGGTAATGGATCTTCATTGGTCTCATTATGAGCTCATCATGCTACTAATAAGTAGGAAGATTTCAACTCTAATTATTTTCCTAAAGTTTCTAGAAATTTTTGGTGTAACTTGAAGCAATAAAGGACACCCAATATAGAACACCAAATGTCGTCCAACCATGTGTAAGAAATTCAACAAAACGCCAAGTGCCTCTTTGAATTTTTGTAAAGTACATCAAGTTTAGATTCTAAACCAATTGATTGTGAGGTATAGATTTTTTGTAAAATTGAATGTTGCACTACCCATACATGTCCAACTCACTCAAAGTATGTCCCTATATACTAGTACAATATAATTTTTGGAGTTTCAGAGTTCATATCTTTTGTTCCATCTATAGTTTCCTTAACTTCTTGAAAAGTTTTGCTAAGTTGTCCAAACAAGATTTGTTATTTACTTGGTATCACTACAAGCTACAATTTGCCAACACTTAATTCTTACAAGACAAACAAAAATATCACTTGGTAATAAGAACAAAAATATTGTTGACATTCAATTCCTTGGTGATAAATTACTCATTACATGAAATTATTGCCTTTAAACAATTTTAAACTTTCAGCAAGGTCTATTGCACATTTATTTGAGATCCATGTATTAATCTTCATGCATCAACATGCAATAATACATTATTGTTGGAATTTATCAGTAGTATCATAAAAATAAGTAAGATACCACCCAAAAGGATTCAATTGGTGTACAAATGTGCTTCATGGTACAATGAAGTTGATTTTAAGGCTCCATCACCTCACTACTAGTTAGCCATTATTGCTCAACTCAACTCTATATGAGAATGAGGGGGAAAACCATTACTTTTCATAATATTATTTTCAAAAATTGAGAGCTTTTCTCCCTTTTTGTCAAAAATTTCAAAATAAATTCCTTTAGAAACCATCAATTTCCATGGTTTAGATATAATTGAGCTCCTACAAGTATTCTAATCCTTCTCTTGGAGTAATATTTAGCTCAAACATGAAATACAACAAGCAATCTCATTTTGTGATCTAAGGTAAGCGCACCCATACACACTTGTTTTAAAATTTTGACCCTATGTACCTGGCATGTTTTGAAATGAACTTGCCAGATACACAAGGGGCGGCATTAGGAGGTGAGTGATTTAGGGTGCTCCCACCTTAGTGATTGTATTTTTACATAATATTAATTTGTGCCATTTGAACAAACATTGTACAATATATGGCCATTCAAAAGATCCAAACCATTCAAAGAGTGGAAGGACTCTCATGTATTTGGTTTAGGTATAACATTTTGCTTGTGGCTTATCTACATACAAGCCTTTGCAATATCAAAATTCAAATCTTTGTAATTTTTCAACAACATTAACATTTGATGCTTGCTAAGTTATGCATTCATCATTATTTAGAATTTTACTAGGATTTTCATATGTTGGACCAAATCCAAAGTAAAAATTTCAGTAAATTTTCAAATTATATCCAAATGACAACATCAAAAGAGACTAAAAATATAATATTACAAATTTCTTTATAATTTTAGTAATATGATGAATTGATGATATACCTTATACCACCCATGCTACCACCCATGCAAGATTCTTCTCCTAACTACTCACTCCAACACCTAATCTTAAAAAAACGTCACTTCAACAAGACGGTAAGACATGGTCAACTTTGAAGAGCCATAAATTTTTGTTCACAACTTGGATCTTTGTGTTTTTAATATGTAAGCTAAATTGACGTACAGCTGGGTACGTACGTTCCCAATCTTCACAGAGGGAACAGAGCCGAGTGCCTCCAGCCGGTACAGCCGGTTGTCTCCAGCCGGTACAACAGGTTGCACTTCCTCAAGTGTCTCTCCGTTTCTCATGAATTGCTTCGTCTCTCTCCTGAGATCTTGTGGAGCAAAAATGCCGTTGTCGTAGCGCCATCGCCACAATGGCGCATGCTCGCACACAAATCCTCCTCCTTGAATTCACTAAGCTTATAACTCCTGTAAGTAACATCTCATTTCTTATGCTGTAAATGGCGCTTATTATGGATTTCTTGTTAGGAGTAGATCATGGGATTCTCTCGGAGTTTTTCGCTCTCGAGCTCTCTAGCGATCGGTTTTGTGTGGAATCGGTATTTCTTAAGTGTAATTTATGAATGTTTCAGTACCGATGATTGCAAACATGATGAAAACGAGGTTTAGTTTGCTGTATTTCGAACCAAAGATGGAACCCTAATTACACATTGCCAATCATGTGTAGGGGCGGGAACATTGTGACGCATCAATTCGTTGTAGAATTGTGCGTTCTTCCACGGGCAGGGCATAGGAGCGGATGTAGAATGTGTGCATGCACGGCCTCATGAGGGGCGCATCGCTGTCTCTTTTTTCTCGCCCTTTGTTCGTTCGGAGGTTCTCCTCTGTCTTGGCAATGGACGCACCGATGCTTCTCCCCCGCAATGGTGCTTTCGCTACACAGCGTATTATCTTTCCACCGCTCCTTGCCCCTCGGAGTTTCTCTTCCGCTTCCTTTCTGAGCATTAGTCGCCAATTCCGGGCACGGAGGCTGTATGCCTCTTCTTCTGAGCCTCCGTTTCCGTTCCTACACCCTCACCTTATACCTAAGGATCAAATTGCAAAGCCAGAAGTAGTGAAAGATGATTGCGGTACTGCTGCCAAAACTGTCAATGTCGAGACGAGCACTGGGAAAGCAGAGTGCATGCCAAGTTTGGAGAAAGAGTTACTCAAAGAAGCAGCGACGGAGGAGTTTAAGGAAGAATCTATTGACATGCCCGTGGATCCAAGAATGCTACCTCGTCAACGAAAGCGGAAGGCATTCGTTCCCAAGGCTCCCAAGCGATTGTACTCAGAGGTGGAAGATTTAGGTTACATGCAGGAAGCCCTGGTAGAGGCGACAAAAGCGGCGAAGAAAGGCGAAGTTCCAGTTGGCGCTGTTCTTGTGCACAGGAATAAGATAATTGCTCGGTTTCACAACCAGTAAGTATCATATTGCGCAACTTTCCTCTCCCTTAACCAGATTCTTTATTATTTTTCTCTAAGAATGCTTTGCGTCCTCGATTGAAGTTGTGCATTCATATCTTCAACTTTGATGTGTAAAACTTGTCCGCTGTGTTGATTTTACAGTGGGTGAGCGCAGAGTGGAGACAAGCAATGATCCCACTGCTCATGCGGAAATGCTGTGCATTCGCAGTGCTGCTGCTCAATTAGGTGGCTGGCGACTTACGGTATGTAGATGTTCACTCCGTCTCTTCTTCGTCCTCATTTCGATTTTAAACCCTTGGTTCCCCTATAGATCTGTTCAACTACATAATAGAGCAATTTCAGGCAGCTATTGTAAGAAGCACATGGAGCTGTTTATAGCTAGATGGTTGCCCAACACTTAACGACCAAACGATAAAGGCTCATTGCAGAAATATGTGTACATGGAAGTACACCCAGCAGGAACAGTTTTCCTTTGTTATAATGCTTAACTATGTAGAATGTGTCCCTTCTGCTTAGGTGTGTCCATACTTTCTTCTGAGTAGACGATGGATTATGTTGAATTCTATTTTTAACTTGAATGTGAATGTGATTCGCAGACCCTCGTGTTTGGTCCTTGCTTGTGGAATGTCATGACAGTCATATTTCTGGTTTTGGTTCGAGTTGGTTTGGGTTGGTTTGGGGTTATCGCTAGTGATTCTGACTAACACTCGAAAGGTGTGACGCAGGACGTGACTATGTATGTCACGTTGGAGCCGTGCCCTATGTGTGCAGGGGCTATTTTGCAAGGCCGAGTGAGCGAGCTCGTCTGGGGTGCACCGAATTCGCTTCTTGGCGCAGATGGGAGTTGGATCAAGTAGGAATTCTACCATTTCTATTCTTTCATTTTTAAATGCTTGGATTCCATGTCCATTCTCTGACCACTGATATGGGGATGGGAATGGGGTTGTCTACTGTCCTATATGTATATATATGTATATATATATATATATATATATATATATATATATATATATATATATATATATATATATATATATATATATATATCTAGAGTGATCTACAATCTCCCACTTTAAAATTGCATAGGTAGAGGAAATTCACACATTGTGATAAAAATCTGATCTTGACAGATTTGAACATTGTGTCTAAAGATCTCTCTAGAGCTCTATACATCTCCCGAAATCTCACTCGTAAGTAAGTTGAGATGTTTAACATGTACTCTAATATTCATCATATGATCTTCTCTTGCAGGTTGTTTCCAGTCTCTTCTACCTCCGAACAAGAACCTAAAGGCAAGGATTACCTTCACCCGTTTCATAGAACCATTACGGTGCGACGAGGTGTGTTGGGTGAAGAATGTGCTGATATTATGCAAACTTTCTTTGCCATGAGGAGACTGCAACCCAAGTGTGCAACGACTGACTCTCGCATCTGTGTAAAATCTACGCCTTGGCCTCGATCTCTTGCCTGGTTCCCACCTGCCTTCAAGAAGGTCAACACCTTTCTGCGTCGGTGGTTCCAGTTTTGAATCTGCATTTTGTGTTATCCCCACGCCAAATTTTCCTTTATAATTCCTTGGAGGACAATGAGGCATGTTGTATTTGTGTAGATACGTGAGAGACTAGTCTTGTGGTGTTCTACTATTTTTTCTTTGGTCCTAGCATTTGTTAATGTTGCATTGTTCCTGAGAATTAATTTGTGCCACAACAAATGATCCTTGCTTTATTGTGTTCGAAAAACAAATTACATAGCTCATGTCATCTGCCTATTAGCTAGGATTCAGGGTCGTCAGCTCGTAATAGCTATAATCATTTACTACGGAGCCAAGGTTTCCTAGGGTAGTAGTTTGTAAGATGAAGACCAGAAGGTAGGAGTCAATTTTGGACTTGTCTTAAGCAATGTTATAAATGCAATAGAAATCTTTTTAGAGGCTCATTTGCTTTTGTACGTAAACATCTTTCCTGTGGTCGACAAGATCTTCTACTTGATTGCATTTGTTGTTTTGAGTCTTGTTGGGGTTTTTCTAAACTATGTTTGTATTCATGCAAAACAATGGAAAGCTTTTGGAGATCGTATTGAAGAGAATTATGGATTTGGTTTTTTGGATTTTCAGGGTTGCTCTTTGGAAGAACCCTTGTTACATGGAAATGAAACCTAGTAATTTTGGAAGTGCATTGACAAATCACATAAAATACATACAAGAAAATCTACTTTTGGACATTGGACAACTGAAACATGCTCAAACGTTTTTAATATTTTGTAGTGGTTTTTGAAGTTTTTTAAAGTATCTAGTTATGACCAAATCCAAAAAAACTTTGTACCTTTATTTGTGATTTTGCACGCACCTACAACGGCAATGTTTCCATACAAATATTGAGTAAAAATAATTAGAATATACTTTGAAATTGTTTGAGATTTTTGGATGAGTGGATGAATGTCTAAATGGGTTGTGATTAGTTCTTTTTCATACTGAACAACTTAAATAGAGTATTTGCGTGCTTGAGTTATTCAAACTATATGAAGTGTTTTAGATTATAGTGTTCCAAAGAAACTAGTAGACCCTTCGGTATATTGTAGCACTTTTGTCTGTTTTTTCTTAGAGCTTGACCTTGATTTTGAAATACCGTTTGTGTTTGTTAACAATAAAAACTAACAAAACCAAGCGTTGTGAAGGCTAATTTTTGTTTTGTTTGGATTTTGAACATCCCAATATGATTAGTGGTTTGAACTTGAAAACCTATTATTATGCTTTTACGTATGGAACTCAAAAAAACTTGTGGTTTATCCCTTGACGTTCTACATTATTATGTACCTCTCTGGCATAATTGGTAGTAAGAATTTGATGCGATTTTATGTTTAAAAAATAATATTGCATTCATGCATAATAGTAAAACAAAGTATTTCAAAGTTCAAACAAGATGGTCACAAGTTTTGTTCTTATAGATTCCATTAAATATTTTGTAAACAAATTGCACAATAGAATTGCAAAATTATTCATGGAAAAATAAAGGACAAACGTAGTCTTTCTTCCTTCATGTCAATTTGGGCCACTTCTAGATGAACTCTGAAGGAATTGTAATAACTGAATAATAAGGGACAAGTTCTACTATCATCTAGTTTTGTTATCATTATTTGGAAAGTGCACTTCAAAGCAACCACCTATCCATGTAAATAATAGAATAGGGTCAATAGAGCTTTCATGGATGAATGTGCTTGCATTGTTGATTCAATCCAAACTTTCCTTACCACATGAATTTGAAAGGGGCACCATTAAAAACCAAAAAGCATTAATCCAAGAAATATTGTCAAGGATGAACTAACCCCTCATTGCCCCTCACCCAAATGAACAAGGTCCATTGCTCCCCACATGAGCAAGGTGGGGGGCTCAACCTAATGCGCATTTGTGCTTGTGGAGCCAAGGTGAAAGAGCTCCCCTTTTTCACATTTCAAAATTTAAATTTTAGAAACCTACCATCAAAAAATTTAGTTTGAGAATTTTGAATTTACATTTGGATTTAGAGACCTTAATTTCATTTAGGAACCTCACAAGGAGATGAAATTGACCAAATCCAAAATAGGCATTTTTACTATCATCCTATAAAAAAAGCAAAACTTTTTCTCCTTAACCCAAAAACACAAACGTGCAATAGACAAAACCCCTGCTCCATTCATCTAAGCAAAGTACAATGAGGGGTTCGTTCATCCACAAGAAGTATTGAACCGTGAGCATACAAATAAATAGGACATATGCTTATTTGATACGTGCAAGTAGAAAATTAATTTATACCACAAAATTTCACCAAAACTTCATCTTATGTTAACAGTAGCTACCTTTACACTTGGGAAAAAAAGTTAGAGGTGCGTACTTTTATGAAACCACCAAATCTTTCTCTTAGCTTCCACCGTGCAAACAATGACGCACTTGTAGTCAAACCTGTTTATCAAAGCATGCTCAACCTTAAAATTAGAATAAGTTAAACCTTAAAATTCTCAAAACAATCAGCAACAACACAAGTAGTCACATCTTCTTCACCCCATTCTCAATCTTAACAATGTGGCAATCTCTTCTTGATTTTCAAAAATTCCATTCCTTGAAAATTGAGAGTTCTCTTCAACTTAGGAGGAGAAGAATGCGCTGAAGAAATCTTGGCATGCAAACTTTTCAACCTCATTGGTCTTTGTTTAATTGTTACTTTTCCCTTTTTAGCCAACACAATGATATTCATTGATTTGGAAAAAAACACAAATTTTGAGGTTTCTAAAATTTTCACTTTTAAAAGTTTTTTTTGATGATTTGGAGTGAATTTTATGATGATTTCTTCAAGACCTTACATTAGTGATGAAATATCTTGAAGAAATTATCAAAAAACTCACTTTAAATCACCAAAATATTCTCACAAATGCAAAATTCAATAATATTATCCTCAACCCATTTTGAGAAAGACTTTTTCCCAAATTAACAAATGTCATGTTCACTCCTACTTTCACGATCTCTCCTCTTGTTTTAATCATTCTCCATTCTCTATTTTCCACCACCCACAAAATGAGAGTCACACCTTCATGGAAAAGTGCTCTGCCATGGGCTCCTATTTCCACTCATAAACTTCTCATTCTTAACAGAAACTTCAGTCTCGGAGGAGGTGTGACTCCCCCTAATGATCAATCATCATGAATGCAAATATTGGATCTGTGCCACTCTTTAATCAGGGAGGCTTTTGCTTCTCTTTAGTTTGCACCCGGCCACGTAGACTTCATCTAATTGAACTCGTATGTATCCCTTCGGTTTGAGATTCTCATCCACAGCAGAATCGTGGAACTGCAACCATTCTCACGTTGCACCAGTCTGCACAGGGCTAAGTTACCTCCCACAAACGTGACCAATGCTGTGGAAACGTGAAAATATATTGCATTCATGAGCATTTGCACTTTCTATATTACAATCGTCGGCCAATTGCTACCGAAAGGCGGGCATCGGTGGCCGTGGAGGTCCTCCGGTGCCATATCATTCATCTGGTTCTGTGCCCGAATATTCGGGGTGCTGGGCTTCCTGCGAGGGTGTGCCTGAGCGCTGCCTCCACCGGCATAGCCAAAATACGAGCAACGCTAGTAGAAGTGCTCCTACTACGACTCCTACCGCGACTCCTGCAATGGCTCCCGTCGACCATTTCTTCTTAGGATCCCCGGCAGCACAATTCCCACAACATGTGATCGACGCTAACGAAATGGAATCGTCTGGGTCTTGACAGATGGCGGTGTCATCTGCCACTGGTGCATACGGGCAGTGTTCGCGTTCACCCTCTACCTGCACACCCCCCGGATCAACTTGTCAGCGATTACTAGTAGACCGCTAACTTGGCCTTGTTCAGTCTGTAACAGAGACGATCCGTAGCAATTACGCTCGCCAGAATGCTCTCTGATTCGGTAATAGGGGTAGTCACACCTTCTCCAAGAATGATACAACTTCTTTTAAGAGTGAGAGGGTGTGGAGTCGAAATAGGAGAAAATAGTGGGAGCATTTGTACGTGAAGAAGGTGTGACAGAATCCCCTTTTATGGGTGGTGGAGAATGGAGAATGAGCTTAGTACTTAAAAAATGAAAATAATGAAAATGGTGGTGATGCGTTAAGAAAGCAAGTTGCATTCACACACTGAATCAATCAAAGTCTCACAACTACAAGGAGAATGAAAGTAAGAAAAGCGAGATGAAGAAGAGACATGCATTGATAAAAGTTTATCGTGCTAAAACTTCTTCATACCCATTCTTCTGAGGTGAAAGAAAAAAAAATCTCAATTTTCAAAGAATGAGGGCTGTACAAACCAAGGAGGGAATACCACATGCCCATTCTCTGAAGGTTGAGAATGGGGGTGAAGAAGGACTGGTGTGACTATCCCTTACTAATGGTTACACTCGACAATGAGAAAAAAGATATCTCCGAGCCAAGAAATAGAAGGTGAACTCGCTAGATCTATATTTAGTCGGAGTTTGGTGAAGGTATTTTGTCCGGGAACTGGTAGTCTAACTCAGAGAGGCAAAATCTGTAAAAATATGTGGGAAGAAACGGAAGAAGTTAGTGCAAAGTTTGGGTTTTAAGCTCACCTGGTAGTTGCAGGACATTGGAATGGTCGTCGGCACTGGAAGCGATCCTTGGCGGCGATTGCCGAAATCAGTCAACACCGGATCTTTGAGGGTGGTGTTCAGATTATCCACGACCACGTCCACCCCCGCCACCCCAATCAGTTTTCCGTCGCTCCCGAAGGCTGGCAACCAGCTCACATCACAGTCACCCATGCATTACCAAGAATCCCACCGTGATTTGACCCGCAAGAGTCTCCCCCTTCAAATCATTCGTTATTGCACACAAGTCTTGTTTCCTTGCCAGGAGCTAAAACTGTATCATTCAAGCGCATAGAGCCCCCCAAAACTAGACACACTGTAGATCCAACTAGACTCAAAAACAACCGTTGTTCGGGAAAAGTTGAGCCCCCCAAGAGCCCCCTTCAAGGTCTGTAAAGGGGTCTTAACCCCAAGCGCTCACACCGATTTCACCAAAATCAGGGTTTTTGGAGACTAACAACTTTGATGCATCTTATCTCAATAAATCACCATTGAAAATAGTGGAATATCTACTTAGAAAGTGGCTTGCAAATTTTAGGAACAATTGACTGTGAGAAATGAGAGATTATAACATTTGATTAAACATGTGATGACAAAATCTCATTTTTTGACAAATAGTTGCTATTTATTAATTTTTACAAAATTTTATAAGCCCTTGATTCATCTCAAATTTTGTGGGTAGCAAGATTAGATGTGAATGCACACATATGCAAATTATTGAAGATTGTACTTCTTTGAATGCTAAGCTCTAGGGCTTCAAAGTTCAAACTGCAAATTTTGCATGGAAAACAATGAACAATAGAGTTGGTGAGGATTTACTTGACAAGGGTCTAGAACATGTTTGAACCCTTGCCAATGAATTCCTTGCTACCACAAAACACATTCCAAGGAGGCTTGCAAGGGATATTGACCGGTCGTAAACTCTAAGATGCTACTTGCCACCTCGCCGCATATGGTGTTCCATGCAATCAAGGCTTCATAGGTACTTGTACAACATTTAACTTGGCTTGCCATTACTCCACTTCCATGGACCACTTGAATACCCTCATAATTGTAGTTTATAGCAAAGTCAAAAAATTAAATCCAATCCCTCAAAAGGCCCCTAAAATCTTGAGAGGTCAAATCTAGGGTGTTGGGGCGCTCAAGGGTTAAGATATGTACTTACTACAACAAACAAATCATTAATCTCTTATTTTCACTCACCTTTTGAATTTGATGCAATCATGAAAATTATATTATTATGTTATTCCAATTGGACAAAAACTATAGGTACAAATGTACAATTAGACCATAAATTCTACTTCACTCTATTTGAATAGATGAGTGAAGTACTTGGATATTGACTAGTGAGTACATTTACATATTTTATGAGTGCCATATTTGTTTTAGTGTTTTGGATTGTGCATGTGGCTAAGGTACTTCTACAAGGTAGAAATAGACATGAGATAGTGCCCTTTTCACCAAAAACTTTTTTCGGTTCCTTGTGAGAGAATTCCCGGTGAGTACGGTGTTTCTTAGTGTTTCACAGGGTTGGAAACACTAGGGAACACTGGACTCACCAGGAATGTTCTCACCGCCACAAGAAACTTATATTTGCGTTCCCGACGTCCATTTCTGAACTGGAGAATCGACACCTATAAAAACTTACTAATTACAGTTATTTTGGACACATGTTGCAACTACACATACACATAGGAAAATGAGACTCGCTTGAAATTAACATCGGGAACGCGATATAAATCTCCCGGTACCGGGAACCGAGAAAAGTTTTCCTGTGAAATTTCTTGTACTCACTCTAGCCAAATAATAGCTTGGTTTGTTAGATCTTAGGGGGCTCTTGGAAGGCTCAAATTTTTCTTAATGAAGGAATTTGCAGGGATCTGACCAAACCGGCCCGAGTAGAATTGAGAGCTAGGCCAGTGTAGGTAAGTTGGGCAGACTGAGCGCATGCCTGGATAGGTGACGGTGATGGCGTTGAGACCTTGCGAAACGCTGGCATACTTGTAGCTCCATGTGGGCTGGTTGTTGGCGGCCACCAACTGCGTCTGCGCCAGGAAAGTGAAGTAGGTGCGCATGGCATAGAGCGGGTTGGCCGTTTCCACCGGAACCAGCAGCTCGAAGGAACCGTTGACCGAACACACCGTGTTGAGCAGATTCGAGTCCGTGTAGTTATCCAGTGGCAGCTGGTATATCATCAGCTTCGTTTGCGAGCTCTTCAACTGTTGCGTGGGAAACGCCGCGTCCAACGGAGCGAACTGTCCGTTTGTTAGCACGATGATGACCTGCCCATCGACACAGTTCACCGTTATACCATCATTCCCCTTAGTTCCTGCATCCCACCCGAAACAGATCGCTCTCCACATACCAAACTCTCGCCATAGCGCCGGTTCAATAGAAAATTCGTACTTTTTCTAGCTGCCCCATCTGGATCCAGGTTCGATCTTTACTTATTATAATAGTTCTCATACCTATTTCCCATCGAATGTTGCAGTTTTAAACAGCTGAAGCCAATTTGCTGGTTTACTTTTAATGCTTTACAGAGAATACTAGCCTTCAGTTGGTATCCTCAAAGTTGTTCAATATGAAAGGTGCTCACCTTTATTTGGTGACAGTTACAAAATCTAATGTGTAACGCCATGGGTAGATGTTGGCACGCTCATTTTCAGAGATTCTTATTTGATATAGAGTTGAAAATGATATGAATCCTACGATGGCCATACCCTAACCCTAACATGATTAAAGCACAAAGACAATGGCATCTAGATATGAGAACCAAAACGAGGCTCTTATATGTGTCACGATGAGGGCAAAAAAATATCTGAAAAAGGTCCATCACAGGTGTGCAGTTACCTTGCTTGCTTTCACTAGAACAGGCTAAGTTAGAATGAAAAATGCTCACCTTGGATAAACTGGCGGCTTTGAAGGAAGTGATGGCGGTAGCAATGGCGCCCGTCAAATTGGAGTGGCTCACGTTTTGGGAGGCAACCAGGCTGTTCACCAGACCGATGAGAGGAAGAAGCTCCGGGCGATCGGGAGTTTGGTAACTGAAGGTGGGAGCTATGGACACCGAAGCGCCCGTCAAGGAGGTGGCGCCCTGGCTGTCAAACGACAGCACCTCCACGTAGTCGCCCGGCGTAAAGGTCTGCAGCAGGCCGCGCGTGATGTTCTGCGTCACGTTCAAGTACGTGGTCCGGGGGTCTTGCTGGTACTGCGCGGGCACCTGACCACCCATGCTCACGGCCACGTCCACCAGGATCTTCACGTCCTTGTTCACCGAGATCCCGTTCAAGTACCACGGCCGCCTCCGCGGGTCGAACGTCGTGCACTGCGTCGCATTTTGCTCCTGCACACGCCACCGCACCTCCTCAATAGTGCCACATTTCTACACACTAGCTTGTTTTCACTGAATACCCCGATCTACACCAGTCCTCCTGCTCTTCAATGAAGCTGCCAATGTCACAGCTGTGGTACCACATGTGGCCACGAAAGACCGTTCGTTGTATTGATCAAATGCCGGGGCATGTAGCCAACGAAATCTCGAGAAAAGTAGTCAAATTTGGCAAGCGGAAACACGCCATGGAATAGCATTTCAATGAACCATGATGGGCTGTTGCTTAAAACTGCTCAACGTGGCTCACTCTCATTGCATCCAGGGACATTGGTTCAGGATTGGTAGTGAAACTGTACAGAAATGAATATGGGTGAGGATTTACCTACCACACCATTGAGCCATGTGACCTCACCCACGTGGAAACACATAATTTGCTAGAAAATATGACAACCGGTTCTGAAATTTGAATTTAGACTGCAAGAGATCAGAGATCAGTTATATAGAAGTTAATGAGTTTTGCAAAGCCGGTTATGGTCTGTGACCCGTTGTACTCGACTCCGCCCAGCCTGCCGACGTGGCGTGGTCTAGCAGGCCAGGTTACTGTCCATAACCGACTCCACAAAACTCATTACGGAAATGAGCGGAGGATCAACTTACACGACCAGGAAACGCCCTGAAGGCACCGGAGACTGATCCAAAGTAAACCAAACTGTACTCTTGCTGTCTCGACACAGTTTTGAACGTCGAATCGAGTTCCCTTTGTAAGCAAATGTCTGTGGCGACCTCGGGTTGCAAGGTGGTGTAACCCGGAGCAGGGAGCCTGCATTTTCAACAGCGCATGTCAAAATTAGTAATTGGTATGTTTAATTAAAGAAAAATTTGATGGATATTACCCCTGAAGTTTGCAATATTTACGTAGATATTCCTGCTTTTTCAGAAATTGCACGAACCAAAATTTTCAAGCATTAATTTGTTGTGCTTGTACTTTCTTCATGTCCAATGTTGAAGAAGGGAACGAACTGAAAAAAAAACAAGCAACGTGCGCACAAAGGAAGAAGGGAACACAAAGGAAGAAGGGAAGTGGCATGCACAACAAAACAAACGCCTGAAAATTTTGGTCCAAGGACATTTCTGTAATTTCTGAAAAAGCTGGGATATCTATGTAGATATTGCAAACTTCAGGGGTATCCATGAAGTTTACCCTTGAATTAACTGATTGGGGATTCTGCAGCGGCACTATCGTGGGGATGAAGTACCTCGGATTTACAGAACAAAAGGTACAGCAAAAAAAAAAAAAGGCAGTGATGAGGTATTCAAACGGGGCTCACGTCACAAAGCTTCGATTGTAATCCAGCAGCATTTGGTTCCTGCAATAGTGGCTTTCACAAAGATCGAAGTGTTCGTTGTTGTCGACCTTGGTGCAAATAAGCGACTTTTGACCTCCGTTTATGGCGTGGCATGCCACCCGCGAGCAGGTAGCATTGCAATTGCTTAAACCGTCTATAGCCAGAGTAAGTTAAAGCACAGTGGTGGTATCAGTGTTCAGCCAAAGTTGGCAAAATCACTCATTTCCAAAACGCTAGAAACAGGGTAAAACTTTATAAAAAATCCATTAATCCCTTCACAGATAACAGTCAGGAAAAAAAAACAAAACAAAACACACGAAAACTTTATCAGATGTGGGGTTATCTTTGAACTAACTTGGTGTGTGGTTGAAATATGCAATTCTGGGTTTCATAGTACGTGTAAGTCCCACCTAAGGCCCTACACTACACAAGCACCTTACTTAACAAAGGCTACACTAGTTCACTGTTCAAAATCTAGAAACCCGGCACAGATTGCGTTGTAAGTTTCATTCGTACCGACAAATACGTTGGATCGAGGGAAAATAGGAACGGATCGTATTATAGAAATATGAAGAAAAAGGAAGAAATAAGCTGCTTCAAATGCATAGGTAATTTGGACTAGTTGAAGAATGTAACTTTTTTTCGGTTGTTTAGTACGCCTCAATCCTCTCTACTGACACTGACTCGGAGTAAGAGGGGATAACTGAAAGCTAATCAATCCAATGCGAAAACACCACGACGTATTCTAAAGTCACGCTTTACCGGAAAATGGGTTTACTTCGAGAGGATTGAAATTCCGGTGTGCTGAAAATCTGGTAAGAGATATGAAAAATTGATGCACAGAAAAGCAGAGACTGTTGATCGATATCAAGGTGACGCGAAGAACATACATACCGCAGCTAGCGTCATTCAAAGTCGCGTTCCCTGCTATGGCCCTCACGTTTGCCTCTTTAGCATCAAGATAGATCTTACCGGCAACAGGAGCCTGGGCATTTACACCCTCCTCCCGGCAACCGACTAAAAGCGACAGTACTATTGCAACTAACTGAAACGTGCCGACTAACTTCGGATTCGCACCCATCCCCGCTCCCACGCACGTCCACACTGAAACTGCAACCCGAACTGCAAAAGCGGTAGGACTTCCCCGGCGTCCTGGATCTATCTCAACCTTGCCAAACCAGGAATATCAAGGGAGTTCCGCCGACCGAAGCAAAGTCGACGCTGACAAGCGCAAAGACTTTTGTGTGTCTAGTGTCTAGTGTCTTCCACTCGACGCTCTGGCTGCGGAAGATTTCGACATTGACTCCACTCAACAATGATGAGACCTGGCTCGAATGTGCGGGACCTCGCCCGAAGCTGCTCAATGTGGAGTAGCAGGGGTCTCTGGTGATCGTTACGGACACCGTTGCTTTAAGGGGCTGCTGTCAAGGTCAAACGGCTCTCTCTAAGTATCCTGCCCCGCCTGACATCGGTCTCTCCCTTCAGTTTACAGGCTCACCCGCATCTCTAGCAGTCTAGCTCCAGCCCGCGCTCGTGCCGCGCCGACTAACTTTCATCCTCATCACGAGGCTTTCATCCAGATGAAATTCATCCGGTAGGGAAGAACCCTCACCCACCGGCAAGCTCTAAAGAATCGGGATGAGAGGATCATGAGAGCATCTCCAGCGTTGCCCTTGCAAAATTTGATACAATTCAAACTTGAATGCTAAGAGCATCTCCACCGGTCTAGACTCGCTCAAAGTTTTCCATCTAGTTTGGCAAGGCCTTAAGGCTCTCAATCTTCACCCATGCTATTTGAAAAGGTGGCCTTACACTCCAGCACACTCCATAAATAAGCAATTGACCACTTATCTAATGAAGTAGAGAATAAAGCTCGTTAAACTTAAGGTGAATAGTGCATGAATAGTGGCTTGGAGAGTGGCTTGCTAAACTTGCCAAACAAGAGAGTTTGAGCGAGGCCTGGCTACTTTTCATCCACTTTGAGCAAGCCAGAGCCACCGGTGGAGATGCTCTAAGTACTCCAAGCCCCTCAAAATACTTATGTAAAAACAATGGCCCGTCAAAACACTATTCATCCTAAGTTTAGTAAATTATATCTTATCCTCCCATGTTCTCTTGGATGAATGATTAAATTATTATTTATGGGGCATGCTTGAAGTACAAGAGTGGAGAACAAGAAGTTGAGGACCCTTCAAAAATAGATGTAATATTTAAATATTGTAATCTCTTAAAATGTCAAGTTTGAAGTGCAACGCTGGAGAAGCTCCACTTCACCCTAGCAGCAGTAAGGCAAGTGCTTCGCCTCCGAGAAAAAGGCTTAGACAAGCATCTGCTTTCGACCCCCCTGCCACGCATTAGAACTGAAATGGCTTCGAATCTCAGACGACATTGATGCCATTTTCCCCAAAATACCACTTGAACTGAATTCTTTAATCGAGCCCGCTGTCTGTACGAGGGATTGGTATATGGTATACTGCCACACACGTGTTTGTGGGACCAGGATGAAAAAGATCATATTTTTCTTAAATTTTGGGTAATAATAAGAATCGGCCCTTACTTTGTAGTTGGTTATTATAAATTCCTTCTCTGGATCCAGAAAAGTCAGGGTTTCGAAAAAGTATACATAAATTCAGAATTCTCCAATTCAATCTCCTGATCAATGTTTTTGGAGAGAACTGGCAAATAGTATATTGTCAACATGTTGAAATTGCAGAAGAAGCAGTTGGAACTTTAAACTACTGGATAAAAAATCAGCCTTTTTCTCCAAAAAAAAAACCTAATTCTTATAATTACAGTATAAAATATGTATAGAAGTTTTACAAGAGATAATCGGTGCCACAAACACACAACAGTATACTGTACCAAGCCCTGTACGAGTGTCACTGGCAGAACTAGATGCGTTGCTTCTGGCGCTATCTCTTGGAGCCCATGAATGGCTGATCTTTAAATACTCCAAGTTAAGTCTAAATCTAGACAGTCACAGCTGGTTGGAACTTGGAATCTTCTGGAACTGCACGAGTGCAGGGTGATGCCTGGAAATAATCGCTTTCTCAGAGGACAGTCAACCTTTGCAACATCGGATTGCGTTCCGAAAAGTAGGAGATGTAAAATCGGTACTTCAGTTTTCTTGACAGGACTGCAATTCTAAATGGTGAGTGAAAGAAATAGCAGATGGCTTGAGCTTCGTAAGGCATCTCCACTCAAGGGTGGGCCACACCAAACTCAATTGGCATTTTGAAATATTGTTTCGTAAAAAACAAATGGTGGCGTTTATTTTGGTGTGTACAAGTAGATACTTTGATTTTCTACACCCACTTTTCTGGTACGTTCAAATTTCGTTTTTGAGAGTTCACAAACGGCGACGTCTCAAACCTCCTATCCCATAATGGTATAGAGACTATCTATAATAAACACCATATTTGTTAAATTGAAAAAAAGGAGGTACCATTTTGTACTCCACTTTAAACCCACAAAGTTACCTTAACCCTTTAACCCCTAAATGCCCAAGGCCTTTTTGAACTTCTTGGTATTTTCAGGAAAGTGGACAATCAACCAATCTTTTCATAAATCTCATCAAGTTTTTTTAAACTATAACTGTACAAATTTCAACTTGACATGTTAGAAATTACATGGAAAAAGAAAACACAACAATATCACTTATAGTTTGAAAGATTATAACGTTTGAACATAAGGGTGTTAAATCTGCAAAAGTGACTTGAAGTTTTCTAATCTTCATTTCACATATCGAATCTAAAAAGTTGGTCATCAACAAAATATGAGGTTTAAGGTCATTACATGTTTAACCTCAACCAATCTGCGGCTTTCAAAATACACTCCCCCATTTTTTTTCAATGGATTTCTAATGCACATTTTTCTCCAAGCTCTAGTGTATTTGAGGCTCTTTTTCAAGATCTTCCAACACTAGAAAACTCAAGATGGCAGTGGACACCCTTGCATAAAATCTTGAATAGAAAAATCAAGAACATTCATTTTTGAAATCAGATTTTTGATATTGAAAATAGACTTCAAAACAAACTTGTGCTCAAAAGAAAATACCAAAAATAGTGATTTGATAAGATTTTATTTGTCTTCAAAGTTTTGCAAACACCCAAATTGGGTGCCTTGGGCATTTAGGGGTTAAGGACCACGTGACCATATTTTGGTCACTGGGAGTGGTTTTTGGCTTGTAGGTTGAAATCGCTCAATAATATGGAAATTGGTCTTGAAGTACACATGTGATCACAAGAATTTTGCATCCATCTAAAAAAATAACAATGCAATTGGGTATGTGAGTTGACAAATAATGGTGTTTATACGGCATGGCTTCAAAATACGTATCCAATTTTTGTCAAAGATGGATCAAAGCAACAACACAATACTTCAAGTATGCAAGAAGAATGTTAAATTTTATTTGCACATTTCTAAAAAAAAATCAAATTGCTTAAGAAATACGCTTGTATTGTTTTCATATATGGTAGTGATATAATTGTAGTATTTGAAGATCTACTGAAATGTTGTTGTCATTTTGGCTTTAAAATTTGTCCTCCTGCATTTAAGGTCAATTCTTGACTATTTTCACCCATTGGATTTTCCAGAATAATTATCAAATTTCTTGTAGAACCGTTTTAGGGTAGCAAAGAAAGTGGGTTTTTTGACCCTTTTTGTCCACTTAGCTACACCTTGTGATTGCTATTTTTGTTTATTTTGTGTGAAACTAGTCTTGTTGGAAAGGTGGGAAACCCTACTATTTAGAAATATAAGGCTCTTCTCAATCAAAGCTTGCATGAAAGGTTAACATTCAAAACTAAACAAGAATGAAACACAAGAGATTTTCCGCATATGGCTCACTTAATCATTATAATATTTCACCTCCAGCGGTAAATCTAGCTAAAATTTTGGTGTTTTACAATAAACAAGGTGTACTTCCCATTTGTAGGGTTGGATTATTGAAAATGGGTCCATATTTGAGTCAATTCCAAATCTAAGTTTACAGCCCTTGTTTTCAGTGGATTCTATGAAAATGGGTGTGGTCATTAAAGAGTTAAACCAGATTTGAAGGTATCAAATTTAGTCTAAGCCTCAAAGATTTTTTCCCTTGCAAATTCCTCCTTTTAGATGAGGCACGTGTACCAAAAAAAACACTGCAAGCTAAGGTTTTAGGTGATCACCTAAAACGTCAAAAGTCCCAAAATGTACTATCTTTCCCAATTTAACAAATATGGTGTTAATAGAACAATAGAAGAAACTTTGAAAAAATGATTGTCTCCCAATTTCCCAAAAATACAAGTTACTTCTTCATCTGTTCCAAACCAATTGTTTTGGCTTGTGTGACCCTAGCATCAACCTCACAAACTTCATTATCCAAAGTTCATCCAAGGTTTGGGATGGGTACGGCGCACTGGACTATGCCCAATTGCCCACGGAATGAGGTAGGTTCAACCTATAAGGCCCTTATTCAGAAGCAACTTTTTTCATAAACCCTACTATATTTTATATTTGAGCTTGTGCAAACCGGCCTTCTCATTATTAATTGTGACTTAACCTTGTGAGGATATTAACCCTTTAGGGCCCAGGGCGGGGCGCCCCACGGCCTTTAAACCTCATGGTCATAGGCTTGGCCTTTACGGGTCATGCAAGTGACAACAAACCACGTTTTTTACACAAATGAATGGACATGAACATATACCCATGTTGTGCTTATCACTAACATAGATGAGTTTTTGTTGGTTATAGAATCTTTCACCTTAAACTTGGTTTTTTAGTAGGTTGCGCAACATGCATTGATATTGCAGAAAAGTTGGACAAATATGGATAGGAACAATAAAATGTGCATATGTACTAGTATCAATATTTTTCATTCAAATTTTAGCAAAGTTGGTGTTAGCTTGCATAGGGGTTTGGCAATTTCGTCCAATTTTCCACCCCATTTTTCTAGTGTTATAGGAGCTAGTGGCCTCACTTTGATTCAATCTTCTGGATTTGTTACTCTTCTAATAACAATGTTCATGGGCTCATTTGATCTAGAATTCTTGTGCCCTCCAATATTATTCAAATGTCACCTACAATTATGACATGCCCCAAAAACTATTTCAAAAATAGTGCTAAAATCAACAAAAATTGACTTCCTCAACCCTAAAGGGTTAACCCCTAAAGGCCCATTGTCCCCTTGGGGAACAAATGGGATTTTGGGCAGGTAACTATGGCTAAACTACTTTGCGTGATTTTTTGAAACTTTTATTGATGATGAGGAATTATAAGATCTGCGTGGGAATCTAATTTTTCCTTCATTTTGACAATTATTGAAGAAGTTATGCATGATTAACTAAAAAAACAGGGGAGAATTGGGCAACAAAAACAAATTGCAACTTTTTTAAATAAAATTTGGAAATTGGTTCTTTAAATTTTTATGTATTTGGAAAGCTTTGAATCATTCAATTCTAAAAGATGAAATGAAAGTTATGAGAAGTTTTAATTTGCGGATGAGTATGGGACTCCCGAACCTCCATTCTTTTTCCCCCTTGTAAAACTTGTTGCTTCACTTTTTTGAGCTCTTTGTGTATTTTTATTTTTATTTTATTTTTTTGAAAGTTGTAGTAGACTAAGATTCCTTGGTTTTTACCATTTGGATCAAAGTAATTTGGGCTTTGAATTTTACATAAATCCTCCAATTTGCCCAGTGTATATGCAAATTTCATGACCTTACGGCATTGCAAGATTTTACAAAGAATGATCCACACCTCCGTTTCATTTGAAAATTCTCCCACATTTACCTAGCTTGGTCTTCTACATGGGAAAAATAAACCTCAACTTTGCGTAGAGCAATTTTTTTGATATAGGAGCCGTCATAGGCTTTTGAAAGTTTTGGGCAGCAGGGAAAAAAACTTTTTATTTCACTTCAGATGTCAATATCTCACTCCTTTACTACTAGAATGAGCTGATTTTTTTCCCACAAGTACCTCCCATAATCTAGCGCAAGATCTTATGGTTGGATTTCCAAAAAAAAAATTACATTTCTCCTCACTGCCCCAAAAGTGACAATTTTGAGTGATTTTCACCAAAAAAAGGCTTGAACCTTTATAGGCTAAGGAAAGTATACCCATTCCCGAACATCTACCTAGTGTCATCACTATGTACCTGCAGTGATCATTTTAGTTCTCAACTGACCAGTATGGCCTATGGGTACATAGTGATGACACTAGGTAGATGTTCAGGAATGGGTATACTTGCCTTAGGGCTTAGGCCTCTACACAACAACGAAGGGCTTAGTCAAGGATGTGATGAAATAATACAAATAAAAGCATGAATCACAATAAGAAAAAGGAATCGATATATGTACAGTATACCAGATCTTTGTTTTATGTACAATGGGGGTAAAATTGACCAATGAAAAGTTAGCCCTTTCTTTGGCCTCCTTGCCCTTCCCTCCTTGCTCTTTCCTTCCCCTCCTTCTCTGCTTGGTGTATAGCACATATATATTTGTGGGGATTAGGGTGGAAATGCTTAACTTTTTTACCAACTCAAAAATGCAAGGTTTTAGATATTTACCATCAAGAAATTGAATTTGAAAAATTTGAATTCAAAATTGGATTTTGAGACTTTGATTAATCTAAAATCACAAGATTCAATTGAACAATGTCAAAATAAGGGACAATTTATTACTTTTATCCTTATCTATAAAGAAAAACTAAACTCTTCCACCCAAACTTTTACAAATACGTATGTGCAGTACACCAAGCTAAGAAGGAAGGGGAGGAGAGAGCAAGGAGGGGAGGGCAAGGAGGGTAGAGGGAGACTTTCATTGGTCAATTTTATGCCAGTGTACATTTAACAAAGACCCGGTGTTCATATATCAAGATTTACAAACCTTGATTTAGTCTAGAACCACAAAGGAGGATACAATTGAACAATGCCAAGTGAAAAACTTAGTTTTTTTACAAACAAGGGTAAAAGTAATCATTTATCCCCTAACTAAGCTTTTCCACTGCACATTGTTCATTGTATCCTCCTTTGTGATTCTAAACTAAATCAAGGTCTCTAAATCCATATGTGAATTTAAAAAATTTCAAATTCAACTTGTTGTTGGTAAATATTTAAAATTGACCCCCTAGTGTACATATAACAAATCCCTAGTGTGCATACATCAATTCCCTAAAAAAATATTACTAAATTTTGCTTGACACCATTTTTCATGGAATTACTATTTTTGTCAAGTCTCTTGTTTAAGATTTCCAATAACAAATGAGCTAGTACGCACTACGTAGATATAATATGGGACTTCAAACCCAAGCTTCAAACATAAAATTTGGTTTACAAGTTTCTCACCTCACAAGATCCCAGCTCATTAGTGAATTATTTTTGTTCACTTGCATGCCCAAAGTCTAACACACTATGAGTTTGCAATTAGGGTTTGTGCACAAGTCAGGGGTCTGAGCGTTTGAGACACATGTGAGGATGAGTTGCATGAAAGTGAGTTTTTGAAGTTCACTCCTAACATGAATCACGTTAGGAGTGAATTCCAAAGGTGACTCACCTTGCTGCTCACTAGTGAATCCACCGAGGTGAATCGCAATGTGAGTCAATTGAAAAAGTTGATGTTTGAAGCCCTATAAGGTAGTCGGCTCTAATTGCGACCCTCACATTTAAAGCATTCCATAGCCAGTCCAAGAATGGATTTGAGATGGTTCTTGAATGGACCTTTCTTAGTCTTAAAAGAAAGGATGTATTTTTTTGCAAGAGCCAATCATACTCCTCTATTCACTTGATCTCTTTACAAGTTGCAAGGGGACGCTTTATGGGGGACCTAGGGTCACAGATAGGTGCCTATTACAAAAAACTTTGAAAATTCATCAACAATTCAATAATGCTTCAAAAATTATGAAAAAAAGTGGGTTACATTTAGCATCCATTTCTCTTTGACGGAGAATTTTGCAGAAAATCTTCATGTCTTGAAAAGCCCATGAAAATCCAGAACAGCCCTTAAAGTGACGGTTTTATAGCGACTACCTTACTGGAGGGAAAAACCGGAAGAGACTGAAGATCAGAGGATGGAACCGGCGATCGTGGAGGCAAATGCAGTGAGAGGAGGAAAATTAGCGCGGGGGCTGGAAAAACTGCCCGAAGGGCGGGGGGCAGCCAATGGCCACGTCAACCGTGTCAACGATTGTGGACAGAAATTTCGCGCCAGTTCTTGTGAAAGTGTTCCCTAGCAGGGGAGAACCGGCATTTAGTGCCTTGTCAACGGGTTGAAATTGCACAGGAACTGGTGGAAACTTAACCCCTAAATGCCTGAGGCCTTTTGGGCTTTTAGGAAATTGCTTCAAATTGAACAAAAAGGTAATATTTTAATATGTTGTGTCTAGTTCTTTTGAATTGTAATCGATATGTTAGAGGTCACATCAGAAAAGAAAACACAACAATATCACTAATGGATTGAAAGATTATAATGTTTGATTATGAGGGTGTTAAAACTACAAAAATGACTTGAAGCCTTTGAATCTTCTTTTCACATGTTGGATCTAAAAAATGACCATTAAAAAAATATAAGGTTAAAAGAAATAACATACATAACCCCAATCACTTTATAGCTTCTCAAAATCTCTTTTACAAAATTTTCAAATGAATTTTTTGTGCAAACTTTTTTCCAAGATCTAGTGTATTTGAGGCTCATTTCCAAGAGCTCTCAACACTAGAGAAAGTCAAGACCCTTGCACAAAAGCTTGAATAAAAAACTCATGATTGATCATTTTCAAAATCAGATTGTTGATTCTAAAATTAGACTTCACAAAAAAATCCAAAATGAAAACTACTAAAAATAGCAACTTAGTTAGGTTTACTGAACCTCAAAATATTGCAGACACCAAAATTTGGTGCCGCAGGCATTTAGGGGTTAAACCATTGCACTAAATAGTGCAATTAGGTTGCCTCACTTCTTTTCTTTTTTTTGATAAGTTACACTATATAAGTTTTTACTGATATTAGAAATAAATTCCATCAATACATACCTTGCACGTGTGTTTGCACTTGGTGTTGGAAGGGGTATTAGTAACATGAATGCAATTTAAAGGTGTGTCTAAATGCATCTAATATTCTTTTGCTACTACGACTCTTAACACCCAACATGAACATGCCTTAAGTAAATTTTAACAAGAGTAGGGTCTAGCTACAACAATATTATTGTAAATTAACAAGTTAGCAATATTCAAAGATTAAATAATGTGAAAGACTAATATCTAAAAATTGCATGTGCCTCCAAGCGACCAAACCATTAGTCACAAGGTAACTTTTCAGGGTAAGACAACCTAATTGTTAATGCAACCTAACCGCACTAGTGAGGCTATGAAAGAGACCAAATTTTCCAAAACACCAATCATAATATACATCAGTATAATTAAAGGAAAATTTATACAAAGTAACCAGTGCATGCACGTGAAAACAAGTTGAAAATGGGAAATGCCAAAATTTACCTGGTGATTTTAAAATTTCTCCCCCAAAAGCTGTTCCCAATACAAATGCTGTCCCCAAGTGTGATTAATTTTTGTAACATTTCTACAAGTACCCCAAAATCATTTTAGCTTTGTACCGAAATTGTAAGTACCACGGTGTTGAAATAAAACTATTGGCACACTTTAGGGTATGTTTTTTGACCCGTCTATACCTTGTCCAATTAGGACTACTTTCTTTCTTCATGTTGAAATCATGAAATTTGCAATAGGGTATTCTTCCCTACTTCTTTTGTTAGACGAGGTTGGCTTTTTACAAATTATTGTTACGAATAATTATATCGAATCTTATTAGGTGAAATCAAACAATACATTTGTAGAAAAATTGAAGAGTATGGATGCGTTTTTCTAATTCTTCTTGTCAATTCTTACATAACGTAAGTATGATGCATTTAAGTAATTATATACTTTATAAGTTCATGAACAAGAATCCATATGTAAAACATTTGGAGATCTCTTGATGTTTTGCATGTGTTATATGTAAAATAATTATAAATCTTTGTTAAACATTGAGAGATTTATGCAAAAAATCTAGAGACAAATATTTTTCATCATTGGGAAATCTCCTTACATTGTATAAACAAAATTTAAAATGAATAGTCAAGAATCAATCATATTTATGGCACAACATTAGTCTTAGACCATTTTTTGCTTTTGGACAAACAAAATGGATGCTACACTTGTCAAACTTTTTGAAGTTTTAATTGAACATGTGTTTTACTACTGACTTCTAGACAAATTAGATTCTATGGTGGTTTGGAATGTGGTTCCAAAATTATATGCAAAAGGACTCTTCTCATTTAATTTGAAGCCAATTTTGAAGTTTAATTAAGTTCTAGAGCCAAAGGTTTTGATGGTTTGATTGTGTGGATCTAAATCACAGTTACAAATTTGGTGTTCAATGTTATGGGGAAGGTTGAATTCCATTTAATATAAAGGTAGTCAATCTCATGTGCTTTGACAGAACGTTAACCCTTAAACGTTGAAGGGGACAAAAATCGTCCCCTACAAATACACTGTGCCCGTGTATTTGTGGTTTTAGGCCCTAACATTTAAGGGTTAAGAAAGCATGGGCAATAGATTGCTTTGGCCTTTTTTGGTTGACAAAGATTGGGGGTGTAAGTTATGTACTCATCATTTTCATCTTCCAAAAACAAATGTATAGTTTACCTTTTTAGTTTATCCTTCATTGTCCATCCTTTACATGACAAAAAAAATTGGGCTAATTTATACAAACTATGTTTGTTCTAAAATAATAGATGTGCCCAACATGCAAAAGACTTGTAAGGGTTACAATTTACATGAACACATGATTTGGATACACAAGGCCTCAAAATCAAACTTCCTCCTTGACAAGCCCTTAAAGATTTAGTAACATCCTTTAGAAATTATGATCTTGTCAATGACAAGGATCTAAAGTTTAAAAATTGTATTTACAATATGAGATTGGCTTTGAGATTATACAATCAAATGTTCAAAAAACCATCTCAATAGTTATTATAAGAGTGTTTTCAAAAAATCATATTCATTTTTAGTCCATTTGGATACAAAATCAATCAACTCTAATCCAAGCAAGGATACACTACAAACATGTTATTAGGAGTTTTGGTATTGTCTAGTATGGCCACATGAGTGTCCTTGTAATGCCTCCAAAACACAACACTGGTTGACATCAAACTTCGTTTGCTGCCAAAATAATATAAAGTCAAGTTACAGGAACTATTCAACTATACAATTGAGGTTTTGGATGCTTCATCACCCGTGTCAATGATGGGTGTCAAATTTTGGTGTTTTCTATCCAATAACTTTAGAAGGGTTCATCTTGTAACTCAATCACTTTTGCAAGTTATCACACTTGATAATTCTATCACCCACCTTTGGAGCTGGCTAATAACTCAAACCAATTATGGTCCTTTTTTATAAAAATTATCAAGTGATCTTGTAGCTCTCTTCCAACAAGCTAACCTTGTTCCACTCTTAAACCCTAAATTATAATTTGTGCAATTCTATTATTGAGCCCATTTGTAACCAATTCTCTTTGTGATTGTCATCTAATGCTTCTCAAAATTTGTGTCCTATAATGTAAAAGTGCATGATTAGGAAGCATTGTTGTGAGTTTTTATGATGATACCAATCATACTACTAAAATCACAATTACCTTTGTAATATCACATCCTAATCTCTTTAATATCACATCCCCACTCTCTCCAATATTATGGATACAATCACATTGACCTTCATAATATCACATTTTGATCTCTATAATATCACATTTTGATCTCTATGATATCACATCCTAACCTCTTTAATATCACATCTCCACTCTCTCTAATGTTATAAATACAATCATAATGACCTTTGTAATATCACATCTTGACTTCTGTAATATCACATCTCTACTCTTTGTGACATTTTCACATACATACAATTTGGAAACTTATTAAAACTTTTAGCTTGCATTTTGTCTAATATATGAAAATCTTGATGAAATGCTAATGGTGAATTTGTAAACCTAGCAAGAATCAAATGCTATTTTTCAAGAGAAAATTTGAAATTTTTTCTCAACAATTCACTTCATTACGCATCTAGAGAAAATGGGTAAGAGTTATGCAAGGGAAGCAATCATAGCTATCAAGCCATTTGTGAAGCTTTCTAATGGTGACAATTTTGTGGATTGTTGTATGAACAACCACCCCATAACTTTGAGTGAATTTTAGGATGAAAGTCATCCAAAAATCAAGGGTTTGACATCCACCAATGTTTGGGAAAAATTGGCATTCAATAGGGTGTTCGCTGGTTGAAATTGAGAAAATGCCAGTTGAGTTAAGAAAAGGACGAATGCAAAACCAAACAATATGTTTGTCAGACCAGAAATTAAACAATCAAGGAGGAAAGATGCTGTATATGTTACCCAAGTCCTTTTAAAAAGCATGAGATTCTTGCTAGTTGTTACTACAACTAGTGGCAAATACCCAAGGATTTTGTAAAGTTTGGTGGGCATGAGCTGTTACTAACTTGTGTAGTTAGAGACTTAGCCGTTCAAGGCCAGTCACCAAAAGAAATTAAAATTTTTGAACCCTGATGTCCATATCATGTGGACTTGATGTTGTCCAAAATTTTAACTTTCAATCTCAACTCCATTTAGGGAATTGAAACAAACCGTGCCTTCATATGGTGAAGGACTAAGCCAAGTTCAATCTTTGACAAGGTTGCAAACAAAGAGATACTTTTAAATTTACAAAAAAAATCAATATTAACACTATATGTATATGTGAAGTTTCTAGTATTATGAGGTCTTTGCTAGTAGTAATCCCAAATTGTAAGAAATTGACCTATATAATTGAAAACACAGGAATAAATTGGGAGGATTTTGAAATAGACAACTGCAACCAACAATGTTGTAAAAAAAATTAACCCCTAAAGGACCATTGTTCTTTCTGGGGACAGGTTGGACTTTGGGCATGTATTATGGTTAAACTACTTTGTGTGATTTTTTGAAACTTTTGTTGAAGATGGGGAATTCAAAGATCTACATGGGTATTTAATTTTTTTAATATTTTGACATTTGATGAAGAAATTATGCATAAACTTATGAAAATTTGGGAAGGACTACCCATCCGGGCAGCCTAAAAACTTTTTTAATTTAAAAAAACAAACAAACAAATTTGAAATTGGTTCTTTAGATTTTCTTATTCATGAGAAGCTTTGAATCATTCAATTTCAATCAATGACATGAAAGTTATGAGGAGTTTTTATTTGCAGGCAGTTGTGGAATCTCTACTCTAAAATAAACTTTGAAGTCCTTTATTTTACTCAATTTTCAATATTTTGGAAAAAAAAATTAAAACACAGGAAGTAGATTGTTGATTACAACATTATCACCGTTGGGATTATCATTTTTCATTTCCATAATTAAATTCTTAACAATTTAGTGTGTTGACTCATTCTCTATTTCTTTTTACTTTTATTTTTTCCCATGTCTTGTAACATTCCAATTGATTTAAAAATTCTCCCACACATACCTAACTTGATCTCCTACATGGAAAAAAAAAAAAGCGCAATTTTGGGTAGAGCATTTTTTTTGTTATAAGAGTGGTCAAAGGCTTCTGAAATTTTTGGGCAGCATGGAAAAAAACTTTTTTTTCACTTTGGATGTAAATTTCTCACTCCTCTCCGTTTGGAATGAGCTGAATTTTTTCCCACAAGTACCTCTTCTAGTTCAAGGCAAGATCCTGTAGTTGGATTTCCCAAAAACAAAACATAAAATCCTTTTTTTGTAAACCTCCTACAAGTGGTAGTTTTTAGTGAATTTGGCAGAAAAATGGGCTTGGTCCTTTAGGGGTTAATACTTTGAGTGCTAGAGGAAAACTGGTGTAGCCAAAATCTCTCCCCAAATGCTACCGCGGGCTACGGCCCTCCCTTTGTCTGTAAGGTAGCAGCATCCATAAGCGTTGCGTCCCCATGCCCGTCACCTGACAATGGCAGGGTTAATCAATCAAAAAACAAATGGTTGTGGGTGATTGAGTGATGGTTATGGGTAATGAAGTGATGAAGTGATGGTTGTGAGTGACTAGCATGAGGTTTTGAGTACCCATCTCACTATTTAAGAACCAACAAGCCTTGTGATTAGCATCTCTTACACATGGTTCTTACAATTTCAATGATTTTGGACTTTGATAAATCTTTATGAACAAATACTTGCAGTTGGAACCTTGAAATTGATGCCAATATTTTTGGTTTCCATTTCCTAACTTATAGTATTTTTTTCAAAATTAGTCAATTGTTTTACCTACTTCAAAACCCTAATTTCCGCGCTTATGGGTGCGCCTACCTTAATGCGTGTTATGCGTGTGCTTACGAAGAAGAAAGTGAAGGCCTGACACTATGGGTCCTTTTGAGCAGCGTCTTGATAGAAATTTTGATTTCACTGGATAAAATCCGGCATTTTTCATATTAAATTGGATTTTTGCCTAATTGTAGAAGATATCTTATATTTACTCTGTGATGTACTGTATGAGATTTTGAATTAAGTTTGATTGATTAAAAACCGACAAGTTTCAAACTCAGCCAGTTTTTTTCAATTTGAGTTGGCTAACAATACACTAAGAGCATCTCCACTGGTTTAGGCAACAAGTGACTCGTTAGTACGTGTTGAGCGGGGATAGTGGGCAAATATTTGTTGGTTGAGCTTGTGGATTTCCACCGGAGCTCAAGGATAATGCGACACGAGAGAAAATACGGGTTGGTTCTACTGCTCTTCACCTACCACATGTGCAGCGCATCGATGGTGGGGCCAAGCAGCATGTTCCAGCGCTTGTAGTTGGGGCAAGATTTGGGACAGTAGAGGTCCCCAAGTTCTCAAAATAGTATACCTCCCCGCAATTCAAGCTCGCTAAAATGTTTTGATAAACTGGTAGGTGAGCATCCCGGAGCACTCTTTTGGCGAGGCCGCTCAGCTTGTTTCTCTCAACACGCCACCAGTGGAGATCCGAAGCCTCCGGCCCCGCTATTTCCATGGCTTGGTCCAACCATTGGAGATGCTCTAAGTGTTGGTACTCCCCATACCTTGCTCCTGAGTGATCATTTGGCATTGATAAAACCTATTTAATGGGAATTGCTAAATCCAGCACACTTTTGCTAAATCCACCACATCACATATTATTTAGGAAATATATCAAGAAAAGAGAGGCAAACTTTGTATTTATTGAATAATCATTTAATGTTGATGGAAAACATTATTATATTAGGATTGTATATACTTTAAGTTATGGAAGTTAAGCCAAGTAAAAGAAGAGTGGACAGATATAAGAAAGAAGAAATGGAAGAGTGGACATATATAAGAAAGAAGAAATGGAAGAGTGGACAAAGAAAAGAAAAAGAAAGGGAATTGTAGAGTATGTTTACCATCATTATTAAATGGTCATCCAACTAATACAAGTTTTTTCCTTCTTTCTTTATGGAATTCCTAAATAGGGTGCAATGTGGTGGATTTAGCAAAAAGTGTGGTGGGTTTTGCAATTCCCTATTTAATACCTTTCAACACGGTTCTTTATTCTGGCTACTTTTTGCCTAAATCTCAACTCAAAATGCCTCTGGCTACCATTATACTAAGAAATTATGGTGAAAAAGTGGATGAAATTGTCAAATCCTTTCTTAAGCAAACACCCAATTGGTAAGATTTTGGATGAAATTAGCTTATACCACTAATTTTTTTTGATAAACTTGCACACATTGTTCATTTTTTCCAGTTTTAGACAAATTTTCCTTACCTGCGTGCATTTTGGGGTGTAGGTTGCTCTACCCTGACCAAAACAAAACAACAAAACAAGACAAAAAAAACCCTGCCTTTCATGATGGAAAATGCGAAGAAAATATTACTTTTGTATTTGGTAAAGGAGAAAGTTTTTGTTGTTTGGACAAGTCCTGTAGCACGCAAGTGGCTACCAGAGAGGACAGGGTCACAGGGGGGATTATGAGTAATTATGCCGTACTGCAACTCTGAGGCAACTTGGCAACTTGGAGCAGGGGAACTTTTTCTGGGTAAGTATTTGCCAAAATAATTGAGCAGCTGTGATCGTTACCTGCAAAGACGCCCCTACTGACCAGTGGTCGGGACTTTTTTTGGACTTCACCAGCTAATATTCGACATTTTTCGTATTCAATTGTCAGATATGTTTCTAATTTTACTTAGTAATATATTGTATTTAGTTTTTTTGTAAAAGTTAACTGATTTTTTTGCTGGTAATTTCAAAATGCAACAATTTTTTTCCAATTCCAAATTTTTCAATGACTAAATTTGAACTAGCTGCCGGTTTTTCCTGCACATGCTAAGCTTATTGATTGGGCCTGGTCGGGACTTGGGAGTCCTACTATGGCATCCTTCTTCTGGGCTATGCAAAGCCAAAGCATCACCATGGCAACAAACTTTGAATGTTTTTGCCAGCTTGACTTTTTTGGTAGGGGGAGTTGGAGATTTCAAGAGCTGCAACAATGGGGGAGTGGCGCCAAGAGCTGGTCACGCTGCTTTGGTCAAATAAGGTAGAAATACCATAAACGGTTCAAATGAGCCACTTTAGACTATAAGATATGGGGAATTTCATGAGAAATGAAGCTCAATCTGTGTGGAAACAAGGATAAGGAAGAGTGCAATATATATATATATATATATATATATATATATATATATATATATTGAATATTTTATGCAATATAAATGTGGATTCTTGATTTTGATCTATTCTTGTCTCATAGGTGTATCTTAAATGGTTACCTCTAAAATTTTGTTCTAAAACATGTGTGAATTAATCAAATACAAGAAAATAGTATTTTTTTAGAATATTCAAAATCTTTTTCATAGCCAGCTATTGTTGATTTCAGAATAGTCTACTTCTCCAAGTAGAGGGAGGTAACAGTCTATGGTATTCCTACCTTAACATGAGTTTGCAGAGCCAGTTCACAAGCTTCACATACCCCGTCCAAGTGCCGGTCAAAAGAGAAACAATACCAAAGGGTAAACTTCCATGATGGCCCGGAATTGGAAAGTGCAGAAATAACAAACAGTTCTTTCATTGCAAAACTATTTGTTGCTTCTACATTTTTTGAGGTCTACATAATCTCAATACACTTAACCTTTAAACGTACGGTTGGTAATCATGGCTTGCCATGCCCTGTAGGGCTATAAAGATGTGACAAGTGTCCATCCTATATAATTACTTCTAAAAGTTGTAAAAATCAATAGTCCATGCTGACTTCATGACACTACAAGAAAAAGGGCATATTTTGATTAAGACAAATGATTACCAAAACAACTAGTCCTAAATGACTAATCAAGTGTCAGTCAAGTGTTTAATTATGACCACATGGAGTCATAAATTATCATAATTATTTAATTTATGACTACATGTAGTCATAAATTAAACACTTGACTAGTCATTTAGGGCTAGTCATTTTGGTAGTCATTTGTCTTTATCAAAAAGGCCCTTTTTCTTGTAGTCCAAAAAATACAAGAAGGACAATGTGGGATCTAACACTGCATTTTTGAATCTTCTCACAATTTGGGTGACCTAAAAATATGAGTGTACTTGGTGGGGTTATTTTTTACCTTCCATGACAAACCATGTGTTTATGATCACTAATCAAATGAAAAATGACTTTTTTCTATCTTACATAGTATGTTTTTTATAGCCAAAGGACAAAAGATGCTTGCCTCGGCATTCATGGGTTAACCCCTAAAGGACCATTGTCCCTTCAAGGGACAAATGGGATTTCGGGCAAGTACCTACGGCCTCAATTTTTGTCTTAACTTTTTGAAACTTTTTTTGAAGATAGAAAAACACATCAGCTTTTGGGGAATATCACTTTTATTCCAATTGATGCTAGGGAGCAAAAGTTATGCCCAAATAAGCACAAATTTGGGGACTAGGGGCAGCAAAAAAAATTCTTATAAAAACTTTAAAAAAAAATTAGATTTTTTTTTCTCATAGATTATCTTTATCTATTTCTGAAGCTTTGATTCATTCCATTTGGACTAGTTATGAGAAAGTTATGGACAATCTTGTTTTTCGGGCAACTCAAGCATCTTCTTAAAAAAATAACTTATAAACTTCATTTTTGAATGCAGATTTAACATTTTTCCAAAAAAAATTGTTGGAGAGGGTGAAGTTTACTTTCTAGAACAATCTCACCATTGGGATTATTGCGCTTCAATTCCATTGCAGGGTTATTAGCAATTTAAGTTTTTGTTCAATCTTGTACCTTCTTCTACCTAATGTTTTTTTAAGGAATGAAAATTAAGTATTCTTTTTTGAAATTTTTTCCCAAGATTCCCAACTCAACTTCCCACCATGCAAAAATAGAATTCCAAACTTTGTGGTGCAAAAATTTGAAGTTAAAAAAGTTCAAAGTTAAAAAATCTAATCAAGCAAGGTGCAAAAAAAGTTGTTTTTTACTTTTTAAATGCAAATATCTTCCAATCTGTGTGGTCAAAGTTCTTGAGTTTTGTATGACATATTCTCATAATAGTGTAGCACAAGACCCTATGGTTAGATATGCAAAATGCTTGATTTTCAAACTCTTTGCCATAAAGGTGGCAGTTTTGAGTGTCTTTTGACAAAATAAAGGCCATGGTCCTTTACGGGTTAAGGAATATAATCCTATGATTCACAAGGCACAAGAGCACATAAATTGGAATTAGCAACCTTGTGAAATTTATTTAAAAAAATTTTGGGCAGTGTTCAAAACGAGAAAAATAATTTAAAAGGCTTCTAACTCCAAACGTGGCGCTTGTGCGCTTTGTAAATCTTAGGGTTCTATTGCATAAGAGTGTTGAGAACATGTATGAAAGCTTTTAGACCAACTAGACCCATCTATCATGGGTGTCCAAAATGCTCCTAGGTAAAATATAAGATCATTCCGAGGAATAATTTTTGAACCGCAAATCCACAATCTCTTCAAATTTACCAAGCATTAATTAAAACTTTAAAGGAATCCACAATATCTCACGAGGAAGGGCTCAAAATTGAAAATGGCCTGTAATTACAGCGTAAGGTTTTCAAGAATGAATGGATAGATTTTATCCTTTTTGAAGATGGTTGAAAGGTCTAATTAACCTATGGTTTGATTTCAAAAACTCACTAGTTTTTTTTCTAAAATGAGATGTTTTTTTATTAAATGAAAATTTTGTGATTTCAATTTACCTACAAATGAAAACTAGCTTTTGACTTGGTAAATGGGTAATGGCACAATCGGGGTACCTAAAAAGGATTGCTTAACTCCAATTTGGCCATATCCATGATACTTCTACTAGTTATTACATTTTATTAGAGAGTCTTATGCTCTTAAATTTTTGGCAAGAAGTTGCTTATACTTGTAAATTAGTAGGAAAAAAATACACTTTTTCAAATAATGAATGTTATCATGTCCAAATGAGCAATTTTGTAAGAAGTTCCCCAAGGAGGTCACTCTATGCATGTATACATTTCACGTGTGGCGACGATTTTGGCCCCCTATATTATGTCCTAAAATTTAAATAAAAGAAAAAGAAAAAGATATGAATAGATTTTCCTACTTTGAAAGTTTATGTTTTGAATTATTGCTTTTTTTTAATTAACCATAATTAGTTACAAATTTTTGAAGTAAAAGGATACACTGTAAAGCTGAAAATAACTTTTGCACCCCTATTTTATATAAGAAAAAATTATGTAAAAAATACACAAAAAAATCTCAAAAATGAGGCTCTATTGAAAGTTTCTATTTCTTGAATATTGATGCAAAGGTCATCTAAACATGTTCTCAATAAATATTTGAGTTGAAAAACATGCCATTTTAGTTCATTTTTCAACGTTCTCTAGAAATCAATTAATACATTATTTGGATTGAAGATATTGGCAATAGAATCCTATAGTCCTTATTAGACAATGCCCAAAATTATAGGTTGAAATCATAGTTTATTAAAAAGTAAATAGGAGTCAAAAGATCATTTGGCCGCACATGATATACTCTAGATACACTAAGTGATCTCCCCGAGGAAGTTCCGGAACTCTCTCATTTCATCAAAATGAAGTAAAGGACTCATCCGGACTACAAATTTGGTTAGTAGGAATTAGGTTGATACATTTATAAGTGTGCAAACTTCTATGGCCCATGAATTTAAAGTGTATTAGTCCATACATTATTAAAATTAGTTGTGGTGAATTCTTTTATGGACATTTTCATGCGAGTTTTTCCACTTCCAATAAAGAACATTAAACAAAATTAAAACATCTTTTTAAGTGGCAAAAGCATGCACATATACTTGTTTCTAGGTGCACATATGGTCAAAATTATTAAAATGTTAATAGTTCATTTTAGGGAGCCATTATAAATTACAAGTCAAAAAAATTCCGGATTTTGACATTTTGGTTCTAATCACATTTATGGTGTGAAAATAAATCAAGAAAGTCCTTTTGATGAAAGGAACACTTCCTAAATGAATATCTTAACCCCTAAAGGACCAATCCCTTTTTCCTTCCAAAATCACTAAAAACTGCCACTTCTGGGAGGTTTAGTAAAAAGGGATTTTATGTTTTGTTTTTAAAAAATCCAATTGTAGGATCTTGCCTTAAACTAGAAGAGGTACTTGTGGGAAAAAAATCAGCTCATTTCAAATGGAGAGAAGTGAGATATTTACATCTAAAATGAAAAAAAGTTTTTTTCCATGCTACCAAAAATTTTAGAAGCCTTTGACCACTCTTATAACAAAAAATTTGCTCTACCCAAAGTTGCGCTTTATTTTTGCATGTAGGAGACCAAGTTAGGTATGTGTGGGAGAATTTTCAAATCAATTGGAACTATACAACACATGGGAAAAAATAGTGAGCAAGAAGGAGTAGAGAATGAGTCAAAACACTAAGTTGTTAAGAATTTAATTATGGAAATGAAAAATGCTAATCCCAATGGTCATAATGTTGTGATAAACAATCTACTTCCTTTGGTTTAAATTTTTTTCCAAAATATTGAAAATTGAGTAAAATAAAGGAATTCAATGTTTATTTTAGAGTAGAGATTCCATAACTACCCACAAACTAAAAATCTTCATAACTTTCATCTTGTTGATTGAAATTGAATGATTTAAAGGTCCTCATGAATAAAAACTCTAAAGAATCAATTTCAGATTTTTATTTTAAAAAAATGTAAGTTTTAAAGAAGATTTTGGGCTGGCTGGACTAGTAGTCCTCCCCAAATTTTCATAAATTCATGCATAACTTCTTCATCAAATGTTGGAATGAAAAAAAATTAGATGCCCACATAGATTTTTGAATTGCCCACCTTCAATACAAGTTTCAGAAAATCACACAAAGTAGTGTAGCCATAGGTACATGCCCGAAGTCTAACCTGTCCCCCGAAGGTACAATGGTCCTTTAGGGGTTAATGTAAGGAAAGCTTAAGAAAAATGTCTCATCACTTGCAAGTTCAATTTTTCCCCTACACAAAAATAATCCGGACTCACAACACAGTAGTCCTGTCCGGAGGTCCAAGAAGGCAATATTGGGGTACCCTGATCGTGCCATCACCCAAATGCACAATGCACAATCATAAATAGTTCTATGGTATAAAACTATCTTAGAAAACTTGGTTACACAATTTGGAGGTACATGAACTACAAATTATGTCCATGGTGCAGATTAACCCATAAATGCCCAAGGCACCACATGGTGTCAACAATATTTTGAAGTTCAATAAAATCTAACTAGGTTGCTATTTTTAGTATTTTGCATTTTAGAATTGTTCTTTTGAAGTCTAGTTTTAGCATCAAAAACCCGGTTTTGAAAATTATTACTTGTGAATTTTCTATTCAAGATTTTGCGCAAGGGTGTCCATTGCAATCTTGAATTTTTTAGTGTTGAGAGCTCATGAAAATGAGCCTCAAATACACTAGATCTTGAAGAAAAAATCACACTAGAAATTCATTTTAAAAATTGTAAAAGAGATTTTGAAAAGCCGTAAATGGATTGGAGTTATGTATGTTATGTCCTATAACCTCATATTTTTTTGGTGACTAGCAGGGCTTTTTTTTTTGGCTTTTTGGTGCCAGATTGCACCCAAAAAAAAAATCTGGCTAAAATACATTAAAAAAAATGCCAAAAAATTTGGATGATTTTGTCACAAGGCTTCAATTTTTTTTAATAAATTGGATGAAATTGCCAAATTGTGGATGAAAACCAAATTACAGATATATAATATGTACTAATGTGATATTTTCTATCCAATATGTGGATGAATGTTGGAATTTGGAGCACCACTATAACATTTTAAATAGCCACCTTCACATTTCTTAAAATATGAAAAAAAAAGCCCTGGTGACTAGCATTTTAGATTTGACATGTGAAAAGAGGGCATAACATTCAGTAGCTTAAAGAGAGGCTGCCTTTCCCTCTCTTCAAGTATCATCCACGAGCTTCACCATGACACAAAAAAAAAAAAGTTTTTTTTTTTTTTTTTTTTTTTAAATTTTTTTCTGACATGGCTAGCCTCCACATTGACGTATGTGCACTAAACTGAGCCTCTCTTTCATAAACTCTTTGACAAATTCAGCCAAGTGTCTTCTTAGCTACTGATGGGTGTAGAATATTCCACACTCTTCAGTTGGAGGGAGGGCAAGCTTGTTGAGTGCTACTGAATGTTATGGGTTAAAAGACTTGAAAGCATATTTCCACTTTTAACACCCTCTTGACCAAACATTATAATTTTTCAATCCATAAGAGATAATGTTGTGTTTTCTTTTCCTATGTGATATTTAACATATCTAGTTTAAATTTGTACGATTACAATTTTAAAAAAATTATTACAACTTATCAAAATGTTGGCTTTTTATTCAGTTTAGAGAAAATTCCTAAAAGCTCAGAAATGGCCTTCGGCATTTAGGGGTTAAATCCAAAGTGTCTACTCTTGTATAGCCATGCAACTGCTTTCAGGAAGTGACACGTCTGATTATGGCCTCCTCAAACTCAATATCCATGGGTGGCATCCTTCCTATCATGCATGGGGTGGGTGTTCTGAAGCAAATTTCTGGTAACCATTCTACTTATGATTGGCATTTATACTCAGTTGAAAGATACATTGTAACACGATATTTGATTTGGCGCAATCTTGTGATTTTTGGATTTTATGTTTTTAAGAGATTTTTGGTGATTTAGAGTGAATTTTATGATAATTTCTTCAAGACCCTACATCAAATGATGAAATAGAAGGAATTATCAAAAAATCATTTTAAATCACCAAAATATTCTCACAAATGAAAAATTTAACATCCCAAAATTGGTTTTGGGAAAGACTTTTCCCAAATTAACGAATACTACACATTGTGCAGTTTCAAGCTCTACGGGATTGAGTACTTTCATCTAGCACACTTGCCTCCAGCTCAGCTTCAGATTGAGGCATTGTATCCTTTTCCTTCGTAAAGGATAAAACCAACGCACAACAAAATCAAGGCCTAAGGCAAAAGAAAAAGAAAAAGAAAAAGAACCCATACAAACGAATTCCAATAAAATCCTAGATCAATGTTGCATCCAAAGTTTTTTGTCAACAGTCCAATATTTCACCCAATTGACCACATTGTACAGTACAGTACAAGATCAGTACTACAGTTTTGCACAAACTTGTTAGTACGTGCGAAAAGAAGCCTAAGCTTTTTTCACAACTGAAACTATGTGAGGAGCCTTCTCAAGGTACTTCTCATTCTGCAAAAACAACTCTGTGCTCATATCATGTCAAGCTCAGATTTGCTACATGTGGCTCATGCAAAACTTCTACCCTTTTTTTTGGTGTTGCCAATGTGGACAATCCAATGTTTGATTGAGTTTTAGAACAGTCAGCAGTGTTTATAGCAACTTGAGCTAGTTATAGAAAACCACACTCAAAACCACTCCTCTAGACATGCCATCAATAATATATTTGGGCAGTGGGAGAAAGAAAGAAGAAAATATAAAGATGGAATCCATTTTGACTTCCTTCACACTTGTAGGTTTTTGTCTTTCTCTGTTCTTCCAGGCCCCTCAGGCAACCCACCAATTTCCACTGCATGGAATCCACCTGAAATCCCCAAGCAGCCATTATTACAAAGGACCTTCACAGGATAGTATAAATAGTGCGGTTATTGAACTGAACACCAGTGTGAGTCACCAACTTACTTCAGAGTTATAAGCTGGACAACACTTACCTAATCTCCACACATATTGATTCTTAAAAGTTCCACTATATTTCTACTAGAGTATTAATCTTCAATACTTGTCATAGATTTTGTGACTTAAGCGTGAAGAAGAAATCCATCAAAAGAATTTTTTTGTTGATATGTGATATGAAACAATTGAAGCATCAAAGCAAAACAATAACAATGGCTGATTCATGAGGTTATTTAGCAAGGCAAAACACTCCATTACATTAGAAAAAAAAGGAGGCAAAATATTCTGCAATTGTCAACAGCCATAAGTTGAAATTTCAACAAGTTTTAGTTGAGTTGAAGAACTTTCTTTAGCACTAGTATTACACAATCACTGAAACACAACTATGAGAAGCATGTGCAACAAATCTCAATAGTGAAAATATTTAAGGAAAGTTCGATGGATACCCTTGAAGTTTGCATTACTTGTACATATACCCTTAGTTTTTCAGAAATTGCACAAATATCCCTTGGACCATAATTTTTAGGCATTTGTTTTGTTCTGCAAGTCACCTCCTTCTCCTTTTGTGCACACACTGTTACAAAAAAGAAATAGTGTGTGCACAAAAGGAGAAGGAAGTGACTTGCACAACAAAACAAACACTTTAAAATTATGGTCCAAGGGTATTTGTGTAATTTCTGAAAAACCAAGGGTATTTGTACAAATATTGCAAACTTCAGGGGTATCCATCAAATTTTCCCAAATATTTACTTTAGTTTAGTAATAAATTTGGGTCACCAGTTGTTTACTCCAAAGCACCTATTTTTTGTGTGCATCACAAAGCCAACCATGCTACCATTGGTGAAAAGTGTTATGTTATAAATTGGACACATAGGCATGAGAAATGAAGAGCTTTTGTGCCAAAATATAATGAAGAGATGTCAAGGGTGGAGTGCATACCATGGGTGGGAGCATGAGCATGTGCATGTGCATCACCATGCGGATGGCCATTTGCATGGTGCAGTTTGGGCCCATGTGGGATATCGACAGGGTGGCCATGCTCATCGAGGGCCTTCGTAAGACCCAAGATGCCAAGGTGCGGTTTTGCTGCCACGTGGCTGGCATCGTGCGGGCCGTGGCCATGGGGTCTTGAGTCCTGACTGCTGGAGTCGTGACTTGAATGTGGCGTTCCAGGGGCGGAGTGGACATGGTTGGGCTCATTGTGTTTATCCTTGGCTTTCTTGACCCAGCCTTTGAGTTGTATCCCCGTGATCTCTGATGTAAACACGGAATACTTTATGTTGGATCCCAGCTGCACAAGAGGAGAACGTTATCAATAGAAAGTCAGATGACTGAAATGTTAAAAAAAAAACAGTTGAAATTTGAATGTATCTGATAGAAACCGGTTAGATTTTGGGAAATTTCTACTCATAATACAAATGTATAGGTAATATTTGGTGCATGCACTAAACAAACTAGTTGAATGAGAAATGCAGGTTTTTTTCTAAGGAAGCTCAAAATCTCTCTACATATTGCACTAAGACTTGGGATGCTATACCAGCAAAAAAATTATGTCACCTTATAGCAAATCAATGTAATTCGCTACATGTTCCTATCATAGTATAGGTTCATCTTGTTTCATTTCAAAGGGATCCAGTCACCCTCACTAAGTCTACACATTAAACATGCAATAAACCAATTAAGAATCATCAATGGAGATTCCGTCAAGACATGTAATTAAATACAGAAATTCTTGCAAATTTAGTCATGGAAGAGGGTTTGAGTGATTGGCTATATTTACAAAATATGACAGTTTGACTTGAGCAACCTTAGCAAGGAGGAACTTACCTTCCACTTTGGTGTGTGTCAAAGAGTTATATAGGTTGCATTAGGGACGCTCTTAGGACTCTATATCATTAAAAAAAAAACATGCACAATGATCCTATCCATAATAGTATTGGTGAGATCAAATGCGTTATTCATTAAATTGGGAAAAAAGTGACATTTTGGGACTTTTGGATTTTATGTTTTTTAAAAATTATTCATTGAATACTCTTTAAAAAACATAAAATCCAAAAGTCCCAAAATGTCACTTTTTCCCAATTTAATTAATAACGCATTATAATTGTCTAATTCATTTAAATAGGTTCATGATGAAGTAAGTTTCTTCACTTTTTGGTCTTAATATGGTGTTTATTATTGTTTTCAAGGATAGAACTCATGGCAAAAAGTTTAAGCAAGTACTTGCAAGATGGTTCACTTCTACTTGAATTAGAACCATCCTCCAATTCCCATGTGATAGACCATGTCCATGCACAAAGACTTGGAATTAACACATACCTCCCAAGTAATACCAACCCTCTACATTGCTTACCATAACCCTATTCTTCACAAGACAAGGTCAAAAAAGGAACTAAAAACAACCAAAAAGTGGAACCTCATTATAGATACACTCTAGCAAGTGTTGGACATGACATCACTATTTATCCTCATTTGAGAGTCAATAATCTCCTCAAGTCATTTGATACCATCCTAATACAAATACTAGTACACTCACATTAAGGGGGAATATTTTAACCTTATGAGAAATAAAATAACACCACAAAGATGGAAGGGTCAACATTGTTTCACTATTCATCTTTCCAATCTCAAACTTTTGTCATGGTAAGGTTTAGATACCTTGTTGGAATGAAGCAAATGTTTAATTAACTAACTAACATGCACAACATAAAAAATGTTCTTCACCATGGTTGCCACCTCTACACAAATAGTTTTACTTCACAAATAAAAATGCTAAAAAATCAAAACACAAGGTTAAAAGGTCCATCAAATAACATTTAACAAAAAGGAACCATCAAATAGTCCATTTTCCAAATGGTTGAGCAAATGTTGAAAATAAAATAAAAAGCCAGAAAAAGATTGTAAAAGGTGAATATTGCAAGATTTCTACCGCCCACATATTTGTGTATAAAAGGTATACTTAAGAACAAGGTTTAAGGGTTTGTACCTGAGTGACAAGAGCGTAGAGGGGCAAAGTACTGGTGCTGCATAGGACCTGGACAAACAATCTAAACTCACCCAAAAAGTTTATTACTATGAAGAACTAGCAAATTTTATGCAAAAAAAGGACAAAGGAAAATGACCATGATGATTGGTTGCTTGGGGAATCAAGCAATGCTAAACAAGTCTTGCTCTTATAGCAACCAAAATAATTTATCTAGACTTCCTATTGAATTGACTTTGTTCAAAAACTCAAAGCCTACATTTTCATTAAATTTGTAGCAAGCCCCACACCTTGTAAGAAATTGGTGAGAATGAGACACTAGGCATTTTGTATATAAAACTTGCAGTTAGTGACGTGGAGGAATGGAAGAAGCAAACTCACCCAACAAGGATGCGCACAATAACCATCCATGTGGGGCCGACCAAGCAAGATGAATATTTATAAGTGAACTGCAGTGCATGAGCAAAAAATCAATTACAATATTTCATCCTTTTACAATTGGTATATATATTGTGCATTTAACTAAGTTTGAGTTAGATAAATAAGTAAATATGAAAAATATAAGGCCAAGGTGATTGAGAGATATTTTAATTTGTCTTGCCCATCTTTTAGAATTGAGCAGTTCAAGCATGGACGTGCTTCTATTAAAGAATCTCCCCATGCAATGGCTTATGGCCTGAGGTTTAAGTTTGAACTTTGGACTGTCTATAATTAATCAAAAATGACATATGTCATAGTTGAGAGCAAGAAGTGATGATCAATAACCTCTATGAACAATCTTGGAGACTAGTTTACCTATAATTAAAAAACGAGTTGTAACTTACCATAGTCCAAAAGAAGAAGGCAAGTTCAAACGCATTCTGGAAAATACACCACCCAAAGCAGAGGCAATTAGAGACATTAGATACAAGTGAACAAGTTCTTGTACTCATCCTTCAGTATTAGTTTGAAAATGTTTGCAACAAAAGAAAGTCAAGATAATAGGTTGCTTAAATTTTAATATTAGACTTCATGTGGTTTAATATTTAAATCAAATACATGTGTCAATTGTTCTTAGAAGCTCAAGACAATTGTACTCAATAGATAGGTGATTTCAAACTTTTGTTAAAATAAAAAACATTTGCTAGTGCAAGTGTTTTTTTCAGAAGTACCTTGGTTAAGTAACTAAACTATGCAATGGTAAAATCTATCATTTGCTAGAAATTACATTTGAGTAAATCATAAAAATAGAAGTATGTAAGTATTTTTATTGTTACTTCAAGAGTGTCCTTGATAAAATGAACTCATAAAGTATAAGCAAAATAATTTCAAAAAATTTTTACACAAAGAATATCACAATTTCAAATTCATTTTAACCCTTAATCGCCCCAACAACAAGGTCCTATCGTTGGGGATCGCAACTTGATCACACTTTTTCTCTCAATTTGTACAGTGAAAAAAATTGTTGCTGGTCCTCATCAGCAGAGAAGGTAGTCCTTTTTCAGATCCTACGGTCACTTTTTCTAGATGTAATTTTCCAAGCTATGGTGGCCATTAAATCCCCATTTTCTCCTAAACCCTAAACAACTCCGGGCGCTGAGGGGTTAACAAATATCACTACAAAATCATCAACACTTAGCTTATGATTAAATTTAGAGAGAATTTTGAAATTTTAAGTGTCAAACTTTATAGATATGTGGTATTATCAACAAAATACAACCAAATAAGTATAATCTAAACTTCAAAATCTACAACCATATTCACACTCAGCAAATTATTTCTCCATGACACAATGGATCTATTTGAATCTTAAAAAATGCAGAGATTTAGAGACCTTGAGGGTTTAAAATTCATTATACAAACAAAAACGTTTGCTTGTACAAATCCTTTGCATTTTTAATTACTTTTATACTTGTGAACGTGATGACAAAAATTGCGAAGTGGTGTCACGTTGCTTAATGTCACTCTTGACAATAAAAAAAAAACATGATAAAATTATCTTCAAGCAACAATTATCCAAGCAAAGGACCTCACGCATGGGCAATCTCACATTTGCACCATTGATTACTCAAGCTCCACCATTGTTCCTAGTGGCTCAAACATGAAGATGCCCTTGCGTGAGGCCCTTACCCTACACTTACAACCGTACTTACAATAATTGATACAAGCTTTTAAAAAAAAGTACCTGAAACAGAATGAAGTGCACAAGATAAAGCAACAGTTTGGGAGAACTGAACCAAAACAGGTCATCCCGGGGCTGCACAGATGCCATTTTCTTCAAGTCCTTTCTTTTGCATGCTTTGATATTCTTGCACATGGGGTGGATCTCCACTTTTGATCGTACTTCTCGAGCCAAGCACGTTATTATTAACTGAAGCTTTGCTCCAACACATAATACCAACTGCCCTCATTCAACACACACAAACAGTTCATTAAAAACACCACAAGAAAAAAAAATGTCAACAAAAGTCACATGAATGCAGCACGTAATGAAGTACAAGCACATGCTTTATATACAAATCTAAGGAGACATCCCCGTGAATACGAGGAAGCTTTTCTCCTTATACTCTTTGAATACTTTTACTGAAAATCTTATTGCACGATACTTAATTGCATGGTCACAAAAATGACTTGAGCAAAGTCTTTGAACTCACAATTGTAGGCAGAAAGGCTAACCAGAAGTAGCTATACCACCCTGCAATTTGAAAGCGGTCACGACTTAGATATGATACGCATAATGGTGACATGCCAATTGGCAAGTGATGTGAGAATACTTTGCTAGTATACTCTTGGAAAATATAGATTGAAATGTTATAATTCTTTGAATAGAAAAAGGCAAAGCAGAGTAGTTATGGCTAGAAGAGGGAAGTGAAGGATCAACCGTGGATATCAACAAGTAGGTAGATGCAAACAAATGCCCACAAATAACCGCTGCAAAAAACCACACAAGCACTCAATAATGATAAATCTAGTTAGACAATTGAATATATCAAAACTAAAAAGTACTAGTCCATGTCACTAACTATGTGTGTGCTCATGTTTGGAGAGAGCTGCATTTAAAGTGTTACAAAATACCAAGAATAATGAAATTGAGTAAACAAAATTGCTCACTTTTTTGAACCATTAGGATACAAACCAATCAAAAACTCCAAAAAATGTACAAAAAATAGCCTTAATTCAAATAGAGATATGAAAACAAGTTGATTATGGATAATTGATAGAGGTTTTCTTAAAACTCTTGAAATGTTGATACGCAAAGGCAAGAGGCTTGAGAAAGTTACTGCACATAAATGCCAAGTGGGCTCACGTTGAAAGCAACATTATGGGATTATTTTTTAAATCATCTTCCTCTCAATCAAAGAACACTTGTAACATGTGCATAGCTTTGCTCAAACTTGGAATTATCAAGTAAAAGAACATGTCAAATTACCTAATCCCAACCACATGCTTAAAGTCTTTCTCCATGCTGCGCTTAATGTAGCTGTGGAAGTCAAAGTTTGGCTTCAGTTGATGATGCTACACAAGAAAGCAACCACAACCACAAACAATTCAGCAAAAGCTCTACAAAGCCCTCCAAGGATCCTCTCAACACAATCTTTAATTTTTGATACTGATTAGAGAAAAGCATAAGCAAAAAACAAAGCTTGTACATGTCTATTGCACATGTGCACCTTCAAAAACCAATCAACAGAAAGCATACACATTGATTATATTGTATGGGTGAAATAATGTAGCATTACAAGTCTGATGTTAACGCAATACAACACTTACCTCAATGAAACCTAGGCGTAGACACAGGTAATTTGATTTATAAATGGGCTTTCCAAACTGCCTGAAGAAGCTGAACTGAAAAACACGAAAAGCCAACATTTCTATTTGATCAACTTGTGCACAATCAAAGGACAACAATTTATTAAAGAACAATTAAATAGAATCAAGTCTTGAAGTTGTCTTGTTTTACACCAAGAATAATATTGCCACTTGGTTTGGTACGAAAAAAAAAAACAAGCAATCATGTTACAAGAGGATCTCTAACTTTCTTCTATAATGTCGTTAAATTGTAGATTCAAATTATTTTGTTTCAGTAATAGGGTTCAGTTTAGCACCAAACAAACAATGTGTAGCATGTAAGATTCTACTCAAACTTTCTCAGTTTCGTTGTAAAAATGGGTAAATGTTGACATAGAAGACCTAATCACGTGCTGGTTTTAGGTCATGTATCGATAAAACTTCAGCACACAATTTTTTGAGATCCTTTGAAATCCTTCATACATTTGCTTTACAAGATCATTTTGAGCAGGCTAAGAATGTTGATAAAAGACATGGTGTAGCACAAAGAAGCAATTTCGGAAGGCACTAGCTTAGCTTGGAATTGACGCAATTAGCTTCCTTTTGTTTGAACCAGAGTCCATAAACCCTAACAAAGGGAGGGAATGAAGAGTTGCAGTGAACAGGAGACGATTTCTAAAGTTTCCATTGACTGGAGTGGTGTAGTAATCAAAACGTACCAAGTGGTTGCTAATAACACCGCCGTATCTCGTCATGTACAAGCAAGTGCGACGCAGCCGGCATGCGACGAAATCTCCAATGACATTATTTCCAGCAATAGCTGCACCCCAATTCAAACCAGTTAGACAAAACCCCGGGGCCTAAACCCTCCAAAGCAATTCACGAGCAACGCAAGCCATGTCTTGCAGGAGGGCGATGACCTCAACCACCACTCACCTTTATTAAAACAGGCATCTTCTGTCAACGCAGCTGTTGCCTGCATCTCCCATTTCTTCCATCGACGCACCTGTCCCATCCATTGCTTCCAGGTGAGAATCCAAGATCACAATACCACATTACTATTTTTGTGTCTTTAGAATGTTTAAGTTTATGTTCTTTTTCACTATTTGGTTACACTGAAAAGGATGTTAGATCTAGTAAAGCTCTTATGAAATATGATCTAGTAAAGCTCTTATGAAATATGATCTACTTAAAGGTGGAATAATGTCATCTTTTTCAATTTATAGTTTTTCTCGGTTACAAGTACGGTTTTACCAACAGGAGAACTCCAACTTCAGAATATAGCAAGTGGCCTTTCGAATACATAAATGTACAACTCTTCAAGAATTTTACTTGGACTTGTATTTACCATGGCTAGAATTGGATCTACAAAATACTCACTTCCCATGCGCACTGTTTCCTTCAAATTATGAGAGAGTGGTAGGATAGAGGATTCTAGTGACACAAATCAAACCAAACTGCTCTAAGGTAGAAGCATCCAATACCAACCGTGTAGTTAATGGCATCACTCTCTACATACATACAGGGTAGTTGCCACTCTCTACACTAGGGGGTCATCCTAGAACTTAATTCTAAATAAACCATAGATAGCTTATTGTATATAAACCAACATGATGAGCTATCTATGATCTGCCTAGAATTAAGTTTTAGAATGACCACCCTATGTAAAGAGCAGCAACCACTCTGTGTACAGAGTGACGCCATCAGGTACAATGTTGGTATTGGGTGCTTCTATCTTAAAGCATAAATTAGCCCACGTTAATGAATATCAACCCTCAGAAAGTAATGAGAGAACTCTTCACTTACTTGCCACAAGCCAACTAACACTGTAAATGCGCTGTACACCACGTGCACAATAGCCATCACAAATATGAAAATGTGCAGCTGGTGGAGACCCTCGGCCGATATGACCTGCGCGTTCCCCTGCAGCAAGCAAGCAAGGAGCCAATTCAAACACATCTCTCTAAGTAAGTAGGACTTACCTCGTAAAGCAAAACCAACACCATGAAAAGCTTTTACATTGGGAACGACGCAAGTGCTGGATTAGGGCAACAGAGAGACAGGGGAATACCGCAGAGCAAGTCACGGGTTCCCCTGACGAGAGGAGGCGCCTGTGCGCTCCAGCTTCTGCCGGAGCAGCAGTGTCGGCGGCTTCCTCAGCGGGTCTGTACTTGCAAGGGAGCATAAACGAGTTGAGGCGCTCGGGCATGCAAATGGACGCTATTTTCGTCTGGAAAACCGTGAGCGACAGCGAAATGAACCCCAGAAGCATCAACTCTGTGCACGCACAATCCATGTGTGACACAATTCAGTCCACATACTGAAAAATATGGACTAGTCAAAGCTCCCATGGGATCAATTTAAAACTGCTCATAAAACATGAGACTCAGTTGATCCTCTTGGTACTCGAGCCGTTAAAATGATGCTAGATACTTTTTCCAAAAATTTAAATAGAATGCACAGAATAATATTAGCAGTTTAGTGAGGAAGGGAGGGTGGAATTGAGCAGGGCACTTGCCATCCTTGATTTTCTCCAGTGTGTGTAACAACTGCTTCTTTTTCGACTTCCTCAGATGCTGCACACGAAGCACAAAAATTTATGGCAAGGAATATAACTGGGGCTTTTTTCTAAGTGAAAAAATTGTGGCTTTCAGGTGCCCAGAGCTCAAGAAGACTTTTACAGATACTACTGATACAGATGTTTCAGGTTCGACTGGAAAAGTGCTGATTTTTTGAGACTTCCCCACGAAGACAGATTCACACAGAAGAAAGCTAGAAAAAGGGTGATACGAGTCTCAAACGGGTGTGGATTCGCAACAATTGACACAAATGGACAGAGGAGGTTACAAAACGGAGCAGAAACTGTGAAAGACCCTGCAAGCTTCGCTCAACTCCGTAGGGAATCTGCAAACCAAATGAGGAAAAAGCATCGCAAAGATTCTCAAGGACGGTATGTTCGTACGTTGCCCAAGTACTTGATCCCGCGCTCGACCAGCAGCGACGCCACCACGAACACCGTGCACACCGCAGCCACAGCCCAGGTGGGTGTTTGCTCCAACGACTTCTCACTCTCACCCTCCGCCATCGCTCCCCCAGCACCACCGAGCGAGCGAGCTCCGCTTGCAGCAACAGCAGCTGCAACGCCACTAGCCTGGAACTACGGCCGTCATAATCCTCTCAGCCTCGTCTTCGTTAAGCAACTCACACGATGGATTCTTACTCGCGTTTCTAGAAAGCTGCAATGATTCAAGAGCTAGCAAAAAAAACACTCTGTCCAGTGCAATCTCTGCTTCGCTGGGTACTTCCAGGGCTGTATAAGAATCCCTTGAAATGCGCCGGTTTTTATTCGTGCGTTCGATCGAAGTACTGGACCGGCCTCACTTCAACCAGGTCAGCCCAGAGGCATGCAGGCCCAGTGGGGACTGGGGAGGATGGTAAACGATGGATTGGAGGCGTTTTGGCAGTGATATGAAAGGTTTTGAATAGAAAGGGCTTGAATCCGGGGAAGGTTTGCTAGCAACGGGGCCCACAAGAAAGATATTGCATATAAGGCCGGAGAACAGTTCAGCGTAGTGAGCACAAGTGTGGTGCTTTAGATCCGAGGCAAGCGTCATGTGGGGCGCCGAGATTGTGGAATGGGTGGCAACATCGATGGTGGTGTACTACTGGACTGGTGTGTGTGCCGAGGGTCCGGAGTTGGTCGCCGTGCGCATCGTTAGCGATGCAGCAGCAAGCTTTGCGAAAATATATTCTGCAGCAACCGAATCTTTGTGTACCGGTTGTGGTGGCCCATCCTTGCGCAATTGCGGTCGCAATTGCCGTACTCTGCTAGTTGCTTTCTCCCTTTTAAAATTTCATTCCCAGCTCAGCCAAGTGCCGCTGTTTTACCCGTAAAGGACGGAGGGTGTGAGCTTTCTCTTCCCTTGTATTACAGACACCCGCGTATAAAATAAAATCTAGTACACAAATGCTTACAAATCTAAGCTTTACGTTTCATTAGGTTTCCTTTGGCTGTTGGAGGATTGTTTGTATTTTTTTATGAAAATCTTTCCAAATCTAAATATCCAATAGCCCCAAAAAGAGTATGATGTTGATGTCACAAATCAAGTACATATGAAGGGATACTAAGTAATTAAAAAAATTAATTGATTGATAAATTTCCTCTTCTACTTATATGCAATAAACATGGATATTTAGGTTATACTTGACTGCTATTAAAGTCAGTATCACTATACAATGCACTTACGGTAGTATTGATAAATTATTTAAATTGTTACAAAATTTATGTTGAGACAAACATATACGTGTGTATGCACACTTGCACATATATTTATATATGTATATATGTCTATGTGTATATAGAGGATTGCTAAATCCATCATATTCTATCATGTTTAGGAGTTTTATAAAGAAAAGAAGGGCAAGTTTCATATATATTAGATGGTCATTTAATGATGATGGCATGCATACTTCTTCCTAAATTATATATACTCAAACTTATGAAAATTGAGGAAAGGAAAGAAGAAAAGAAAGAGTGGACAAAGTGTTTGACACCATCATTGAATGGTCATTTGATAAACGTGACACTTGCCCCATATTTTATTTTGAAACTCCTAAACATGGTGCAATATGGTGGATTTATCAAAAACGGTAAACATATATGTATACGTGTGTGTGCATGTTCCCTACAATTGATTATTACAACCAAGTTACAACAAGGAGTAACTAGTTGCAACAAGGAGTAACTAGTTGCAACAAGGAGTAACTAGATTGACCCCACCTTACCATAATGTCTTGGGCAACACCGCACCAATGGCGGGGGTTATAAATTCTCCCATCAACCCAAGTGATTGAACTTGGGATACAGACACCTGAATAGGAATTGATCGAACAGCAATCCTCATGTACAAGATGGAATACCACATTAAATTATCTGCCGTAATTGGGTACGATTACCTTTATCGGATTCATGCACTGTCGATGTCACAAGAAAACTACTGTCTTGTTAGAGTATCGAGGACCAACTACTCACCTTCCATTAAAAGGATTAAAAGGTAGTGTATGAAATCTCACACACTGCCATGAAGGAAAATAGATTGAAGAGCTTACAAAATCATCCAGATCCAATCCAAGTAGCAAGAAAAGTTTTTGTATCGAATCAAGAGCTGCTTTCGAGCTGAATATAGGAAAAAAAACAGTTTACTTGCTCATAATAATGGGTAGAAAGCATCTAGGAGACCCCGGCTAAACCACGGAAGATTAGATTTCACATGACATGTATCAGGCTGTCTTAAGTTTCCCTAGTTCAGCAGGTTCAGCATATCTGAAGAATGCCTCAAAACAAGGACTAAGTGATATGGAAACCAGCCTGCAAAAAGTGCAAAACAGCCGCCTCCACATGTAGGGACCACATGCCAAATATCCTATCCAGTTCATGCTTGACTGATCACATTGCAAATCTCACTAGCAACGTCAATCAGAACAAGAATAGCTAAACTGGACATCCAGAACAAAACCGAGATATCATTCCCAAATACTACAAGGAGCCCTTCAATGGCAAGTTGCAGCTACTTAACAAAGGCTTATAAACCACATAGAAATGTTGAGTACCCTATGCAGTACTTATCATGCTGGACATACCTTTCGGGATGATGCACAATTACATGTCCACTTCAAAACGGTGTTGTCATCCAAGCGAGATAGAAAGAAAGTTTAAGATTGAAGACCCTAGTGTCCACTCCCAAGTTGCCACTTGAGCTTGTGCGTTCACTGCTGAAAGCATTCATCATTGTAATCAACGAAGTCCAACCTCCCCCCATAACCTCAGCTGAACAGCAAGCTCAAAGCTATAACATATTGTTGCAATAAGTTCTCGTAACCCTTGGATGACACAGAGTGAAACGCGGTGACATACAACCCCATTATAACCATAACACTTCAGAAAAGAATTCAAATTGCAGAAAAGAGAGTGATGAAGCAGGCCAGAAAAACGTGGTGAAATTGTATAAATTCAATTTCCTGTTCCAACTCTCAACTACAACTCATGGCGAGAGCCAAACCCTAATAATGAAAAACGAAGGAGGGCCAAGAGAAACCCCAGAATTGAGAGCCTCTTTATAAGCAAACAGCAGGAGTTCACTATAATGCAACCCCGTACGAAATTCGAAAGTCATACACTAATGCCGAGAAGGGTAGAAACACGGCAAAAGCACGGGAACGCGGGGGCAGCTTTAGTTGAAAAGACTCTCGTCAATGTCGACGTGAATGTACTCAGAATCCGCCGAGTCGTCCTTCTTCGGCCGCGGCGGCAACGGCGTGATCGCCAGTCCCGTCCCCTTGGACGAATCCTTGGGACGAGAGTTGCCGAACGAGCCGCGCGCTCGCTTTCCCTTCGCGGTGCGCCTATCGCCGCGGCCGCACACAATGGCGGGCAGCCGGGTCACCGACACCGAAGCAGACGACGACTGAGCAGCGCTGCTCTGCACCGCAACCGGGGTGAAGAACGAGGAAGCCGAGCAACAGAGCGACGACGAGGCAGCAGCAACCATTGAAGCCATCGCCATCGCTACTACCAAATTCTCGCTCACAAACCCCCTTCCTCCGATTCCAAAATTCCACAACAAAACTGAATCCCAAAAGCTGAATCCCAAAGTTGAATCCCAAAATGGCTCCCAAATTCCAAACCCAAATCAGTCCCAGCGCGAGAACTGGAGTACCATCGCCAGAGACTTGGGATAAGGTTTCGTCGGGGCCATTTTCCATATCAGAAGCTCCAGATACCCGGATTGAGATACATTCATCCGATCCATAAGACCGGGTATCATCCTATATTGCATTATCCCTGTACCCGGAAGGTGAAGTTCCAAGCATGCATAGGTCGGTACCCTAGTACGACACGGGTATCAGAGCAACCCCGTTTTAATTCTAGGGAAAATTTCATGGATACCCCTGAGATTTGCAATATTTTTATGGGTATCCCTACTTTTTCAGAAATATCACAAGTACCCTTGAACCAATTGATATGCATGTCACTTCCTTCTTCCTTTGTGGGCACATTACTTCTTTCTTGTTAGGGCCTCCTTCTATGTGAGGGGTAGCCGGTTGATTTATTTTTAGTAGACCCATAATTGGTCAGATTGGGGTCCCAAAAAATCGGAAACTGATTTGACCAATTATCGATTGACTAAAAATAAATCCACTAGGTACCCCTCACATGGAAGGAGGCCCTTATATGTGCACATAAAGGAAGAAGGAAAGTGACATGCATAACCAAACAAACACCTAATTTTTTTGGTCCAAAAGTGATTGTGATATTTCTGAAAAAGCAGGGGTATCTATGAAATATATTGCAAACTTCAGGAGTATCCATGAAATTTTCCTTTAATACTATTTCAGAAGCACATCATACTTGGGATTGAGGTACCTTACATACATCGGTTGATATCGAGCTCGCAACCGGGTACACGGGCAGCAACGTATCAACCTACTATCAGGAGACCTATCAGGAGACCTCTCAGAAAAAGTCGTGTCGGAACGTTGCTGCTTGCTGCCGAAATTTGCAGGTTGACGACGTGCTCGCTTCGATTGGAGCATGGGCGTTGCTTTGTGAGGTTTGAGCGATCGTGGAGAGCGCGTTTTGAAGCTGAAATCTGGCGGCCTGGAGATGCGCGGCGAGGTTGAGCGAGGGGTAACATGATCACCAGGAGTCGATTAGGGTATGCTTGCGAAGCTTTTTGCTTGGAGCGATGCGGTGATCCTGAGCTCTCTTTTCTTTTGCTATTGATTCTTTGATTTGGTTGTGGGCTTTCCCTTTTGAAGGGCAATTGAAAGAAGCACTGGGACTTTATAGTGACATTTGATTGAAGGGCTTTTCGTTTCTCAGTACTTCCTGTGTTTTCGACAAAATCAACTGTACGATGTTGGTCGAAAAGGTGATGTTCATTAGAGTTTAAACCCTAGTTTCAATCCCAATCAAGATCTCAAGGTTTCGAACGGTTCTAGGATAGTAGTGGCTCGAAAGTAACTTGTTGTTCTTGGAATTACTCTGAATCTTTTTGCGGAAATTGTGGTTCTTGAGAGAGGGAGTTTCTATTAGCTAGATGGACACTATTGTTTTTCCTTTGGTAGCATATGTCGAAAATGGCGGTGTGTGAGTTCTTAGGGGATCTTAGGGTTCAAGAAGTGACGTTACCTTGAATAGGGTTTATGATTCTTGTCTTCTTCTTTCTATTGTGTTTTAAAGGTGCATTGGCTTTGAATTACCTACTTCGACTGATCAAATCAATAAAAAAAAACGACGGAGATTTTATGCAGATAATCTCATTTGGTAGATGTGATTTTTTGAGGGTCGTTCAACGTGGGCTTGATGTTGGAGTTGCCCATGTTTTTTTAGTGTGATCAAGGATTAAAGAATGAAATGTGGGATTTGGTCACTCTCCTTTAATGGAAACTTGAAGCGTCGCATATGGGGTAAGATTAAGGCAACTACACGTAATTGTGCCTCTTATCTAAAAGCCACATTCTGACCTGAAATGTACATCGTTTGAACATGAGAGAAGGGTTGATTTTGGTACCAATAACATTTAAACAAAGTAATAGTTCAATGGATATGGTGTCCAAAAAAAACATACTAAAGCTAGTAAGATACAAGAGAATTAAGAGAGTGAGTCTCATAGGAACCATGCTTGTATGCTTCGATGCTTACTGGGACGCTTCTACGTACATATACCTTCGTAGCAACATTGCGTTCCATTTAAAGTCCAAGCACAGATTCTTCTCTGAGAAAAAAGAAAGAAACTGAAATTGTTGAGGGCAGTTATCTTTTGAAATTTTGTTCAAGATGCACAACTTTGGAAAGGTCAATATATGAAGAGTGAGCAATAAACGAGCACTCTTGGTGTGGTCTTTTTTTTATATTTTATTTGCAGTGTCAGTGTAATAACAACTCTGGCGGATCCCAATTTTGTAGAGGAGCGTCGAACATGGAGTCTGAAGAGGACGAAGGGGGAGTGCCGCTGTCAATGATTCCGCTTTTGGAGGTGGCCTACAGCAAATGCCAGGAGGAAGAGAAGGATAAAACCACCGCAGAAGCACAGAAATCCACGTGGGCCACACCGGAAGATTCAGCTGGAAAGAAGCGGAAGAGATCATCAAACTGGAGTGAGGCCGAAACGTTGCAACTCCTCCTCTTACGAAAAGCGCAGCTCCAGAGCAAAGAGGACCGAAGGGCATGTCCGAAGGGCTCCAGTGCATGGGATGAGATCGCTGAACAGCTCCAGGCGCAATTCGCACCGAGATCCGGGAAGCACGTGGGGGAGAGGTGGGACACGCTCCGGCGAGTGTACATGGACATCGAAGACCGCTGTTGCAGTTCTACTGACACGTACGTCGAGATTCTAGAGGCCAACAGAGAGCTGTTCAAATTCATTCCTACGGAGTACACGCAGAAGTGGCATGAGTTGATAGCGGATTGCAAGCCTGGGAAACGCAGAGGGAAAAAGCCCAGTGAAAGTGCAAGCTCGCAACAAGTTGCAACGCCACCATTGTTGGCTGGACCTGCACCTTCCAAAGTTAAACCGGCTGTAGAGGATTTTTCTGTCACCTCGTACCGAGCTCCAATTGAAGCGTGCTCCGAGGGGAATGCTAAGGTAGTGAGAGAGACTACTGATGACGCTGCTGCTGCTGCGTGTGCACCGCGCGAATCCAGTCCAACTTCCGTGGCGCGGCCCCCGGGGATTGCCTCGGCGTTTGGTACTCTGATCAGAGATGTGGAGCGTGTCCTATCCTGCCAAAAGAAACCGGATAAGTCGTGTGGGAGGAAGTATGCCCGACGAGGAAGAGACTCGGACGAGAGGGCTGTCGAAGCAAATGTTGTAGAGCTCACGGAGGACACTTGCGACGCTTTGGAAACGAATGTGGTTGCGTCTCTGCAATCTGTGCTTTCTGCACTGAAGAATGCGTCGGAGTTTACAAGTTCAGGTACTTACTTCATTTTGGCTGCTTTTGATAAGGCCATGCTTCACGTTACCTACTCTTTCGTCTAGGTTTTTCTGAGTAATTTATGCTGTTTCCGTACTTGTATGTGTTTAGTGTCTCTCCTTTCTGGTTTTGCCAGCCCTTGAGGTACTCCAAATATCCAAAATTTTGAAGATGTGATGTACAGTTCAACTGAGAATAACAATGTAGGTTAAGTTGCTTATTATTTTCAAACTATAGCTGTAAACTATGACTTTGATCATATCTGTGTAGTTGGATCTCCCATTGCTCTAACTAAGATTTATCGGTAACGAAAACAACACCTTAAACTTCCTTTCAAAACTGCTTATAGATTGTTGATTAGTGATTTTTCTTAAGATTTTTTAGATATTGTGAATTTTTAACCACGATACTTTTAGAATTACTGTGTTACTTATTTATTGAAGCCATATATGTGAAGTGTTATGTTTTGGATTAGGAAAGTTGGTTTTTGAGATAAAACATGCTTGCACTCTTTAGAACATCTGCAGAGAGCATTTTTGAAATCCATACACTACAAATGTATGGGAAGTAAATACAAGAATTTTAGAAATATAGGATGGATAAAATTGGATGTTGTGAAAGGGCATACTATTAACAATTAAGGGGGCGGCGGTTATATGTCAGTATCTAGCTGCTAACAATTATCTATTTCTTCTTATTCTATAGGGGTAACAACAATAGAAAAAATGTAGAAGTTTGATTCATAACGCAGTAACTTGTATGGAGACTCCACTCTATGGTATGCTGAACCTCTGAAAGTAAGCACAAGAAGAGTAGATGAAGTCCTTTGTTTGATATCTGACAATCATCTGTTTCTCGTCACAGATTCTTATCTTCTTAAAATAGACAAACGTGAATGGAATCTCGTGGAGAATAATGTGCGTGCATTTTCAGAGAGGCACAAAAACATCGAGCGACCTAGGTTTGTTCTTCCAATCCTCGCTTTGAAACTCGTGCTAGCATAAGTTTCCTAATTCTGCATGTTTCGGTGTTTGCTTTGTGCATCTGAGAATTCGGTGCTTCATTCTTAACCTTTACACAACCAAGGATTCATGGGTTTCATTTTTATTGACCGTATCCTGGCCAAATTTTGTGTCACCAATGAAGAAACAAACTTTGCATTTGTGGTCAAAAAACAAATAAGTTTGAAGAAAAGAAAGCCCCTCATGACCTACTGCTCAAACAATTAGCTCAGTACCCAAACATGAGACTGGAAATTGGTATTGTTGAAGTTTGACATGCACCTTGATGTTTTCTTCAAGTTCATTAACATGAGACCCAAATTGGGCTTCTTGGCCTTGAGAGGGTTAAGGTTGGGGACTTCAATATAGTTCTCTCTTCGGATACCAGCACTATTTAGTGAGAATCTGGGGTAATACATTGAAATCTGCATGTTTTATCATGATGCTTTTTGTTTTTTTGCTCGCAGTGACAGTTTCTTTTTCTTACTTTGCTAGGATCAACGGCGTTGAAAAAACCTTTAGCAAGATCGTTTGGCCCCCCGATGATCCAGATCCTGTAACGATCATACACGACGACATGCAGTCGCTAGAGCCAGGGGGACAGTTATCAGACAACATTGTAAATTTCTACCTCAAGTGAGTTGCATTCTACGATCTGAACCCCCTGGTGGTGCGCTTATCATTTTGTTTTTACATAAATTCAAAAAATAGTCCTTTTTCACGTTGGGGGTAGATTTGGCAGGTATGGACCCACTCATAGTTAACCCCTCTTGCGTTGTTGTTTGATGCTGTCACTGTGCAGATACCTTCACTGTTATAATACACGAATCCCAGATGTACAAATCTTCAAAACTTTCACAAAGAACGTGTCCACGAATCTAAATGTAGTTCGATATGGAAGCGTTCGACACTGGATGAAAAGTATTTTTGACAAGAGCTATGTCCTAATCCCAGTTTTTAAGGAGTAAGTTTCTGCACAAGCCTTTTTCCTGCATTGGACCGTAATCTGTACAGTTTCCTACCATCTTTTAAATTGTAAAGCCATCTGATTACACCTGCGTTTCTTTCTTGTACCAAAAACAGGGAGCAATGGAGTCTTATTGTCATATGTTTCCCTGGAAGACCTCTTGCAGGTAATAATTATTCCAGTATAGACAGAGCTGGTTTAACCATCTCATAAAATCTCTTCCTCTGCGTCTTTCTCAATTCTAAGTGAAGTTGTGCTATTTACTGCCATTTCAACAAAAAAAAATTGCAAGCTGAACACTATAACAGGACAAAACTGGGGTGGTGTGCAGAAGGAAAGGAGTCAAGTATAGTAGCGCCTTGCATTTTGCACCTCAATCCATCGAGACAAAAAGCTCATCAGGATTTGGAGAGACATATGAGATTGTAATGATTTGATCATGATGCTCGGACATTGAAGCAGTCCTTTTGGTGTAAGATATAGAATTATGATTAGTATATAAACTATTTCTACTCTTGTGTTACGAGGATCTTCTGAGCTACTATTTGCTGAAGGCGCTTGGTTGTTTTGCAGCATTCTGCATTATGAGTGGCTTTGGCATCACGGTGGCCATGTTGCTCCGCAACACGTATCAGACATTCCATTCTACCCAGTCGCGGTGAGTACGAACTTTGTTTTCATTAGTTTTCAAGGTCAGAGTCTAGGAAATACAGGATAATCAGCATTTTTAAGCTGTACTCTAGTTATGTCCCTATTCTGGCGAGATTGGATAATTCTCCTTGACATCCCCCTTTCCAAGAATTTGAAACTGAAGAGGTGTCCACTGTTTATGAGTTAGTAATACTGTTTCCCTTGTTTTCTCTATTTACTTGAAGGTCCCACAACAGGAAAATTGCGATGACACTGGTCTCTTAATATTGCAATATGCGGAACTTCTTTTGAAGAATGGACCAACAACCTTCAGCTTGGCTCAAAGTCAAGGCTTTCCATTCGTAAGTACTTTTTTTGCTCAGAGTCATTCTCTTGTCCATTAATTTCGAATTCACTCCCGAGGTATCCCAGAAATCCTAGCCAAGTTAAACCTTGTCAATCGTGAAGTCATTCAAGGTAGCCTGCCAATTGCAATGTGGCTAGATTTTTTAGAGTACCGATGTTTTTGACTGATTGCTTACTCTTGACGATGGATGCCACAGCTTACACACTGGTTGGAACCTGCCACTGCCATGACGATGAGGACGGCTATTAAGCAGGTTCTGCTGGAGATGAAGAGTCAGGTTGAGACCTCGCAAAAGCATTCTAAGGGAAGCTGATTGAGAGGGTGACAGGAATACCCATTGTACTTCTTCCACTTAATAATCATACAATCAGCTTGTTATACCAAGTTGTGTTTTTAATGCTGGTCCTCATATAGTAACCGTATCTGTACAAGTCGTGCATGTGAGCTGGCTTGTTGAATGGATATTTCAGCCTGCTCAGAAGAGGTTTTCGTACACAGTTGTTTGTACATCAGCTGTACGTATGCAGCACATCTCAGGAGGTCGTGCTCTCTTTCTGTTGCAAATGGAGCCTTTTCGTGTACTCTCCAGGTTAGTTTCTTCTGCACTATCTGTGCTTTTTAAATGATAAGACTGGAATTCAGCACAGTTGTCATGTTAGACACATTAGCCTGTCCAGTATCCTAAACTCTAAGATACTTAGGCATACTGATAGATTTTCAGCGTTTTTTTGGTACTTAAACACTAGTTTGTCCAACCCTTGTCACTGTGCAAGGGGCACGCCCGGTGTACTTAACCCGTCCACCTTGATAACACTGGAATTCACGCGTCCTTTGAAACAGACATCTTTGTCATATGCGAATTGACTGCGTAGTTTGATGTTCAGATGTGACTACAGCACTCCGAGGTACGAGCCATAGGCGTCGTGGAGCCGGTACGATTTTGCCAGTGCACATGTCGTAGTTTACTTTCCGGCCTTTTGCAATGTGGAACAAATCCTTCACCTTGCCTGTACACAGTACACACTTGTCTTGTGCTCATCTATTTGGATGGCTGGAAGTTTTCACAGGTGATATATGTTTAAGAAGTAGATGGATTATCGTAGAATCAGCAGCTTGAAAATGGACTCTTCAATCAATTGATATTTTGGAGTGTATCTATTTCACAAGAGTTTACAAATTAGGGCAAAAAAACCCACAAAATAATTACAAGCCGCAATACACTTTGAATGTAATGACAAATAGGAGCACACCCACAATGTTTTTGTTGTACTTTTATTTGGCAACCTCAAAGTTTGCCTCAAGAGCTCGCTAAAATTGCATTGGAAAACTGAGTGTGCAATTAAAAATGTGAATATTTTTTGATATACACGTTTCTTAAAACAAGTCTAATAGCTCCTCCAAAGATTACGACAAAGGATATTACAAATAGCTAGATTTCAAATCACGTTTCAAGACACTAGAAAGCAAGTGATACTTTACATGTTTATACCTAATTTGCTGAGATTCTTCAGTCAGTGCTTGGCCGTAAAGTCATCAGAGTGCTCCAGCAGAAACGCATCCAGCGTCACGCCTTTGCGGCCCAGCACAGCCTCCAAGTCGGGCGTCACGACACTGAACTGGCCGTCACGCTTCTCCTTGTCCGACCGCACCACATGATCGGCTATGGCGTCGACGGGCGACGATCCAGGATAAACTTTCATCACAAACGCATGGTGCTCTTCCGGCGTCAGATTCACCACCGTCACCTTCTTCCCGATCACATGACAAATCTTCTCCGCGACTTGCTTGTGCGTCACTGCTTCCTCTCGCAAATCGTAAATCTTCCCGGCGTGCGAGACGGGTTTCGCAATCGCCGCCATAGCCACCGCGACGACGTCGTCGACAGCCACGCTGGTCCAGACGCCGTCTCCCGCGCTCGTTCGATACGACCCGTTTCGTTTGATCTCCTCGGCGAAGTTGGTGATCATATTCTCATGGAAATACGTCGGGCGGAGGATGGTGAAGGGGATGCCGCTATGGATCACCTGTTGCTCGTTGATCCAGTGCTTGTGCACGAGCTCGAATTCCTCGTTGTTGGGCGCAGCCCGCATGGACGAGAGGTAGACGATGTGAGTGACGGTGTTGTGGGGTTCCTTCACGGCGTGGAAGAAGTTCGCGACGAGCGTGTCGCCGGATCCGCCGGTGAGGGCGGGATATATGAAGAACACGGAATTCACACCTTTCAGAGCTTGCCGCATTGAATCTAAGGTGGAGTTGATCTCCACAGCTTCGGCGCCCTGGGATACGAAAGATGCCAGCTTGGATGGATCGCGTGCTCCCAAGCGGAGAGTGAATTCCCCTGAGGATAACACTAACTTTGCTAATGCGCGGCCTGTTTGACTCGTCCCGCCGGTGATGAGCACCACGGGCTTCGACATGATCTGCTCCAAATGATTCTCAGCTTCTGTTCCAAATTTCTAGGGTTTTGCTACTTTGCAGTCAAATCTCAACAAGCAATAATAAGTTGAATCAACTGCGGGAAGTTGCAAGAGTACTCAGACACTGCAACAGCGAGAGCAGATGAGTCACTTCAATTTTCTAGAACGGACATAATACTTGGAAGTAGACTCTTCAATTGAACAGATTTGAAAGATACCAGTCTAATCTCGTAACTGGAATCGTGAACTTTGAGTAAGCTTATATACAACAACCCTGTCGAGAAGATTTCATATGGCTGGGGAGTTCGTCGTAAGTAGCTACACTAGCAATTTCGGGTAAGATGCGCTCGCAATTTCCTTGGAATATCGAGATCCGGAGGAGAGCTTGGAACAGGTTTTTCTGGCGTTGATGCATGCAAAACGATGAGTTGGACTGTGATGGTACTACCTGTGAGTTCAGCTCAGTGACCACAATCGAATGGGGTAAAAATATCATGCTTGAACACGTGTGACATCTGCCACCCTCTCCTGTTTGCATCACTGTAGCCCTCAAGAATCTGCCGACTGCTGCTTCTAAGCAGCATTCATTTTTCATCCACGTGCAAAATTCTGGAAAGGTAAATATAAATGCACAAAGAAAACGCATGTTGATGATGTCCTCTAGGTTTGTGGCATGCTATATAAAAATAAACTGTCTTTATAAACAAATTGTCACAAAACAAAACGTGCTGTTTCAATTATTTTGTTGCTAAACACTTTCCATATCCAAGAAATTGTTGTACTTTGAATATATGTAGCAAAAATTCAGAGCTTGTGTGACATAGTACCATACTGGTATATTATAGTTTTGGGTCGATCACAGTTTGGGTACATATGACAAAGTTTTCGGTCTCCACGATTTCATCAATATGTGAGAATTTCTTATTCACTCACAAAGTGGAAGATGATAGGCTACTACTGGTGATAATAGCAACCCTAAATGAGTTCAAAGATCAGTTCTGCAGAGAAAGATAAAAGTTCGTCGTTGCTTTCAGAAACTCTACACCGTAGTACTTTCAGGAGAGAAGAATTAGGTTATGCACGTGTTAATGAACCATGAAAATCACAACGTCGGGCACCACCAATAGCCGTTGAAAAAGGAGCGTAATCAGTGTATGGAGGTACGTGGCCGTAGTGCTTGTGATTCAAGAACACAATAAACGGGATTCCCCCATGTCAGCGGACATTGCCACCTTAATAGTCTCCAATCGGCATCTTCGGCAAGCTTGTTAGAACTTCAATAATTGGTAACAAAACTGAACACGGTTCAAAACGTCACAACCTCCGTCACAAAGCATGTAGCCAGGCCATTCCCCTTAACACCATTTCTTTACTACTAAAACACAACCACCCAACAATTGCAATGGGATATTCAATGACAAGTGTCATCAGCCAGAACGAATCTCTAGGTGGCACAAGTCAATTCCTTGACCATGAAGCTTCAACATGGTCGAGGTCGAACCGTCGAAGCACACCAAGTCATACTGCTTTACAATGCTATGAACTCCCAATAACGAAGGCAACCTTACAAAATCACAACTTTGTTCATACAGACATTCAAATAGTACATAATTTACTGCCATGGAAATGCCCTTGCAATTGGGGGAAAAGAGAACCGTGAAAGAAAAAAAAGGAAAAAAAATGTAAGTGTGAGCCCTGCTGCTGCTGCTATCTACGAAAACAAACTAGTACCCTTCCTTCCACCGGCGCCACCTCGGAGCGGGTTGTTCCCCCTCCTCTCGCGCAGTCGCGCACTGCTGCTGCGTCCGTCCGCTTTGCAGTCTCTGCACTGCTCAGTAGACCTCCACGTGCCACTGCTTGTTCTTCTTCAGCGCCGCCAGCTTCTCCTCCCACACCTCGCCCCGCGACTCCGCCACGCGCTTCAGCGTCTCCTGGATGCCGGGCATCATGCCCCGCAGCCCGCAGAAGTAGATGTGCGCGCCCTTGTCCAGCTTCTCGAACAGCTCCTCGCTGTACTCCTCGATCTTGTCCTGCACGTACATCTTCCCGCCCTTGGCGTTCGTCTGCTCGCGGCTCAGCGCGATGTCGTACTTGAAGTTGTCCGGGAACTGCTCCTGGAACTTGGTGAACTCGTCGTGGTACAGCAGGCTGTCGCTGTTCGCCACGCCCAGGAACAGCCACGCCAGCCCCCCGAACTTGAACGTCGGCACGTCCTCCATGAACATCCGCCGCAGAAACCCCCTGTACGGCGCAATGCCCGTCCCCGTCGCCACCATGATGTGCGTCGCGTTCGGATCCGTCTCCGGCAGCAGCATCACCTTCCCCGACGGCCCCGTCACCTGCAGAGCTCATCACGCCATTCACACACACAACCCCTAATCAGAGCCCCAGCCAAGACAATCTCAACATCTCACAAATTCTGATAACCGGTGCTTGAACACGGAATTCCCCGATCCGGGACATCCTGCCCACTCGGCTCACTACCGTTCACTGCACACCATCTACTTGTCACGCTATCCAAAAATCTGCCTGGCTCGTCTCACAATTCCGACCATGTCCCCCATTCACACCATGTCCCCACGTCAACGTGGGAACACTAGGGTTCACAGGGGCGCGGATGCAATGCGACGCACAGCACCCATTTCTCACCAAATGCACTCGCGCCACATGCGATCTCCCACCAGCACATTCGACCAAAAAGGTTCAGAATCCACCACTCACCTGCACCTTGTCGCCCGGCTTGCAGTCGCACAGAAAGTTGCTGCAGATGCCCTTCTTCGCGGGATCCTCCGCCTTCAGCTCCGGGTCCCAATACACGGCCCGCCGCACGCACAGGCTCGCAGTCTTGCCGTCGAATTCGTCGCCATAGCGGGACGACGCGATGGAGTACAGCCGCACCGTGTTCGGCTGCCCGGGCTTCTTCGGATTCTCCCCGGGCGGGATGATCCCGTAGCTCTGCCCCTCCCAGTACGGCATGTCGCCGGCGTGCTCGATCACGATGTGGCACGTCTCGCCCGTCGCATTCGGACCCACCATGCGCTCCACGGACTTGATGGTGCCCAGGAACGGCTCCTTGTTCTTGAACAAATGCATCGGCGCGTCCGCGGCCTCCTCCAGGTCCGCCGACAGCGCCACCTTGCTGGTCTGCTCCGTCAGAGCCGCCACGGGACCCACGGCCCGTCGCGGAGCCACGCCATTGCGCACGGACGCAGCCGAGCATTGCAGGGCGGGCAGGCGCCGGCCCGCGAAGAAGAGCGAGGCATCGGCGCTGGTGGAGGTGGTGGCGGACGAGATTCCCACGGGCGCCACGCCCACATGAGCTGCCACAGAGGCTTGCAGGCACGCAGCGTGCGCCATCGGAGCAGCGAATTGCAACCACGAGGCCGCGGGGATAACACTGAGCTCAGGAGCAGAGAAGCGTGAGGAATGGGGGATTGGGTGGGAGCAGGGCGGGGGAGAGACCTGAGAATTCTAGCACTCGCTACGCTCTCTCGCTCTCTTCTGTGGCGCCGGAGACAACGCTGTCCTACCCCAAGAGATTGCAACGTGTGGACATAAATTTCAGTCAGGCATCCATCAGCACGCACGCGTTCGGAGCGTTCCTCTTCGAACTGAGGCTTACAAACGCTCGCTCGGTTGTTCCATTCTAATTTACATAATCGTTCAGGCGATTGTGGGCCATGTACCTACCTTTCGGTTAACCCCTAAAGGATGTTGCCTACCAAAAGTGTTGTTTGTGTTTGTACAATAATCTTTTAGTACTTAAAGAAATGATTATATGACAAATGTTAAAAATTCCCCAAGAAATCCTAGTTGATAAGTAGTATGTCTATGATTTGGCTTGAAGCTTACAACTCCAATGGGGTTTATGTGCTATTTAAATATCCCATTCATATACAACTTGGGAGTTCGTATACAAAACAGCAACATCCTTTATGGGTTAATAAAGCAATTAACCCCTTAATGCCAAGGTACCCAATTTTGGATGTTTACAAAACTTTGAAAATGAATTGAACCTTATCAAATCACTAGTTCTAGTATTTTGTTTCAATACAAGTTTGTTTTCAATATCAAAAATTTGTTTTTGAAAATGAATGTTGATGATTTTTCTACTCAAGATTTTGTACAAGGGTGTCCACTTCAATCTTCAATTTTTTGGTGTTGGAAAATTTTGAAAATGATCTTCAAATACACTTGAGCTTGAAGGAAAATCCACATTAGAAACTCATTAAAAATATATATAGAAGGAGGTTTTGAACATAACAAATCAGTTAAAGTCAACCATGTAGTGACCTTAAACCTCATATTTTTGTTGACCAATTTGTAAATCTGACATGTGAAAAGAGGATTGAAAACCCTCCAATTACTTTTGGAGTTTTGAGACCCTCATGTGCAAACATTATAATCCTTGAAACTATTAGTAATATTGTTGTGTTTTCTTTCTCCATGAAATCTCTTATATGTTTAGTTTAAATTTATATAGTTGCAACTCAAAAAAACTTGATGAATTTTATAAAAATGTTGGTTGATATTTCAGCTTCATGGAAAGAAGCTCAAAAAGGCCTTAGGTATTTAGGGGACAAAATGTATGGACGGTCCCTAGTATTTTTTTAGGCATTTCACATCATCTCATGCAATCGACCACATCAATTTGATGAAGCAATAAGATATCTTTGTTATATATTTCTGTTGTTGACATGTTGATGTTCAATGTTTTTTCATGTAACTAATTGTTGGATATGCGAGTTTAATTGAAATATGAATTGAATGAACCCGGAGTATGTAGATTTGCACCAATTAGTCATATTGGGCTGATTTATATACCCATTTGAAATACCTTAAAATGTTACACAGTACATATTTGAGTTTCTGTTATATGTATTGTTGTAAATACTGAGGTTCAAAATTGGGAATTGCTGAAGCTACTCCCAAAACTACTAAAGCTACAGCCACACCCCTCTGAGCAAGCAATTTGAAAATTTAATGCTAAAATTTCTTGATCCAAGTGGTCGATCATTTCTTTAATCATTTCATGACCAACTCCTTGAAACAAAGAAGAACAAATACAAATTTTTACTAATCCTTAATTGCACAATTCCTACTTTTTTTTTTTTATGTATTCTTACTTTATATAATTCCAAAGTCTTATATTTTCAATTACAAATTCAAGCACTTCCAAAGTTTGTGAATATAGCCCTAGAATGATAAAGGTGAGAAAAATCCTTTAGTCCAAATCAAAAAAATAAATAGTGAATTCCCAAATATCATATTCAAAGCACACCTTGGGAATTGGGATGGCAGCTTTAGCAATTTTAGGTGTTGCTTTAGCATTTTCCTTTAATTTTTTCTCATGTATGTATATAGTGTTCCACCTTTTTGGCTCTAGTCCAAAAAAAACAGGAAGATTATGTAAAAGATTGTGGTTGTTTTGCTTCATATTCTTATGATTTTTTTGTACGTTTAAGTAACAAAAATAAATATTTTGTAAAAAGTTTTAGCTTTGTGATGTTTAGATCAAGGGAGTTGATACATGTACCACCCCTTTTGGACTATTCTACCACACCTACTATATATGGCCAATTTATGATATTAAAATAAGTGTTGACAACAAGAAAAATATTATTAGTTTGAAAACACAACTTGACATAGAAGTTGCAATATTAATTTTGTTTTTTAGCTTTGGATCCCGCTCATATTATCAATTAGAAAATCAAAGTTATTTTTTGTTTAATTTATTTTTTCTCAATTGATACTATGAGCAAGATTTGGAGCTAATAAACAAAATCAAAGTTGCAATTTCTATGTCAAGTTGTATTTTCAAATTAGTGATGTTTTGCTTGTGGTCCACACCTACTTTAATATTGTAAATATTGACCATATATAGTAGGTTTGGTAGTTTAGTTGAAAAGGAATGGTACATATATCAATTCCCTTTGACTCGTTATGATCTATTCATATATTTGTGGATTTTACATGCTTGTCCATTAACATAGGTGATTGATCTTTAGATGTTTTGTATATATCTCCTAATGCTTTGCATATATTTTCTCAATGTTGTGCAAGTTATATATATATATATATATATATATATATATAAATAAATATAACAAAGTGTTTTAATGAAAAACCCAACTTCAACTAGTATTCTTTGATCATTGATATCACAAATCATCAAAGTGATTGGTCAAAGTGTACATATATGTTACAAGACTCATGTGTGTGAAAACAAAATCAAAAAAGTGATAGGATTTTTCAAAATAAAAAATTTGAGGGAGTTACGATTTTAGTGCATAAAGGTGCCGTTCTAGCTTCAAAATCCATTTGCAAATCAATTTGTACACACTTTAGACTGGTTGTTAGTGCGTTGTGATAAATTTTTCTTATACTTTATAAAAAATTCAAGGTTTTTTTAGTTGTTTGAGTAAGGCTATGTTTTTTCAAAATGAAGTGGAATAGTGGTTTGGCTCATCTCAAAAGCAAAAATTTGGCACATAAGGTAGCAATTTTGGTTAGCATGAGTCATTTGTGGGTGTCTCACTTGCAAAAGGGAATTGCTAGAGAGGTGAAGAAGAAAAAAAGAGATTGTTTGAAGCATCTTAAAGCAAGAAAGAGGCAACTCTACGCAAGTTTATTCTTTAAAAATTGTATGGAAATTGCAAGAGTGACAGCAAAAAAATTCCTAAATGAGATAGGTAAAAATGTATCTTTTGTCACCATGGGGCATATTTTTGGTGCCCAATCTCTAGTTTGCGTCAATGGAGTAAATCACCCAAAGGTAGCATTGTTGCAATGAGCATGAGGCATGCTTTAAAAAGAGAAGGATTGGCTAAACAAAAACATATTTTTGGCACAAAGATGTTTTTGGCACATTCAAGGTTTGCTCAAAAGTTTGCAAATTGGATAGTTTAACTAAAAATGTGTTATATTCAATAATGAAACAAAGATGAACATGTGTAATTCCAATGGTAGGATATAGTGTTGGAGAAAAGATGGAAAACATGTTTAACGTCAATAAATTCAACATAAAGTCATGCATGATGGTAGGCAACTAGGCATGTCATGATTTATGATTATATGATATCATTTAGACTTTGAGTTTGATATAGAATTGAAGGTATTATGGATCAACATAAATATAGATTTTTCTTAAAATTTGTAGGTTACAATTTAACACTACAATATGGTTCCAAGCAACTTAGTGTTTTAACATGATAACAATTCAAATTACACAAGGAAGTTGATGCCAGGATGGCTTACATCAGAGCTATTTCATCTTCTCTAATGGCTTATTCATTCACCAAATTTGAATTCCATTGAGAATTTTAGGTTATTTCAAATTTTTGTTTAAATGAATAATTTTTTTGTAGCTCTGAAAATAATTGAAAATTTGTGAAAGCGTATATGTAGTCCTAGTTCCTATAAAACAAAAATGAAAAATAATACTATTTTTATTGATTTTTAGATTTTCAATAGTTCCATTGAGTTTGAATAGGTAATATTCAAATTTTAGTCATAAATAGTTATACTACAAACATTAAATGGATAAATAAGGTGAAAATGTATATTGGTAATTATTAACCAATTCACTACAAGGGAGAAAAATAGTTTAAAATGGTGATTGTAGGCCAATACAAAGAGAGAGGTTTACATCTCATGCTTGGCGTGTGGCCAATGGAGAGTGTGAATATAATTTGTAGTTTTTGTATGTGCAATTAGAAGAAATTATTTTGTGTAAGTTTATGAGTAAGAATTTTTTTATTGTTATATATGTGGTTGGTAGAATTGTGATTGTATAGTGTTGTATTAATTGTAATATATGTGGAGTTTTAAAGCTATGTTTATGTTGTGTGGATTTAATGGTGTTCTAAGTTTCTATGATGTGTGTTCTTTCTTATATTGAAAGTCAAGTTTATATAATTAAATCTATAAGAGAGTCTTTATAGTTGTGATTCAAAATACCAAGTGATTGTGCAAACCAATGTAAAAACAATAAATACAAAATCATTGGTAAAACAATAAATACAAAATCATTGGTTGGAAGCAGAGTTTTTTTTTGCAATTTAAGGTCAAATTGCCTCAGAAAAAAAAGGTCAGCTTCAAGCCTACAAAAAAAGGGGGGATTTTCTTTCAGAAAGTGTTAAATTGGAAAAAGGAAAATTATGTTGCAATTTTGGCTTTCATAATTTTCTTATTAGATTGAGAATTGATGTCACCACTTTATGATGAAATGGACCCAAGAGCAATGTTAAAAAATCTAATCAAGACAACTTCTACTTAACTTTATTTTTAATATCTATTTTTGAGGCCCAAGAGAAATAATCTACATTGTGGTTGCTGCCCATTTGTTATTGTGCAAAAGTTATGGCAAAGCCATAGTTCTTGTCATCTTGTTTAGGTTGTTCTTGAGGTTGTGCCATAATTTTTTTGTTTTGGACCATTGAATTGTCAAATTAGCTTTGATGTAGATGATGATAGGGCGGTGAGCAAGTTCATTGCAAATTATGATTATTGTTTTAGGGTAAGAGAATTAGCAAAATATGTGTATCGTAAATTACTACAAACATAAGAAGTCAATCCAAATAATATCTTTTAAAAAAAGCCAATACAAAAGAAAAAAACTAAAAACTAAAAACCTAGTTCCTTCCTAAAATACAAGATAAATCCAAAGACCCTACCTTCTTCTACCAAAAAATAATGATCTAAAATTCAAGTTCTTAGAAAAACAAATTATTCTAAATAACTCTCATATCAAATTTTGGTTGAAAATTCACTTCATGTTGCAATGTTTCCACCACTTGCTTCTAATCACCTTCATTTATTTTCTTGATAAGGACTATAATGCTTTTGTGATATTGTTTTTTTATTTTTTTATTTTTCAAAAATCAAAATTTTTGCTAATACTCATGGCAGTGTATATTATACTAGTACAAAATTTCAAAAAGTATTTATAAAGAGTTGTACATCTTCCAAAAATATCTTGCATAAAACATGATAGAAACAACAAATCTACATATGCAAGTTTTACATGGGGACCTTATGAGAAGCATAGATTAAACAAATAATTTGCAAATGAATACAAATCATAGAAGCCCAATATTTTTAAAATGTGCTTGATACACAAAGTATGAACAATTTTTATTTTATTTTGTGAGCTCAAAAATAAAATAGAAAACAAATAAAGTAATATAATAGATATAAAATCAAAGTAATCAAAATGGAAAGTTAGATGATTATTTGTAATTGTTATCTTTTTGGTTAAGCAATGTACAAGTGTATTCTTTCTCCAATATAATAAATTCCACAAATTTGTTCATTATTTCCAAGTGAAATGAAAACCAACTGTTTTTATTTTTATTTTATTTTATTGCTTTCTAGCTGCTTTCTAAAATATTAACATAGCCGTTTTAATTACTAAGATTATTTGAGGTGTTGCCTAATTCAATTACATGCAATAATTAAGTAAGGTCAATTATTATCTTGGCATTTTCAAAAAATAGCTAATGGGTACTTTTGCTTTCAAACCAATGCCATGATGCTGCAAAATCCATGAATAAGGACCACCTTCAACTCCAAACAAAAATAAGAATGAAACTTGCAAATTTAAAATACATTTTCCAAAAAATGTCATTTAGCCATTGTTTACATAACCAAAAAACAACTTTGGTTGGAAAGAGATTATTAGTATGATTCATGGTTACATAGTAATAAATAGAATAATATAGTCTAATAATTGGAGGCTAAGAAAAGTAATTAATACAATAGTAATTGGAAGTAAGAAAATGAGCCATGATCAATGGCTAGAGCAATGATGAGATTGATGAGGTGATTGAAGCAAAGTTGTAACATAAAAATTAATCAACAATCAATTGATAAGTTATGAACTTGAGTTTAGATTATCATAGAGCTAAGTTTTGTCCATTGTTATTTGTTTGAGTTGGTATTTTTTTTTTATCAATTATGTATAAGCAAGGAATTTTTTTTTTTCCATTGAAAATTCAATTAATGCCTTCTACTTCCCCATGAACAAAATTATCTATAAGAATTCATCAAAAATTCATTTATTGTAAATTCTAATTTATAGTATATTTATTGTTCTTTCTAGTTTTGGTAAAGAGAAGAGTATGGCATTGTATAAAAGTTGGCTGCAATGAATTCATGTTATACTGGCTATTAAAAGTTGATGAATAGATCATTAAAACCCAAAAAATTAAATAGAACAATATTAAGTACTTGCATATAGTTCTTAGTTATAAATTGTCAATAACTATATAGTTTCAATTTAATGTATAGTTCTAGATGCATGTACATGAGTGTGAGCCCTTAGTTGGTATTTTGAATCTAGTTTTGTTTTTCCCATTTTTTATATTCTTAATAAAGTTTGGTGAACAAAAGTCTTAAAAATGTTTTAAAATCAATATTAGTAAATAATTACATGAAATTACCTCCTAGATATTTGAAACACTTCAAATTTCTTTCCAAACAAATCAAAAGTTTCATAACAGATTTTAGGTTTAAAAAAACATAATATTAACTTAAATTAAAATCCAATATTGGTCAACTGTGATTAAAGAAATAGCAAGATTCCAATCTTCTACTTAAAATTTAAAAAAAAAGAAAAAAGAAAAAAGATATATATATATATATATACATATACATATATATATAATGGAAGTCTATGGGAATTCCTATAAAGCATTGCAAGAACATTTAGCTTTCAAAAGATCATATCATTGATCAAGTGGTCAATTGCTTAAATTAACATTTAAAATGTTTAAGAAATTAACCAAATTACGACAAAATTTCTCTAAAAGCTTAAAAAAATAATTGTATTAATGAAGCTCTTTAATAAATCTCAATACATTCTAATCATAACAAATATTTAAACAAATGATGTCAACTATTTTTAATTTTAAAAAGGAATCATGCGTTGATTGGTGTTTTAAAGAGTACAATTGTCACAAACTATATAACTATAGACATACTTAGAATTAAACCTTCTGTATCCTAAAATCATACTTTTAAGAATATACAACAACTATAACCAAATTAAGAGCTATAGAAAAGAAGGACCAACACGTTGCTTTTAGTCTTGTCAAACTATGAGGAATACAATTGAAACAACTGGGTTATTAAATATAGGGAATTACTATTGCAACACCATGAATTGTTAACGGGACACCTCTTCTGAGCATGAAATTTGATAATTTAGTGTTATTTTTTTATTTAGGAAGTGGTCCATCATTCATTCAATCACGACATTGTCACCTCTTTGAAAGAAAACATGACAAATATAAAAAAATGAAATATTATTGCACCAATACTATTTTTTGATATATTTTTGCTTTATGTAACTCAAAAGTATTATATTTTTTATTTGAAATTTAAGCACACCTATTATTATTTTTAATATAGCCTTACAATGATAAAGGTGAACAAAAACTTTTGATCCAAAATTTTTTTAGCAAAATCCGCATTAAAAAGCACATTTTCATGCTTAGAGGCAGTGTCTTGTTAGCGATTTAGGGTGTCGCTGTAATAATTCCCTAAATATAATATGTCAAACTGATAGCTATGAGGAAATTGAAGAAGGAACAACAAGCTTAATTTGCAACCTATGGCATTGCCAACATCAACATTCTCAAGAGCTTTAAGCAATGATATACCATTAAATGATTCTATGCAACTTAATGTCACAAGGTTCAAGCCACTAATACATAATGAAAAAGACCTCAATTGGAAAGAGTAACTTTGCTTATATTGTAGAGTGTCATGATATAAGGCTTCAAGTTGTTTAAAAAAATCAACCAAACAACGCATTTGAGGAGCTGAGTACAATATGTTGTTGGATTCAAAGAACACAGAGGTTCAATCTTAGTAGGGACCTTACAATTGAACATTCTTGATGTGACACAACAAGGCCTCTTGATAATATTTGATTTTACATTATGTTTTTCATTTTTAATAAAAAGTTTAAACAATGTCATTGAGATTGATAACCTCTTATTTTATATCATGTTTTTATTTTTAATAAAAAAATTAAATAATGACATAGAGATTGAAATAGATGCACTTATGGATTTTGGAGCAATTGATTTTTTTTTGTCAATATCAACTTTGTGCAAAAATACAAATTATCAGTTAAGCTCACAAAATCCGCAAGCACAAGTAGAAATTGTAGATGGTAGAACTATTGAATCAAGAACAGTTACTCATGAGACAAAGCCGTTAAATTTGACAATAGCTAGTTAAATGTGCAAGGTAGCCTTTAGTGTACTTGTTAGCAAACAATTTTGTCACGCTTGGCCAAAATTGGTTGGAATTTCACAATCCAAAAATAGATTGGAGAAGAAAGAAGTTTGTATTGGAACATGGTCATGGTACTATTGTACAAGACATATTTGAAAATTGTAGTCAATGTAAACACAAACAAATAATCAACACAAGAAAAGAAATTAAAATTAGAACAAATCAAATTAAACTAAAAAAAAAACACTAGACCTCTCATAGTAGAAACTCAGGCTAATTACAAGCTACTAAGGAATGGACTTTTTTTGCAATTTATGCACAAAATATTACAAAGATAAGAAACCATGATGTTCTAGTGTTTTTTGCATTTTTTGTTGTCGCCTTAACCTTCCATGGGTTTAGATGTCGTTGAAGTGTGTTCATAATTCAAGTGCAAATCTCTAGAAGTCATTTCATGCAGAGTTTATTTCAAATGATTTTTGCAATGATTTGAAAACATTGATCTTTTTGTCAAATGTAGTAGACTAAGTCACAACAATATATGCACTATAATGTTGTAGTAGTGGATGTTCAACATACATCTTTGAAAATGCAAAACTTAAGTTTTAATAAGTTTATTGCATGATGGATTTCTTAACATATAAGGCTTTGGTAGATTTATTATCACTGTATTAGTATTTCCTTGTAGCAATTTTGTTAGGTCTTCCATTCCTATAAGAGATCAAATTAAACTTGTTTTGTTTTGATTAGTTCATGGTGTAAATTGTGGTAAAATGCAAAATTTACACGGATGTGATGAATTTAATATTTGTAAATCTATCTTAGTTATGTATCAAGCCTATAGACTATTGAAATATATTTATTTTTTATATTTATCCACACTTCTTATGACAATCAATTGCACATAACTGAAAAATAAATTGAAATTTATTAGAGTGCTTAATGTAGTTTATTAATTAATAGCATTTTTGTTTTTTTGGTATGTTAGTCAAGTATTTAACACACAACCATGTTCCAAAAATGAGTTAATTAAAAAAAACTTCAGAGTATTGGTTTACAAGCCATATGTAATACAAATAAGATAATATGGATATTTGTGCAAATCATTCTAAAGGTGTATAGATAATATTAAAGAATTTGCTACGTTTTCTTTTGCTATATAATTAAACACATAGCAAATTCTAGCAAATTTAGTCATACGCTTAAAGAAAATGAATTGTAAACCGTATGTAATTAGAAATTGTAGTTCATACAATATCTTCCAAGTAAAGTAATCCAAAAAAACTCTAAGTGGGGGTTCTTTTTGGGAAGGTTAGAGTTGTTTTTTGTTTTGCAACTAAGGTGACTTGCATGTTAGAAGATTGTTTTGATAATATTAAAAATAAAAGACTAAGAAATTCATAAAATAATACTCATATTTAAGTCAATTAGACATGTACACAGACCTTTATTATTTAAACACTCTTATTGTGATAGGTCAATTAGACAAAATTTCATTTGATACCAAGTCAAATAGACTTGATAAGTTTGAATCATTTCTTTCAATTATGAAATTCAAATCAAAGTTACAAACAAATGACAAAGGTATTACAAATTAGCACTTGTCCAAAGAAATTCTTCTAATCATATTGTCCTCTTTTCTTCATACTTTGGTCTTAATCTTTTGCCATTTGTTTTATGTTTCTTTTATTGTAATTATCGCACTTACACATTAGTATAATCTACAACAACCATTATTCCTATAGAAATATAGAAAGACTTACATTTAATTATACTTAGGAGTAGATTGGTTCTAAGGGTGATCAATCCTACAAAAGAACTCTCATGCTTCTTTTTCAACTATATAACTTTGTCTATACTTCTATATTAAAACCATTTCTAACTAAATTCAATTCATTTGACTAGAAAAAAATTCCTCACTTTCCTTATTTTTAATCAATTCATGTAATCTCATGCGCATGTTTTTTATATAATCTAAATTTGAATTCACATATACACTTTTAACAATGATGCAAACTCACTTGTAATTCATTGTCAATTTTCCTTGTCTAACCTTTTGAGTCAATCTAGACCTTTGCTCTCCCTCATCCAAACTCTACAATGAATAATGTTGAATTAATTTCCATAGTCCAATTTACTATATTCACCTTTAAATCTTTATTCATATTCAACTTTCTTGAGTTGCTACACAAATTAATTACTTATTGCATAATTATGATTCAACCATTATTCTAAGCTATTTTTATTTAGTTTTTATTATTTTTAAAATTCAAATTTTTTCTATAATGCTTTGTCTATTAGACTTAAGTGCAGATCCTTTCTTATTCATGTCTGCAGTCAAATTGACAATGCTTTTTGTTTCACTATTTTAGAATTGATATAAAGAATTATCAATAGCATTAAGTTCAAATTTTTAAATTTAATTAGTTATATTATAATTTGTTCCATTTGATTATGCTTTCAAAAGATTTACGTTCTTATGTTTTTGTTTATTTGATTTTGTCAAATAGACTCTTTGAATAGTTTAATTCATTACATAAACAACAACCAATAAATTCAATAATTCAATTCATACACAAAAAAAAGAACCAAAGTAGTATCTCCCAATTTAATTTGAAGTTTGCAATTTACTTAAACAAAGTTTGAATATTTCTAAAAATAAGACATACACTCCTAATAGTGTAGTGCATTTGACTTTGCTTCTTTCTTATTTATGTCCCTTTTTATAAAAGCACATCTTCCTATATCTAAGTTAAATACATCATTTAAAATTTGATCTAGATTACAATGTTTTTCTTCATGTTTTTTAGTTTTAATAATAAAAACAAAATGCATTCATACTAGGAAAAGTTTATGGAACAAAAAAACAACTTTTTTCACACTACAATACTTAAGCACACCTTAAATCCTTAAGAATTTCAAGTAAAATGATTTGGCAATGATGGATTATATTAAATAAATTGCTTCTTCTAAATTATTTTATTGTTCATTAAATTTGTATACTTATATTTTTAATGAATATTTCAATAAAAATGCTTAAGTACTTATCTAGAGTTTACTTTTTAGTAATTTATAGCAAAACAATCTTTAAATAAGTATTTAAAAATTTAAAAAATCAATGACACATTTGAAAAAGGTTTAATATATCAATTGGTAAAGTAACTCTTATTTTGTTTGTGTTTTTCACAACTTTTACAAAATACAAATGAAGCATATACCTATACTTGCAACTGTCAAACTTCATAATAATTTATATATTGGTTTAAATGTTGGTAAGATGCAACTTTGACATTAAGCTGTAAAGGTACCCAAAAAAACAATAAAAAAAGTACTGTTTGAATTTTAATTGAAAAATAAGCATACATAAATTTTCAAGAATTTTCTTTACATGTAGATTTTTAGCTCACCATACAAAATTATCTAAAAAACTTTTCTGTATATTTTTTCATATATTTTTTAATGTTTGATTATACATGATGATTTATATCTTGCAATAATTTCAATTTTTTTTTTAGATTTACTTTTGACTGCAACTTATTTTGGCCTCTATTCTTGTAAGTTTTGTGAATTAAGTTAAAAATTTATTTAAATATATTTTACTAAATGTTTGCAATATATTTAGATTTAAAATTTTGAAATTAGTAAGAGTGTTTGATGGAATTTTATGCTATTTCAAAAATATTATTTCATATTTTATTTTTGAATGTTTGAATAATATATTTATTATGTTATATTACAAGTGTTTGACAACAAAATTATAGTATAACACATTGACGTGAGAATACATTATGTATAAAATGTTTCAAAAGATGTTGATATATAGTTGTAGATTGTCAACAAGAGTATAGTTGAAGTATTATTAAAAATAATTTTTTTGTTAATATTGCAAATTTAGATTGTATTTTTGATTATTGTAAAAATTTGATATTCTAATGGTCTATCCTCTGTATAGTTTTGGATTCCTCCATTTGCCTAATCATTTATAAAATATATTCAATCGGAAACATTAAAAAGCTACAATCTAATTTTTTATAAATTGATCAAAATTGATATTGGAAGATTTGAAAACATAAACAATATGCTTTGAAGAATAATACTATAAATTTACAATATGTTCTTGATTTTCATTGGCAATAACATGGAATTCATTTTTTGTTATTAATTATACCAATTGTATACACCAAAAACTACCTTTTGCTTTCTTTTAGTTTTATGGAATTATAATAAAAATAGTGTATAATTGTATATTCTTCATACTGAAATCATTTTACTTAAAAATTCAATCTTTGAAGTCTTCTTGCCCATTTTTTGTACACTAAACTATTTAGGCAAATTTCTTTAGTTTAAGAGTTTTTCACACTTTTTAAAGCTTTTGTTTAGAATAAAAGATTTCATTAGTTCAGAAGATACTTTTTTTTTTCGTTGAGTGTTCTTTAAAAGCAAATATTATGGTTCAAGAAGTCCAGTTTAGATTCTTGGAAAAATCATATTCAAACAAATTGAAAAGATTTAAAACTTTATTTCTCATATGTCATATCCTAATTCATATAGTAAGCTTTAATTCATAACATTTAATATTGTTATGTGAAAGCAACGGAAAATTTTATTTTATCTATTGCAAGCTGCAAATTTTATAGTATCAATGGCATAATGTTTTATATTTTTATTCTCAAATTTTTTGTAAATATATATGAAATTAAATTATAACTATACTTTTTCAATCTAACCTCCACTGATGATAAAATTTACTAATAACTCTCAAATTACATTTTGATTGATATGATTCTTTTCTACTTTTAACATGAATAAATTACTATAATCTATTATCTCAAGTATTTTTTTTGAACATTGTAAATGAATAAAACTAACTTCTTCATATTCCCATAAATCAAAATTGTACACATAAACCCAATTAAAGGATTGTTTGATTTTTTAAAGCTAAAGTTGACTACAAAGCATTTGAAATGTCTATCTTAGATGTGAAAAATTATTAATTTTATTGAAAAAATTTCACATTAGTTTCCAATGCTTTATATATTAAATAAAACTATTTTAAATAAACTAGATTGTATTTATCAATTTGGAGTTTTTCATTTACAATCTTTGCAACAAAATGATAAAAGCTATAGTTTCTGAAAAGGAAACCAATACTTTTCATAGTGATACACAATTCACAATAATAAATGTTTAGTAATGATATTTAAAATATATATCTTTGGCTACATTAAACTCAAAAAAATAATACTCCATTTGCAATGGATGTCTTTTTAATCTCTAAATGCTTAAGACACCAAAATTTTGTGTTGACAAAATTTTGAAACAAAATTAAATTTGATTATATTACTATTTTTAGTGCTTCAAATTTTTGAAAAAATCTTTTGGATGCTTTATCATAAAAATGAAAACTCAATTTTGAAATGGAATAACTGTATTTTTTCTATTCAAAATTAAGTGCACGGGTCACGGGTGTCCATGACAATTTTGAGTTGTCTATTGCTAAAATCTCTTAGAAATGAGCCTTGAAAGCACTAAATTTTTTAAAAAAAAAACCCCATAAATTAATTCTTGTAAAAAAAGAAATCAATGCTAAACATGACTATTTTTATTTTGTACAGTTATGATTTCAAAAAATCAATAAATTTTATCAGTTTGCATTATATGTTTTAAAACAATTTGTGATTTTTTTTTGAAAACCTTGTATTTTTAAAAATTTTGGTGCTTTTTTATATTTAAATTGGTACATAATGTGTTTTAGATGATTGTTTATGGGTTTCAAGATATATGTAGTCAAGTGCAACTAACTTGTCTACACAAGGTTAATATTTGAGTTTTAAATAATAAATGTATAAATATATTACTTTAATAGCAATGCCGTCTTCAAAAAAATAAAAAAAACTAAATAAAAAATTAAGAATTCGTATGGAGCGTATATTTGAAAATAAAAATGCTGGAGGTGTATGCCTGTTTTTTATGATGAAAATCAAAGATTAAAAACATTAAAATTGAACAAAAATAAACTATTTGCCTATTAACCACCAAAAATTTTATTTGAATATTCTAAATGATTTTAAATCTTAAATCAAATAACAACGATAAAGTTAACACGTTTAAATACAACAAAGTTGAGTTCAACATATAGTCAAACTAAATTGGAACAAATGACTAGTATTAAAATAAAAATAGCAACATTAAAAACAATATTGTCAAAAAAAAAACTTCTATGTTTTGTTTTTTGTTTTTGACAACATCAGCAAACATAGCTGCCGTGTGTTTGACACTAGCTTGCTGCAAATGAAACAATTCTAATTTCAGTTTTTTGGTTTTCTAACGTCCAAACAAATTGTCTTTATGCGTTACCAAAGAAGCTTTAATTTTCATCTTATTTATTTTAGTTGAAAGATTGGCAAGCCTATTCAATGCATTCATTAAGTTTCTATCAACTTTTCCCCTCTTAGTCCCTGAAGAGCCCTTGGGCTCTAGATCTCCGGTACCAAATATGGTTGCAACCAATATTTAGAAGTTTGAATTAATTGGAAATTAAGTGTTTCAACCATACATACTGAAGGATTGTGTAATGGTGGGCACATAATTTTTTTTGAAAAGCCCTCATAGTAGCTCAAATACGTTTGTACATACGGCCGCAAAGGGCTTTTGTGACATTCAGTGGTTAATTGGTGTAAAAGTATTTTTGCCCTGACATCTAAGTAAACATGCTGCATGTATTTGGTTGGATCAATGCATTTAGGTGATTGTATCCATGATGGCTCTCCATTTCCATAATTATTTTCAACATCTACTCATGCAATAAAATTCCCCATTTTAGGTGCTATATAATGCACCTTGCTTCACACCTAAGTTCAAGAAAAAATAGAAACTATTCAACCCCTAAAGGATTGAGCCCTTTTTTTAGCAAAAGTCATTGAAAACTACCACTTCTAGGGGGAATGCTATTTCATGAGTGGGGGATCCGTGATCCATGAGCAATGAGCCAATTTTTTTGTCAAAATAATAAATTCTACCTATAACCATGTACATCAAGTCCTATAGTTGTGTATTTTAAACTATCATCTCATGAAGAACTTGTCATTTTTTGAATTATTTCATTGATTTTGAATTGCAAATCTGCTCTTGCTCATAAAATCTTAAATCTTTGCCCATGGCTCACCGTTTTACGCTCACCAAATAGCATTGTCTTGATGGACTACTTGAATAAATAAAAAATACCACTAAATTATCAAATTTCATGCTCTAAGGGGGTTTTTCATTAGCAACTTAAGGTGTCTTTTTAGTAATTCCCTATTTTACTTATTTTAATCCTTATTATAACTTTTTAACTAATAAAACACATCCAATCAACAAGTTAAGCAAGTAATAAGGATTGGATAGAATTGGATATAGTGTATGTGTTCATCCATAAAATTCATTACGGTTAGTAACTTCTATACAAATTTTGATAAACTTTATGTTTTTATAGGAAGGAATTTGACAACTTCATCCAATTTACCTAGTTTTAGTGTTATGTTAGACAAATACCTTGTCATGGTAACATGAATGGATTAACATCATTTTATTATCTTTGTTTAGTATTTAGAAAAAAACCTTCTAAATTGTTAGATGCATAGTATTTTTTTAATGTTATCTTTGTCTCATAAATCAAATTGCAAATAATCCATATACATTTAACCCCTAAAGGCCGAATTGTCCCTTCGGGAGACAAATAGATTTTGGGCATGTACCTTTAGCCAAACTAATTTGTGTGATTTTTTGAAACTTTAATTGAAGGTGGGGAGTTCCAAGACTTATGTGGGCATCCAATTCTTTCTTCATTTTGACATTTGATGCAGAAGTTATCAAGAAATTTTTGAAACTAAGCAAGAAGGGGCAATTCAGGTAGGGCCTCTCCTTTGTAAGTGGGTGTTGACTCCAAAGAGGGTCAGCCCTTGTGGGCACAAGGTGTAGGCACTTGGGCAAAGGGCAATGGAGTGGAAGGTGCCCATCTTGAGGGACTCCCAAACCTCCATTCCTTTTGCTCCTTGTAAAATTTAGTACTTTACTTATTTGAGCTCTTAGTGGGTTTTTCTTTTGACTTTATTTTCCAGGTTGTAGTAGACCAAGATTCCTTAGTTTTCACCATTTGGACCAAAGTAATTTAGGTTTCTAAATTTTACATAAATCCTCCAATTTTGCCTAGTGTATATGCAAATTTCATGGCCTTAAAGCATTGCAAGATTTTACAAAGTGTGGTTCTCACCTCTAATTCATTTGAGAATTCTCCCACACTTACCTAACTTAGTCTTCTAAATGGGGAAAAAAAACCTCAACTTTGTGTAGAGCAATTTTTTTGATAAAGAAGTGGTCAAAGGCTTTTGAGATTTTTGGGCAGGGAAATTTTTTTTTCTTCACTTTAGATGTCAATATCACTCCTCTACATTTAGAATTAGCTGATTTTATTTGCACAAGTACCTCACATAGTCTAGGGCAAGATCCTATGGTTGGGTTTCCAATTATTGTTTTCCCCTACTATTCTACTCATCAACTAAAGCTATGACTTTAGTTCCATTTTTGTTCACTTTTCCATCACATCCAAGCTGATTAACCGCATTTGTGGATGACTATTGAAAAGAAGGAGAATTTAGTATTAGGAGAAAAAAATGAATATTAAACAAAGTGATGTTGTCATCATCATTGACAACATAAACATCATGATATTCCAATCAAACTTTGTAATCAATACCATGAAGTACATCATGAATTTTAGCTATATTATCAAAAACATTGTCAAATATCTCATACTACAATATTCAAGTAGAGGGTAATGCTCTAATTTGTCTATGCTTGGCTTTCTCCTCTTGGATGTATAAAATTCATCTTTCTCCACTTATTTTGTATTTGTTGTCACATACTCCAAACATTATTCAAGAACTATGTTTTGAGATATAAAAACTTCTAATTTGATTGCTTGATATACTTGTAATCAAACTTTCAATATCTTTCTTGACTCATATCCACAAAACATTTCAAAATTGAATTTTTCCACTTCCCTTTTAAACTTTAAGGACCACCATTACTTCTCTCTAGGATCACTTGAGAATTACTACTCCTTCTATCATCAATCATTAGTGCTAATGTCACTACCTAGAATTTTCCAAAATTTCACCTAAATGCAACTTCTAGCTTACTCTATACAAAAAAGCTCTTTGTATCTATGTTGTAAGCTCTTTGGCACAAAAGAGAAGAAGGTCTTTTGTGTGTAAGAAAGTTTGTGCCAAACTATGAGGAGGTTGCTCCTTGAACTTGCTAATTTTGACATAATAAAATTTTCCATGCAAGTGAAAAACTAGGGTAAGCAAACTATGTGGGCATCAAATTTATACTCCCTCCGTAGCTCTAAAAATTTCTAAATCAAACACATGTCTTGTACCACTAAAAAGCTCCTTCTTGCTGAATTCAAATGCTAAGAAAGCATTTGCCATGTTCAATGATCTCATGGGGGCAAATTAGGCACTTAGAGAGCATTCCTCTCCTAGCAAGCTTGGCCTTGCCCATATGAGGAGCCATTGTTGCTACTAATTTTTAAATCGTCAATTCTGAGGAGCTGGCAGCATGCACAAATATGGTACTTTTGCATGGAATCTGGATGCCCAAACAACCACATCATAATTGGAAATTTTGCATACGTCTGGTAGATGGTATATTGATTTTAGAATGCATGTGTCACAAGCACAAAGACTAAAAACACAGTTAATCCTTAAGAAGGAAGCTTTTTAGATGTTTTTTTAGAGGTACACAATGAGTATTATGTAAGCTTTAAGAGCATCTCTTGCAACCCTCCAAATGTCTAGGTCCCTTCAATTCCTCTCTATTCATTTTAGAGGGAATGGCCACTTGTATCCCTAATAATACAACCAGCTAAGTATAGTGCCAACCAATTACAAGTCATAGAACTTTCAAAAGCAATAAAATAAGCTATGATCACAAGAAAATATAACTTGTAGAGGATTCAAAAACCCCTTCAAATAAGCCATATTTGAAGGGGGAAAGTAAAAGTAGAGGCTGACAGCTAAAATTGATTGTTTGGATTTGAGTGGTGCCTAAAAATTTAAGGTAGTATGCTCATAAACCGTTTAGGCATTAAAACTGCCCACCTTCTCAAATGTACCCTTGCTATACATGCTTTTTTTCATTGGTTTTCAAAATGTATAAGAAGTGTACATTTGAGGAGGTGGGCAATTTTAGAGACCTATGGCCTTTCCACTTCAAATTTTCATAACTAATTCAACAAAGCTCCAAAAAATATGAAATAACTTGGGGTAGATATCAATTCTTCTTGTCTTTCAAGAAAAATTTACTAAAAAATAAGTCAAGAAGTTTCACCTCCCTAAAATTCAGTTTCAGCCCTTAGATGAACGGATGGACAATTTATGAGCATACTACCTTAGGACTTAGAGGGTTGTAGGAGATGCTCTAAAGGCATCCCAAGGTATCCGTAATACAACACACCAAAACCCAGCCTGACATATTAACAGCCATCAAATCATATGATGACTGCTAAAATGTCAGGATGGATTTTAGCGTGTTGTGTTACAGATACATCGGAGTTACTCCAGGGAGCAAACCTGCAGAGTGCGGCCCTCATATTTCAAGCACGGCTCTCGTATGCCTCATGTGGGAAGCCCTACATTTCGTCCGCGCTCGTTCATTACGCCCCGTTTCGTTTGACCTCCTCGGCGAAGTTGGTGACCATATTCTCGTAGAAATACGTCGAGCGGAGGATGGTAAAGGTAATATGCTGCTCCGGATCACCTGTTGCTCGTGAATTCAGTGCTTGTGTAAGAGCTCGAATTCCTCGTTGTTTGACGCAGCGCGTATGGAAGAGAGGTAGACAACGTGAGTGATAGTGTGGGTTTCCTTCACGGCGAGTAGGGAGTTCGCGACGAGCGTGGTCCGCCGGCGAGGGCGGGGTATATGACCAACAAGGAAGTCACGCCTTTCAGAGCTTGCCGCATTGAATCTAAAGTGGAGTTGAGCTCCACAACTCTGGGATGCGAAAGGTGCAAGATGGATCGCGTGTTTCTAAGTAGAGTGAAAAAAATTCTGAGAAATACAGTAGCTTGATTAATTCAATGCGAGCCTACGCTGCTCGTCCTGGAGGTGATGAGCACCACAAGCTTAAACACACTCTGCTCGGAATGGTTCTACGATACTGTTGCAGAAATCCATGCAAAAAGGGTCACTTTGTAATGGTATCTGGAACGACCAGGAGTAAGTTCAATCTTGGAGTGCTCTGGAAGCAACAAGCCAAATCTGAGCAGACTTGTCACATTTCGGCATCTCTGTGGCAGGAAAAAATGCTTCCTACCTGGCATCTCTAACTTCGACACACTAATCCAAATCTAAATCATCCAGCGCTGATAATGAGAATGGACAATGGAACACCTAGCATGAAAGTCGATTAGGCTGTTCTAACCAACATTCCGATGCTTATCCCTACTGCTACCGGACGAGGATCAAATTTCAACAAGTGCGCTCCATTCAACAATGAAATCACAACTTTGTTCATACAGACATTCAAATAGTACATAATTTACTGCCATGGAAATGCCCTTGCAATTGGGGGAAAAGAGAACCGTGAAAGAAAAAAAAGGAAAAAAAATGTAAGTGTGAGCCCTGCTGCTGCTGCTATCTACGAAAACAAACTAGTACCCTTCCTTCCACCGGCGCCACCTCGGAGCGGGTTGTTCCCCCTCCTCTCGCGCAGTCGCGCACTGCTGCTGCGTCCGTCCGCTTTGCAGTCTCTGCACTGCTCAGTAGACCTCCACGTGCCACTGCTTGTTCTTCTTCAGCGCCGCCAGCTTCTCCTCCCACACCTCGCCCCGCGACTCCGCCACGCGCTTCAGCGTCTCCTGGATGCCGGGCATCATGCCCCGCAGCCCGCAGAAGTAGATGTGCGCGCCCTTGTCCAGCTTCTCGAACAGCTCCTCGCTGTACTCCTCGATCTTGTCCTGCACGTACATCTTCCCGCCCTTGGCGTTCGTCTGCTCGCGGCTCAGCGCGATGTCGTACTTGAAGTTGTCCGGGAACTGCTCCTGGAACTTGGTGAACTCGTCGTGGTACAGCAGGCTGTCGCTGTTCGCCACGCCCAGGAACAGCCACGCCAGCCCCCCGAACTTGAACGTCGGCACGTCCTCCATGAACATCCGCCGCAGAAACCCCCTGTACGGCGCAATGCCCGTCCCCGTCGCCACCATGATGTGCGTCGCGTTCGGATCCGTCTCCGGCAGCAGCATCACCTTCCCCGACGGCCCCGTCACCTGCAGAGCTCATCACGCCATTCACACACACAACCCCTAATCAGAGCCCCAGCCAAGACAATCTCAACATCTCACAAATTCTGATAACCGGTGCTTGAACACGGAATTCCCCGATCCGGGACATCCTGCCCACTCGGCTCACTACCGTTCACTGCACACCATCTACTTGTCACGCTATCCAAAAATCTGCCTGGCTCGTCTCACAATTCCGACCATGTCCCCCATTCACACCATGTCCCCACGTCAACGTGGGAACACTAGGGTTCACAGGGGCGCGGATGCAATGCGACGCACAGCACCCATTTCTCACCAAATGCACTCGCGCCACATGCGATCTCCCACCAGCACATTCGACCAAAAAGGTTCAGAATCCACCACTCACCTGCACCTTGTCGCCCGGCTTGCAGTCGCACAGAAAGTTGCTGCAGATGCCCTTCTTCGCGGGATCCTCCGCCTTCAGCTCCGGGTCCCAATACACGGCCCGCCGCACGCACAGGCTCGCAGTCTTGCCGTCGAATTCGTCGCCATAGCGGGACGACGCGATGGAGTACAGCCGCACCGTGTTCGGCTGCCCGGGCTTCTTCGGATTCTCCCCGGGCGGGATGATCCCGTAGCTCTGCCCCTCCCAGTACGGCATGTCGCCGGCGTGCTCGATCACGATGTGGCACGTCTCGCCCGTCGCATTCGGACCCACCATGCGCTCCACGGACTTGATGGTGCCCAGGAACGGCTCCTTGTTCTTGAACAAATGCATCGGCGCGTCCGCGGCCTCCTCCAGGTCCGCCGACAGCGCCACCTTGCTGGTCTGCTCCGTCAGAGCCGCCACGGGACCCACGGCCCGTCGCGGAGCCACGCCATTGCGCACGGACGCAGCCGAGCATTGCAGGGCGGGCAGGCGCCGGCCCGCGAAGAAGAGCGAGGCATCGGCGCTGGTGGAGGTGGTGGCGGACGAGATTCCCACGGGCGCCACGCCCACATGAGCTGCCACAGAGGCTTGCAGGCACGCAGCGTGCGCCATCGGAGCAGCGAATTGCAACCACGAGGCCGCGGGGATAACACTGAGCTCAGGAGCAGAGAAGCGTGAGGAATGGGGGATTGGGTGGGAGCAGGGCGGGGGAGAGACCTGAGAATTCTAGCACTCGCTACGCTCTCTCGCTCTCTTCTGTGGCGCCGGAGACAACGCTGTCCTACCCCAAGAGATTGCAACGAGCGGAAGATAATGTGTGGATATAAGATTCAGTCGGACATTCATCACCACTCACGCACCCTCAGACTTCCGCGCTTTTGCATTGCTCTGTGACAGGCTCTTTTGGTGGCCCCAACCCACTTTTCCACATTCATTTCCGTATTCACTTGCCTTTCCTCGCTGTGGTAGGCGCTTATACTGGCTGATTATTCATTTAATTCTAATTTTCTTCAGGCTGTAGCAGAAGAAGATAACCAGCATAAATATGGTGTCGAATACAATCTTCTTGTAATCAGATACATTTGATTGTTCAATATGGCAGTTTTAGGTGTACATTGTGTACTTGTGTTGTTGATACAGCACATTGTAAATTATGTTTTTGTACCCATTTGTTGGATGAGTTGATTCAAGAGTGAAAAGATTATGGAAGTGAGGTGAATTTGTAGTTGTAGGAAGGGCTAGTTTGGTGATTTTCACCATTTTACGTCAGTATGTGCAAGACAATTCTAAGCTTTTAAGACAATTCTTAGCTTTTATCGTGTACAATGCCCTAGGAAATCTTCATACCTACCATTCAGAGAACTTAGTGCTTTATAGAATGCAACTAGCAATTTAGTATCTTGTATCATTGATCTTTATTTCTTATACAATCTCAATCAAGCATATTAACCCCTAATCGTTCAAGAGGACAAAAATCTTCCTTTCAATGCCAAAAACACACCCCAAGGGTGGAAAAAGATTTTTTTTTCAAATTTTTTTTCTTGAAAGTAGTTAGAGACGTGCCACATCATTGAATGCCAAAAGTAGTTGCTTTCAATGCCTCCATATTTTTTTAAACACCAATTTGTATAGAGATGTACAAGGTCCTTGCTACCCTTTTTGTGAGGGCAGGATACACTATTGACTTTTCCTTCTTTTGAGGAGAATATTATCTCTCTTGGACACATGCCACAAGCTGTTTGCTGCCCATGAACAATGCACACTCTCCTGGGTCTGAGTCACGGGTTCAAGGATAGTCCTTTAAGGGTTAACCCCTAAAAGCCCACTTGTCCCTTCGGGGGACAAAATGGATTTTGGGCAGCTCACTCCAAGTGGAATTTTTATCTTTTTACTTTGAAATTTTCACACATGATGTGTCCAAGGAGTAGCTTTAAGGCCCAACAATTTTTATAACTTTTGACTACATGGTTCAAAAGTTATTGCATGATATGTTGTTTATTTAAAACTCTAGGCAGCATGGGCATCTCATAAAACTTCTTTAAAAATTACATTTTTTTGAATTTTTTTGAGATTGACTCTTTAGATTTATAAGTATGTGGAAAGCTTTGAATCTTTCAATTTTGATTGTTGAGATGAAAGTTATGAGAAGTTTTAGTTTGTGGGTAGGTATGGAGTCTCTCAAAACCATACCTACCCGCAAACTAAAACTTCTTGTAAGTGTCATCTCATTAATTGAAATCAAAAGGTTCAAAGCTTCTCACATACACATATGTCTGAAGAACCAATTTCAAAAAAGAATTCAAAAAAGAATTCAAAAAAATGTAATTTAAAAAAAAAATTCTGAGTTGCCCATGCTGCCCGGAGTTAAAAAAAAACAAAATATCATGCAATAACTTTTGAACCATGTAGTCAAAATTTATGAAATTTATTGGGCCTTAAAGCTATTCCTTTGACACATCATGTGTGAAAATTTCAAGTAAAAAGTTAAAAATTCCACTTGGAGTGAGCTGCCCAAAATTGCTATTTTGCCAAAAAACAATGCTTGGGCCTTTAGGATTCTGAATTCCTAAAAACCAAAATCCTACTTTTGGTGAATAATTTTACCTTATATTCATGGTATTATTCATGGTTGTACATGATAATTGACTAGAAAACAATGGCAATAATTTCTTGAGGCCTGTTGCAAGGATATGTAGAAACCTTCCATATGAAAAATAACTCCATATTGTTATGCTCAAAGATTCAAACCTAATCATATTATATAAGTCAAATAGCAAAATCTGATTACCATAAAGAAATATCCATTTTACAAGATTTGATGATGATCACTCCAACATTTAAATGTACAAAGAAGGAATTTTAGAAATTTTTGGAGATGCTTGTTAGAAAGAAAGATGTGTGTACTTACACATCCATGCAATCAAATTTAAAACATTCATCACCAATTTTTTAAATTCAATTATCATGGAAAATTATGTATATGGAAAATTATGTATATTATGTAAAATAATTCACCTAAAGTAGGATTTTGGTTTTTTGAAACTCAAAACCTAGTCTGCTTAATTGGGATTAAGTAAGAATTAAAATCTAGTGTTACAAGATACAATCCACATTGTCAAATGGTCTGAATTTTTTTGCACACATTAACTTATCCATTTCACACACTTTTGTACGGTTAAAATTGAGAAAAAAGGTTTTCATTTTCAATTTTGGGTAATGCACTAAAAGTTGGCAGTTCTTGAGATTTTTTCTCAAAAAACACCCTTGATCCTTTAGGGTTTAAGATACCAAATTAAAACTTTGTATTGGTACCAAATGCCAATTGTACAACAACATATCTACTATCCCTATTTAGGGTTCAGTGTATGCAAAGCTGATACAAAATTTGGGTATAAGAGAAGGGTCAGTCATCATACTTTCCACACTAACCTGAAATGACAAAGAATTCTATCCGAATTCATACATTTCATAAACTACCGCATTACAAATTAGTACCAACTAAATACTAATTGCATTAAGTAAAATTGTACACATGCACAATTTATGACTCCGATGTGGTTACTCACCTATGACAGTACTCAAAAATCATATGCATCCTGTCAGTGACTTTGAGCCACACAGATTGCAAGTTTTGAGTTGACAAGAACTTCCAACCCTTGCAGTTGAATAAGCTACTGTATTTTGAAGAAGACCAAAAAAAGTATTCCTGGCAAGATACATCAAGGGAAGCACTTAACGCCTATGCGGCTAGTGCCCATGCTCAATAGGCGTTATTTGCGATTTCCTATGCGTAAAAATCAGAATTTAATCACGTAACCACACAGTGGATTTGCAATATGCATATTCTAACAACCACTTCCATTTTGGGCATTATTATTGCTCATGCAGGAAAGGAATTCTTAAAACCACAAAACTGAACACACTAAAAAATACCCTATTTAAAATTGCACAGAACACAGGGACCCAACATAGAATATGGCCCTGCTAAAGCCGTCCCCATCCTGAGAACGGATGGGATTTTGTACAGACGTAATAATTCAGAGAATGACTACATGCGCAAACAGTTTAAGGTGTACAACTGACTGTCTAGTCTCTTCCGTTGTCACACAGGTCATCTCCGTTGTTTGTACCAAGTCCTACTACTCCTGGTTAATACCCCACCAGCTTTAGGAAACTACAAAGCTCTCGTTAAGGAGAAGGTTTGGGCAAGAAGCAGCAACCGTCCACCGGCAGGCGCAGAGCAACAACTACAGCATACGTTATGAAGGTCTTAGTTTAGAATTATTAATACAGATTTGTACATCAAAGTCGATCATCCTTATTTGAGAAGCTTGTTCAAGGAGCTCCAGTTTGACTCGGCAGCTGTGGAGAACCTGCAATTGGAAAGAAGCGGTGGTGGAATCAGATTAGATGGTTACACGTATTAAAAGCACCTTGATTTTCTAAAACCAAACACGAAGAAAGTAGAGTTAAAAACGTCATATTCGTTAATTTGGGTCAAAACGGTCATTTTGGGACTTTTGAAAATTTGGAAAGATTGGGGTGATCACCTCAAAGCAAGCCCTTTTGGTACACTTGTCTTCACTTGAGAGGAGGAATTTGTGAGGGAAAAAATCTTAGTGTCTCAAACTTAACCTGATATTTTTGAATCTGGTTTGAGGTAACTATTTTGGATTGAGGTGGAGGGTAGTTGCAAGAAACACTTCATTGTTTTGTCTCAACACCCTTAGTACTGGTAGTACTAGTAGTACTACCAAGCTTTTGGAATACATATATATTTTTAAATATGATAAAATATGAACAATTTGCAAAGCACTTAAATAGCATACTTGTGAAAATTCAGACCTAGAAAAATTTTATTCTAAAAGTTATGCGCAAAACAAAATCACCAACAACAAGCCAATTTCTTTCTTGCTTTTTAGAAAATAGTAAAATCATTCAAAAAAATAAGTAAAAATTGGTCATTTGAGAACCCATTAAACACATTCACATGGTACAATTGCTTTGTTAAGGAATTTCTTTGTATTTTGCCAATGAAGGGAGATAGGATGCCCACTTTGAGACAATGTAAATGCCATGGAATTTATAATTTTGCAAAACTCTTCTACAAATGCGTGTAAGCATGTTCCATAAACAACATCCCTGATTTATAGCCCTAGAAAAGCTTTTTTGGACCCAAAATAGTACTAAAAACCCCAAAATGGCCAAGGTAAACACCTACTTGGGAGCTATTTAAAAATAGTAAAATAATTTTAAAAAAATTGCAAAAATTAAGAAAGGCCTGTGACTATGACATGTACCTTCCTTTGAAATTTCAGCTCAAAAAAACATGCTGCACAAAAGTTACAAGCCAAAAAGCACATGCGGGAGGTGAAGGGGACAAGAAATAGTATAAGTATTTCTTGCAATCACCCTAGAGTACAAAATGGTACCCTTGTTTTTCCCAAATTAACGAATATGACGTTTAAAGGAATTTCATACCTTTGCTCACACCTGTCTGTCCTGCAAAAGCTTGACTGAGCTGAAACTCTCCGGGACTCGAGGTTGTCCCACTGCCATTGACTTCCTCATTGACTGCTACTTCTGCCTCAGAGTTATCAACCTCCCCAAATGCTCGGACTCTAGCTCCCTGAAAAATAGAATCAATGATAGTACTTGTATTCTGAAAAAATGGCAAAAAATGTAATCTCTGATCTATACATCAGTCCTGGTTTTTTTTAGTGATTTGAGCACTCTGGAATCAAGCAGTTTTAATGAATTTGATTATATGTTGCATTTGGAGTTGATGAGAATTGGGGGAATAATTGCTTTGTATAAAGCTAGTACCTGTAGTGGCAAGTTGAGAGGAAGGGCATGGGCCACGTGGTAGTCTGCTGCATCAAGTTGCTGTAAGTGCTCATAAGTGAAGAAGCGAGGGAGGATGTACTGCCGGGCTGGGATGAGAAGCATAATCAAGACGGGGAACATAACTCCACCGATGGGAATCCATGTCCATGCGAAGCAACTCACCATGTAGAACAACTGCAACAGAGTGAAGAAGACGATGACTTTGAATGGCACCACTTGCACAAACATCAGATCCGTCTTTTCCTGCATCCTGCACGAAAAATGCATGAAAAATACCCACCAAATAGCTAGTTTAGCGGAGTACACATACACTGGCATATATATATTTTTGGGAAAATATCAAAAATACCCCTCAATTCTTTCAAAATATCAAATATACCCTATATTATTTGAAATATCAAAAATATCCTGGCTCTGTGTAATAATATCAATTATATCCTAGTTATCTTTGAAAATATCATTAATATCCCTAGTTTTTTGTGCCTCTTTACAGCATTTTAAAAAAATATCAAAATGACAACAAAAATTACTATGTAATTACTACAATGGCTTTGACCACAATAGGCTTACATGCAAACACCCTATTGAGAACTTAAAGAGCTTGCTTCCAAGAGTTGGCTTGTTTTCAAGTTATATCTAGTTTTTGTACTTTCCATTATCATCCAAGTATTTACAAAAAAAATTCAAAAAGACGCACAAGAGTTAGGAATATTTTTATAATTCAAATAAGACAAGGGTATATTTGATGTTTCATAATAATTGAGGGTCCCAAGAACTAGGGGTATAATTGATATTACTACACAAAACTAGGGGCATTTTTTATATTTCAAATAATATAGGAATATATTTGATATTTTGAAAGAATTGAGGAGTAATTTTGATATTTCCCTTATATTTTTTATAACAGGAAATTCGTACTATAGATAATTTTCCACTAAGGGTTTCTTGTTTGGCAATCCAGGCTATGGACAGACGAAACTCATCATAACAATTCCGTTAAAATGGCCATATCCCATGGTGCAGGGACCTTGAAGAGTGGGCAAAAAATGCTAAGCTTTTGAAAGGCGGGAAGGAGTGTTGGAGTGGAAATAATAAGGACGGTAGTTGTTTACTGATATTATCAACATTTGGAACTTCGAGTTCAAACCATCACTGAACACCTCTCTTTTTTAAACTTTTTCAGCCCATGTGAAAATATGATTGGTACATTGCCATTTTGACAACATTTATGTCTCAATATTTTGTTCTACTAGATCTTCTGCTAGAAGGAGCAATTAAGTAGAAAGTACAAGGTAGTGATCCCAAATGTAATTTGCATAATTGACTGTGAGTACATGTCCAAGTTTATCACTTTAATATTCATTGGTTTTAGTAAGTTGAATTTTTCATTAAATTAGCTAGGAGTAGTATTGCAAATAACCCTAATGTGAAACCATTCTCTAGCTCCATTTGTTTGCTGCAAGCCTGCAACAAAACAAAGGCACGCCGAAAGGGACAACGATTGAGCTAGTTACCTATACGCATAGGAATGGCCTCCAGACATTGCAAATTTAGAGGGACTGCCACATAGTGTAGGGATCTTCCTCGCAGTGTTGTATTGAAAAGTGAGGGAAAAAGAAAAAAACATGCAAAATTCACCTGAATTAGTGTGAAGAAATCTGCCCTCAGTGAAATAACTTGAGAGTAAAATTATCAACGACATGTGCACACTTGTATCAATAACTGTTAGTACCTTCGACTGCGCATAGTGGCGATCAAACAGAGCCTCTCCCAGAACTGATTGCCAGGCAAGCTTTCAAGAGCCATGAAGGCAAAGTAGCCCCACAACACGGAGGTCGGAATCCTTTTCAACACGGGCATGGCGGCTACGCAAGCTCCGACCAGGAGGGACTGCAACAAGTTGCTCAAGCGTTGTTCCTTCACCTCCACAGGCAGCAACACGTCCACGTCCCTCTCTGGATCGAAGTCCACGTCCTGGATGGCACTCCCCCCATCTGGAGCATCCGTGCTGAACTGGAAATCCTTCAGCAATACTCGCGAGGATGAGCATGAGTACAATTGAGGTGACTCTGTCAAGCTATACTCGTCTTGCAGGTCGCTGTATAGCTTTGCCACCGACACATTTTGCTTCATGCTGCTCTTTGCCCTCTTCACCAACTTGCTCCGCACCAGCTGCGGCGTGCACGGAAATTTCAGTATCTCAACTCACATAGCTGTGATTTGCTTCACAATCGACTTAGTGTTAACCTATTGTGGCTAAATGCAACAAACCTTATACCAAATTTTCGTTACAGCTACAAAAGAACACGTGTCTGAGTACTAGATGTTAAACTTGAACTTTTAGCACATTTAGCAGTATGAGGCTATGAGCTAATCATGAAACACTTTTGGGATCACTTCATTTCAGCGTCCAGGAAAATGTTGCTATTGAGAATCCTGATTTGTACTGTTTTAACCTATGAGTGGTCTTCTAGTTTTGAAATTTGTGTTTGTAGAGTCGAGCCTTATCAAAAGCAAGCACATGCCAAGCAATGGAAGCCAGTGATACCAAATGAGACTTTTATAATTGTGCCATAATTAACTGTTAATGGATTATTCATGTTGTTCTGGACTTGTTATGTTCCTAAACATTTGGAGATCTTTCCATGTCTTCCTTGTTACTTCTAGTCTTTTGCAAGTATGTTATAATTTGTACATGTCTCATAATGCTTTGCAAACCGAAGCAGTTTTTCAAATTACTAAGTATGAACTTTCAACAGGCCATAAGTAATTAAATATGGCATAACTAACTTAAGCGGCTTTTTAAGGAAGCGATGTGGTTTAAATAATTCAAACTTATTTTTGTTGTATTTACAATTCTTTTGTAGTGCTGATTAAAAAAGGTTGTTATAAGTTTTGCTAAAATTTTCTGCATTAGTGAACATTGATGCTAGCAATGAGGGATGTTTTTGGATACAATGAGGCTGATCTTTTATGCGATATACTCCATAACCTCAATGTTTGAAAGTTTGGATGTTGTTCAATCATGTTCAATTATGCTCAACGAAGGGTCTAGAAAAGACAATATACTTAACGCCACAAAAGGACGATTGTGAAACATAACCATGTGTCAGACATGTCAAAGGTCAAGAATCCTTGAGCTGATTTTTGAACATGAGCCTCTTCTCTCTACTAAATTAGACCACCTGGATTTTGGAGATGAGCTCCATTGAGGCTGTGTAACGAATGGAGGAGGGACACTGGATGCTTTGAGGAATTTACCTCCTTTTTCAACGTGGCCAGTGCCTTTGTGTGCATTGGTGACTGTGGTATGACTCCGTGAGATGGTGGAAGGCCGAGCAATCCGCACATTAGAACCTGTAGAATCAATCCACCCTACCTCATATTAATTTGAGAACCCTAGTTTCATTTGATGATTGTAAACATGGTTGCATTTGTTATGTGTTCAGGTCCCTCATGGTTATACTAGGGATCAATTTCCAAATTTAATTGCAAAAAATCCGTGAAGTACATTAGGGTGGCAAAAGGGTCAAGTGCCATTACCAGTAAAAACAAAACAGAAAAGATCACTCCTCTTGGGAGGCAGATTCTAGTAAGTAACGTTTGCTACACTGTCAATATTCCATAAAATTGGTGTCTATGGTAGAACCTTACAGCAAGGAGGTGACTCAATTTTTGAGTTGGGGAATGTTATACTGTGAGCAGGGATCCGTGAGCCATGAGCTGTGAGCCTAGAATTTTTGCCAAAACACTAAATTTCACCTATAATCGTGTACATAGGGCCCTCTAATTGTGCATTTTAACTTTTCATCCTTTGTCATTTTTCTAGTCTTTTCATTGATTTTGAACTCAAAAAGCAATTCCCACTCACAAAATCTTGGTTCACCCACCACTTAGGCCTCACCCTTTAACGCTCACAAAATAGCATTGTCCTTTTTGAGTTCACCAACTAAAACCTTTAATTGACCAACTCAACCTCAAACCCACAGTTGTCATGGGTTTTAGATCTTTGGATTGGAGTTAGGAGAGTTTTTTTAACTTCAGCAACCATCATCCTTCATTACCATATTCAAGCCGGTTTTTTACAAGCCCACTCCGGACATTTGCCTCTATTTAAACTATTTGCATTTTTTTAAAGATTGACTGGTTTTTTCGGGTTGTTTCAAATTTCAACTGGCTTTTTTTTCGTTTTTCACCAAGAAACTGCAGGTTCTCCCCAAACATTGCTTTGGACACATCTGAACCTCATACATATGGCACTCTGAAATGGGCTAAGTCCACAAATAACAACAGTGGAAAGCTCCAAATTTAAAGCGGTTAAATGACAAACCACACATAATTGCTCAGGAGTTTTACCATCCCTCCCACAATAAGGAGGTCGTAATGGAACGCAGTGGGTTTTCGTAAGTTGAATTCTTCCCGTTGCGCCAATTGGGAAGAAACACTGTGGTCGAAGAAGTACAGCACAGCAATCATAAGAGCTGGAAGCACTGCTGCTAATATATAGACACCTGGCACTTTATACATATCCTGAAAAATACCATACAAGACAGGGAAATTCTTTTAAACAATTTTCCACAATCTATACCTCATTTTGATTTTTGATACTGGTTAACCTTTAAAGGATGGATGGATCACGGTGGCTTGCCCTGCCTGTAGCATTTTACAGTGTTTTGCACATGGGCACCAGTAGTATTGCTTTAAAAAGTTGGAAAAGTCAATAGTGCATGGTGCTCTCATGAAAATTGTTAGAAGGGCAACTTGGTAGCTAACACCATGTATCACAATTTGGGTTACAAAACAAAACGAATGTATCTCAAAAGGTAATTTTTTGTCTTCCATGATGGACCATGTGTTTATGGTCACTTCTGAAAAAAAATCAAATGATAAAACGACTTTTTTTTTTATATCACAGAATTGTTTTTCAAAACCAAGGGACGTTTTTTGTCCTCCTCAATTTTTATGGGTTAAGGTAGGAACACCCATAAGCATGAAACTAAGGATTTTGGAGTAGGAAAACTAGTTTATGAACTTTGAAAAAAAGAATGATAAGTAAGGAAGAGGAAATTAAAATTATTGGCATCAATTTGAAAGTTCCAATTGCAAGCATTTGTTCACAAAAAAAATTGAATTTCAAAATCACTGAAAGCGTATAGTTGTGTGTATGAGATGCTAAAGAAGATGCTTAGTGAAGTCTTTAGTGTGCTCATACGCTCATTATACTTACTTGAGGAGTTCTTAGATAGTGAGATGGGGCATTCAAAACCATCATGCCAATCACCCAAAACCATCACTTAGTCACCCATAACCAATTTTTTTTTAAATTGTTAGTTGACACAAGTAGGTATGAGTGATGGGGACACTCAGGAAGAGGGTTGTTCTTACTTCACCTCAACTCTCAAAAATTGGGTGGAAAAATGGATGAAATTGTCAAATCCATCTCAAACAAAAACAAGGTTTGCCAAATGTTGGATGAAGTAAGATGGAAGCACCCATTGCCACCAGTGCCCCATTCCCAACCAATAGGGTGTGCTTTTTCCACCATGAGCAAGGATAGGTGATTGGAATGCCTTTTCAAGGTTGGGGCTACTTAAGTCATGCCACATGTCCCAAAGTGAGATAGGAAGTAATGAGCTAAAAGTAGTTTAGCTAGTATTGGAATTGCATACATTTAGACATTGACAATGGTGCGGAACACTTTTTGACTCCCAAAATTCACAATAATTTCAGTTTTACAAATAAAATTGTGAAAAATTTGCAATCCCACTATTTCTTATCTTCCTACTTGGGAAACATATTATTTTGCCTCAAACTCTTTGTAGTTTTATGCATAATAGCTTAAGTTATCGGATATGGGTGCTTCCACCTTATAATGCTATCAATAGATTCTACGTATGAATGTCAACACACGGATGGTTCTATCCATTTTTCTTTACCTGTTTGCATTCTTGGATGCAAATTGGGCGACCAACCAAAAAAAAAAAAATCTAACAAAAGAATCTTGATACAAGAACTTTGGGTTAGCTTTTAAGCAAGTTGGGAGGAACGTGGCAAAGTGCAATGCACACGGTTCACGGTGTGTGCAGTGTGCGCTGCCGTTGCCTAGCGGAAGTCGCCGGTGGTTTTTCCTCGTTTGGAATTTTTCCAGCTTTCGTGTTTGTAATAACCAATAGCCCAACATATCATTCAACTTTGCATATTCAAAATGGACTAAATATCCTTCAGAAGCTAGGAGGTTATGGATGGGGGTTGATATGAGAAATTACATGCTCACCAAGTAGCGTGAAATGTTAATCTCATGATGAGGTCGTACTTTCAAGTTACCAAATGATATCTAAATGGTTGGAGAATAATCAATAGCACTCATTCAAGGGTTAAAAAAGAAAAGCAAGAGCAAGATCATTCGATTCTTGGTTACCACCTCTACAAAAAGAATTGGCTCATTATTTAGGTTATGGATGGTGTTATTCTTGCAACAAGTACATGAATAAATGGAATGGTTGCCTCAAAAACTAGAACTTACTTGGCATTTGAGAGTCTTACTCGTGATTGTTTATTGTGTTGTAGACTAAATACATCATGTTAGTAGTTGCAGTTCAAAATCAATTAGACAACTTAAAGAAGCACAAATTATGGAATAGGTAAAGTGTAGAGCCTTATTACAAGAGATGTAACCTTGTTGCTCATACAAGTGGCAAGAATTATTGCGTTTATAACAATGCCACACTTTCAAGTTATCAAATGGTATCTTCATGTTTGGAAACTTGTTCTGTAATGGTCACTTAAGGATTTAAAATCAAAGGCACCTTAGTGTTAAAAAAGAGCAAGATCATTCCAATATTCAAATGCCACTTGTACAAAATAATTAAAAATTTGATGGTTATTTGTTATATACTTCTACAAATAGCAAGCCAAGGAGAGTCAAGGTGACATAGGATTGTGTAAGTCTTACTTGGATGGTTGTCCAATATCTAGTAGCCAAAGTAGACCATGGGTTTGGACTAAACAACCGCCGTGGTATTCCTTGCGGAATAGATGCATGTGGTGCATAGGAAATAAGAGTCCATGTTATCACCAACAAAGGAACTCCGTAATCTGCAATGAATCCTCTTATAGGGCCTAGACATGACCAACAATTTTCTATGTCAAGCTCTTTCTTTACAAAAAATTACAAAACAAAAGTTTTTAATTGAACTTGGGTCTTGGGTTATTGAGGAATATGTGAAGAAATTTTTCATGGCCACATCTCCTTTTGATTGAATGACCATGTGAGGTCTTGCATAGTATCACTATCACCATATATAGAAGACTCTCCCTCACAAATAACAACAAAGATTCATTTTTTGGTGTTGTTTAGAGGTTTTTGAGATAATTTTAATCTCACTGAAAAACATAAGCAAATCATATTGAATTTACTTTTCTAAGCACAATACTTAATAATTGATAGGTACATGGTTCCACATCAGTTTTGAGACAAAATATCTATTAATGTGTATAAAGAGATTCAAAATGATTTAATTAAGAACCCAATCATAAGCACAAAATATGAGTGAGCAAGGTGCAAAAGTTTGTTTTTTCAATTGTAAATGGAAGCCAAAATAGAAACAAGGATTTAGAGGTTCACATTTAGAATGGACAGTTTTCTAAGGGTGTAAGCACTACTCAAAACAATCTTAACATTTTTTTGCAAAAGTGATAAATATTACTTGAAGAACACAATGCATTTGATAACCAATTGAGTTACAAAGTTTTAATTTGGTTATTTAGCATATTCAACCAACAACATCCAACAAAATCCAACTTTATAGTCAACATTGAACAAACTTGTACAAATGGATGTGATCCAAAGATGTAAACCATATGCAAAGTTCATGCCCAAAGCATAGCACATAAAGCTCAAGCTTGGTATGTCCAAACAAACTATACCAATTAATTAAAAGATCCCTTTTTCATTTGTTTAAAATTAATAATCCAAAATAAAAAGTTGGAGTTGTGGGTAAAACACTCTATAAGGTCTCAAGATATTTTATGCAGTTTAAAATTACAAGGATAATTTAATGCATGAATAGTACAAATTTAGTTAAACATATTATAAACTCTTTAGGCAATTAGACATGCACATTAGAAAACATGAGAAGCTCGTCAAATTTGAAGCCCATCTCACCATACCCATATTGCCAAGACCTTGCTTTCCGGCTCTTGATGGCCGTCCAAAGAAGTCCAAATGTGAGCACTAGTCCAAACATACCATTGCCAAAGCGCCAAGATTTTTGGAATTGCTCAAGAGATTCATCCTCCAAGGCTGGAATCCCAAACTCATAAACAACACCCTAAAATCCATTCATGCAACTAAGCCTTAGAGTTCCATCCATATTTCAAAAGGAAAATATCAAAAATAACCCTGACAATTGGCCATAAATCAAAAATAATCCTGAGAATTCAAAAATATCAAAAATAGGCCTCAGCCTTAAATTTTTTGTTTTTTCCTAGTCACGCGACATGCACCCAAAAATGCCAAGAGGCAAGGCAAAATTGGATGAAAATGGGTAGAACCAACGAAAAGCACACATTCATCCATATAATGTACTAATATTAGTGTCTTTCATCCATATTTTGGTAAATCTAGTGCATGTGTAGGGAAGCACTTGGCAAATTCATCCAATTTCTCACCCAAAATTTCTAGTGTTATGGCTGCCAAGCACAAACTCAAGTAAGATTTTGGCAAAAATTTGCAAAGAATTTAAATGCTCCTCATCATATATCATAAGGAGGCCTTGCAACTAAGGTGACCAAAATTTTGTGCATGTTTATTTATGGGAATGAATATATGCACACAAGGGGGGAGGGTAAATATGAGATATAAACCATCAAAAAGCTGAATTTGGAAAATATGAATTCAAATTTGGATTTAGACATCTACATTTAGCCTAGAACCGCAACAGAGGTTACAATTCAACAATGCCAAATGGAAAAGCTTAGCTTTTCTTACAAACAAGGGTAAAAGTAATAATTTGTCCCCTAGCTAAGCTTTTCCATTTGGCATTGTTGAATTGTAACCTCTGTTGCAGTTCTAGGCTAAATGTAGATGTCTAAATCCAAATTTGAATTCATATTTTCCAAATTCAGCTTTTTGATGGTTTATATCTCATATTTACCCTCCCCCCTTGTGTGCATATATTCATTCCCATAAATAAACATGCACAAAATTTTGGTCACCTTAGTTGCAAGGCCTCCTTATGATATATGATGAGGAGCATTTAAATTCTTTGCAAATTTTTGCCAAAATCTTACTTGAGTTTGTGCTTGGCAGCCATAACACTAGAAATTTTGGGTGAGAAATTGGATGAATTTGCCAAGTGCTTCCCTACACATGCACTAGATTTACCAAAATATGGATGAAAGACACTAATATTAGTACATTATATGGATGAATGTGTGCTTTTTGTTGGTTCTACCCATTTTCATCCAATTTTGCCTTGCCTCTTGGCATTTTTGGGTGCATGTCACGTGACTAGGAAAAAACAAAAAATTTAAGGCTGAGGCCTATTTTTGATATTTTTGAATTCTCAGGATTATTTTTGATTTATGGCCAATTGTCAGAGTCATTTTCGATATTTTCCCTATTTCAAACTTGTATGCTATTTATACTGCTTTAGAGGACTTATTAAAGTACTATTCTCTAAAACACTCTTGTTGTACAATTAAAAAATATATTTTGTTAGCTCTTGGTCAAAGTAAAAGAATTTTTGTATTAACAAAAACTAAACCTACAAAAGTTTTCATTGAACTTGATTTGAAAAGCAAGCCAATACTATAAGGACTAAGTCTCTCATTATGTCAGTACTTATTTTGCTTATACAAACTTATTCTTATTTTACAAACAAAGACACCTGGTTTTGTTCATAAAAGATTTTGTTTTATTTTCTTTTTATTATTACACTATTTTACTTTATTTTCATTTGATCACATAGGTTTTCTTTCATTCTCTTCTAACCACTTCTTCCACCGTCTTCACCACTCTCATACAAAATGGACAAAATGCTAGATTTGCAAAAGTGAACTAGTCAACCACCCCATGATCATTGGAGTTCAATTTTTTTATTTTTGACAAAATAGGGATTTATTTTTGTTAAATGTTGCATTTTTACCTACTCTAGATTGTTGTCTATAAGAAAGCTCTTTGTGGTGGTCTTTCACTTAGTTCAAGAAGTGGAGTTGTTTATTGCAATTCCCAAAGATTATTATCTTTACTCTTGTGCTTGGAATTATGAAAGGAAACTAAGATTGCATCCTTGGTTGCAGTTGAGGATGGAACCTTGATTGACTGTTGAATGAATAGCATGGCAATGAGCATTCCAAAAAGTTCACCAGACATTTTGGTGAATCTGTTGATCAAAGAACAAGCTCCAAGTCCAGCAGAAATGAAGAGAAATGCTGCCGCCCACACGCACACCCTGCCATGGCTATGGTTAATTTCTTAGTTTTTTACACTAACATTTCTTTTTAAAATATGATCCTTTGTATGCAAAAAGATTCATTTCTTGTGTCGGTGGATCATTCTAGCAAACATGTGTTTCCTTAAATCATGATGCACTTTACATTTCTCTCATTAGTTTTTCAACAACTTGCAAAAACATCAATTTTGACACTTGCAAATGCTAGTGAATTTTTCACAAACAAATTGTTGTATTATTTGTGTTCTCACGCTACCTTTGTCATTGTTATATGGCATTGCTTATTTTTAGTATTTTTAAGAGTTTGTGTATTTAGAAATTCTTTTGGTTCTTACAACATGATATTCATTAATTTGGAAAAAAACCCCAATTTCAAGACTTTTGAAATTTTCATATTTAAGAGTGTTTAGGCGATTTAAAGTGAATTTTATGATGATTCTTCAAGACCTTACATCAATGATGAATAATCTTGAAGGAATTATCAAAACTTTACATCACCAAAATATTCTCACAAATGAAAAATTTAGTATCCCCAAAGTATGTTATGGGAAAGTATTTATCCCAAATCAACCAATATCATGTCTTGTGGAAACTTGATTAAAGAATTTTGGCTTTAAAGAATAAGGAGTTTTCCACTTCCATGAAAATTTTCAATCATTTTGATAAAAGTCATCTAACTTAGGTCTCATTAATGTCTAGAACAAATAAAATTAATTTCTAATCTAAGTAGCTTGGAAAATAATGCAAATTGAACCAAAAAACGTATTGAATTCTAGTTTATTTTGCAAGGATAAAGACCGTAACATTTACTAGTATTTATTAGTGAGCTTATACCTTGTCCTTGAAAAACGGAATTCCATATTGTGTTTTTATAGGGCTAAACCTACATTTTGTTGTTTTTTTTAACATAAATTTATATAGGATTTCCTTACCAAATTAGAGTTTTGCATGACTTTACTATGTTAAAGATGGCATGACTACAAGCCAACATGCAAATTTTTTGGTTGACATTTATTTGAATCAAAATGAGTAGTTCAAACTCTTAAAATGCAATTAGGGATATATATGAAATGATTTTTAATGCACAACCACTTCATGGTTAGAAGATCCAAGATTATTAGTGGAAAATTTTAAATGTTTGGAATTAGATGATGTACAACTCTTTTAAACACAAGGAGTCTAGGGGTTTTTATTAGAATTTTGTTATCCTTTCTAATTACAAATGTGCTCAATGCTTAACCCCTAACGGCCCAAGGGGGTAAGGGCAAAACATAGATGTGTTATAAAATGGTACTTTTGTAACTTTGATGAAGTTTGCTTCAAAAGAGAAAATAAGAATCAGAAGGTTTAGTAATTATTCATTTTTTCAAACACTCAAAAAAAGTTTTGAATTTTTATGTAATGAATTTAGAAGCATTTACCATTTAATATTCACCAAAATTACAAATTTTACTCATAGATTTCAAAATTTGATATGATTGGTTAAAAATAGAAATTCTATAACAAACTTAAAAAATGCAATCTTTTGAAAGGAGAGAACATCATTAGTTTCCCAAAATACTAAATTTTACAACACTAGCAAATATTGAAATGTTTGTCTTTGAAAAATTCTCCTTGGGGGAGTTTAACTTGGATTGACATGATTCAAATTAAGTTGGAAAGTAGACTTGATTTTCTATTACAAAAAAAAAGTCAATTTTTGAAAAAAGTATTTTTTCATCTCAGGCAACTTAAAAAAAACGGGCAGCGACCAGAAAATGGTTGATTGGGAGCTTAGGGGTTAACACCACTTACAAACAATGGAAAGGTCCTTTACAAGCCAAACGTACAAGGATTATGGAATAATTTAACAATAGAGAGCTAATAAAAAAACATTAGAGAATTTCAATTTATTCTTAAAATATACAATAAAAAAGGCTCATATTTATTTTACCTTTAGGCCAATGATCAATATAGCAAGTGTTGGTGATGAAAACTAATAATTGAAGCAATTTTTTTGTCACATGATGTAATTTAAGGGCTAACAAAAACTAAATTCCAATTTGGATGTTGTTTTTCTTTTAGAGATCGATGTTAAAGGCTAGGCTAGATATCTTCCAAATGAATACTTTCTAGTTTTAGATTACAACTTTTGGAGACATCTAATAAATCATAATGATATGCAACAAATGAAGGTTATGAAACAACACATACCATGCTGTCCAAGCAAGAAAAAGCTGCGGTCCCAATGTTGACCTGCCCTTGGCAAAGTGAAACAAAAATGTGTATACCAAAGACGTTGGCTCAGAGACTCCCACCACCAGGAGGGGTTGGCCTCCAATTAAAGCTTGCACCACTCCACAAATGGCTGTGGATGTCAATGTTTGCACAGCTGTTACTGCTCCAACTGTCATCTCATCACATCAAGTTCATGCCATAGCTCCTCATTTAGCCAAATTTTACAAAGACATTACATGACCATAATGAATTATTTTTATGTACATGTTGTTTTCCATACCATGAGATTTCTTTTATTAATGTTATGGTGTTCTTCTTTTGTGACCCTTAATTGAGCACAATTGATTAAGACAAATAACACCTCATTAGATAGTTTTGCATGTGGAGACTACATAAGATAAGGGAAAACATAAAACTTTCATTGAGTAGTAGGCAAATGGATACAACCCCCGTGCATGATAGTAAGAGAATTCATGCATCTTTGTGGTCTCAATCCCCTAACATCAAAAAATTGTTGATCATATCCTAAGAGATTGCAAAGGAAACAGTACTATCAAAAAGGTAAATTGCAATAAACTTTATATGAATGAGGCTGTGTCCTAAAATGTGAAAATAGAAGCTTGTTATGAAATTAGCATTGGTTGCTACACTTATAGCTTGGTATATGATTTCACAAAACAAAGCTCAACTTTTGGATTATCTAGTTTATAAAAGACATCACAAGAATTGCATCTCTAAGGGATGTTTTGGATTTTTAAAAGGTTTGCATGCCTCAAAAAGTAGATATGCTCAACCTTTGGTAAAAGACAAATCGGATCCACATTGAATCCACTTCATGAGTACATACTTTTTAGACTTTGTTTGAATGACTTATGAAGTATTGGAGCTGAAATTGAAGAATGCATTAAATGCAATGTTGTCCTAAAATTTCCTTCAACTAAACATTGGAAACTCCAATAGAAACCTTTGTGCTAGAAGAAGCTTTTTGAGCAAGGACAAGATTAATAAACCCTACTTCAATCCAACATCCAACACACTTCAATTCAATTTAGGGTATTCAAATTGCAACTAGTAGAGGTGTGAAACACACTTGTGTCTCTCTCCAACTGCTCTCCAAATGCAATTACAGGAAGAGCTGATGCAAAGAAAATGTACGCAGTTGGCGCTAAAATCCTGCCACGATCACTCAAAATAATAGCACCACATGATCAGAAATTTATAAAGAGAAAGAAACATCATCATTCTACATAAATGAACTTCTAAGTAATCACTAACTAATAGCCACCGTGTTGAGGGTTTATCAGACTTCCATTGTCTTCTATTCATATAGACTACTTGCTTGAACTAATCATTGAGTGGTGCACACATGACTTGACTAAATGTCTATGACCACATAATGCTGCATTAAATGACATTGTCTATCAGTTAGGTATTTTGTTGTTATGTTGTTGTTATGTAGTTGTTTAGAATGCCAAAGTTTAAAAGTACATTCTTGTGCACAAGCTCAAAAATCATAGATTATTAATAATTTACAGACAGCTGCCTTCAAAAGTGCCAATGTTGTCAATTCCCGCAAAAATAACAAAATGGGCATTTGTCAGTTAAAGTAGCAATAGGCTACCAAAAATTTGATTTCAGCAGATTACACTCACATACCTAGAGATCGATCCTCGGCTGTATAATGAGCTCAGCTCGTACAGCTGATGGGTTGGTTTCGTGTTCAAAGCAGAAGTTCACATAACTCAATTATTTAACTGAATTACGTAGGGAAGCGCAATTCAACATATGTAGTGTTCAATTACAATGGCAAAGTTTGGCACAAATTTGCACCAGTAAAGTTCTATAAACTCAGATATCTAAACTATCCTCATTTGTGCATCTCAAGTTTTGCGAGGTTTTGCTATTGTAAAACTGACAATTGAGAATTGCAGCAGCTCATTGAGCAGGGTCAGTTGAGAAACAGAACCTGTAGCCAGAAGTGAAGCCTGCTGTCCAGTCATTCCTGTAACATGCGAGACGAGCTTTGAAATCCTGGCGAATGCCACCCGCAGCAACGGTGGGATTCCCCATGTCCTCGACCGTCTCTCACCACCCGCCCAACTACAACTGAGACTTTGAAAAGCAGACGCTAAGCACAACTTCAGCAGGAGTGACGGAGCTCGATGTCGCAGCCAAAGCAGCCCTCAGTCATAATGTGGTAATCAATATTCATTCTAGAGCCATTGATAATAGTGTTGCAGGCTGCTGGTGGCGGTACGTTGACAGGACGAGCTCGTCTGTCATGTGGGCGACGATGCAAATCTTGCACGGTCACCCCAGAATCAATATGTATTGCTGGGCCTGGTCCTCATGCTCTGCCACCCTTCTCACTACTACCATCCCAATATAACCGATCGCCGCCATACATTTTTCACTTTCTGTGTTTCATTCACAAGCGGAGTAACCCATGCAGGCTTTTTGTTTTTTCACACCTGGCAGGCGACTACTTGGACCACAAGAACTGAATGGTCCAGCATCGAGATCGATGACTAACGAAGTCGTGTTTCTTTTTTCAAAACCATTTGATATTTCATCATGCTCCGTCCGTTTCTACTAGCCGATATCACCCCCTCTTGCAACACCAAAAACGCTGCTCATAATAATTACAAATTCACGTTTAAGCGAGAGACGCACTCAATGACGATTTCCTGAGTAATTTTAACGTTAATGTTTCTAATAACAGTACTGAGAAAATGTTTTTTTCTCAATGTTTTACACTTCCTGACTTGTCTAATTTGAAAATTACTTCAAAATTTGCTCCAAAAGGGTGGAACGAACGTTTGTTTGCGTGCATGTTCCGAAATGTTGCTCAGATGTTTCAAATCGTTGCTTCAATACTTTGATCTGCTTTACCCCCAGAATCTAGTAGTAATTGTCGCGGTTTCAATGGCTATTTTCGGTAGTTGTTTGCTTGGGGGTTGACAAATTCCATAGCCTGCATGCCAATTACATTTTGGAAGTTACTAACATCAATAAGACGGCAGTGCTTGTTCATTGGAATGGCCACTCTTGCTGTACCCACCTCCGTCTCCACTCCAAACGTCAATTTCGTTAATGTCGAGGTACTCATGCACCAAAAGTTGTGAAATATATGTTTTCACAAAGCCTAATTACTGACCACATGCTTGGACCCATATATGCTTTGGGTTTAGGCCTGAACCGCTCCAAATTAATGGCATATTGGCACTCTAACATAATTGACATCTCTAGTGCTAGACTTTCAGCGCTGGAATCAAAGGCACCCAATTCCTTGAAATTCGATTGACCTGGCTGCATTCTCACGAGTTTCAGAATGTAGAGCAAGCTGCGACAGTTGTGGATTACTAGTTTGACCATTCACAACATCCCTAATGTCAGTAGTCCTCAGATTTCCTTCTTTGTGTCTTCAGGGAAGCCTCGTGCTTTGTAATGGTGAACTCAAATTTGGGGTTGCTTGTGGGAACTTGTGTGAGTGGCCATGGACGCACTAGTATCAACCTCTGAAGAAAATCTCTTCAGGTACATGGTCAAAGGCCATTGACTAAGCACCTGTCGCGCTTTGAATATGGGTGATTCGTGGACATTAGTAAACTGCATGCAGGGTTTTTTTTTTTTTTTCCTTTGACTTGTGGCATTTTTTGAAAATAATTTGTAGCTTGCGGGCTCCATCTTTATTTTGGTTGGAGTTGAAGGTGGCCTGTATGCATGGATTTTGTAGTATGATGGGATTTTTTTTGTAAGCAAAAAGTATTCATTGGTTTTTTTTGAAAATATCCAAATAATCATTGGTATTACTTAATTACTGCATGGAATTGGATAAGGCAACACCTCAAACAATTTTAAAATGATGACATCAATTTTCAATTTGATAATAATTTTATGAAAGCCTAAGCTCCAATGCAGTTTTCATTATTGCAATCTGGCATTTTTTGAATTTTTTTCCCCTTTTTTTTCTACAAGTTTGAAGCTTGTTGAGATAAGTATTCTATTAATACGCTCTCCACATAGTTAACTAGAGTTCACTGGAGTTTATTTTAGTAAAGGGATCCCATGGACTAATAGTAGAGAAGGATTTTTACTTTCTTTCTTTGATCTTCCTTGTATATAATAGGCAAACCCTACTTGGATAATAACACTTGTTACTTCTTCTCCTTGCATACTTTGTTATATATCTTTTATGTCCTTATTGTATATTCTATTCCCAATACTTTGCTTAGAGTCTGTAGCTCTATCACAACAAAACTCACTTTTATTTTTGAGGCAATTGGCCCTTAAATTGCCCAAAAAAGAACACTGACTGCATGTAATGCTTAAAATCATCACGTGATGACTCTCTAGTGCTCTCCGATTTTGGCAAAATGCTCTCACTGCCGACATGCTTGAACTCCAAAGTCACCCAGTTACGTTGCCCAACCATGAAATGCATGTTTCCGCTAACAAGCTTTGGATTTGAATTTCGCAACATAATTTCAAAGTTAATAGAGAAATAATGAAGGTGATTCTCTTAGAGATTGAAACACCATATTAAGTAATTTGGGTTAAAACGTTCATTTTGGGACTTATGAAGATTTGGGGTGATCACCCTAAATTGAGCTCCAACATTTTTTTTAGTACACGTGTCCTCACTCGAAAGGAGGAATTTGTGAGGAAAAAATTCTTAATGACTCAAATTGAATCTGATATTTTTGAATCTGGTTTGTGGTAATTTTTAGGGTTGAAGGTGGAGTACAAAATGGTACCCAATCTTTTCCCGATTTATCTAGTATGACTCAATGAGTGTCCGAATAGAAATTGGAAAGTAGGGAATGGCCAAAATGATGGCTTGTCATGATTTCTTATGACCTACAAAATAAGGTGAGTACACCCAATGCCAACTCTTGTACTTAATGCCATCACATGTACACTTTGAAAACATTTTTAACCTGAAATCTAGGCTAGTCATAGATAGCTTATCATCTGTGTCACAAATGATAAGTTATCTATGACTGGCTTAGATTTCAAATTTAAAATGTTTTCAAAGTGTACATGTGACGGCATTAAGTACAAGAGTCAGCATTGGGTGTACTCACCTTAGTGCATTTAGGTTGCCTTACCCTAGAAAATTACCTCGTGACTCATCACGTGAACACTTGGAGGTGCATGCAACTCTCTAGATACTTGGATTTCACATGTTTTACGACTTGAAAGCCACTATTTTGATTTTCCACAACTTTATTGTTGTTGCTAGGCCCTTTGAAAATTGGTTTCTTGCAGTAATAATTGACAAAAGTTATTGTAGCAGCAATAAATATTTATATAATGTAGAATGTCAAGAAATTAGTATGGGGTAACCTAAATGCACTATTTGGTGTAGCTTTTCTGAGGTAGCATGAGGTCATTCTAAGGGTACTCAATGGAGTCTTGAAGGCCAAATGGAGGATATAGAAACTACACTAATAATGGTATTTAGTGTTGGCAACTTGGCAACACTAATTACAAACCCCAACACTAAATGTCAACAATCCTCATAATGTTACCAACACTAAAAGTCAATGTGTTCACTATTTGTCAACTATATTAATTTTTGTGAAAATAATTTTTTTTCAAGTTTACATTTAGTATTAGAAATTGGTTCATTTTTATTACAAACAAATTAAAAATTAAAAATTATGAGTTAATATCTAGACAACTAATATAAATTCCCATTTTTATAGCCAAAATCCTAGTCCACAAGGAGGTCATGACAAGAAGAGGAGACAACAAAGAGTGATGTGCACAAAAAGAAGGCAACTTTAAATGCAAATTACTTGAGAGTTAGAGTGAGTGAAGTAAAAGTGCAGGTAGGTAACACTATTGTTACCTATTGATAACATGACACTAAATACCATTATTAGTGTAGTCCTTTTTTATATTTTACACTGAATGTATTTAGTTCATATGGGATGTGGCCTGTTGTATAAGGTAGTTGCTCTAAAACCATCACATTAAGAGCTGTTCTAGATTTTCATGGGCTTTTCAAGACATGAAGATTTTCTACCTAATTTTTTGTCAAAGAGAAATGGATGCTAAATGTAACCCAGTTCTTTTCATATTTTTTGAAGCATTATTGAATTGTTGATAAATTTTCAAAAAAATTTGTAGTAAGCACCTATCTATGACCCTAGGTCTCCCAAAAAGCGTCCCCTTACAACTTGTAAAGAAATTAAGTAAATAGAGGAATATGATGCGCTCTTACAATAAAATACACCTTTTCTTTTAAGACTAAGAAGGGTCCATTCAAGAACCATCTCATATTCATTCTTGGACTACCTATGGATCGCTTTAAATGTGAGGGTCACAGTTAGAGCAGACTACCTTAGTGCATGTGATCACCGGACGACGACGTTATCGTTGATTGAAGCAGAAACACAGTGAAACTTTGCATATAGATACACACACGTGTTAAAACTAGGCGCAAGAATGAGAAACCTGAATATGGTCACGAGACTCGAGGCCAAAGTCAGAATTTTTTTGTCACTTGTTGAACCCAAAATGTGTCATTTGAAGCAATTCTTCCACTAGCACTTGAGTGGAAAGTGGCATTTTTATTGTATCAGAGATTGTGAGAGAGACATAACATTCAGTAGCACTCAGCAAATCTGCCCTCTCATCAGGTTTGCCCTTCTTCTAACTGAAAAGTGTGGAATATTTCACACACATCAATAGCTAAGAGGACACTTGGCTGAATTTGTCAAAGAGTTTATGAAAAAAAGGCTCAATTTAGTGCATATACGTTGATGTGGGGGCTAGCCATGTCAGAAAATTTTAAAAAATTAATTAATTAATTAAAGTTTTTTTTTTGTCATGATGAAGTTCGTGGATGATACCTGAAGAGAGGAAAAGGCAGCCTCTCTTCAAGCTACTGAATGTTATGGAATGGATACACAAGTGAAACAAACTTATTCCAAGGAATTGGTGTCCAACTTTGAAGTATTACAAAACACTAGTTCCTCGTAACATCAATAGACTCTCAAAAATCTGCCGAGAAAAATGTTTACAACATTATCCTCAGATGCTGGTCCACCTTTAGATCCATTTTAAGGTTTGCGTCTAAATCCTTGCTAAGGTAGACGTCTCTTATTCTGATCATGAACCTTATTTTGTGCATCTGTACCCCTGGCGGGAATTTTGGGCCCGAAATCTAGGGTGGCCATAGATGCCCTATTTCCAAGAAATAGGGCATCTATGGCCACCCTAGATTTCGGGCCCAAAATTCCCGCCAGGGGTACAGATGCACAAAATAAGGTTCATGATCAGAATAAGAGACGTCTACCTTACAACTAGTTCTACCATGTATCATGGTTGGCGACGTGGATAGAAAGTGAAAAAGCAAGAGGACGTTGGCAGGCCTATTTGGTTTCATCCTATTTGGTTGGGGTGCAAGGAAGAAGAGAAATGCAGGTGAAGATGAAAAAACTTGGTTTTTTTTAACGTTTTATTTGTTATATGGCAAAGTTTTAAAAAAGTGGCACTTTGCAGCTACTTGTAAAGAACCTCATTTCTATGATTTTCTTAGTTCTGAGAGTTCTAGTATACATTTGAAAGTCGCACTTTAGCATACTCAAAACATGTCATTTTAACAACTCCGACCAATCTTGGCTTGGAAGCTTACCTTTATTGTAACAAACCTCAAGGCAAGCTCACTATTGTTTATTGAAAATTGTACATTGCAAGGTGTTTGCAAAGAAATTTTAGTTGTACTGTGATAGGAGAAAGTGTCAGCTACAAAGGCTTGCATTTTGAGAAGGATACTAAAGCATTAAGAGAACAATGAATTTATACTTTTACTTATTTAGAAATGTTTCTTAAAATAATAAAACTCTGTTGATGTGCTTAGGAAATACAATTTTTTTAGTCAACTCTTTAGTTGAGAAGGTATTTAACCCTTGAGCGCCCAAGAAGCCATATTATGGCCTCTCAATTTTGAATTTTTTTCTTGTTTGACCGTTATAATCTTTTCAATGGTACGGTGAAAGGACGTGTCCTTTTCCATGGAGCTCCGGGCCTATGTGCACTATCAATCGGTATGGTCAAATTTTGTGCATCTCTTTTAGGTGAAATCTTGATTGGGATGAGTTCCAAAGGGTTTGGATTTGAGTGAACTTGTGCTCGGTGCTCAAGGGTTAAGCATTAAGAGAGAAAGTCTTCCCTAATTCACCCTCAAATTCATATGTGGATACTTCATTATATTCTTAATGTCAAAACTAAAAAGGTGACATTATTAAAACCCCAATAAGTGATGTCAATAAGTTTGTTGGAAAACCAAGGACTATAGAAGAATCAAGAACCATAAAAGAATCAAGAACCATATAGATACATTAATAATCCTTGTATAAACTTTCACTATGAATCTCATTTATAACTAGCTGTTGTTTCAAGATTTGTGCTTTAAAGGTATTGTGACAAGAAAATAGTGTACTCAAAAGCATTCCAATACCAACTATGTGTGACAAGAAAATAACATAAATAATTCTTGCAACCCTCCAAACTCTCTAGATTTGCTAAAGTTAAAAATAGTCATGTGTTTGTTAGAAATTGTTAAATTTGTGATGTTCAAATGCATACATTTCTCAAAACTAGGACTTGTGTTTATCTAAGGAACAAAGTTTCCATATGAGTGTCTAGGAAAGTGCCAATTTCTTCAAAGTTCACAATCTTGACAAACATTGTAAATCCACACTTTCTTAACTTTGCACCAAATCAAGCACACTTTGCTTTTAATTCTTTTGCATAATCTTATATGATATTGGATTAAAATAATGGATTTTTTTTGTAGATCTTAGTGCAAAAGTATTAGATTTGGTGTTTCCAACAAAATTTGGCTCATTGTTTTAAACTTTTAACCACTATCAACACCACCCCTTGTAGAGTTCATTATAATTGTATAAAGTTACCCATTAAATAACAAGCTTCTTGAATTATTCTTGTATGAAAGTTTTGACATGAACATCTTTGAAGCTAATTAACAACTAAAAATATCATGTCTTTTCTTTATAGCAAAATATAGCCAACTTGTGTAAATTAAACATGATTTGGCAATAAATAAGCTAAAACTTACTATTATATTGCTTCATGTACTCCCATTTTTGATAAATTATTGAATGACATTATCATCTTCAAATGATAATAAAAAAACCTCACAAACAGACTAGCGCTTTTATCTAATACATGTGTGAATGTACAAATAATCAGCTTCACCATAATATCTACGCTTGCCCGTATGGTACTTTGTGGGGTACAAAAATATTTAATGCATCCATGTAAGTAATAGAAAGTGATAAAAAGCCCAATTAAGGAAAAATACATTGGTGTTATGTATATAACTTGAAAGGAGCTCATTAATGCACAAATTGTAAATAATCTTTGGACAATTTTTCATAATATTTGGGGAGTTTTACAAGTATGTCAATAATTATCCTCTTTTCATAGAAATGTACCTAGTTTTCTTCAATGAAGCCAAGTTTCAACTTCCAAGCTCTAAAATCTTTTGGTCTGTTATCTTCAAAAGTTATCATACTAGCTCATTACTTTCAAACTAAAGTTTGTACTTGTTTTAAGCTTCCAATGGCAAGAAATCATCGATTTTGGAACCAATTGCACTCATTTATGTTGCATCCTCAGTGAGACCAAACCTTGCATATCCTTCACCAAATGAAGACTTAAGATTCTTTCAACTTGTCCAAGATTGAGAAGAAATTGATACTAAAAGGATTGCACACAATTGGACAAAAAATGTTTGTGTAAGACTTCAAATGAGCTCTTGGTATGGGCTATGATAATTTCAAAGTAACCTCCAAATAGTCTATTTTTTTGTTAACCCTTGAGCACCCCAAAGATAGTATATTGTCTATGGGGATTAGAAAATAGGGTCCTTCTAATACGATTGTACTTGAATTGGGGTAGGGTGGTATGAGGGTGGTAGGGAGTGGGGTTTGTAGTGTTGTTGATTTGTCCCACATGCTTATGAGGTGGCAATACCATGATATGGCCAGTGATACACCAAAACTGCATTATGAGAGCCTGCAGGAGCGTCAATTTTCACTTGGACGAACGTGTGCCATTGGTAGCCTGCGGTTTAGGGCTATTGGCACCAGATGACCTAGAGTCACATTACAAGGAAACTATGGTCAAATCTACATAAAAGTTGACAAAGATTGTGACTCCAAGTCATTTGGCGCCAATAGCCCTAAACCGCAAGCTATTGGTGGCATACAGTTGTCCAAGTGAAAACCGACGCTCCTGCAGGCTCCCAAAATGCAATTTTGGTGTATCACTGGACATATCATGTGTGAAAATTTCAAAGAAAAAAAAGAAAAATCCATTTGTAGTGATCTACTCAAAATTGCTATGTTGCCAAAAACATTGCTTGGACCTTTAGGAGTTAAAGGGCATGACAACAACAACAAAGATACAAAAATACAAATTAATGACATCCAAGTTAAAAATCATGTAAAATCCTAATATCTAAAGAGTTATATGTGTCTCCAAACAATGAGTCATGACATAACTTTCAAAGGTAAGACAACCTAATTGTTAAAACAACCTAAATGCAATATTCAGGGTAGTCCACAGCACTAAACAGATTTCGTTAGGATCTGTGTGCTTTTAGGATCTTTCCACTTTCTGTTTGAGTTTTGCAACTGATTATAGAAGCTAGTATTAAAGATGTACAATAATAAATGTGCTTATTTGTGATTGCACCGACTCTAGAGTGAACAGAAATCCCACGGTCCTACTGGACCAAAATGAATATTAATAATACTAGTGCTGATTCTCCCAAGAAAAAACACCTTTGACTTGTTCACATATATCAAAGAAAACTACACCCCAGCAATGTGCGGGAAAACCTTGAGGCTATCATTGTTAGCCGGTGGGTTAGGGAAAAAAATAGGTTGTATTTTAAATTTAAAGGATGTAAAATTAGAAGGAAATTTTAAAAATCGGATTTTAACCGGTGTCTTCCAAAATTTGGAGGATATTTAACTACCTCTTTATAAAAATCGATGGATTTTAGCTTGTCAATGTAAGTATTCATTGGTTGATACGTGAATAAGGCAAGGGTTATATCCAAGTATCAAACCCAAAATCCTTTGGGTATTAGTAAAAAAGATATAATTAGTTTCGTAGCACAAGTTGTTGCTACAGTTCCTGTAATAATTGAGTTTGTTCATCAGAATCACCAATTTAGGTGTTGGTTTGCTCCCGCCTCCTAGTGAATTCACAATTCACTACCCAACATTTTTGCTTTGCTTGTGATTTTCTTGCTAGAAAATTTAGTGATTCCTTTGTAAGGTTGAATTCTTGTCTTGTTGTGCTTTTGCAGCTTGGAGTCCTTGCAAGATTGAACAAAGGCCATATGGAAGACTTTGACAACATATTAGAAGAAGCCATCATCTTGTGAAAGAATGCCTCTAAATTTGCCAATTATATTCTAATCCAGAGCCATGCTTCATAGGAGCAATTGAAGAATTATTTGAAAGTGACTACTAAACTCTTTTTATTTATGCAACATTTTCATAACTTCTCAATTGCATCCTTAGATGAGTGGAGGGATTTTTGGCCTTCAAATGGTGAAGGGCTATTCCAAGTTCAATTCTAGCCAAGAATGCAATATTATTGTTTTTTATTTAAAATTGGCTTTTTCTTATATGCATTACAAAAATTTAGTAATGTAACAAATGAAATTCTGAATTTGGTGGAAATTAGGCGGTGGAAAATCAAAATTGCAGGAAATTAACTAGACGTTGTTCTAATTAACCCCTAAACCACAAATGATTGTTCAACAATTGGTTGAAAGTTTGGGTAGGTTCCTATGAAGTTAATTTTTGGTAGATGTTTCTGAAATTTGGAGACAAGGTGCACACAATAAATATCTTTGTGTGACAAAAAATAAAAAAATAAAAATAAAAAAATAAAATAAAAAAATAAAACTCCAATTGGATGCTCAAGTAAAAAGTTGTGTTGTCCAAAAGAATTTGGGCACCTTGGGCAATTTGGGCATCTTTGGAAAATCTTATGCTAAAACTCTCATCAACTTCTGAAACTTGGCATGTATGTAACTAGTAAAACATGGTATAAAATTGTCAAAAAAAATGAGCTCACAAATCACAATTTAAGGGGAGTCAAACTTTGTTAACTATATCTGGGTGGTTTCAAGAAAAAATAATTTCTTCAAACTTCAAGCCCTATTATCTTGCATTCCATATATTCAAAGTTCTTGAAACTTTTTCACATATTCCAAATGTTTGCCTCTAACTTTTTGGTGTTCAGATTTCAAATTAAAAGCTTCTTCATCATACTAGAAATCATGAAAAAATGACTAGTGTGTTGCTAGTTCACTTACCCTTCTTGCATTGCAAGGTGATTTAGAATAAGCCAGATTCTATATTTGCTTTTGCAATTTTTCATGAGTGAACTTAACATCTTATACTTGTGAATGGTCAAAAATCTTGTTTTTGTAGAGAGCAAAATTTTTGCTTTAGGAGGGCTCAAAGTCTGCTGGCCTTGTTTTGCAAAAATTTAAAAAAGTTGTTTTCTCACTTCAAACATAATATAACTTTACAATCTACGGTGTCAAATGGGCTGATTTTTTTCTCACATTGCCTTACTTGTATATTAGACTTTTGTATGGTTGAAACTCAAAAAAAAAAACAAAAACAAAAAACTGAATTTTAAATAAATCATCAAAAAATGACAGTTTTGATCTTTTTTTTCTCTACTACACCCTTTGGACTTTAGGGGTTAAGAGGTTGCAACCGGTGCCAATTTTTTTTTAAAATGGTTCATTTCCTTGAAAGGAGGAAATTAGCTGGAGGTGCTCCAAAAATTTCCCTAACATCGCACCCAATTTAACCCTTAAAGAACCATAGGGCATAGTATATACAATGCCATATAATCAATATCTGCTACCCAAAAAAATAAATTTGGGATCTCAAGTAGCTCACTAGAACCACTTTGATCTATTCTCCAACTTCTTTGTTGATCTCAAATGCAATAAAGGTGTAAATCTATTCCAAATACAAAAAAAATACCTCGTATTCTACTGGCCTCAGCGGCACGCTGTATCCTTTAGGGGTTAATGCTACATTGTACATTACTTAACCAGTCAAGCCGGTTATGGGAATAATTCTATCTGGCAAACTTGATTTAGAACAACCAATTTCGGATATTCATAACTCTCTCAAAAATTGGAGGTAAGAAAGGGTTATGACTTAATGTCATTGTTTTTCTTTCCAATTGTCCTGTCATGTGGCACAGAAAATGACAAGAGATGCTTGTGATGTTTGTAAATTTCTTTGAGCAAAGTGATATTTTCTGATCCTCATGATCTTTATTTTGCATCCTTCATCACATATATTAAGTTGTAGTATTTCAAATTGTTGATGTTGTGGCATTTGGGTGCACAGTGTTCTAATGTTATATTTTACTAGAATGAGAAAATCCAATGTTTGTGAATACAAGCCATGCCATAAAGCAAAGGGAAATTAGTAGTTTTATATAAATCTTATGAATTGTTGCATTAGAGCATCTCCATTGGATGGTTCAAGCCGGGGAAATAGCATGTCTTTAGATAATTGTTCACATATCATAGCCCCACTGGTGACACGGCAAGATTTTTTTCTCACCGGCCTTGCCAAACAAGGGCATGAGCGCCAGGACTTGCCAAGATGGCCATTTCTATATTGCACTAGAAGTGCGGTTCATTTTGCAATTTGCACTCTATTTTGAGCTTTTGTGTTGATTACGTAGAGGCAATGTCGAGAGGTAGCCTTGGCATGAATGACATGTCTCGGGCCCCATGGCATGCATGGAGTTTTTTAAATAGATGTTTTGTCCAGCAAGACACTAAACTCCATTGCTGAACTCCTGCAGCGTCTGTCCCACCCTCAACCAGTGGACAATGCACTGCCTTGCTACTTCTGACACCACGGCCTTGGACAAACACCTCTATGGAGTCAGCATTTCCTCAGACCAATGGAGGTTCTCTTAAGAGATCCCTCAACAAGAGGCTAATCAATACTTAGAGAGTTGTTTAAATTGATATGTCCTCCAATTATTACCATAGCCCTATGTAGTCAAATTTGCCTTTGCCACTAGAAGAAAAACAAGGATAAACGACTGCCACAAATCACAACGACTAGGTCACCAGAACTGCCTTGCAACTGCACATCAACTGCACAATAATTGCACGACTAGATTGTAGTTGTGCAAATGTTGTGCAGTTGTTGTGCAGTCGCAAGGTAGTTCTGGTGACCTAGTTGTTGTGATTTGTGACAGTCATTTATCCTTGTTTTTCTTCTAGTGTGCAAGCTATAATTAGTCTAATATAGCATATCTACAAACTTGAATCTCTAAAGATTCAACCCTTAAAAGTCTGAGCAGCTCTTAGTAAGTAGTACAATATGATATGTTTTTCTTGTATTTGGAATGCATCCACACATTTACTACATTTGAGATCAACAAAGAAGTTAGAATATACATCAACGCTATTCTAAGGAGGTAGTCAAGATCCCAAATTAAAACTTTTTGTTGGTAGCAAATGCTAATTATATAACAGCATACATACTATGTCCTATGGTTGCTTGATCGTTAAAGGGTTGAGGTTCTTGACAAGAGCTTGAAAAAGCGTCTTTTTTTTTAAATTTTTTTCATGTAGCTCCATGAAAACTAGAAGTTTAAAATCTATATGACGGTTGAAAGTAAACAAATCCCATGTGTACAAAAACTTGATTTTTTTCATAAATTCTTTCGATATTAGATTCTTGTATCAACTTCTAACATTTGTGTAGTATTCATCTTCAAAATTATTGTGTTTGCAAGTATTACTTAGTTCAAACAAATTCAAATACGGTTTATCTTGAAAAATAATCAACTCTTCTAAGTAAAGAAATGACCCTTCAAAATGCTTCTAAAAATTAATAATGACAAAAATATTGAAATACCACCTCGATTAGAATTACCATTGCAAGCTTATATAGAAGTAAAATATTGCAAAAATAAGTCACTTCCAATTCATAATAAAAAGAAAATGGTTGATTGATTGCTTGTATTAAGGGATTGATACATGTACACCCGGGGTAAGGATAAATTTAGATATTTATCGTCAATAAGCTGAATTTGGAAAATTTGAATTCACATTTAGATTTAGAGACATTGATTTAGTTCAAAATCACAAAGACAAGTTATTTGTTAAATTGGGAAAAATGGAGGTACTATTTTGTAATCACCTTAAATTCAAAAAATTACCTTAAACTAGATTTTAAGGTATCAAATTCCGTTTGAGCCACTAAGATTTTTTCCCTCGCAAATTCTTTCTCTAAGGTGAGGACAAGTGGACCAAAAAAACGTTGTGAGCTTAGTTTTAGGAGTACTCATGAAACTTTTCAAAAGTCCCACTTTGTAAGCATATTCCAAAATTAACCAATAACGCGTTCAAAGGAGAATATAATTGAACAACGCTAGTGATAAAGCTTAGTTCGGGGGCATATTATTAAATTGCCCATACTTTTATCCTAAAATTAATCATTTTTCCAAGAATTTAGCCACTTTAAGTTCTCTTTTATTTTCTCTATGCACATGTTTATTACTTATTTGTATTTACTTCAATTTTTTCTGCACATGTTATTCTCTTTTCATTTTATTTTAATATATATTCCCCTTTTGGTTTCGAGGTACATTCATTGAATATTGTTTCTTTGACTACATCCATTGTATCATTTTTTTTTGTAATGTTTTTTTTATAATGATAAAAATGAAATTATAGCAAAAACACAAAAGAGGTGAAAACAAGATGAAGGTGAAACTATAAAAATATGTCAAAATTTCAGAACAACATAATTGCATAACAACAATGTCGTTTCTTTTATTTGATTCGATTTCACATGCCTCAAAATACAAGTTATGTCAATGTAACTCCCTATGTAAAAGGGTTTAAAGGTGTATTTATAAAAGCATTGCATTCTTTTTAACTTCAATATTCAAACAAACTTGTAATTACGGTGGCAGTGTTCAAATTCTATTTTATTTTACTTGAATTCAACGGTCAAGCATCTTCGAAGTAAGTTGGCCTTTGAGTCAAAAAGATTAGGGTTCAACAACCACAAAAGTAACAAATGAAAATTATCAATTTGAAAACAGTTAAAAAAATTAAATAAAACACGATTGAAAATAAAAGTTAGTAGTAACAAAACACAAAATTAATAGTTCAAAATATGTTGGCTAATCAAAGCAAATATAGAGAACAAGAAATCAAAAAAACCAACATACAGATATTAATAATAAAGGAAAACACTATCAATAATTTGCAAGAATAATAAAATGAAATCATCAACAAAAAAATAATAATAATATAAACCAATAGTCTAAAACACTAACACATAGCGATCAGTTATAAAAAAGTAATAAATAAAAATTAATAATGAGATGATATTAAAAAAATTCAAAGATAAATACATAAATCAATATTTACAAAAAATAAAAAACCATGCACACAATTTGGGAACAACTATTTATCTACACTATGAAAAGATAAAAAGAGTACCAAAAAACACATGTGTATTCTGTAAACCGCAGCTACAAAAACACAATGCATTCAAAATTACAACATTGCACATTTTATTAAAAAAAAACAAAAAAAACAAAAAAAAAGAAAAAAAAAGCTATACTTGGGTATCAATTTCCAACATTTCCAAAGAAATACTTATACTGCAGATTGCACATTTAGCTTTCTTGCGTTTATGTTTTTTTTTGTGTTTCTACATATCTTGCATTTTAATATGTTAACAAGTTAAATTTGTATCAAAATGTGTTACATATAGTTTTTCATTAAGGTTAATTTGAAATTGAATTTGAATAGTTATACTAAAATTCTTTTATATGTTTTTTAGGGAATTGCTAAAGCCACACCCAAAATTGCTAATCCTATACCCAAAGGTGTGTTTTGAGCATGAAATGTGAGAATTCAATGCTAACTTTTTTTATTTGGATTTAAGGATTTGTTTTGCCTATTTTGATCTAAAGTTATGTTCAAAAAAACTGGAGATACTTGACTTTGAAATTAAAGATATGCGACTTTTGATTTACTTAAAGAAAAAATACATAATAAAAATAGCCACCTCCTCACACTCATCGTTTGGTTGCTGATATTTTGTTTACTTATCCTCGGCACTAATTATAAAAGATGGGTGAAGATGAATGTTTGTTTGCATGTATTTTGATTATGAAGTTTTTGACTTACAGCTAAGGTAGGGACACCTAAAAGCGCCTCTTTTTCTATTGTACACAGTTTCTATCATTAGAATGACAAGAAATTTTAATTTTGATTGGCAAATGAAAGAAGATTTCGAAGCAGGAGAGAATGCATCATTTGAATACCGTAAGCAAAAGTTATGAGGGATTAAAGCTTTTCTGGTAGGGTGTTTCAAAATCATTTCTTCAATAATATGTACATATTGATGTAGAAGATGTGCTTAACGAGAAGATATGTTCAAGTAGAGCTTATAGGCACCTAAAGTGCATTTAACCCATAAATGAAAACTCGAGCATATAAAAATAGTCATACTTTAAAAAAAAAACTTTATGCACTAAACTCTTCTAATAATTAATATTATAAAGGTATTTTTTCTCTTCAAGTATGACATCACTTGCCTATATTATTTTCAATTTTTTTTATGGTTTAACATGTTCTCATTATTATTTTGTATATTTTCAATTGCGATATGTGATTAATTAATCAAAGTTTTTTTGTATAATTTTTTTAGAGATTTGAAGAACACACCTAAGACCAAGTACAAATTTTCTAAGTCCTAGAGTACACATGCAATAATTTGAATTTCACAAGGCATTATTTAAGAACTAATTGTTTAAAAAAATAAAAATTGAACTTTTAGAATTGCCAGGGTTTTTATTTGAATTCCTTATTTTAGTATTGCATAACATCGTGAAAATTTATTTCGTGGATTTATCAGTATACCAAGCTTTAAACAGCTTAGGTTATTTATTATTTATTTTTTGTTTGTAGTTTCAAAATATCAAAGTAAATTGCCTATTCTTATAACTACAATGAATATTGCATTTAGGTTGCCCCACACTAATTTCTTGACATTTCATACTATATAAATATTTACTGCTGTTACAATGTTTTTCATCAAAAATTACTACAACGAACTACTTTTAGAGGGCCCATCAACAACATTGAAGCTGCAAAATGATAAACTAGTGGCTTCCAAGTCATAAACCATGTGAAATCTAAATATTTAGTGAGTTGCATACTCCTCCAAGTGGCCAAGTGATGAGTCATGAGGTAACTTACTAAGGTAAGGCAACCTAATTGTGAAGGCAACCTAAATGCAATATTTGGTGTAGTAATTTCTCTAGATTAAGCAATTTACTTTGTCAAATATTTGATGTTTCTTATCTTTTAATAAATGATCTCTTGGAAAAAATGAAGAAAAACATATGATCCCAAAGTCAAGATATTCTTGGCATCACTAACAAAACTTGAAACAATGACATCTTTGGGATCAAATGCATTTTTGTATCATAACGTTTTGGAGATATACGTGAAAGTCTAGTTCTATATCAAGAAATCTCCGAGATAGTTTGGATGCTACAACGCTATTTTCTCAAGGCATCTTCTAACATTGTTGGTAGTCATATTCTAGAGGAAGGTAAGTTTTGGATTGTGAACAATAAACTTGAAGCCACAAGACCGTTAACCCCATAACAACATTGAGGACATAATGTGTCCTCAACCAAATTTTGAAGTTAAATAAAATCTTACCAAATTATTATTTTTAGTAGTTTATTTTTCTGAAAGATTCTTTTTGATGTTTAGTTTTAGCTTCAACAATCTAATTTGGCAAATGATTTATTATGATTTTTCTATTCAAGATTTTGTGCACAAGTGCCCATTGCAATCTTGACTTTATATAGTGTTGAGGGCTTTTGGAAATGAGCCTTGAGTACACTAGATCTTTGAGAAAAAATCACATTAGAAATTCGTTTAAAAAAATTGTAGAGTAGATTTTGAGAAGCCATAAATTGATTGGGGTTATGCATATTAGACCCTTTAACCTCATATTTTATTGGTGACCAACTTTTTTGATTTGACATGTGAAGAGAAGATTGAAAGACTTCAAATCACTTGCACAGTGTTAACACCCTCATGATCAAACATTATAATCTTTCAATCAGATATTGTTGTGTTCTCTTTTCTAATGTGATCTCTAACATGTCTAGTTTGATTCTGGGGTTACAAAATCTTCTTAGCTTGAACCAAATTTTTATACAAAGTGCAGAGTACATGATGAAGTTTAACCCCTGAACGGCCCATCAGCCATCTCTAGCAATATGTACGGCTGTATATACAACCATATCCAAGCTGCTCTGAAGGCTTTCCAAAAAAAAAATGCACCCACCATTGTACAACCCTCCAATATGCATGATTGTAACACTTAATTTCTAATTAATTCAACCTTCAATATGTATGATTGTAACACTTAATTAATTCAACCTTCAATATGTATGATTGTAACACTTAATTTCCAATTAATTCAAACTTCTGAATATTGATTGCGACCGTATTTGGTAACGTATCTGTAGAGCCCAAGGGCCCTAAGAAGCACAGGTTTGGAGTTTTTTTCCATTCTTTAACAGCATTCAAGAACAGAAAGAAGGCATAGATATTTTTTCGTGATATTATTGTAAATTATTTAACAAGAGAGATGAAATTGATGAAATGATGGAGGACTAAAATGGAAATGACGCAAAAGTGATGTGCCATGATCGACCCATGATTGTCACTTTCGTCTCCTAAATGCCCCTACAGCCCCTATTTTGAACGATGAACAAAATGCTTCAATATAACTTGACATTTGAATAACTCCTCATTTCTCTCTAGATTAAGGTTTCAGACTTTCAAGACAACCTTCTCATTATTACCAATTTGATAAGATCGAGGTACGTAACTTACAATGATACAAATAAAACTAAACAAAAATTCCAAAGAAAGGTCCGGATGAAAAAGGGTTAATTTAAGACTCCCCACACAGATGAAGAGGGACAACCACATCAGAGGGGATAAAAACATTGAGCATAGAATTTACTGTGCCTTGAGGCATCTTCCAATAATGAAAGATGCCTTTAAGTTTGGTGGAAGACGAGAACTAAGCATTTAGTAGTGCTTCCAGTGATCGCAATTTTCGGTGAAGCAGCAAATACGGTACGTTCACGATCTACGACACCAAGATTTCACATAATTGCAAGTTCCTAAATATTTGTACACAATTCTGATACTAAAACCATCTCACACACTCCAATTGACAGTACAAATACAAATTATATGACATTACTTAAACCCAAAACAGGCGATTGAGGAGAACGAATAGAAAAACAGAAGGTACCGTTATGCACCGTACAAAAGTGAAGAAAGAATGTACAAATTGAGATACATAATGGGTATCGATATCAACACTTCGAGAGCTCACCGGAAGCTGTTGAGAGTGAACTACAACAGAAATAACAAACATGGTGAGATTGAATTTCTACTAGAAAAAATGCTAAAAAGAAACCGGCAAACCTGCAAAGCCTTCAAGATTGAATTGCGTCTTTTGCACAGTTAATTCATTCTTGATCTAAGCAGCAAACGACTCAACTTTTGGTTTCAGATGAACTAGAATCAGGGGTGACTTCAGCACTGCATACTGGGCAGACCTGTAAACAATAATCCAAAACGAGTTTATGTAAGAATCATTACGATAGAGCATGAAACAACCTCGGTTTCCAAGCACATCTAGCGATTCAAACAAGTAGAAATAATAGCGATAATTCCTTCCCAGTCGTTATGTATCACTAATATTTGCCACACAGCAATCCGCATATGATAATAAACACAACGAAAATTATAATCAGCAGTAGAAACTTTTATACCTTGTTACGTTCCAACCACTGTTGAATGCACTCGGAGTGATACTGATGCTTACAGGGCAACCTCACCATTTTATCCCCTTCTTCATACTCAAGCCGACATACTGCACACCTATTTGAAGATTCCAGAACAAAGTACGATGTTATCAGTGTAGAAGCTAAGTAATAAACATCCAGCTGAGGGGTGAATAACCACCCATCAGGAAAAGTATGAGCAAATGCATGTAAAAGAAGGAATCCCAATCTGTCAAAAGAAAACAAGTAAATAAACAAACAAAAGAAGACTACCCTAAAATTATTGATTTGAGAGGGCAAAAACCGGTAATTGGGAATTGAGAGCAAAAGCAGAGTTGCAATTTCTTACTGCTCTTGATCAGAGGTGGAGTCTTTGGAATCAGACACAAATGTGAATTGCTGAAGTGCGGCAATGGATTGGGGAGTCAGGCCTTTGCTCTCGGTTCCTACTGCTTCTCCAAGTGCAATCAATTCCTGTCATTGGACACCGTTAAGAAGCGTTAGGGATTTATAAACCGAAAGAAGCAGGACTGTAATTGAAGTTGTTTCAAAGCAATAAAACCTTGAGATCAGTGACCAATTTAATGGAGATGAGGCTCAGGTGGAATGACAATGACCGAAGTCACTGAAGGCAGCCACATATACTCCGTAAAAGATGCATGGGGAGTCATTAAGAACCAGATAAAGCCCAAATCCCTCGAGAGAATAGTACAAGCGGACCTCATAAGACATGTTGTCTGGATCGACATCCTCCCATATGCCCTCCTGAAATAGTGAAGGAAGATAAAAGGTCCATTTAGTATTCCGCAACGGCAATCATAAAAATAGCGTTATTCTCATGAAATTTTGAAAAACCTAGAGAAGGTAAATGATAGCTGACGTAGACAGCTTGAACATAAGCCCTTATCAAAATTCACAGCTTTGAGATATTTACTTGAGAGTCATTGCTGTCGGTCTCAAATTCCGCGTCACCTGCAGAATCGAAACACATTCAAAATAAGTTACTGCCAAATTCTCGAGTAGATTGCCATGCATTATTTCCGAAGCGTAATTCCAATAACAATGAAAGCACGCCGGTTATTTAAGAATTCTTAGACCCACTGGAGTGGACAATACTTACGATCATGAATACCAGCGAGTGCCATCAGACGTGCTGTGGTATCCCTGTCCTCCTTGTCCTGGAGAGCCCGAGCAAAAGCTTCATCACTATCAAAATCAGCACCGTCGATATGATCATCAATAGCAGCCCTGGCATCAACTCCTGCTTCCTCTAAATCCTCTTCACCCTCTTCCACCTCTTCCACTTCCTCATCTTCTCCCGCCTCCCCTTCTTCGTCATTACCATCTCCTTCTTCCTCGTCTTCATCTTCGTCTTCCTCGTCATCCCCAGGAATATCTATATGGTCTCCCTCATAGTAAAACCTATCAGCATTAAAACCACCAACACCATGTCCCATCTGAAGCAAGAAATAAGCCCTTTCCTGCATAAACAGAAGCAACAATCGGTTGATTGTGAACAGATGTTCCAGTAAACATGTAGTGCAAAAACATACGTGCTGATACACATATCAGTGCACCATAAATCTGCTTTCTCTAATCGAACTGTATCTAACCAAGAACTGACTGCACTTAAGTCCTTGACCAACAAATAGCGTAACAAAAAGCTTCTACAACTGCAAGAACGAGGTCTTTCATTCAGAAAAATATTCTATGGCAATCAAATTAGAACATTGTCACTGAGTCTATCTTCGTGAAGTGGAATCCAGACACTGGATAGACCCGCAGAAATAACAAGATATATTCCGACAAGGCAATGCCACATGCTTTCTAAGATCGGGATTAAGACATCATGGTCTAACCGGAGAAGCGGAGATAAACTATAGTCCAAGTTCGACACCAATTACAGCAATTGTGGAGCTCAATTCATGCAAATTTCAATCTCTAAGTGATTTTAGCAGGGACATCATCAGAGCCAGATCGGAAGAAGATTAGCTTATGAAGTCCTCTCTCCACAAACTGTATCTCAGTAAAGTCCTACTTCGTTCAAAATAGGGTCTAACATCTTCTATTCGCCAGCAGCAAACAAACCACTATAGACTTCAAGCCAGCCAGGTAAAATTCGAGTAGGAAAAAAATTGCGATATCTGGTGAGCAATTGATTAGGGAATCACCTGGTCCTGAAGAGCCCGAGCCAAAGCCATGTCTGAATCGACTTGGCTCATTGCTGTAAAAGGCACCCTCGGCGTAGTGCTTGGCTCCGGTGCTGGCCTATCAGTATTGGGCGCATTATTCTCCACATCGTTTCCACCACCTTCTACCTGCTGCACTTTCTCAGTAGTTGTGCTTGCGACAGGCTCTTCTTTATTCCTCTCCATTCCGGAATCCTTTGAGCTTTCTTTGGCACTGTTACTGCTCATTAATTACCAGCTCAACTTCTTTGTTCTTTAAGTCGGATCACCTCTACCTACAAAGAATCAAACAACAGACCTAAGTTAATATGCAGTACACACTCGGCATAAAGCCATCCAAGTTAAGTTTTTCTTTCACCATTACGTGCTTTACAGACACTCAGCACAGGTTTTCGTACTCTCAAGACTCAACCATGGAAACAGATATCACAAAAAACCAACACTTCGGGTCAATTGCCATCCTTATGAAGCCGTACAACGAACTGCATCTAAACGAAATAAAAAAAAAGGACAATTTCACAGCTTCTGTCTTCAAGCTCAATTTCAAACCAACCTAATACGTGAACTGCAAGATATGTACACCTACCGTAGAAACACCGCGGACACCATAACATGCGACTTGACTACACCTACGCAAAATCGAAAATAGCTCTCAAATCAACAAATGGCAAAGCTCCGAACGGCAACAAGGTTACAAAGTCGACGGAACTCTCACATCCGAGCAATCCTTGGTAACTCCGACACACTGTTAACAACGCACGTACAGATCATGTCCAAACGGTCCAATTCGCAACATAACAACAAAACCTACCAATTCAAATCAACAAAAACTCACCATTCACCGTCAACACGCAACCACGCCTGCGAGTGCTGATGCGGCAGTTCTCGTCCCCTTCTCCACCTCCACCTAACAAACAAAGAGAGACCTCAACCGGATTCAGGAGACCGCAATCGTCCTTTTCAACCTCCAAATCCAAAGAGGCTCGGAAAACGACCGCAGAACTTTGAACACGTTACTCCGGGAGCGGAGAAAAGCCCTACCACGACGACGCTGTGTAGCTCTCCACCACGACGACGCTGTGTAGCTCTCCACCACGCCCACGCACAGGCACAGGCACGGTGTGTATTGGAATATGAAGAAAACGCCTGCACCGCGAGAAAGCCGAGACTGAAATGAAAAGACAGAGCTCGAACGGGAGCACTGGGTCCTTTTTATCAAAGCCTTCTTTCCAGGTCCAGGTAGGTAGGTAGGTAGGTGTGTAGGTAGGTATAGTATGTTATGGAACCTACATCCCTACCTTCCAATTACCGACCAGCCCCTCTTGATCGAACTCGTAATTATGTACCGTGTCTATCTACACCTGTCGGTCATGCCCTCGTATGCGTCGATTACCTCATCCGGCACTACAAGGAAACCATGGTTGAATCTAAAAAAAGTTGAATTTAACATATAATATACACAATTTTTGTTAATTTTTTATAGATTTGATCATGGTTTTCTTGTAGAGTGGGCTGACACCCGGAATGTGATAAGGTAGGTACACCTAATGGCGTGGGTGTACCCAATGCCACCCATATGTCAAGCATTAATTTGTTTCTGACATGAAATCTAAACCATCTTTAGATGGCTTAGATTTCATGTCAAAAATGAATTAATGCTTGACATATGGGTGGCATTGGGTGTACTTACCCTAACCGCGAGTTGATTTATGCCCAAGCATTGAAACGTGTTCATCACCTCCTCTAACAGCTTATCATTTGTTTTCTCACTACCTACCATTAAATATGGAGTTTCAAATATGACATTCCACACCAAATTTGTTTGCATGTACTAGATTTGTGAACATCCAAGTCAAGTCACTCCATAAACGAGCTATGATGACCTCATGGGGTTGTGACTTCATATTCATCAATGAATGATCACTTGTTCATTGCTTATTTGAGATATTTGAAACCCCCTAATATAAAAAAGGGTCGTATGCGTCGGTTTGATGAATTTGTTTTTAATTCAATGTTCACTTAAATAGTAAAGTAATAATTTAACCAAAGTTTGAAAAAAATTAGTTCAAGTACAAAAGTTATAAAAGGATTTTTTTATATCAACTTTAGCTTATGCTAAATGGAATCACATCTAGGTCTGCTAAATGGGGCAACAATCTAGTATCTTATATAAAAAATTCCAAGAAAAATAATCAACACAAGTTTTTTTCAATTATTGTGGGCAAAACACTATATTGCACTAAATCAAAAAACAATTAAATTTTCTATGCACATTTGTAAGGTGATTGAGTAATTTAGTTAAATTTTCAATATTATAGACAACAATATTTAAACATTGTTTAAAATAGTATGACTCAAGTAGAATTTTTTTGTGCAAATCTTGTAAACATAGGCCTCGATTATAGAGTGGGTGCATGATGCCATAACAACAAGGCTATCCCATCAAGTAGTTGCATAATTGGTGCAAAATACTACAACCAAACCCTATTTGAAAAACACAGGTCAAAGACACGTCATGCCTTCACAAATTAGACCTAATCAATCTAAAAGACATCCAAAATTTATCAAGGGTCTTGCAATAATTAACCTCTTTCACTAATTGAAATTACTTGTGTAATTCATATTGATATTTAATTAATAATTATTATAATTAACTATTGTATTTTTTATAAAGCAAAGAATATGAATTCCATATGAAAATAATTTTTGATACAATTTCAATATGAAAATAAAAAGATACAAGTATAGTCATGTAAACTTTGTATGATATGGCAATGCCAAGTGAAAACACCATAATCTTTTGATGCCACATAACTCCATGTTATTAAGTCCATTTATAGACACGTAGGAACTGACATTAAAGAGGTAAGAATTTTGAGTGACTAATGCATACATTAAGACTTAGAACCAACTTTTATGAGGAATCAAAATTGAAAAGGTAAGAAAAACACAATTACAAAACCGTGCATGTAAGTGGTGTTGAAACAGCCCCATGTTTGGACATGAACATCCAGGAGAATTGACGGCTAGTTCAAAGCTAGTTGGTTGATTGAGGAAAAACCATTTGCAATTTGTAAACATGCTAAAAAATCATTTTAAAATCTATGTATATTTAAAATATAAAGTAGAGAAAATAATTGGAATACTTACTTGATAAATTGGTTCTGGTAAAAGAATTGCAGGAAATCAATTGGTCAAACTCAAATAATTTTGGGACAGTAAAGTAAGAGGCTCAAACTACGTTAGGGCACTAATACCGCTCACCTCCCCAAATGAACTCCATTGGTACATGTCCTTATTCATAACCTTTCAGAAATGTGCAAGGGACATACATTTGAGGAAGTGGGCGATTTTAGAGCCCTATAACCTTTTCCACTTCAAAATTTCATAACTAATTCCACATTGCTCTAAAAATTACAAAGTAACTTGAATTAGATGTTAATTCCTCTGATCTTTCAAGGAAAATTTACTGAAAAATATTTCAAGAAGTTTCACCTCCCCCAAATTCAGTTTCAGCTGTTAGATGGTCGGTTTATGAGCCTCTTACCTTATTGGACATTGGAAATGCTGTTCCGGCAAATTTTCAGCAAAGAAGCACGAGAGTTCTGAGGTCTCGATTTCCCGATATCGAAAAACGCTGATGTGGCCGATTCCCGACCACACATCGAAGTCGACCCTTATACCCGGTCGGTATATAATCGCTGCGAGACTGATACCCGTGGTGCTGGTCTCCTTCCTCGATTACAGCTCGGGGCTCTGAACGATGAGCGTCGGGGTTTGGAGAGTTGGTTTTGGGCTCGATTATCCTGTGGTAAGGTTTTGGGGGTTTGCGAAGCACAGCGCTAACTTACCATGATGCAGACCACCAACAAGGCGGATGGGAATCCCATCCAGTTTCTGCAACTGAAGGTGAAGCAGCTGGACAAGAATGTCAAGATATGGCTGAAGAAGCAGCCGGCTGCCGTGGAGGTCGCCGTCGTCACTGCCGGAAGTGCTGTTCAAGGTGGTGCGATTGGTGCTCTCATGGGCACTTTCAGTGCGGATGTCGCCTCCACCATGCCCACTGCTCCTCCCGGGCTTAACCCTAACGCTGCTGCCTCTCTTCAGCAAGCTAAGGTAGGGTTCATGATTCTCTTGCAAATTCATACCCGAAAAGGTTCTCTGTTTTACAGTCCTGATATCCGTGTCGCTTTTAAAATTTCAATGAAACGTGTGCAGAGAGATTGTCGAAAGTTGACCTAGTTTAGAATACCTTTAGATTTTGTTCACCTGTCTGTGCTACATATTGTCTTTGTTGAAGGAGTGGCATTTCCCCTTCCCTTCCGTTGGAGCAGTGTTTCCTGTGGTTTCTGAGATCCTTATTCTGTTACACGTTTCTGTTGATATTGCAAGCAGGAACTTAGGTACAGGGCGTATAATGTCACAACACCCGAAAGCTATTGCTTAAGCAATACCTTGAAGTTTCAACGGTCTTGTTGTGTATCTTGTTTAGCATATATCGATTAGATACCCGTCTTACATGAATTAGTTCCGAAATTTCAAAGCCTTGCTTGTATGTGTACCAAAGACCGACCCTATATCCTGCTGTTCAGTTGGTGTACGGTCTCATAATCAACATTATTTAGTGGTCGCTTTTAGGTCTTGCTAACTGAGTTGGTCTTAATTCTTCAGTTTCTACTGTTAAGTTGATTTTGAGTGAAGCTTGGAGGGGAGCGACTGAAGATCTCGTGTGTGGATTGTGAACTAATAATGGTTGTGAAATTATTGGCAGGCTTTTGCGGGTGGGCCGTTGATGCAAGCAAGAAATTTTGCTGTAATGACAGGTGTTAATGCTGGCCTTACATGTGCCATGAAGCGAGCTCGCGGCGGTGTGGAAGACCTGCAAACAAGGTCATTATCTCTACCTTGCTATTTTACCCTACGGTACATGTCTTATTGATTAGAAAGCATGGAAATTTTACAGACTGGATCTAATTGAACAATGTTTATCTTACTCTATCATGGTTTGGCTTAATCGGAGGTTAACTAGTTTTGGTTCTGGAGTGCAGTGCGGTAGCCGCATTTGGTTCAGGTGCAGTTTTTTCAGCAGTCAGTGGAATGGGTGGTCCGAACGTGCTTGGCAATGCTCTTACCACAGGGTTCTTCTTTGCCCTTGTTCAAGGGGGCTTGTACCAGGTATTTGAATGCAGTTATTACTCCATGTTAACGTTTTTTCCAGTATCATTTTGTCGATTATTGAGAAGTATGCCTTCGTTCTTAGCAAGGTACAAGGTTCTCTATTGGTCATCATCGAAGTTGAGATGAGCAGTTGTCTCAGAATCATTTTTGTCTACACCTTGTTACAAGGCTTTGAACTGAACCTACTGATACATATTTCGATGGATGGTGATTGTGGGTGTTAGACTAATATTTTGTTTGACTGCAGGTAGGGAAGAAGTTTGCAAAGACTCCTACCGAGGACAAAGACTACTTGCTAGGAAAGAGCATGTTGCAGAACCTTGATCTCCAAAAGTACGAAAAGAACTTCCGGAAGGGCTTGCTCACAGATTCAACCCTACCTCTTGTAAACGACAGGTTTGTTACTGCCATGTCTCTGGCACCTCTGTGGTTTCCATTGTCCAAGTCTTGCAGTATGGTCACAAGGAATGCAGATATTTTCATGGAATTTTTTGCTTTTTTCACATTCTGTTCGTACACCTGTATGCTCGTCTTACCTGCTGCCGTTCTGATGAGGTGTGGTGTTATGATTTGTGCAGTGCCTTAAGAGATGTGCAGATTCCACCTGGACCCAGACTTCTGATTTTAGATCACATAAAAAGGTACAATATGATTTCATAGCATGGTTCCAAATAGGAGCTTTTCTCTTTTTTTATCCGTCACGGTTGTGATTCCTATTTATCTTATCGCCAGTGCTTACACCTTTGTTGCCGATATAGTCTTCCCGCTATTGCTTATTGCATCAAACTGTATACATAGGCGATGCCTGATCAGGAAAGTAAAGAACTAGTTTTTTATTTAATTTTGTTTTGTCGTTCACTCTCCTACAACTACAATGAAGTTCATGCGCTATTTCACCCTAAATTCTTGTAAAATGTAAGTGATTAACTTCTAGCTACTGTTGTTGCAGATCCAATGGTGTCGCTGGAAGATCTATCTGATGGCTTGAAGATCGTTGCATCTGTGGAGTAGGGGAATCGAATTGTAATTTATCATTTCAGACCTCATACCCTAACCACTACATTGTTTTTTCAGAAGTAGAGCTTGTTTGCATCAAATTTTCTTAGAATGCTATTTAGCTGAGTTGTCTCCACAAATTTCCCGCTTTTACAAGCCCAATCAGTTCGCAGTACCGTTAAGCCTCTATACGGGTACTTGAGTTGTCACTTCGTTGTTTTCTATGTGCGTTTTATGAGACTTTGAAAAATTTCATGAATATATGTGGTTCTGATATTGTAAAGGGTACGTTCTTCCTGGAAAATTGGTTGTTTGACGTGTAAAACTTTTTTTACTTGAAATGTGTGAAAGTGCGAAATATGCCACGAGATATTTTGCTAAGTGTCTTCGTAAGAAATTTGCGAGATGCCGTATCAGTATGCTAAATCAGTCGAATAATTACCATATGTATGACGATTCGTTATCATTGTCGAAATCTAGGCCTTCTACAGGAATTGACGACAATCACGAACGTAATGCTCAATCCGCTGTCTTTAGAGAAGTTTTAGATATAGTTTCGAGTGGCAATAGTAACAGTGAAGAAGAAATCTTCAGTATAAGCAGATCTTAGTTAGTAACTACTATCTAATATTCCACGAACATCCACTAAGCGCTCTGTGATTGTACTCAACCCCTCAATGCCCAAGGCTACTTGTCTTATCTAGAGAAGGCATTTTGGAAGTTTATGAACTGTAATAGTAAGATCACTATTAACCCCTAAACCACAAAAGCTGTTCAACACTTGGTTGAAAGTCAATTTTTGGTGGATGTTCCTAAAATTTGGAGACAAGGTTCACATAATAAATACCTTTTTGTGAAAAAAAAAGAATAAATTGATTGGATGCTCAAGTAAAAAGTTATGCTACCCAAAAGAATTTGAGCACCTAGGGCATTTTGGGCATCTTTGGAGAATCTTATGCTAGAACTCTCATTAACTTTTGAAACTTGGCATGTATATAACTAATAAAATATGGTACACAATTGTCAAAAAAACAAAAAAAGTAGCTCTCACATCACTTTCTAAGAGGAGTCAAATTTTGTTAATTGTGTTTGGGAGGTTTCAAGAAGAGATATTTTCTTCTAACTTTAGGCCCTACTATCTTTTAATCTATAAACCCAAAGCTTTTTTTTTTTTTTTTGCATATTCTTGATGTTTGTTTCTTTCGTTTGACCATTCAGATTTCAAATGAAAGACTTCCTTTTTGCACAAGAAATCATGAAAAAATGATAGTGTATTGCCAATTCACTAAACCTCCTTGCATTACAAGGTGATTTAGAATAAGGTAGATTCTATATTTGCTTTTGGAATTTTTTATCAAGGAACCTAACGTCATATACTTGTGAATGGTCAAAAAGCTTGTTTTTGTGTAGAGCAAAAAATTATTTTAGGAGGGCTCAAAGTCTGCTGACCTTGTTTTGCAAGAATAAACCAAAATATATTTTCACTTCAAACATTATAACCTTACAATCTACTCGGTCAAATGGGCTGAATTTTTTTGCACACATTGCCTTACTTGTATATAACACTTCTACACAGTTGAAACTAAAAAAACGGCTTTTATTTTGAATTTTCAATAAATCATCAAAAGATGGCAATTTTGGTCTTATTTTTCTCTGCAACACTCGTTGGGCTTTAGGGGTTAGACATTGAAATAAAATTGTAACAGTAGGATTTTGAACTACGGTCTCTAAATGGTGTTAGTAAAAATAGATTCCAAAAAAGTCATGTGGATGTTAAGATACATGTGATTGAGCATGGATGAGTACAAAATTTACTATTTTTCTTTTGGAATTGCTAGAAGCTTCTAATGCAAAAATGGCGCCTTTGAGTATTAAATTGGAAAACAACCACTTACAAAGATTTAGTATTTATTGTTGTTAGTTCAAAACCAATGATTCCCCTTTCAAAATTATGACAACAAACGTACAAATGAGCTTGCAATGTGACAATCAAAGAGTTACCATCCAACGCAAAGAGAAACTTTAGCTTCAATTATTGGCCAAAAATCATAATGAACAAAGAGGATTCAACAATACATTAATCCTAATTCCTATGGGAGAGACGTTCCAGGTGAAATTAGTACAAAAATACATCCTAATGATATTAGATGATAAATTTCCAATGTAAAGCCTCTCACTACCCATGAGACATTTTATTTTCAACTTGCTGGCTGTTTTCCAAAGTGGCAACTTATTGTAGGCTCTTTAGTGACACTTTCCATCACACTTTTCAACGCACACTAGGCAGTAGGCATGCTTGCAATTTGACTTTTACCAAAAATAATTGGAACTTAATATGGGCATTCAAATTGAACATTGAAACTAACTTCAAACTATAGCTTCTCCAAAAAGAAGTTAACATTCATATCTTTACCTTCAATAAGATCTCAAAGTTTTTTGAGTACTTGGGGGGTTAACCCCTAAAAGCTAGGTTGGTCATTGTGAATACCTTCTACAATAGCTCTAGAATGATGAGGCAAGTGCCCACCCATTATAGTACTATTTTCAAAAGTTACAGAAGTCAATAATGCATGCTACCTTCATGAAAATTTGCAAGAAGGATAACTTGAGACCTAACTCTATGCATCTTCTCACAATTTGAGTTACCTCAAAATATGAGTGCATTTAATGAGGCTGTTATTTGCCTTCCATAATGGACCATGTATCTACGACCACTTCTATAAGATCAGATAAAAAACGATATTTTTACACCCGTCCACCTGGGCAATTAGGGGTTAAAGAAACAACTGTGTTACTAAAAATGCGTGGACATAATATCTGCAAAAATAAAATAAAATAAAATAAAATTCAAAGAAATGTTTTAGGAACTTCAAAAAAAAGGAAACCAAACATTATACAATAAATTTCACCCATGTTCAATTTCAGCATTACGACAACAAATTTATCATTGAAGAATTACACTACATTGATAATGGTATTTAGTGTTGGCAACACTAATTACGAACCACAACACTAAATGTCAACAATCCACTTAATGTTACTAACACTAAATGTTAACATATACACTATTTGTCAACTATAGTAATTTTTGGGAAAATAATATTTTTACAAGTTTACATTTAGTGTTAGAAATTGGTTCATTTTTATTACAATAATAAAATATAAATTAAATTTATGAGTTAATATCTAGACAACTAACATAAATTCCCATTTTTATAGCCAAAATCCTAGTCTACAAGGAGTTCATGACAAGAGTAGGCAACAAAGAACAATGTGCACAAAAAGAAGGCAACTCTAAATGCAAACTAGTTGAAATTTAGAGTGAGTGAAGTAAAAGTATAGATAACACTATTGGTAACATAACACTAAATACCATTATTAGTGTAGTGTCTTCCGCCCAATTCTCCACAAGTAACCTCTCACTGTCAGTCCTATATAAATATGAAAATTTGTTTATGCTAGAGCATGTAGCAGCAATGGGTTCCCCACAGCACTCATCCAGATTCTGAACACAACCCAGGAGACCTGGTTTCATGCCAGTAAATCTTCTATCCAAACAAGTACAGTACAACTTCCATAAGGACATAAAGGACGGAGGATACATGACTCAAAAGACAAAGCTAGATTCCGATATACAACATACAAACAAACCCTCCTGCGTAGATTTGCAAAGCTACTACAAATCGTATACAAGTGAACTGAAAGGGACTGGAAAACATACATATAAAACATAAGTATGATAACTCTAGACAGACCAAGATGATGATATCGAGAACAAGATAAACTTGAAACCCAGACTGAATACAAACACCACAAAACATGACCACTTGCTTGCTCAACATTAGAGCAAAAGAAAACTGAGAAATCATTTAAATGCTTGCATACAAAAAGACACCACCAATTTAGAATTCGAGGGCTCGGCAGAAAGAAAAACGAATCATACACCTGATTGTCATGCCGTCAAAACTATGAGACTCTAAGGCATTGACCAAAACGGAGCTGCGGCGTCCGTAGCATCCACACGACAGCCCAGCCCAAGCCCCTAAGCAAGCTCAAATACTGCAAACGGATGCTTGATCTGTAGCTGCAAACATTAGACGCCTTGATCCTTGATACACAAAACTAAACCAAAACCGACTTGACTCGACTCGACTCCTTTCCAAAGAGCCATCGACTTTATGTACGGCGCCACACTCCGCAGCAGCTCCCATCCCCAGGGAAGTCGCTACGCCTGCCTGCCTGCCTGCCTGCCTCGCATAATACCTCCTTCCCGCCTTCCTTCCGTAACTATCCCCGGGGAACCAGTACCCCTGTGTACCTAAGCGGTCCCCCGTTTCCTCTCCCGCCAGTTCTCGCCCCACACTCGTGCCTCTGCCACGGCTCGCTCGCGTTCCCGAGCGGGGCCCTGCGCCTTGGCCCCGTCTCTGCCCGTCCTCCCCGCGTACCCGGGGCTGTCGCGCCCTCCTCCGTCGTACCTCTCCCAGTCATCCGACTCCCGCTTTCTGCCCGACCCTGAATCCGACCCTCGCGACTCCTCCAGGATCCCGTTCGCCACCCGCGCCCGCGCCCCTCCGTCCTTCACTCGCAGGTCCGGCGATGCCGCCTGCGACCTCACCGAAGGCGACCGCGGACCGCCCAACTTTCCACCTCTCTGATCCTTCATCATCCGCTCCTCTATTGCGTTCGGACCCGGCGGCATCCTCTTCTCCTTCTCCCGTTTGTCACGTGAAGGCGTCGCCGGTGCGAACCGACTGCTCCCCAGTGGGTGCACCCCCGGGTCGTAGATCTGGGATGCCAGGTAGCTCAGAGCGGTCACCACGTCCCCGATCAGAGGCCGCGTCGCAGCCTGCTCCTGCAGGCACATGGCGGCCACCGCCAACGCCTGGTACAACCCGCGCATCGGATACCGACCCTGGAGCATTGGATCGGCCATCGACGGGAACTTCCTCCGGTCCTTGAACAGGGGCCGAGCCTGCACGCAAAATTCACCCCCAACGCACAATGGACCGTCAGTCAAGTTCGCAAATATTACCCTTCCCGTGCACTGACGCACTCCACCTCATGCTTGCGCACTCACCCCCCAAACAGTCCCACATTCGGACACAGATATCGCATACCAACACACATGCCCCCGAGCTGCAGTAGCAACGACTACCCTACGCCATCTCTTCTCACTGCAAATTCACGGCATTAAGCCTACCCACTCCGAAGACACCCTCCAAACCACTCCCGCACCAGTCATCGCACGCTACCAGGATTTTTCGACCGTTGCAATGCCAAACAGCGTCCTTGCTAAAATACGCGACATAGTAATCGACTGCATGCATCTCAAAATGCATCCCTCATCGACTCCCAACCATCCTCTCGCCACGCCTGCTAATCCGAAACGCTATGCTTCAATCCATCCCTGTACCTACTCAATGCCATCAGTCTCACTCAGCTACCACCTATCCATCCTCGCTACACTGCCGCCAGCCTCTCATCCATCGCCTTCACCTGCACCCTCTCTCCTCAGCCTTAACTGGCATTCGACCTCCCACTCAAGGCACCATCACATCCTACAGCACCCACATGCCTCTACCCCACTGCTACTCGTCACAACTTCCGTATCTCCTGCAACATCCACTGCCACCTCCCACTTACTAGATCCCCCTCGACCTCGATCACTGAAACACTCAATCAAGGCGCCCGCCTCGCAAACAGAAGCACAAAGGCACACCACCTCACAAACCTCATTCAACCCATGACCAAACAGCACCATACCACACTACATCAAGGCCAGTCAAAATGTTACCCATGCCACCAGGTTGTGCTCTCCTGCAGCCCTCGAATTGTCGATGGCCTTCCGTCCCGTGATCAGCTCCAACAACACGACGCCGAAGCTGTACACGTCCGACTTCAGCGTCAGCTGTCCAGTCATTGCATACTCCGGAGCGCAGTACCCGTATGTGCCCATCACCCGCGTTGACACATGCGTCTTGTCCCCCACAGGCCCCAGCTTCGCCAGCCCAAAGTCCGACAGCTTAGGATGGAACCCTTCGTCCAGCAGAATATTCGACGACTTGAAATCACGATAGATCACCGGCGGATTCGCCTTGTCGTGCAGGTACTCCAGCCCCCGCGCAGCTCCAGCGGCGATCTTCATTCGCGTGTTCCAGTCCAGGCATTCCTTGTCCTGCGGCAAGTCTGCACGCATGCCGCCAGCCCCACACCACCCAATATTCAGTCTCACCAACCACACGATCGTCTCGATTTTACTCAGCGACTAGCACGACCAGCCTATCATGGATCCCACCAGCAACTACCATCGTCCTCACATTATCCCTAAACAATGCCCAGTGCCTCCGCCACAATACTCGGGCTCTTACCATGCAGATGATCTTCCAAACATCCCAATGGCATAAACTCGTACACCAGCAGCCGCTGATCGCCGTCTGCGCAATACCCGATTAGATTTACCAGATTCGGATGGTGCAGCAGACTCAGCATCAGCACTTCTACCAGAAACTCTCGGTTCCCTTGCAACCCGCTCCGGTCCAGCTGTTTCACGGCCACAGCCTGCAGTCCAAAACAGCAACATCATCAGCATTGCTAATACCCTACATAAAAATCAATTCATAAACACTGGAATTCAATCCATATAATTCCGTTAGTCAGGTTGATTCGCGACCTCGGCACTCTAACTAACAACTTTCGCACAACATGCAGCACATCAACGCGGATTCCATTGCCCAACCCTGCATTCACCATCCCAAATCACCCTTTCCACTCCCTAAAGCTGTGCTCCCCTCCACTTGCCTGCCCGGTGCTCTCCAGACGCCCTTTGTACACTCGACCGAACCCCCCCTCGCCCAGCAGACACTCAGGTCTAAAATTCTTCGTCGCAGCAGCGAGCTCTCTAAACGTGAACGTCTGCGCGGCCATATGTCCCGTGCTCCCTTCGCGCTGTGCGCGAGGAGGCTCCTTCTTGTCGAAGGAGTTCTTGGTTTTCAACGTTTTCTCTGCGTTTCCTGGTCAACCACATGAACACGTAGTCATTTGCATTAGCTCCACATCCAACAAGCCAATTCTAATAGCAATCAACCACCCGACCTTGGGAATTAGGTCAATACAGTCCACTCACATACAAACCCTCAGTCATACATCACAAAGGCCACGACGGTACCGCGCGTCCTATATAACAAACTGAGCAACCTGGACGCTGAACTGACTTAAACAAGCTCAATTCTGCGCCCTGACTAGTAGCCCCAGACCTCCAACTCTTTCACTACCAGTCCAAACATCATCCCACCATCTTGCTACATGCAGCGACATTCTCCCTAAACTAACGGATGACACCCGCATGATCGATGGGCTGCCAAAGCAACCACTTCATCTTGCCCAGTGGTAATGGTGACCCCAACAAATGGTCAATCCCAGCCAGAAGTGACCGGAACAATACTAACAAGCGAATGCAGCAGGTCTCCGCTGGGTCCTTCGATACTGGCTCGTCCCTACCCCAAGGACGCATGCACTAAGACATGAACTACTCTGACCACCAAAAAAATCGAGCAGGAAAGAATGGCATTTGTGATATGCCACATGCACCTGCCGTGCGATTAACATATAAGTTCATTACAAGTGCCCTTACGACTGTGTGCTTACCCGAGGGAACTTTAGCGATTTGGGGGGCGATGGGATTGGCAGCTGGCGATTGCCCATCCTGGCTGCTAATGTTGTCGTCTTTTTTCAACGGCCTCCGATCCTTGGGTTTAGCGTTGAAGCAAGGAAAACAGCCCATCTCTGTACACGTCTTACACCTTAAAGGAGTGTTGTTGTTCGCAAGCTCGTCCCCTACAGTCGCTTCCCAACTAATCTACCAACCATGTGGGCTTGTGCCGCATCTGGATGTCCACGCCACTCCGCCCACCGGTTCTGCCCGCCCACTTCTCACATACCTGTCCCGCATCCCAAATCCGACTCCAACTCTACCCGGTGGTCCTCCAACACACACAAAGGGCAGCAGCAGCGGCAGCAGGTGACGGTAGTGTTCCGAAACGAGCTACAAGAGTCGCACAGAGCAACCTTGCGCTAGGGTTACCATTGCCGACAAAAAACCATGCCCAGATCCAGCTGCCTTCCTCCGCTTCCTCATTCACTCACTCACTCGGCGACCGGGCCCTAAAAACACATGACAGAAAAACGTTACTCACTCACTTGGCAGACGAGCGAGCGCCCTAAAACAAGCGACAGCAAAACAAACTGCTCTCAAGGCGCTGTAGGGCAATAGCAGCACCACACATCTGCTGCCACGACGATGATTCGGCAGCGTGCAGAGCCTCCATCCCCAGCGTGCCTGATCCCAATCAATCAATCAAGCAAACTGCGTATCGGCAGTCCTCCCAAAAAAAAGGGAGAACGTGGTGCTACAACAAAAGCAACAAGGAATCGGACTAGACCAGAACGTTCATGGCATAACCTAACTTGGGGCTACCTCCAATAAGATGGTGGGTGTGGCCCTCAGTCCTGCTACAACTAAGTTGCGATTGTGGGTGATGCTGTGCGTGCGTGCGTGCGTGAGAGAGAGAGAGAGTGGTGCGGGGGGTGTGAGCATCGGCTGGCGATGCCGATGCTTCTACGACTACAACAACTCTCACGCCATTCTGGGTGGACCCTTCGCCTTGTGGCAGCGCCCTCCCCCGCCCAATGCTGCTCCTGCCTGCAACCCCAATCGCTCCCCCAGTCCCCCCCCCCCAGCCCGCTCTTTCTGGCGCTCCCCCCCTCTCTCTCCTCTCTCTCCTCTCTCTCTCTGGCTCCTCCCCTGCTTACGACGCGGAGCCTAAAAGGGTTAGGGACAGGTGGGGGCACCTGCAATTTCCTCATTTTCCAAACAATTGGCACTCACTGGCTCCCTTTTACACTGGCATTGGTGGAAGCGCCATTTGACAAGCTTTTCATCACTACAAGCGCCATTTCGTTGAATTACCAATCTAAGGTAAGGTAAGAGGCTCGTAACCCGACCATCTAAGAGCTGAAACTGAATTTTGGGGTGGTGGAACTTCTTGAAATATTTTTCAGTAAATTTTCCTTGAAAGATGAGAGGAATCGGCATCTAACTCAAGTTATTTTGAATTTTTTAGAGCAATGTGGAATTAGTTATGAAATTTTGAAGTGGAAAGGTCATAGGGCTCTAAAATGGTGCATCTCCTCAAATGTTTGTCCACTGTACATTATGGAAAGGTTATGAATAAGACATATATTGACGGAGACCATTTGGGGAGGTGAGCGGAATTAATGCCCTAACGGAGTTTGAGCCTCCAACCTTAGTACGCTCAAAAACCGCCCATCTATGGGCTCATCCCTCTTTTTCATGGTTTTTTGTGGATGAGAGGATTTTTAATTCATTTCCAGATAAAGAGAAATAAATGCAGAGTGCAACACAAGTCGTTTCATATTTTTTGAAGCATTTTTGAGTTACTTATGAATTCTCAAAATGCATGTGTCATAGGTACCTATTAATAACCTTAAACCTTCCAAGAACCATTCACTTGCAAGTTGTGAAGAGATTAGGGGAAGCAAGGAGAATGATTGGCTCTTGCAATTAAAAACACATTTTCTTCCATGCATTCAATGAGTTGTAAGAGGCCAATGTAAGAACGACCAGTGCACCATTTCACAACAAGCTACTAGATGGTTCAAAATGTGCAAACAGTTTATGAGTGTACTACCTTAAACACTAAGTAAACGTATGAGCAAATGTGCATCCCTCCTTGAACTAGAAACTATAACAAGAAGCATGGACTATAACAAGAAGCATGGGCATTGTTATAAGGTCTTCTTAGCATGTGAATCAAAAGATTGCTCAATCTTAATAAATTGAGTATTTTGATTATTTTTTTTGGATGACGCTATTTCATGGGCGTAAATTGGTGAGCCTATGAGTAGTGAGCCAAGATTTGGTGAGCAAGAATCAATTGTGATCTCAAAATCAATGGAAAAACTAAAAAAATGTAAGTTTTTCAAAAAATAAAAGTTTAAAATGCATAATCATAAGGTCCTACATACACAATTATAGATCAAATGGATAATTTTGACCAAAAATCTAGGCTCACGGCTCATAGCTCATGGATCCCCGCTCATAGTATAGCATTTCCCCTATATTGAGTCATTAAGAAAGGAGTATGTATGTTAAACTTTTGATAAAATGCTAAACTTGCAATATTCAAAGCAAAGGATCAGTTGAAATTCAAAATATCTTTCACTAAGAATTAATGCAAAAAGTGAAGCACAACCTTCAAAAATTTGTGAAGAGGAAAAATTACTATTTTAATTTTAATTTTTGATTTTATTATTGAATTATATGACTACCATGTCAACAGTGGGGTTATTGAACCATTGTACACACTCATGAATCCATCCACATGTTAATATTTGGATCAAAGGAAAAAAGAAGTACTCAATTCTTAGATAGATTGTTTTATCATAATAATTATTGGGAAAAAAGATTTGATAAGGAACCAATGGTTATTAGAGCCATCTAAAATATTAGCCAGTATTAACGATTTTCATTGCATTATAAAACATATAGAAAGGCCTCCTAATTTTGAAGATGCCCAAAATTGAATGTATTTACTTTAACCCCTCATTGCCTAAGGTCCAAACATTCAAGTGTTATAAGTCTAAATGTCAATAAAGTTTGAAAATCTCAACCATACAATCTTGTAGTGTGCATGTTGTAAATGATGTGGATCAAATTTGGGGTCATTTGACTACATAGGTTGGGACATTATAGTGTTTTAATGTTTAAAAAAGATGGTGAAATTTTTCCAAAACAACATTTGGAGGGGAAATTCAAATTCTAAACCTACTCAAATGTAAAATGTTTAAAATACAAAGTGATTCAATACACAAACATATTGGTGAAAGAAAATATCATTCAATAGATTCATTGTGTTTGCAAAGTTGTTTTGAAATGTAAAACAGTGAAAAAAGTAGCAAAAATTCACATCTATGGCTAAACCTCCCTTTACTAAAATGCTTCTCATTCACTCATAACTTCTTGGAGTGATATAAAATTTTAATATAAAAAACTAGATTAGTATGCAAAACTTTTCCAATAAAAACATTGAAAATTGACTTTGTATGAAGAAGTCATAAGCCACCAAAGTTCACTATAAAGCAAAAATGTCTCAAAAAATGTGTGGATTTTGAATTGAGTTGCTCCCAAACATTCAAAACAACTTTGATTGACATTAAAAAATTTACCACAACTACTAGACTTAACCCTAGAACGACCCTAAGGCAAAATGTGTCCTCCACCAATTTTTGAAGTTAAATAAAACCTAACCAAATTACTGTTTTTAGTATTTTATTTGTTTGAAAATTTCTTTTGAAGTTTAGTTTTAGCTTTAGCAATTTGATTTTGCAAATGATTGATTATGATTTTTCTATTCAAGATTTTGTGCATGGGTGTCCATTGCAATCTTGACTTTTTTAGTGTTGAGGGCTCTTGGGAATGAGCCTCAAATACACTAGATCTTTGAGAAAAATCACATTAGAAATTCATTTAAAAAAATTGTAGAGTAGATTTTGAGAAGCCATAAATTGATTGGGGTTATGCACATTAGACCCTTTAACCTCATATTTTTTTGGTGACCAACTTTTTTGATTTGACATGTGAAGAGAAGATTGAAAGACTTCAAATCACTTTCACAGTTTTAACACCCTCATGATCAAACATTATAATCTTTCAATACATAAGAGATATTGTTGTGTTTTCTTTTCTAACTTGATCTCTAACATGTCTAGTTTGATTTAATACGGTTACAATTCAAAAAGAATTGATACAAAGTATCAAAATGTTGGCTTTTTGTTCAAATTAGAGCAAATTCCTAGAAGCTTAGGAAGTTCCAGGGTCGTTCCGGGGTTAAATGGGAATAAAAATCAACAAATTTTATTGAAAACAAACATTTGATGAAATAGATACAAGCCTTGAAGTTGCAACCTTCTTATCTCCCTGCCAAATTTGCCCAATTGTTGAATTGAGAGTAAAATATTTTAGCATAAACTTGCCAAAATAGACCTACATGCTACAAGCACAGTAGACTAGTTTGTGCAACTTCATAACAAGTTTGATTGAATTTGGACAATAGATGCAAAAATCACAGCACTTTGAATTGGACTGCTAGACTATGGTAAATATCTAAAATTTAACCCTTGTGGTGTCCATATAACAAGCCCCAGGTGTGTCTATATCAATTCCCTTGAAAATAACATCAAAATGTGATTAAAATACTTTTAAAATCACTTTAAGCTAACCATCAATCTATCACCAATCTATCTCCAATACATTCTCAATCTATTTCTCAAAGCTTTTTCAAAGATATGTAATTTTAAATTTAGTGAAGTATTGATAGCGTGGGAAGGGTTGGAGTGAGGAATGCATCTTTGTGTCCCCAACTCCCCATCCCTACATACGTATCCATGTGTGTGGATATGATTGTAAGGAAGAACACAAGATGAGAACTAAGGACAGATCATAGAATATATCTCCCCTTTCCACAGATGCTTGAAGAAGAAATTGCACGCCACCAAAGGAACACCTTCAAAGTTAATGGTACAACACAATTATTCAGCTCTCATTTCCACACCAATCCACAAGAGTTGCTACCGAAAAAGAAATTTTTATTTACATATGCACACAATCATAGTGTAAATGATGTTCAGAACTACTCCAAACAACGTGTCCAGTAAAGGTGAAGGAACTTGAGGAATAAGAAATTTTGGCAAAACAATGCCGCAAGGTGAATCCCAGGAGCAGGAAAATGGGAATACTTGGTTCACATATTCACATCTTCTTTCTCATAAGACCTTTCAGGAAGTCAAAGCTGCAACAAAATAACCAAAACATAGGTGATTAATAACAGAGCATTGCTGGAGCAATTTGATTAGCCACCTTCTTATCATAGCCAACATTCTAACAAATAGGCACTAAGTATTAAAACAGTTAACTCGAAAATCTAAGTTGCTTTCCATGTAAAGTCTCCGTAGTTTTTTACCTGTTGCCATCTGGGTGAAGTTCATAAGCTTCTGATGCATCGTCAACAGCTCGCAAGTAGCCAGACGGCGTCAGTCCCTGCAAAAGAATGATGAAACAGGAAAGGAAGACCACAACAGCAGTGATCCCACGTGTGATTTTCATAATTAGCTAAGTGACTAAAAACATTGCTAAATGTGCTAGAAATTCAAATTTAACAACACAATATTCACATAATTTGTAGCTACAGCAAAAAATTGGTAGAAGTTTTGCTAGGCTTAGCCTCATTTGTGAATACTGCACAACCGCAAACGACATTCAATTAATTTGAAGTTGCCTTAAACGTTCAATGTACAAGACAGATAGAACAGTGCAGAGGTTTACTTGTATCCGAAGAGGGACATGCGATACTTCGGAGTTGCCTTCCTGCTTCTCCTCAAGGACTATAGTTTGGTCACTGTTGAAAGAAAGAAAACACTTCCTGGTGAGAAACAAACGCCGGAGGACCAAAAAAGAATGGAACAATTTTTTCTTAAACATTTACAAATACGGCTACGACGTGTCATACCTGTGCAACCACCTTTTATAATAGTCGGTTTCCAGAGCATAAAAACCTGCACAGTCATGAAATTCATCACAAAGCAGCAATTGTAGGTTTTGAGTATAGTCGCAAGGCCTACTCATTTTACGCTTATTTCAGACATATCTACTTACAGCAACTTTCCAGGTTAGAAATCTATATTAAATGATGCAGAATACAATGAAAACTCTCAAAAAGTAATAACCATAATCCTATTATAAAAAAATTAGCATATCATCAACTTGCAAGCGAGTATTTTTATGTCACTACTTAGAATCAAAGTGCAATTACCACAGTTTACATATCAAGCTAAAAGAATACTCCTTAAATATCTAGATTAACAAAACGTCATCAAAAGAGGTTCTGAGCAAAATTTCTGCTCACCTTGAGAAGAGAAAGTATCAAAAAGATTCTCGAACTTGCTGATGATAGCCGCTAGCAACTCATCCTTGGATAAGCGAGGAGATCCCTCATTGATTTCTTCGAGCAAGGCATCCAGGCAAGTTGTAGGCTGCCTGTTGCCCACATTCAATCCGACTCCTGCATTTCCATTCATAGGATTGCATAAAAAGACGAGCTATCAGAAATAGTACATTGCATTTACTAAGACACATGATGATAAAAAAAAAAGTGTAGGACACTCAAGATCACGTGTTTGCTGGCAAGTGCAAGAAATTGAAAATTCTTGAGTTCTATCACGCTTTGAATTCCCACGAAAAATAAGTTTTTCAACACATTTCTTCCTGCCTGAGGAACACCAAATCCTAAGGAAAAACAAAGCCAGTGCTCACCAACCACGATGTTGAACTTCTTTGAACTGTAGGTTGATGTACACAAGACCCCGCCTACTTTAAGCCCTTGTGCATACAAGTCATTAGGCCACTTGATTCTCACTTCCGGTGGTTTAAGACCCTGCAGTAAAGAGGTAAATTGCTTAGATGACATTAATCATACTTCCATGTGCTGCAACCTGGTAGGCACAATGCTACTAAAACGGTACAGTACATTGGTACTAGTCCATCAAAAGAAACCATCCTAGATACTAATAGAAAGATATAAGAGGATTTTCTTAGGATGACAAAACCCTGAGCTGGTTTAACAGTAAAAAAAGCATCCAGTAACAAAACAATTTTGCTTAGCATAGAATACAGAACGATAAGGATGTTTTGAGGATGTGCACGTACTTTGCTTAAGCAATGACTTTCAATAGCCTCAACGATTGCAAGCGAGGCTACATACTGCAGGAAGGGAACTGCACGTCCATCTGACATCTGAAGAGTAAAGGAAAACATGAGGCAGCCCTTGGGTGATTCCCACGAGTTGCCAGCACGGCCTGCGGATGCAATAAATTTAGTCCAACTTTCGTTTTGCATACTTATGGTTATGAGGTCAGAATACAATTCAAGTCTTGAAAAACGAAGACAGACCAAAACCAGACTGTGAAGTCACAGCAATCCATCTTTCAATGCGAGGAACCAACAAAGCAGTGATTACAAAAACGATTCTGCTCACCTTTTCCTTGAAATTGAAAATCCGCCACACTTAGCGTCCCCACAGGAAGGGTTTTACAGTTTCTGTCAGCCACCACAAAGCGTTTTTCAGACAAAGCATTGAATACAAATGGCCATGTTCATGACTCCATCATCAATCTTGCAATTCGCAACAAAAAGAGCAAAAAGGTCCTTAAGTAGCAGCGGCTCCCAATAACACCAAGCAAGGGTATAACATTTAGATCAAGGAGGGCAAATGGCTCGGCATTAAAACTTACTGAGACAGCAGTGTATGAGTGGAGGGAAGTTCACGTGCATAAAACAACAGCCTTCCAAACTGACGGGTCATAAGCAGGTCCATGTAGATGCCAACACGAAATCCATCTTCATTGGGTGCCGCCTGTTCATATGCTACTAAAGTAGCACCATCAGGAAGCTTCAACTCTCCTGTCGAGGTAAGACTATCTACATAACTCATCTCAGATTCTGATTTCCCAGCAACGGCAATCACAAACTCCTTGGAATCTGGCCACATCAAAACCTTATCAGAATCGACAAACTAGCTTCAAAATCTAGCTTGCAGACGATCACAAAGATTACCCAGTTAGGTATATGCAAAGATCCAGATATCTGCCACACACATAGCACACCACAGAGCAAAGGAATTTTTTTTTGGTGTGTTGGAGATCTTACCCAGAGTCTGCTGCTGAATGTTTCCTCCCACTTGGCCAAGAATTCTCTGAGAAGGCTTCTTAACATCAGCTTGCTCAGCTCTCCCAACAGATTCATCAGAAACCTTCCCAACAGATTCATCACAAGCCTTCCCAACATCACCCTCGGCAGTTTTCCCTAGAGACTTTCCAGTTGCTGTTCCCACATCCCCTTCAACTTTCCCTGTTTCCACTTTCCCAGTCTGGCTCTGCTTCCCGAGCTGTCCCACGCTCTGATTTTCGGCTTTTCCGGCTGATTTACCAACAGATTCATCTGTAGTACTGTGTGTCGTCTTACCCACATGCTTTCCATCAGAATTAGGCACCGATTTGCCCGTTTGCTCCACCTTGCCCACGGTATCCTCTTCCGACTTGCCAACCGTCTTTCCAAGGTCCTCAACTTTCCCTATGCTCCGTTCAGATTTACCTACATTCGGGCCCTTTCCCTCAAACTTGCCAACCTTGTCTGCATGTGCTTCAACCTTACTTACGCTCTTACCAGGCCCTTCCATGGCAGCCTTGCTAAACACCTCTTCGTACACTGAAACCGCAGGATCACGTCCAGAGTGTTCCTTTGCAAGCCCTCTCGCAGCTGCCGGTCGTTCTAGTACCTCCGAACTTGGATTGTCACTTGCAGCATTCGTAACAACGAGTCCATCTGCACCGTCGTAGCCAACTCTCCTGGGCAATGCCACCACGTCTGCCGGTACTCGCTGGTTATCGGAAGGCCCTCCGGACATAATTCCAAGTTGAGGAATGCCTCTTGACAAGAGAATTAAGCTTACCCTGGGAATCGTCACGTAGACCGTATGTCGCCCACGATTTACTGGCTCTCGACCGCAAATGAGGAGGCTTTGCATCGACAGAGAGAGCTCCCCTGAGGAAGTTTGAATTGAGTAGGTACCAGGCTTGTTTTCCTTGGCTTTGTTCTAACCCTAAAGCTCCTCTCGTAGCATGCACACCTGCTTGTTCTCCTTGGCTCTGGCTCTGCTGTAACCCTTAACTTTAACGTGCCCCTGAGTGTAAGAAGTTTCAAGTAAAACAACGTTGTAGGCGAGATTTCACTAGACAATAAGCTTACCACACACTCACACAGGCACGACAGAGTCTATAAGAGCATCTCCACCATGGGCTTCCCTACCCCTATCTCATTTGGATGAAGGGGGAATACAAATGGGGGTTGGGAAAGGCAAGCCTCACTAGTTCTTCCGCAAGAGGGAGTTTTTTCCTCCATAATTATTAACCCCTCACCGCCTCGGGTATCACAAAATACACTGAAATGCGGTCACATTCTGGCTCCTCCGGTGGTGAGGGGTTAAAAGGGAAAATTTCCTAGATACCCTTGAAGTTTGCAATAATTTCATAGATACCTTGCTTTTTCAGAAATTTCATAGATACCCTTGGACCAAAATTTTCAAGCATTTTTTTTGTTGTGCATGTCACTTCCTTTCTCTTTGTGTACACACACTGCTTCTTTCTTGTTGTGTGTGTGCATAAAGCAAAAAGGAAAGTGACATGCATAACAAAAAAATGCTTGAAAATTTTGGTCCAAAGGTATCTATGAAATTCCTGAAAAAGCAAGGTATCTATGAAATTATTGCAAACTTCAAGGGTATCTAGGAAATTTTCCCTTATCAAACTGGGTTGGAAGAGGTGGGCCAAGAGAGGAATTAGGAGTGAAAAGTGGTAACAAGTTTCATTTTTTTGGGAAAAGGAAGATATGATTTATTATATTTGAGTTCTCTATTTGACCTCTTGTATAGGGAATTGGGACTCCCTCCCATTCAAATTCTCTAAGGTGTGTACACCCATAAGCACCACTGTCCCCATAATTGTCACCTCTAAAATCTTGGAAAATCTAAGGAAGTGAATAGATGTAATGACAAGGATGTACAACATGTGAACATGAAATCTTGAAAGTGGTTATGGGTGCAATGGCAATTTCCTCTTTAAAAATTCACAACTTATTCTCACAGTATCCATATAATACATTTGAAAGTACAAACTCATTATTTTTCTGTTCTTAATAGGATCCTATAATTTGCTAGCTGTTTATTGATACTCATCATGTTCAAAACCCTTAGTTTGATGCTTATGGGCGTACATACCTTAAATATTTGAGAGTAGAGGCTCTTGGTGGGGGAGGGTTCTTTCCCACCTAGATGAATTACATCCAAATACAAACAGGGAAGCCCCTGGTGGAGATGCTCTAATGTGGCATCTAGCCTTGTTTTCTAGGTCCCCTAGGCCACTTCAGTTGCTTTCGACGGAGGCCTTCTTGGCAATTTGCTTCCTTCCACAAAAGTAGACCTAGTTTTTTTAACCTCTGAGTACCTAAAGTTGAAACAAAAAAAGCTTGACACTAGTAGAAAACTCCTTCCAAAACAACAAAAAACCAACACTTTCTTGTTGATTTGGGCACTTCTCCACGCTAATTGACTAATTTAATAGAATTCTGTAAAAAACTAAATACGTTCTATTGATTTGGAAACCATTATTAAAATCAACAGAAATTTTGGAATCTTTTGAAGATCTTTTGGGAATTTTTTGTGAATCTTTAAGAATCTTCAAGAATCTTTTGGGAATCACTAAGAATCTTTTCAAGATTTTTAAGAATATTTAAGAATCCTTTTGAGATTTTAGAATCTTTGAAAATCTTTTAGGAATCTTCATGAATCTTTGGAAATCTTTTGAAATCTTTTCAAGTTTTTTTGGAATCTTTGAGAATGTTTGGGAACAATTGAGAATCTTTGAGAATCTTTGAGAATCTTTGAGAATCTTTTTGGAATCTTTGGGAATCTTTTCAAATATATTGGAATCTTTGAGAATGTTTGAGAACAATTGAGAATCTTTTTGGAATCTTTGGGAATCTTTTCAAATATATTGGAATCTTTGAGAATGTTTGAGAACAATTGAGAATCTTTGAGAATCTTTTTGGAATCTTTGGGAATCTTTGAAAATCTTTTAGGAATCTTTGAGAATCTTTTGGAATCTTTTGAGAATCTTTTTTGAAATTCAAAAAATCTTTGAAAATCTCTAAGAATTTTCAAGAACCTTTTTGGAATCTTTGAGAATCTTTTTAAAATCTTTATGAAATTTGTTAAAGTACTTCAAAATACTTATAGAAATAGAATCTTTTAGACTGAATTAGAGTCCTTTAGGAATCTTTTTGTAAATCATCAAAATACTTTAAAATATTTTTAACAAAAAAACTATCACAATAGTTTAGGTTTGTTTTTGAAATCTTTCTAAAATCTTTTTGGACCTCATTAAATTTTTTTGAAGTTTTAAAAAATAAAAGAAGTTTTCAAAAAAACAAAATCTTTTAGAAGTTTGAGTGTACATTGACTGGTTTTATTTTCTTTACTTTTTACAATTTGGTAAGATTTAAAATTAGCAGCTTTTAAAGTCAAGTAAAAACATGACCATAATAACAAAAACTCAATAGTTTTTTGTTGATCTAGATACTTTTGGATTCAACTTCACTAATTCAACAAAATTTTATATAAAAAGTACAACATTTTGTTGTTTTAAATATCAAAATTTCTTTACAAACAAATATAAATGATGCTCCTCAATTCTTTGAAGAAATCATATATGTCCCTTAAGGATTAAAAGTACCAAAAATATCTTTGTGTTACATGATAACCAAGTATATAGTTTAATGCAAAGTCTTACAAGAAACCAAAGGTGATTTTTACATTTCAAATAACACAAGGATATATTTAACATTTCAAAATAGAAGAGTTATTTTATTAATTTTCCAAAATAATAGGAGTATAATTGATATTCCTACAAAAAATAAGGACTATTTTTTATGTTTCACATATTTTCGGCGTAAACTTGATATTTTGAAAGACTTAAAGGGTATTTTTAGTATTTTTCCTTCTATTACTAACCAAATGAATTAAAAAAAAAATCTTATAAAATATTTTTATAAGCTTTAAAAGATGGGAATTGATATGTGTACCACACCCTTCCAATTACTATACCACACCACGAGGTAAATTTTAGATTTCTACCATCAAAAAGCTGAATTTGAAAATTTTGAATTCAGATTTGGACTTAGAGACCATGCTATTGTCTAGAACCATTAAAAAAGTTGCAATTCAACAACACCCAATGAAAAAGTTTAGATAGGGAGAAAATTGTTAATTTTACTTTTGTTTGTAAAAAAAAATAAGCTTTTTCATTGGGTGTTGTTGAATTGCAACTTTTTTTATGGTCCTAAACAATATCATGGTCTCTAAGTCCAAATTTGAATTCAAAATTCTCAAACTCAAATTTTTGATGGTAGAAATCTAAAATTTACCCCAAAGGTGTGGTACAGTAGTTCAAAGGATGTGGTTCACATATTAATGCCCTTAAAAAATATCCAAAACTATTCAAAAGTCAATAGAATTTTGATTTTTTATAATTGCAAGGTTTTAACTCCGTAACTTTTCACAACTTCATGTTATTTGAAGCTATCAAACTATAGAGGCTATTTTAACAAAATAAGGTTTTTTTTACAAAAAAACTAGCACTAAATAATATTTATTAATGAATCCAACCTTTGCCTGCAACAATTCTTATGAGATTTGTGAATTCCAAAAAAAATTTATAAACAAAATCAAAAGGATGGAAATAAACAATTTATTTAAAATTTCTAAACACCTTCTCTGATTTTAGCTCATAACTTTTGATGAAAAGATTGAAATCCAAAAAAATTGTTGGAGGTGAAAGTAAAATATATTTACCAACTTTTTTTAGTTCTAAGTTTTTTGAAAAAAAGTCCTTTAATGGGCAGAAATAGCCTCCAAAGTCTACTGGATTACTAAAGACATGAACATTTAATGTACAAATAGAATCAAGATATCAATGTGTGCATGTGCATTTGCACATTCTCTAGTGGTTTTGAGAATGTGCTAAAGTTGTGGAGTGTGAGAGGAGAGGTGGAGGGTTCAAACCCCTCTATCAACAGCTGCCCGGGGGTTTGGGCAGCTGCCCGTCTCCTAAAAACTTCACATTTTCGTAAAATAAAAACAAATTCTATGAAAAAAAAAATTTAAAAGTGAAAAGAAATAGAATTGAACAACCTAAAATACGTAATAGAAATCAACAACAAATTAACAGAAAATTGTAAATAATCAACAGAAAATCAACAGAAAAGTACCCAAATCAACTTGACCAAATTCACAGAAAAAATCAACAGTTTTTGGTTGAAATTCTGTTGATTTTGTGCTGAATTTTCTACTAGTGAAAAGCGGTTTGGTCTTGAGCTTGCATTGATGATCATATGCACTCACCATGGTCATGCGAATGATAGAACTCCTTGTAACTTGTAAGTGTGTTGCCTTGCAACTGCCTTATGACCACAGAAGAGTTCTAAGTTTTGCCGGTCTCTATTGATTCTTGAGTTCAACCATGGCTGCTTTGTTGGACCTCATGATTGTGCTTCTACTTGTATTTACGCCACTTGTTTGCTTTGCTACTTGTGAAGTTATCTTTGAAAAATGTTTTGATGGTGCAGTTGCTAAGACTTTTCCTTGTTGCTTCAAGTTCCATTAATTGCAATGTATTTTAATTTCATCCATTTTTGTAATTTTTATTTGTTTTATTGTATTCTTGTGGTGATCATTCTGCCATTGCGTTGTGCCACATTTTGAACAATGTTATTTGTGTTCAAGGATTTAATACTTGGAATTATTTGATGTATGTTTTGTGTTCTTGGATTCTTGTTTTTGGGAAATATTGTGGTTTCACTGTTGTGAGATACAATAGCATTGTGCACTATGTGCTAGAAATTGTTGTTGCTAGTTAGTGTCTTGGCTTTGGAAATAGTCAACGTGAAAAAATAGTGATATCAAGACTATTGGTGAACATGCATAGGCTCAATGGCTTCAGCTAAGTATCTCGCTAAGTATTGAGGTGCTTTTTATGATTATTTTGGCTTTAATGAGTAGAAGTCAGACATTGATTTGTAAATTTTATACATGTGAACAGTTTTTTTGACAAGGTTTTTGGTCTTTCGCTCATTGTTGGATAATTAGAAATGGAGAAACATTATAGTTAATTAGTTGTGGGACATGACCAATGCAAGATATGCATTGAATTTTTTGAAATTGTTTTGGTATCCTAGTGAAAAGCACAAATTTTTTATGAGCACAACATACAATTCTTGGAGAACTAATTGCTAAGCAAGTTGCTAAGCCATAGAGAACTTGCGTGCCAAGTCATAGGATCTTTTATTTTTAATCAAACTATTAGCTTGTACCACATCAACAACATGCAAATTAATAAAGGCAAAATTCATTTGCCAATTCTAACAAAGACAATCCATTACAAAAATCTGAGACCTCCAAGTGTCCCCTTCAAAGTTTCAAAAGGATTCCAAAATGTGTACTTATTGCAACAAACCAATCACTAATCCCCTATTTTTGCCCATCCTTTGAATTCAATGCAATCATGAAAGTTATAATATTATGTCATCCCAACTAGATGAAGTTATGGGTACCAGTGTACAATAGAAACATAAAATCTATTTTACTCTATTTGAATAGATGAGTGAAGTACTTGGACAATGACTAACGAGTACGTTTACATATTTTATGAGTGCAATGCCTTTTGTATTGTTCAAATGGTGAATGTGGCTACGGTCTTTCATACAAGATAGCGATAGATATGATTGACTTTTTTTGTATTCACACACTAGCATGCTTATCTGGTCGTTGGCAAACAAGGGTGTTGCAATTGGGGCCTGGCTAGCACAGATTGGCATGAACAACGCTCTGCCATGCAAAATGTGTAGGAATGCTCACATAGAAACCTCAAGACACTTGTTCTACACCTGCAATTTCATTGCAAAAGCTTGGCGTCGGTATCACCAAACTACGTAATGGCATGGCAGACCCGCATATGCTACGTGGGAGAGCGCCCTTCTCGACTGCTACAAGGTCCCAAGATTAGGGGCAAAAGAATTATGATTCATCTACAGCTAATATCCATGGGATATCCTTAGGGGCTTTATTATGTGGCTTATCTGGACAGACGGATGTAGAAGATGCTTCATTGAGGAAGAACCAGTAGTTGACATAATTATGAGACAAGCTTGGACATCGACTGTACACATGGATCTTGCAACTTGGAGGGCCATTCACCAATTTGAGAGAGACAAGGCCACATTGCTAGCACTTGAAGCTGCATTTAGGAGGGAGTGGGTCACCACGCCACCAATTTTTTGCACACCTTTGGGTTGCAAAATTCTTTGGACTTACATTCCACCACCTCACTTTGTATCTACTTAGGATTTACACATACTTATTTCCTTTAGATACGTCCGGTTTTCTTCCCCCACTAGGTTTCCGGACTTTTCCCGTTATAGGGGTATTTTTCATCACCACTTGTACTTCTCATTATTTTTATGATTTGAGATGACCAATGTCTCAAGACACTCCCAATTTTTTCCCCATCAAGAGTTTTTCACACTAGCATACTTAGCCCCCAAATAATAACTTGTTTTGTTAAATATTGAGGGCTCCAAGGAGGATCAAGTTTTTCCTAAGTTTAGCAAACAATCTTCATTCAAGTGACTTTTTGATATGTTTTCTAAATTTAAAAAAACCCTACCTTCAAAAAAAAATTTAAAAAAATTAAATGAATTTTAAGATGAGATGCTGCAATTTTTATTTTATTTTCTTATTCTTTCAAGGAATATTCTAGAAATTGTGTACTCTTGACAAGTGTAGAACAATTATAATTGAACTAGAGGCAGTTTCAAGACAACTATTGTCAAACTGCCAAATTCACATGGCAAAATTTACTACTACAAAAAAATTGTAAAAATGAAAGAAAAGAGTTGAACATTAAGCCTATAGTTGTGCAACAAGTTGCAACTATAAACCCAAATTTGATTTGCATGCAATTGTACTTTAGTTGCTTGCCAATGCATATTCATTGCATAGTCATTGCCATGTCAAGTGACATTTGGCTAAAGTTTTTGTGCCTTGATAGGCTAAGTCACTTCGGAGCAATATGTCAACCTCTAAGATAAGTGTGCTATTCCAAACCAGGGTTGCTAGCAAGCGAGCCTGTGAGCGGGAACTTTTTTAATTAAATTTTGGAGTGAAGTTCCTATGACCGTGGAACTTTAGTACAAATATGAAATAAAATGTAGGTCATATTGTAAGAAATCTTGTGGAATATATAAAACAAATTGAATACATTAATCAAAAAAATTAAATCTTTTGTAGATTTATATTAATCATGTAATAATTAAATAAACTAACAATTGCAAGGAGGAAACATATAGCTATAAAACACACAAATGTATAGATAATAAAAAAGCCATACATAAATCACTTTGTGAGTTAGAAAAGTCTCACAAGTCTAAGTCTTAGTGGACTCATTAGATGAGTCATCAATACTAGGCATGTTTGAAGATTGCTGAATATTGCTCTTTGTTAGAAGTCATTCCATCTATAAATTGAAGGATGTTCAAAGTATAAGTATCACAACAACATCTAGCTTTAAGGAATCATAAGCTTCAAATACCGAGGCCATTTGTTGTGCATACAAAGATAGTGAAAAAATCTTATTTGGGCTAATTCAAAAGTCCGTAATAGTGTTGGTCAGAGGATTTGTCATTATCATCAATTTTTAATTTATATTTAAATACATTCAATATATTAAAGTCAATTCAAACATAAAATAATACATTAAATTTTAGTAAAATGATGAAGGATGAAGACTTACTTGCTAAATTAGAATTTTGTGCAAGTTTTTGAGATAATACATAGATAGCATTTGAATCTTGTGTAGTCACTATTGAGGGTGGCTCCTCCTTATCTACTATGGCTGACAAGGTCTGCATCATGGATTTCAATATTGCAACAAAAATATCTTCATTTTTTTCTAATTCCAAAATATGATGGTCTATACTACAACAAGCGGTAACCACCGCACTTGTAAACAAATCAAAAACCATTAAGCAAAAATAAATTGAAAAAAAAAAGAAGAATATGAAAAATATAACAATACAACTAGTGATTCTACTAGTTGAAGTTGTGCAATCCAAAATAACATCCCTTTCAAGTGATACAGCTTCAATGAGAAGCTGAATGAACCTGGGATCTTTCACCCATGGTGCTTTGAGCCATGGTCTAATGCCATGCATGGCTATATTGTTTGTCCATGTGAAATTCATGAAATTTTCATCCCATGCAATGTCCAAGCCTACTTTTTCCATTGTCTCTTTGTATTTGAAAGAGAAATTGTATTTTTGTTCTTCCTTCATATCCTTCACCAAAAGGATAAATTCAAATTTTTGTTTTTAAAAAACTAGCCATGCAACTAATAAATTACTCAACATACAAAAAATAAAATAAAAACAGCAAAATAAAAAAGGAAAAATGTAAGAGACTCATGTTGCAAGAGGTATCAAAAGACAAGGTCAAATATAGTCAACTTGTGCCCATCTATCTTTTCATTACCAGCACAGGATAAGTTTTGCAAAGCTTTGTAATATTAGCCGTAGAATCAGCAAAATTGGAATAAACAACAATTGAGCCATAGTTTTGCAAATGTTTCTAAGTAGTAAAAGCAAAAATTGCGTGAAGTACATTCTGATCTTTTTGTCAAAGTTCTAAAGAAAATCAAACAACCATTAGACAACAACCTTGAAATACAAAAGACTACATCACTTTACTCTTACTATAGATTTTAGGTTATAAAATTGAACCTACCTGAGTATAACAAACACATTTGCTTAGAAAACTCTTCAAGTTCTCTTCTAGCATTGATTTTAGTGGAAACCATCTAGCATAAAAAGATGGCATTGACAAATTGCATTTTGAAGAACTTGGGCTTTTGATATGATGTTGTGTGGCATGTGGCAACTAGTGGAGCTTGTCTAACGTTATATTAGGTATTTTATTTAAGTTGAAATGATTCTCAACCTATGTAAAGGCCAATACATGTAGTTTATGTATGGATTAAGAAACGCATGAAGCATTAAAACAAATGATTATGAATAATGATGTCAAATCTCTTCAAGAACTTTGGCTATTGGTTGGATTTGCAACAGCCACAAGTTCCATCATTTTCACATAAAATTTCTTAGTTTTTTCCTTTGATTATGCCTACGTGACGTCAACTACATCAACATCTCTCATTTCATCCTCAACAATGATTTCATGGTACTTTCATAAAATGTGTCAAAGAAACAACAACAAACTCTTGCTACACATATTGATAAAAAGAACAAAGCTAGTAAATCAAAAGAAGAGTATAAGAAAAAACCACTAGAAGAGGAATTGAATAATCACAGCTTAGAGTAACTATGCATACCCAAAACATGAATAATGTAAACATATTTGCAATTATTGTATACCACAACTTCTTTAATGAATTCTCTCCACAATGTTTTAGCTCTTGAAAAAAAAATATGCAAAAACTCCATGAATTTTCTAGTGGAAACAAACTAATTTTTGAATCTGATGTAATGTATGCATCAAGTAAGTTAAACAACTACAATAAAATCACCACACATTGACATTACAAGGTCTTGGGCTTGTAGAGAAAAGTTGTCATCATTAAATGACACACCCACAAAAATGTTTGCAATAGCATCAATAGCTAGTTGTGAATCTAAAACAAAAAGAGTTCAATGATGAAGTAAAAGAACTATATATCTTGCATAGGATAGACACTTCAAATCATCCAATACCAATTATCATAAAACAAAACAATCGAGAAAACATCAAGGGATTGTAATCTAGCCTATCACCATATCCTAAAACAACATAACGTTTGAGCAAGTATATGACATTATGATTGATTAGAAGTAGCAAGACAATATGCTACTATGCAGAACTGCTATAAAAAATATGACAACAATTTCTCTAAATCCTCAAAGGACTCTACATAAAAACGATCCAATTATGTGATGAAAAAAATGATAAAAAAAAGCTTTTGTGTTTGTTACAAGTGACACCAACTATAGACATTGCAAACTGCTTCTAATGGTCTAAAACAAACATCTACTAATGATTTCAAATAATATGAAAACAAGCCTAAAGGGTGGCTAGATGCACTCCTAAGAGCTTAGGCCTTGACAACTGGGCTCCCGGAGGTGCACCTAGCTGCCCCCAATTTTCAACCATCAAATACAAAAAGAAGAAGATATAAAGCATTCATTTGTGAATGTTGAGGGTGGTTAGGCACACCTCCAAGAGCTTAGTTGTGGACAACTAAGCTCCTGGAAGTGTGCTTAGCCTCACCCAAAATTTCAACCATAAAGAAATAAAAAATACATGACATGTATTTGTACACTTAAGAGATGGTTGGGCACACCTCCAAGACCTCTATCTTGAAAAAACAAAGTCTTGGGGGTGTGCTGAGCCGCCCTCAATTTGCACAAAAACAAGAAAAAATAAATAACACAAGGCATAAATTTGTGCAAATTGGGCACAATTGGACAATTTCATGCATTGTATTAATAATATTTTCATGGTTGCAAAAATGCGTGCACTTGGGCACACCCCTCGGAGCACCTTTGGCCAAGAAGGTGCTCCCAAGGGTGTGCTCAATTGCGACCATTTTGCACAAATCCATGCCTTGTAATATTAATTTTTCATGAATTTGTGCAAAATGGTCGCGGTTGGGCACACCCCTAGGAGCACCTTTGTCCACGAAGGTGCTCCCAAGGGTGTGCCAAATTGTGAGCATTTTGCATAAATTCATGAAATTCATGAAAAATTAATAAGTCAAGACATGAATTTCATGAATTTGTGTAAAATAGTTGCGGTTGGGCACACCCTTGGGGTTTGGGAGCACCTCCTTGCAAGAAGGTGCTCCTAGGGGTGTGCCCAATTGCAAATACTTTTTACAAATTCATGAAAAAATAATAATTCAAGGCATGAGTTTCATGAATTTATGCAAAATGGTCATAGTTTGGCACACCTTTGGGAGCACCTTTGTCCAAGAAGGTGCTCCTAGGGGTGTGCCCAACCTCGACCATTTTGCACAAATTCATGAAAAAATAATACTACAATGCATGAACTTGTGCAAAATGGTCACAGTTGGATACACCCTTGGGAGCACCTTTGTCCACAAAGGTGCTCCAAGGGGTGTGCCCAATTGCAAACCTTTTGAACAAATTTTTGAAAAAATCATACTACAATCACTCGCGTTGGCGACACCATCTGTAGCCAGTGCGCAAATGAAGTGGAAAAACTAAACAAGTGGTTGCAAATGGTGTCGCGAGCTGGAGGACCTTCGCCGACAAAGGTGCTCTAGCTTGCGACACTATCCACAACCAACACACCAAGATATAACAACTCCTTTACTAAAAATTCCTTATTTAGGCTTGATTTGGTGAGGCCTTTAAGTTTTTTGGAAGTTAATTAACATTTAATGTGATATATCTAAATCATGCACTGTCCAAACCAAAATTTTATTACACTTTTAGAATGGAGATTTTCATGCTCTTCCAAACACATAATTTTTGTGTGATTAACTATATGCTATTAATAAATCAGGATTGATGTAGTGGCCTTTATGCCAGGGTGGACTGAGGATGCTCTAATAACAAACCCCATGTGTGCACATATCAATTCCCCCCAAATCCCATCTTTGTTGCAACTGAGACTGGGACCCGCGGCTCCTTTGATAAGCCCTAAATCTCTTCAATCTCCATCGTCCTCTCTCCTATTTGCAGCTTAGGGTTTGGTCTGACTCTGCTTGAAGTGTTGCTGTGGCATTGCTAATCTCATGGTTTATATACCATTTTTGTGCGTGCTGATGAGGCGCTTAGAGTCAATCTGCTGATATTTATTTTGAGCTGAAGTTGGAAAAATGAACAAATTGTCGCGGATGGTGTCGCGAGCTGGAGCACCTTCGTTGGCAAAGGTGCTCCAGCTTGCGACACCATCCGCGACCAAATGACCAACACATCAAGATTTAAGATTTGAATACAAAGTGGCTGCAAATGGTGGTGCCACCTTGAGCACCCTCGCCGGCGAGGGTGCTCAAGGTGGCACCACCATTTGCAGCCACTACAAGGAATATAACAAAAATAAAAGAATTGGTCGCGGATGGTGTCGCCAGCGCGAGCACCTTCGCTGGCAAAGGTGCTCGCGCTGGCAACACCATCCGCAAACAATTCTTGGATATTGAGTCTCATTTGAGTCAAGACTTGTCCTCTTCGGTCTTTAGTCTCGAAGGGAATGTTCCAGTGGTGGTGACTAGTATCCTCAGCAACCAGTTGTACAGATTACTTTTCTGTAGACGGTTTCAGTGTTGAAGGACTGTAATGGAAGAGAGCATGCATGTAGAGGAAACACCTAGTTATGATCAAGTGCTGCTTTCTCATTGCAAGTGAGCCTGTGAAAGCCCCGGTGAAAGTTGCCAAAATCCTGATCTGAAATTCAATAGGAAAGAATCAAAGTCTCGTTAGTGGATGATTAGAAGGGTCCCATACAAGAAATGGACTTGCTAGTGAGAACTTGTGAGAACTCAAGATGTTCTGGTTTCGTAAGCTCGAAGTATCTCATCAGCGGTCTCTCCTTCAACCAAATTACTTATTGGCGGATTGCTTTCAGGCTGAGCTAGCAGTAGTCGACTTGACATGAGTGAACCCTACATCTTTAACCCTTTTTTGGTTGATCATGTGCAAGCTTTTGGCGTTCAGCTTAACTTAACTCAAGCTCTGAATGAATCGGGAGGATCATAGAATTTATACTGAAAACCAGATCCTGTTATTCGACTTACAAGGTATGTCTATGTTTATATGTTTGAATATGAGGATATGTTTATATAACCAACGGATAGTGATCAAAGAAAAATAAAACTCTAATGGGCATGGTTAGTGGTTACCAACTTACCATGGTTGTCACATTGGACCCTATTCGTTAGTTTGCCCATACGTCCGAACTCCAAAGCGCCCGATTGAGCGTTCGTTAAGTAGTCAACCCATAGTCAACTTTCAAAAAATGATAAAAAATTATAAAAACACTCCAAATTAGGCATAGTTCTTGTCCCACTAAAAAGCTCCCTTTTGTTAATTTCAATTCTTGAGAAAGCAGTTGTCATGTCCAATGATCTCATGGGGGCAAGTTAAGCATTCCTCTCCTAACAAGCTTGGTCTTGCCCATATGAGGTACCATTTGGTTGCTACTAATCTTTAAATTATCCATAATGAGGAGCTTGCAAAATGTACAAATATGGTACTTTTTGCATGGAATTTGGGTGCCCAAATGGCAGCATCAAAGTTGGAGCTTTGCACACACTTGGTAGATGGTATATTGATTCTAGAATGCATGTGTCGTTATTACAAAGACTAAAATAATGAGGAGCCGGCAGCCTTAACAAACTATGCACAAATTTGATACTTTTTGCATGGAATTTGGGTGTCTAAGTGACAACATTAAAACTTGAGATTTTGCAGACATTTGGTAGGTGGTATATTAATTCTAGAATGCATTTGTCATTAGCATAATGACTAAAAATACAGTTAATTCCTTGTGGAGAAGTTTTTTGGAGTTTTACAATGAGACAGAGGGAGTACTTTGTATATGTTGGTGACACTCATTGTTGCCAACATGAAGTCAAAATGTGGATTTAAAATCATATCAAACACTAAAAAAGAAAAATAATAATTATATTCTTCCTATTTTAGTTAGGTCAAAAATCCTATCAATATCCTAAAAAACACAAGAAGATAGACATATCCATGCGTGCTGTCTGTTCTATGCATCTGCTTGTAATGTTTCACAACTAAATCTTGCCCTAAGTAACAATCATGATAGTTACTTAATATAATCTACTTTATACATTGTACTTTTCTTGTGTAGTGGAGTTTGTTTTAACATGGAGAATGTGTGTATGGGTGTTTTGTACATATTTGTGCAATCAAATCTCAAGAACTTACCACCAATGTTTTTTGATCAATTATCATGTAAAATTATGAACATTATATGAAACAACTCAATAAAAATGGGGTTTTTGTTTTTTTAAAATTAAAGTTTGATATGTTTTGAGTGTACATAACTGACTAAAAACAACAAAAACATCATGATGCAAGATAAGAAAATACCAATTATATTCTATGTTATGCACAAATCTACAAATAGCAAAATAGGTATTGTAAACCATTATTGCAATGTGTTGTACATATTTAATTGGATTTAGAAGCAATTGCAAGCTTGAGGCTTTTAGAAGATATGTTGGTATCTTTATAAACATTCTATTTGCATTATTATTAGCTTTGGCTATATATGTCAATTTCTTTACCCAAAATTTTAATTGTAAATGTGAATACCATAGTGAAAAATTTGTGAAAATTGCCGTTTGAACCACCTATGGAAAGCAAAGACTACAATGTATAAAAGTTAATGCTACTTAATCCAAATTATGTTAATTCAAAAGACATTGACAATAATTTCCAATGATTGCATGATAGCAAGTTCAAGAATATAAATATGGTTTTTATTTATTTTTCTATGCTTTACCACAAAAGTAATGTCTATTAGTTTGAGACTTTGAATAGTGCAAGGATCCCTCACATTATTTTGAGTGAATTTTTCCTAATCAATTCAAAAATAAGGACATGTTTTTTGCCCTTTTCTCTAAGTAGGATTTTGGCCACAACCTTTCACTTAATGTGATTTGTTGTGTCAAAGAATACCAAGTTCTTTGCAATTAATTAATCAAGTATATAGCTTACAAGTTAGAATCTTAAAATGCTTCAACCTCCATGTACATAAAAACAAATAAAAATAAATATATATGTAAATAAATATGTATATGTATGTATATATATGTATTTAAGTTCTATATATATATATATATATATATATATATCATTTCCAACTTTTATATAATACTTTATATTTCAAGCACTTTCTTCTTTCCTTTTTATAATCGTGGTCCACCTTTATTCTTGCTATAATTACTTTTTTCTATTTATTGTTTATCATATACCTAGTTAAATTAACAAATTTTCAACTGTATTTTTAATATGTGTATTGTGTTACAACACAACATTGCACTTTAAGTAGCAACTTAGTGACAAAGCCTTAGTAACATGCCATCTTTTACACTTTCTTATTAAGTCACGCGCTAGCAAATTCTTTTTGAAGTTTTGACCAATTAAATTAACTAATATATTTTATTAATACTCCTTGCAAATCCACCTATTTTTTGAATTAATATAATTTTACTTTATTAATGCAAGACAAAATAAATGAAACAAATTAAGTAGTTAATGAATAAGACCTACATGGCACTGGCAGGCTAGTCATTATGGTAGGGAGCTTAGTCGGTTAGCCAAGGTTAATTTTTTTGGTTTGGACAAGGTAGTGCAAACGGCACTCCAAAATGTACGCAAGTAAGGAAAATTTGGCTAAAATTGGAATGAATGAACAATTTGTGCATGTTCATCTAGTAAATTTACTAATATGAGCTGCTTTCATCCAAAATCTAGCAAATTGGGTGTTTATGGAAGGAGGGAGGTGGCAATTTCATCCATTTTTTCACCCAAAATTCTTAGAGTTATGGTTGCAAAGGTAAAAATACTCCCTATGCCCTTTCTAAAAGTGTACATGGCAGTTTCAGTTTTTGATTATTCACATTACTCCACTCATTAGAGTGTCCTAAAATATTCCTCAATTCTAACAACCTAGTTGAATTAATGTTACTAGACCATTCCACCCTAAACCACCCCCAGTCGATTGACCAAATTTTGTAACACCTCCACGGTCTTGGGTACAACCCTAAATCCGTGGTAATAGGTCCCTAATCATAATTTGTTTACTGATTTCAATTAAATTCTACTAGTGGTATCACCTAAAGCTAGAAAATTCTACTTTTCCAAGAAAATCCGTGGATTCATGCTCCACGCTCGTGTACTTCATGCTCGGGGCTCACAAGCTCGCCACTTGAGGCTTGCACGCTAGCGTCGTTGAAAACAATAAGTCCATCACAATTGGATCATTTGGCTAATTGTAACAATTGTTTTATGTCCAAAACAACTCAAAACTTGATTTTAATTTTTGCTAGTTAATTCTTAAAATTCCATTAATATCTTCTTGTTTCAAATGACCTGTCATGACGGTTTTTTTTATAGACCACATATTTCTTTGCCCTTGTTCCAAAATATGAAACCAAACAAACTTTTAATTCCTAGAGTGAAAAATGAGCATTAATAACTAAATGGAACAAATAATTCATTTTGTGAGTAATTGGCAAAAAGATTATGATTTTTTATTCACCTATGTCATTTGTATAGATGTTGAATAAGTTGTGGCACTCCAAGATCCAAGTTGCTAAGATAAGAAAAACTATATAAAACTTGCACTTCTTTATTTGGTCTATTAACTTCTAACTCAAAACTTTACCATGTTTGAATCTTATCAATCTAAAACCCTTGTCTATCAAGTTTTTCAAAAAAACATGACATATTGTAATTCCACAAGGGGTATCTCTTTCAATCCTTCCTTTTACCACCAATATTCATGAACTAACTCATTGTCAGCTTTAAACCCTAAAGGGCCTAAAGGGCCACTTGTCCTACAGGGGACAATTGAGATTTTGGGCATGTATTTATGGCTAAACTACTTTGTGTAATTTTTTGAAACGTTTATGGAAGATAGGGAATTCAAAGATCTGTGTGGGTATCTAATTTTTTCCTCATTCCGACATTTTTTGAAGAAGTCAAAAATGAATATATGAGAATTTTAGTTTGATGGGCAGCCCAAAAACTTCTTCAAAATTGCATTTTTTTAAATAAAAATTTGGGGTTAGTTCTTCAGACTTACATATATGTGGAAAGCTTTGAATCTTTCAATTCTAATTGATGAGATAAAAGTTATGAGAAGTTTTAGTTTGCGAGTAGGTGTGGAAAATCTCAAAACTATGCCTACACCTCAACTAAAACTTCTCATAACTTTTATCTCATCAATTAGAATTAAATGATTCAAAGCTTCTTGCATATACATAAGTCTAAAGAACTAACTCCAAATTTTTATTTAAAAAAATGCAATTTTTGAAGAAGTTTTTGGGCTGCCCGTCAAACTAAAATTCTCATATATTCATTTTTGACTTCTTCAAAAAATGTCGGAATGAGGAAAAAATTAGATACCCACACAGATCTTTGAATTCCCTATCTTCCATAAATGTTTCAAAAAATTACACAAAGTAGTTTAGACATAAATACATGCCCAAAATCTCAATTGTCCCCTGTAGGACAAGTGGCCCTTTAGGAGTCATAGCTTTTATTAACAACTTGGATACCTTATGTTTTTTGAATTTACATGTTTCAATGTTTCTTCAAGCATATAAGGCTTGCCATACATATTGTTCCAACTTAGACACTACAACACCCCATTTGTTTGAGAATTTTCATTTTACTTCCTAGACTTTTTTCTGCAAGGTCTAAAGAGTCATTGATAAAGTCCCCATTGCTGCATACGGTCTTACCAAATACTTAATTAGGAAGGAGAATGACAAAACTTGTAAACTTTTGATTGAGTTTCCATAAATAGTGTGACTTACATATAATCAATTTAGAAGATTGATTTATTATATTAGAAGAATATCGTTGAGTAAATTGTTTTGGAAAAAAATTATGTTAATCAAAGTGGTGTTTAAAAATAATAATTTAAGTACTTCAATTTTTTTATAATTTGTTCTTATTACATGGATTTCAGTTCATATTTTTGTATTTATTTTGAAATAACAAGAAAACTGCACCAGAGAGAGAGAGAAAGCACATATAAGTTAATCTAAGGTAAATGATAATTCATTAGAGAAAAATTTGTGCCCTTGATATCACAAAAATCACAAAGACCTTTGTAATATCAACAAAATAATCTTTTTAACCCCTAAATGCCCAAGCCCTCTTTAAGCTTCTTAGACTTTTCATGAAACTAAACAATCAATCAACCTCTTCATGAATTCCATCAAGTTTTTTCAATTGTAACCGTACAAATTTAAATTAAACATGTTAGAGATTACATGGAAAAAGAAAACACAACAATATCACTTGTAGTTTGAAAGATTATAATGTTTGAACATGAGGGTGTTAAAACTGCAAAAGTGACTTAAAGTCTTCCAATCCTCATTTCACATGTCAAATCCAAAAAGTTGGTCACCATAAAAATATGAGGTTTAAGGTCATTACATGCCTAACTCAAATCAATTTACGGTTTTGAAAATCTACTCCTACATTATTTTTAAATGGATTTCTAATGTGGATTTTTCTCCAAGCTCTAGTGTATTTGAGGCTCATTTTCAAGATCTTCCAACACTAAAAAACTCAAGATTGCAGTGGACGCCCTTGTACAAAATCCCAAGTAGAAAATTTCTCAACTTTCATTTTCAAAATTAGATTTTTGATCTTGAAAGTAGACTTCAAAACAAACTTATATTGAAAATAATAATTTGATGAGGTTTTATCCATCTTCAAAGTTTCCCCGCGACCCAAATCTGGTCGCTTGGGCATTTAGGGGTTAGTATCACATCTTCAATCTTTGGGATATTATAGATACAATCACATTGATCTTTGTAATATCACATCTTGTACTTTGGAATATCACATCTTTGATCTTTGTGATATTATCACATAAACACAATTTGAAGACTTACTAAAATTTTACCATGCATTCTATTTAACTTATGGCCTTGTGCTATTGGCCCAATTTTCACCCCCCCCATACCCCCATGCCATCTTCTCATGCCACCTGTGGTTAACCCCTAAAGGACCAGGGGGTTTTTGAGGAAAAACTATCAAAAACTGCGTTTATTTGCTATGTTGATCAAAAACAAAAAATAAAACTTTTCTTTGAATTTTCAACCGTACAAGATTGAAGTACAATATTATTTCAATATATGGTAAAAAGTTCAGCCCTTATGACTGTACGGATCAAAAGATTATAACGTTCAAAGTTTCAAAAAAAAAAAATTCATCCTTGCTCAGGAGGGGCAGCAGACTTCAGGCCTTCTTGAAGTAAAATTTTTGGTCCGCGTGAATTTGAGTTATTTGTCCATTGGGTTCCAAATCTTGTTAGGTACACTCATGAAATTTTTTGAAATCAAATTGTTAGTGAAACTTACTCTAAATCATCTTGCAATACAAGAAGGTCTAAAAACATAGCAATACACTAGGAAGTCTAAAAAAATTCTTATGCATTTGGGTTTTTTTAAAATCCAAATAGTGAAAAGATAGGTCTAACCACCTTTTATAAGTAATAAAATTGTCACTACCAAAAAAAATAGAGAATACAATTCAAATTATTTGAAATTTCCCAGAGTTTGTAGTCTTTGTTATTTCTTCTAAGTAAAGGAATGCCAACACTCAATGATTGCTTATACTTCCAATGCATGCATCTCTAGTGAATTACAACATTTTGTGTTGTGAATGTGAACCTCAAATCTTTGCATAAAAAAAACAACCTCATGGTCTTATAAATAAAATAAGGTATAGACAATGTAACTTACAATAGAGAAGTAAATAAATACCTTTACTTTTTCCCCTAGCATGATATAATTAAATTACAACTTTTTTTGCGGTTCTAGACTAAATCATGGCCTCTAAGTCCAAATATGAATTCAAATTTTTGAAATTCAACTTTATGATGGTAGAAATCTAAAACTTACCTTGGGGGTGTGCAAATAGCAACCCTAGTGTGCATATATCAATTCCCAAATTATTAGTGTAACCCATGTTTGAAAGAGAACTTGAGCTTTTCCACGCGGTCCCCACATAGCCGTATGTGCAATAAAGTAAAACCTCAAATCTTGGCCACCTTTATTCCCTCCTAGCTATCTGGTCCACTTTACATATTGTCTCCCATTCAACCCAAACCTCGTGGACTCCAAAGCGAATCCCTCTTCCCCTGTCCAAGTTGCCCAACCTCTGCCTAACCCATATGCCTTCGTTACACCATGTCTGGCTCTTGCTGCCCCAACTACCTGAAAACTTTTGGGAAGCATATCTAAAAATCCAACCATCAGGTTTAAGTTTTTTTTTCTCACACAAAGGAGATACATAAACCTACCTTGTGTCAAAATTTTGAGAACATCCAATAATAATTGACTTCATAGGAACCTACCCAAACTTTCAATTGGTTGTTGAACAGCCACTTGGTCCTTTAGGGATTAAACTTGTACTTTAGTACTTTAGTTAAACAAAGCTTACCTTTGGCCAATCAATATTTTTTCCAAATTTTTAATCCATAAAATACTTTAAAATTCAATAACTTTCCCATTGTAAGACCAAATGCCACCAAACCAAGCCCATGCACCCCTTCTTGCCAAGAGCTTTCCAACGGTACCAAGCACTTGACATAAGGACACACATTCCGGGAGATTTCAATGTGACAAACATCCAAACATCCAAAAACCCATACAAACATCCGAACATTCAAACATCCAAACAAACATAGATATGAAAATCTAATAAAATTCTAATGGTAAATGCGTAACTAGTGATAAGTGAAAAGTTTCCAAAACGACTAATTTTAGACAGTATTTAGCTCCTTTTTCCCTTGAAATCAAATAGGTTCATTCCCTGGATCACATATTTCACTACAAATTTAAACAACAAGAAATCACATATGTAAGGAATAATGTCAAAGCCCCAAAATTTGGATGTTGAAAGGTGAACGTCACTTTTTTTTCAAAAACTGCAAAAGTTTGTTTTCGGAGGTACTTCAAAAACCGCCGGTTGAGGTCCTTGTCGGTCCAGCTCAGCAGGGAAGGGCGGCCCTCACGGTCGGACGGGACCTCGTCAAAGGGGAGCGAGGGCGGGCCGGCGGGGGATTGGCCTGGTTGGTTGGTCCATTGGTGGGTTCACATGCCGACGTCACCTTTCGGTCCCGTCGCATTGGTTGTCGAGGTTACTGTGTCGTCTCCATCGAGCTCGTCCTCCTCCGGCGCTCCTTTCACTGCTCTAGGGTTTGTGTCAGTGCGACTTCCTCTCGGACGTCCCTTGCTCGCTCTTCGCGCTCTGTTTCGTCCGTCGTTCTCGTTTTATTTATTCATTTTTATCGCGGGCGAACTCGAGCAGCCTCGGGGTTGGGAGTTCCGTTTCGCCGAGGAGAGCTCGAAGAGGACGGAGCTACAAACGCTGGGGATCGACATGAGTGCCCCCCCGGTATCCTCCAACATGCACGGGCAGCTGGATGCGCAGATTGCTCAGCTCATACAATGCAAACCTTTGCCCGAGCACGAGGTTCGTTCGTTACCTGGCCGTCATTTCGAATATTTTCCGTTGTCGGCGTCATGCGTTCTGTCTTATGTGGCTGCGTTAATCATGGATCGACGACTGATTTGTCTGTTAGATTGAAGCTCATCCGTTACATTATCGTGTTTAGTGTCTCATCCGTAGAATGCTTTCTGTGTACGTGCCACTTGCTCTGTGACTTCTTGATGGAAAATAGAGAAGGTGAGATTGTCGTAAGAAGTCAGACATGATGGAACGTTCTTGCTCGACAGAGTCACATGTACAGATGCAGTATTATAATGGTGAAAGAAAGTGGTTGTAAGGACGGATGTTTTTGAAATCCAGCAACCCTGACCTAGACTTCTCAAACTGTCTGTGTTTCCTCGTTGATAAGAGACTTTCGATCACTCCTCTGTTCACTCAATCCTCATCCTTTAGAGACCTGGTCTGTGTGAGCGCACTAGGTTAATTATCCGGGAGTTGACTTGATTAGTCCTTCGATTGCAGAAATTTGTCGAAATCACTAAAAAGAATGGTTTTGCGTTGTACTAGGAATTATAGCCCAGACATGTTGTTGGTTTTCACGAATTATGGGAGATTCATTTTTATTTAGTATGCCATGGGGCGGAAGAGTACGACATAAGCACCAATTTTATTTTACAGATGCTTTTTTCGTCGTCTCTAATTGCTGATGTTTTCGACTGCTTAGACCTTTTATGACCTAAGTAAGTTCTGAAACCATTGACGCTAGGTCATGTACATTCTATGTCTACTTCTTCATCCTTGCTGGTCCTCTGCATACTTGGGAGGCTTTCGAAATACCAGTGCATCTCATGAGAGTTGGTTCCCGTTCGATCCAGGTCAGAGCATTGTGCGAAAAGGCGAAGGAGATTCTGATGGAAGAGAACAATGTTCAGGTTTGCCACCTTTGATCTCTGAAAATTGAATGATATTTGTGGGAAGAATTAGGTTATGCTATTCCTACTCGTCGGCTCGAGCCAGTGTATACGCATCGAGTTCTGGTGGTCAATTGAAAGATGATTAAGTAGTTGCCGAATTTATTGCGGATATCCGTGGTTGGTCATGGAAAATACGTTATCGCACTAATTTTGTTCATGCTCGGCACTTCTTTTTGTTTGGGCTTTCTGTGTTTATTCAGTAGTTTAACAAGCTAATAATTCTTAATGTCATTTGGCCTGGTGGAAACAGCCTGTGAAGTGTCCTGTTACTGTATGTGGAGACATTCATGGCCAGTTTCATGATCTTGCTGAACTCTTTCGGATTGGAGGAATGGTATGTTACTCTTCCCTTGATATTTATTCTGATCTTTGTTTTCTGAGCTCCTTGCTTGCAACCTAATGCCTCTTCTAGTTCAATCATGTACTATTCATCTCAATAATTCGAGCTGACCATGGGTTGATTTTCTGTGATAGTGCCCAGACACCAATTACTTGTTCATGGGCGATTACGTCGATCGTGGCTACTACTCCGTTGAAACGGCTACAGTGAGTGTCATGTCTCTTCTATCAGTAGCCAAGCTCAGCATCATCAAGCCTTTGCATTTTGAATATTAAGATGCTGCATTTGTATGGTATGCGAGAAAGATTGTTGTTATCTATGAGTGCCTTGGTTGATGATGGCAAATTTTTGGTTTACACTACCCTATCTTCTTAACCAGGAATTATTTTTGGGTACTTAGGAGGAATGAAATCTGCGTGTACTCTAGCTAATACTAGATGTGACTTTGTTGGGCTATGGCAGCTTTTGGTGGCATTGAAAGTTCGATATCAAGACCGTATAACCATTTTGCGTGGCAACCATGAGAGTCGACAGGTACGATTATAATTACTTGAAACTACATACTTTTCGGCTGTCTTTTTTAACACTGTCTATGCAAACTCTGGAACTGTTTGGTTCTTCTATGCTGCGGTGTAATGTGTTTGATGTTCATGTCTCTTTTGTGTGGCTTGGAGCAGATTACTCAAGTTTATGGATTCTATGACGAGTGTCTTCGAAAGTGAGTACATGGTTAATGTGTTTTGCCTTATGTTTTCATTCTTATTTGATCTATCCCCATCAACCTAAGTGCATGAAGTCAGTATTTTGTTCCTTCTCGAGTAGCTTAAATCTTGCAAATTCTCTACTTACTGAGGTCTATTTTAGATCAGAGGATCTTTTTTAGTGCTGCTTTGTGATGTGTATGGAGATTCAATAGCAAACACTTAACGTCGGCTTTCAGGTACGGGAACGCTAATGTTTGGAAGATCTTTACCGACCTTTTTGATTATTTTCCTCTGACAGCCCTGGTAAGAATGTAATGTAGATCGTTTCCGTTATAATGTTAAAGAATGCAATGAGGTAGGATGCATCCCTTCCGTACATGTTTCTTGCTTTTTGTATCTGATTGTTCTTTTTACAGTTTCGAAATAATTTTCTAGTGGTTGTTGTTACTATGGGCTGGCCTTTGTGATAACTAGTTGATGAATCTTAGCCTGAAAATTTTAGGTTTTCAGAACCGGCGATTCTTTGTGTTTTTTGTAGGTGCTCATTATGTTAGAATTTTATGTCCGCTATGGTATGATCCCCAATTCAGGAGATTGTTGAAAGTTATGGCAGGTCTCCCATTTTTTTTTGGCCAAGCAAATAAATATTTTATTTTCTACTGTAACTCTAGCAAACAGATGTGGGTTGCAGTCTTTTGCGTCCACTTTCATTTTTCATTACGCAAAATGTTTGGTTGTTGGAATAACGTTCTTATTTAGTGGGCTCTTTATTGGAATTCATGGAACAGGTCGAGTCAGAGATATTTTGTTTGCACGGTGGATTATCGCCCAGCATAGATTCATTGGATCATATTCGCGACCTGGACCGAGTGCAAGAGGTCCCTCATGAAGGTCCCATGTGCGATCTACTATGGTCAGACCCAGATGACCGTTGTGGATGGGGAATATCACCTCGAGGTGCTGGCTACACTTTTGGCCAGGTATATCTGTCTCACTGTGTTCAGAATCTGGCCTTTCAGTTCCCATATTTTGGTCTTTTGTCTTGATCTTGTCTGCGTAGTAGCTTGAATGAAAGTTTATCGTTCTTGTGATGGGCCGAAGAGTATGCATTTAAATGTTGCTATGGAACGTCTTTACAAACACGATGGGTCTTGAAATATGCAGGACATTTCGGAGCAGTTCAATCATAACAACAATCTAAAGCTCGTTGCACGAGCTCATCAACTAGTTATGGAGGGTTATAATTGGGGACATGTACGTTTTCCATATAAATTGTTGTCTTATGTTCCACCTCATTTTTGGTGCGATTTTCCACTTTTCATTTATCATGCACTAGAGCAGCACTGACTGTTCATAAGAGCGACTGCTAATTTTAAATTGATGGCTGCAGGAACAGAAGGTGGTCACTATATTCAGTGCACCAAACTACTGCTACCGTTGTGGTACTGCTCGTCCTTTTTATGTTGCGCTTTAATTTCTCTATGATGTTTTTGTGTTATTTTATGTCTTTCTGTGGCTATTGGTTCAAATGGAGGTTATGCTAGCCTCTTGTATATTATTGCAGAGGGCACCATGAGGGTCCTTTGATAGCCAACGTTTTTTCTTTTGCTTTCAGTATCTCTCTTCTCTTTTTGTGTAAATGATTTTTTTTATTGATATTGACAAAGTGTTGACATTTCTTATACATTTTCGTGTGTAGATTAAGTTTCTTTGTTGTACTTCATGTCCTGGGTTACCGTTGGAGATTTTGTTGATATGTCTTATTCTCCTTTTAGTCCTTGTATGCTTTGTTCCTCGAACTGCATACAGTGTGTGCAAGTGCGGTTTTAGTTAATATGAATGTAGTTCATTAGTTTTTTGAGGTATGAATTAATATTGGCATTAATGTATGGCAGGAAATATGGCTGCTATATTGGAAGTTGATGACAACATGGGCCATACTTTTATCCAGGTCGGTTTCTTTGCTTGATAAGCACTGCAAGTTCAGTTTTTCAATGATATGTCACTCTAATGAAGGTTCTTTTAAGGATTGTTCTGGTGACAGACAAATACTGCTGATTTCTTATTGAATAAGAATTTAGCCTTGGATGATTAGGAACTTTGAATGATTCATGCATACTCTTCTTTCACATTTCTAAAACACAAATACTAATTTGAGTGTTTCTGGATTTGGATGTGTAACAGTTTGAACCAGCTCCAAGACGGGGTGAACCAGATGTCACCCGGCGCACACCTGACTACTTTTTATAGTAGATTATTGAGATTTTATTATTAGAGCATGTGTGGGCCCATTTTTTTCATCTTTGCAGTATACTGCATAATGACTCGAGGATGACCAAGGCTCCTTTCTGATGGTTGGCAAGGCGCTGTGAAGTATTGACAGCCCGTCATGGATGCTGACGGAGCACATCCCATCATGAAACGCTGTAATTTATTGGGCGTGTAACTCTGATGTTGAGATATAGCTGAATGTCGATTATATAGAGCCACCTTCCTCTTCATTGAAGGCCCCTTGTCACCGATCCCCTTTGCCAGTTGATACCGAATACATGTGAGAAAGTGCTGCAGACCTAGTTCTCTGACAGTAATTGATGATGTTGGGTACATTAGGCTCTCACTGTCTCAATAAATTATGTTCTACACTTAAACTATTTTGAGCTTTTTCTTTGCTGAGATGAGATACTCAGTTGGCATGACGGTTGGTACTTCTCGACATTACAATTAATACTCGAAATTAATTGCTTAGATCCTTGGTGACTGAAGGCATTGCTACGCTTTGTTCCTGTTGATTCTTGTAGAAAGCCTCTTCCTATCTCAAGAAACAGACGTCTACAAAGCCATTAAGTTGTTGTGGATAACACCTAATGATACCCTAAACTGAGATTATGTTTTGTTCTCTTATACTCATGGTATGGTTCATTCAGTAAGCTCACATATCAGAGGTTTCAAATATACCCTAAACCAGCAATTTTGTTCACGTGAATGAAATTGGTGAACAAGTTAGTCAAGCCATTGTTCATGTCCTCGTGATCACCCATTCAAATATCTGAATTGTAGTGAACTACTCAACACCTTTTCAATTTTACCCACAATCACCAATCCCATATGGATCCCTTGAACACCATTGTTGCTTCTAATCTGGAACCCTTTGTCTCCACAATTGTCTGCTTCTAATCAAGATCTCTTCAACTTCACCATTGTCGCTTCTCGCGCATTGCGATTCCTTGAATAACCTTGACCTAGCAATCAACTCTGCATCCAAATTGTATAGAGGTGCGGAGCAAGAGCCAGAGGCACGGAGCGAGAGTTGAGAGGCGAGCAACAACACAAACAAGAGCACGCGCGCAGGAGCGATAGGAACACAAGCGAAGGAGCTAGCGGGAGAGGCAAGGAGGGAGAGGCTTCACGTCGTTCACGCATGAACGACCCATGAGGACCTCTTGGAGGTCCTCATGGGTCGTTCACTTTTGTGACTTCACGTTCACAATGAACAAAAACTCATTCATGACCATTCATGCACCGTTTTTTTGAGATATATGAAATTCCCTAATAGGGGGTTTCATATATCTCAAAAAAATGGTGAATGAATGGGAATGACCGGTGAATAAGCTATGACGACCCATCAAAGGTCGTCATGGCTTGTTCACGGAGTGACTTGTTCACATTTTTCACAAATCTTATTCACGTGAATGATTTTGGTGCAGAATGGCATGATTGAAACCCCCTATTCAAGCGCAATCCCAAATTAAAGTGTTACTAATTAGGGGGTTTTAGATATCTCAAAAAAATGGTGAACGAATGGTTGTGAATAAGTTTTTGTGCACTGCGGTGAATATGCCGTCACAACCTCAGGAGGTCATCATGGCTTGTTTATGGAGTGACTTGGCCATATTTTTCACAAATCTTATTCACGTGCACAAAATTGGTAGTGAATAGCATATTTGAAACCCCTAGTTACAGAAGGCAAGCCGCACTTGGTGAACAAAAAATATCAAGATGAAGGGATTAATAGTTACCCACGCATACTATAGATTACATTAGACATTACTTTGTAAGGACTAATCCCATTCTTTTTGAAAGTTTGCCTAGCATTAGTCTTATTTTGCAACGAATTCTTTTTTAAACCGTAGGATTAAAAAAAATTAGAAAATACGATCAAGGATATCAGAAATTTTCATTAGTTCAAAATTCAATCTTTAGTCATTTAGGGATTAGAGGAACTGTCTTGCCTTTTAGCATTATTTGGTTTCAAAATGGTCACGAGCATTGAGATATGGTGTCATTTTGGACCTTACAGCAACGACTTTTCTGTATTTGAAATACAAATTCTTGAATGTGCTTACATATGAAACGATGAATATTTTTACTCCCAAACATTTGATTTGATAAGCGAGTTGAAAATTGGGTGTAGGTGGGGTTGAATGTGAATAATCAAATTTGGAATAAAATTAGTGTATATAATCATGAAGTTTGCAGAAACAAGCATTAAATAACCACATTTTGGTGACTTCTATATAAAACAAGCCGTGGAGGTGGTTAAATTTAAGCTCTTTGAAAATATCAAATTTGCTGGATTCCCATACTTGATTTGCCATGAGTGAAATTTTTTGGTTTTCAAATTTGAAGTTGTTCAAGAAAACTTGTAAGTTATATGGTGATAAACAACTGGATTTCAACACTAAAAAAACTAAAAGAGACAATCTAAAATCTAGGTTTTTGGTTCATAAACTTTATTGTTGCTAAAACGAACAAAACACAGCTTTTTTGTTTGGGCTTACTATTATTATTTAAGATTATACGAAAATTATGGGCTTAGTAATAGATTATTTTGAGTTAGAATTCTAGTAGAATAACTTTCAAGACATTATGGCTAATACCATATGTTTACAATTATTTAAGAAAAAAACTGTTCTCTTTAATTATGTCAGATTTACACGGTCGTTTCACAAGAAAACTTGAAATATAAGGGATCAATAGTATTGACATGTCATGTAGTATGGGTATTTTCCTCGTAAATTTAGAAATGCATTCTAGTAACTCAAACGATTTTAATTTTCATGATATTTTTGTTTTCAGAAAACTACTACATGTACAGTTGACTTGGTAGACAAATTTAAATTGTTTAGCATTATTATAGAAACATAAACTCGAATGCCTTATAATAGTTATCTATTATTCCAGATTACCATGTTCAAATCTATTTAAAATATTTTTAAACATTTAAATTTAATTACAAATTCCAAAATAATATAGTTCTATTCACAAAATCTTCTCAAATAATGGTCCAAGACGTCATTCAAACTTTCTAGAATAATCTTAACACAGTCTTTTTTTTCTAAAGAAAAACTATGGTTACAAATAAAGTCTTGGATAATAAGTCGTAGTCCTTTTTTATAGTTTTTTTACACAATCAATATTTTACCAAATCTAAAATTAATTACATGTTTGAAAAGCTTAAAAAAATAAGCAAATTTGGTTAAAGTTTGACAAAAATCTAAAAAAGAGAAGTGTTAGAAAAAAAACATTTGAAAAGAAAATCTAGTTATGATTTAAATGCTTTTAAAATCACTACAAGTTTGTCAACAATTTACCAATAGTATATTCTCAATCTATTTTCAATGTACAATAGGTTTGCTTGAGTTGAGACAATTTCAAGTTCTAAAAGGGGGTTAAAAGCCACAAAGATATTGATGATGTTGATAAAAGTGGATAATGGCATACTAATTTGTGCAAAATCATATTTGACATGGATTAAAAGTATGATACAAGAATGATCTACTTTTCAAATTCTAATACATTTTATTCCCTTGAGCTAACTTTTCAAATATGTAATCACTTTTGAATTTGATGAAAAATTGAATATGTGAAAAGGGTTTTAAAAAGGACAAAGACTTAATGTCCATGACTCTGTCACATTGGATTTTGAAACTTTCATAGCGTGGCCTCTATTTGATTTTCTCTGTCCTTCCCTTTATAGGCTTTAATTTATCCCAATTGTTAGCATTTTTTACCACTACATTAAAAACGATTATTCAACTCTAAGTTAGTTCTTCCTCCGTATAACACCAGTTTCCATATGTGACAAAATGCACGTTCATATTAACATTGTTTAAGCATGGATATGGGTGTGCATTGTAAATTCGTATTGCTATAAATGTTTTGTTGTTAGTATAACAAAAATACGGGAGGATGATGTATTAAGGTGAAAATTTAAAAATAAAATAAAAATACAACAAGATTAACCCTTAAAGACGTTTATCTATGTTTCACCAAAAAACACTTAGAACAATTTGTTTTGATAGCAAAGGCAAAAATAATAGAAAATGAATGCTTGGTGCAATTTATCTAGTATACTATTTCATTGTGCTATGGTAAAAGATGAAAGACATTTGCTTCATAGATTGTGAAATTATAGTGTTTTAAGTAAGAAATAGATTTTCTTTTGGGCATTCAAATTTTGGGCAGCTCTAATTTGGGGATGCTTTTGCACTAGTTAATTTCAATTTTTGGCTTGTATTTTTTTAGATTGACTTTTTTATTAGAGTTGGTCATATGCCAAAATTTCATAACGTTTTGAAGGGGATTGATATATATATGCACACCCAATGTTTGTTATATGTACACTAGAGGGGGGCTTGGGAGGGGTGAAAAATTTAGATATTTACCATTAACAAGTTGAATATGGGAAATTAGAATTTACATTTGGATTTAGAGACCTCAATTTACTCTAGAACTATAAAGAAGGATACAATTGAAGAATGCCCAATGGAAAAGCTTTGCTTTTTTTTACAAAGGTAGAAGTAGTTTTCCCCTAGCTAAGCTTTTCCAATATTCATCCACCCCCTTCCAACTCATGTTTTATAAATACAGAAATGAAAAATAAACAAAATTTTACAATGCCTCCTATTGCTCAAGGCCCTCATTGTTGTCTCAAAGAAGACAATACATTTGAGGTTGTATTGCCAATGAGCAACATATCCAAGTTCTGTTATATAATAAAATCTACCTTCCATACAAATGCTTTCAATCTTTTTTGTTGGAGTATAATCCAATCTTACATATTTCTTGCCCATCGTAATTTATTATTCTTCAAAGTGCTTTTGACTTTTACAATTCTTTATAATGAATTGCAGGACTTGCCACAATACCAATCTTTCATGGCAGTAAGTGGAATTAATACAAGAATGTGCAATTTGTCAACATCTCTTTTTATATAAAGAATGTCTTGTAAATGTTCAAATTTCATTGCTAAGAACACAATTTGTTCTTCTAAGGGAATAAATCTTTCACAAGCATTATTCTACAAAATGCTTTGACAATCATTGCAAAGATACACTCTCTAACTCCAAATTCTCTCTCACAAGATGTAACCCATGCTATTACCAAACATCATCAACATAATTTCTGCTCTTTCTTCTACCTTTTTTTTCTTTTCAAAACATGTCGTATTGAAAATGTGAACGTATATTTACTGTAAAAGACTATTTTTTGTTTTTAAATATGAGCTAAAAAAACATATAGAAAAAATGAAAAAAAAAAATCATGGTTGATTTCTTCTAAATCTATATTCTTTTTGTTCTGATTTAGAAAGACTTAAAAAAAACCAAGTATCAAAGTAATTCCAAAAATATATCAATATATAATACTTTGAATATTGCATCTTTTAAAAATTCAAGTGAATCTAACGGCATCCTATAGTTACACCTGTGATTGCATCAATCCATATAGCATTTTTTTTAAAGCTAGTTTTACTTGATTACAACTATAAGTAAGACTAAGAATAAAAATGGAAGATAAAAATTAAGTATAGATTTTCAATTTGTAGAGCTTTGTTCCAACATCTCAAAACTATATAGACCAATGCAGATATTTTTGAGCTTTAAGCCCAAAGTTGTAGGTGCAAGAAGAGACTACTACTCTATAAAAATGTTTTAAAATTCTAAATTTTGTATCTAAATATAAAAAAATCTCAAAAAAAAGTATTCATAGATTTTAATCTACTATCCTAGATTGCACCTCTACTCGTGAGTATTGCACTACTTTTAGTCAAGCAGATTCTCACTCATCATTTCTAACAAGGTTGCCACGTCGTGTTGCACTTTCTCTTGTTGTCCATAGTTATTGATTCTCGTCACGTTACACCACTACTAGTCGTTGTGAAATGTGAACACT